>OY992798.1:23687484-24907112 GCA_963921375.1 Tiliacea citrago
TAAAAGTTGTAATGAGCTGTTTTCAAACACTCCAGTTCTCTTATAGTCTGGGTTATCTAGACATTCGAGCAGTTTTATTTAGTGATTGTACTGCGATTTGCTAGTTCTTTTTAGAGAGAACCTAGATAAAGACAAAGTAACGTATTAACACGCCTATTTATCCCAAAAGGTTAGGCAGGGGTGTATAGTAAACCCACATTTGTAATTTAAAGCCAATTGCCACTTAATGGCTACAAATCCAAGAGATAATACACAAGATAATAAAATTTTGTATAGAAACTGATAGTGATTGTACTAAGATTACATCTGATTTAAACCTAGATAGCACACTGCCAGCTTACACTTATCGCCAGGTGTTTCCATCTGATATATTGGACCGTTTAAGATAAACTTTATGACTGTGATTGTTACGTTATAAACGCTAAATAGAGATATTTTGACTTGATAATGCCGTTTTGTTTTAGACGATTTAAGCAATAGGTTACTCGCTTCTGGCCTATGACTTCAGTATTGTTTCCTGATCATGTACAATTTATAAATAGACAAATAAAAGTTAACTGTTTATTACATTTATATGTCTGTCTCTTGTTTATTTCTGATCATGGACCTTAAAATGATCACTAATAAATTAAAGATGAATAATTGGGTTAAAATTATATTAATTTAGGAGGGGGGGGGGGGGTGGGGGGTTCGCCCCCTGTTACATAACGTTTAAACATAACTGGTGAAACGCAATTGTCCTGTAGGTATCACGATAATTCGACCCGAACAAGTTGACCCCGGGACAATTCAACCCCAGGACAACTCGGCCCGGACGAATCGACCCTGACAACACGACCCCGACAACTCGAGCCTGACAATTCGACCCGGATAACTCGAACAAGACAACTCGAATGCGAAAATTTGACCCCGACTACTTGACCCCAACTACTCGACCTTGACCACAATAAGTCGATCTCGACAACTTAACTGATACCAAAACAATTTTTTTTTTTTTTTCATTTTCACCCTTGTCACCCCTCACTTGTCAAACGCAAAATGACTAATTTGTGGAATCGGATAGTATTGATCGTTGTAACTAAGCTAGGGCACCCTGACCAAATGGGTTAGGCTAGAACTGTGACCAATCACCAGCGAACCGAGCGAGCGAAACGAGCGGTGTCGCAGTAGCGGTCAACGAGCGCTACATCCAAGTTGGTCGTAGTTACTTGGCTATTTTAGTATCTTTAGAACAATATTGATTTTATCGACGGCTAAAATATTTTTTTATTTCACAGTGTTTTTCTAAAAAAATGTGAAAATCCAAGTTAATTCTGCGGTTGGAACCGAAAACGCTATTAGCTGAAATAGCAAAGTCATAAAAAATTTCCTGGTTTTACTACGGAACCCTAAAAATGGTAAATGAACCATTCCTCCTTCTGGTCTCACTGGCATCCTCCAAAGAAACTGATGGTGGTATATTAATATTAGTAGGGGTTCAAATAACTATTGTTCCCATTCCCATGTCGGAGGCGATTAACCGGGGTCGAGTTGTCTAAGGGTTGAGTTACTTCACACTGGACCTGAGGTGGCGGCGCGTAGTGTTCCACGCGCGCCCCTTTCAGACGTCGCGGCGGGGTCAAACACCTCACCCCCCCCCCCACCCCCCAGACTTGAGGTGGCCCGCAAAGGCGGGAGTAATACTAGCTCCCAAGATCCCTGGTGCAAGTGTAGGAAAGGAACACTGGGGTGGTTTTTAGTCAGTAAGAGTCTGACAGACCCCTCCGCCCACCCCAGGGCGGAGGACATCCATGAGGATTTTCCACCCCGTCAACAAACAAAAAAAAAAGGGTTGAGTTACTTGAGTTGTTGAGGTCGAGTACTCGGGGTCAATTTGTCAGGGTCGAGTTTTCCGGGTCGAGTTGTCGTAGAGTGGAATTGTCGCGTTGTCGAGTTGTCCGAGTCAAGCTGTCATAGAATCTTACTATAGGTAACACCTCTGCCTTACCCTTTGTAGAATACAGGCGTGATGTTATGTTATTCTTTAGATACTATACCACGATTAAACTACCTACTTTTAAAGTATAAAACACTCATCTTCTTTCATCTCCACTAAATGTTCAGCTTCAATTTTTTTGGCCAATAAGCTATTCTTTATCTTAGCTGAAGCACAAAATAATTCATGTTTTTATCGACATAACACGGAAAATATGAAATACTTTTGGCTGAAACAGCAGATAGGGCACGAAGTCTGATAATAAATTCAGCTTCAAAATAACTGGAAGAGATCTAGACTAGGTCTTTAATATTATGGCTGAAAAAGGTTTTTGGTTGACTGTGATGTAAGCTGAAAAGTAATGTTCTATCAGAATATTATACAATATTTAGTTTCATTTTAAGAGCGTACTCGTATACTACCTCAAATTGCTTAGCATGATCCTCCGTTATGTCGATAATACTGCAGCCTTCATTTTGAAATAAATATTTATGGTAAAGTTGAGGATTAATGTTAACTACTATGTTTGACGAAAACACGATTCCATAAAATTTTCTTGTTAGAAAAAATATCCAAACTTACCTCCAAACCGAACAATAAACCGCTGGTATTAAAAAAATACTTCAAATTAGATAATGATACTGTGCATATTAATTGAACTAACTATAAAGCAGGTCTTATGTTATTTTTTTTTTAATTACCATTAGTTTCACCGTAAAAAGAAATAAACTAAAATATCGGTCCCTTGGAGTATTCTCCCTGCCACCCTGTCTCGCTTGCTCGTGTGACCGCGGGAATAGTGTGCGAGCGAAATAAAGAGTAAGGTGGCGCTGAGGTAGTATAGACCCTTAAGTGTGACCTATGATTATTATAGGTAGTGGATATTGGTTTTTCCGACATCTTACTATATATAAAAAAGTGCCCTGAACTTGGTTTGACCTGAGAGCATTCATCGCACAAAAGAGGTGTATACGTGCGATTTGTAATGTAGACCCACTTACATCTTGTAAACCACTGTTTCGTAAACTTAGAATGCTTACATTAACTGGTATTTATATTGAGGAAGTATGTAAATTTACCAAATCTCACCCTGAAATGTTTGAAAAACTGGGAGATAAGTGTATGTTCAAAACTAGATATCCTAATAGATTAATTATTCCTAGAATGAAAACGGAATTATATGGGCGAAGTTGCTACCTTATGTGTATTGAGATCTATAACAAGATTCCTAAGCAAATGAAAGAACTTCCAATGGTCCGCTTTAGAAGGGCTTTACGCAGTTGGTTAATTGAGAATTTCTTCTATACTTTAAAAGAATTCCTTCAGTTTAAATTAAAATAACCTAATTGTACTTATACCATAATTTTGCATGTCATTATGTTATGATTAAATATGTTAAGCTACTGTAATACTACCAATGTAAGAACTTTTATAACCATATTTATCAGCAAATAAATCTTTGACTTTGAAAAACTAATCACACTTTTAACCCATGTCTCAAATCAGAAATTAATCTATTTCTAATAATATCTATGGCTCGCGGGCATACGATAAAGCTACGCTATAAAAACTGTGTTTTCTTTCTTCGTCGATCGATTAAAAATGAAAAGTATTTTCAACCAAAAGCTGTCGGTGGTGGCGAAAACTCGGCACGAATTAAAATAGCCTTAAGAAAAGTAATTCCTAATAAATTCATAACCCTTTCCGAATAAAAGAAAATATCTTCCTAAAAGACGTAAAAGATAACCGCACAATTCAAAGACATTCTTTACCCCTAATTAGGCTTAAGATAATTTGATGAAAACAACCGCAAATAATGTTTATAAAACGCGAAAAAAAATGGAGTATATTTCTGTATTTTTTAATGTTCCAGTGGGTTGAAAGGGGCTGTCTCGACAAGGAAATTGGAGGAGCGCCGCACTTGAGTTGAATAGTGTGACCAGATATTTGACATTCCGTGAGAATTACTATTTTTGATAGAGCTAGGGTTTGATTTGTATAATTTATTATTTAGGTTCCATGGTGAACTTTATATACCATATATCAGAATACCAGTGCTGCGACATTTATTTTTAAGTGCCACAGCATCATGCTGGGCCTTTTGGCCTCGTACAGGACTTTCTGTTTTTATTTTTACTTTGTTTTATTTTTGTTCTTTATGTTTCTATGATTGTGTTTTAGTTTAATTTGTGATCTGTATGAGTCCCAATAAATGATTTTTCTTTCTATCTTTTCTTTTATTTATATATGTGTTTGTAATTTAGAATGAAAATTTGCATAACAATAGAAGCACAAAGGTACTGCTTATTCTAATAGAACCTACAAACTGCAGGTTACATATTAATTTCTAAGCAAGTTTCTGGGTACAAGAGTAAGCTTGTAGTGTCATGCTATTCAACGGTAAATGATTTAACACTTACTAAAACGAAAATAATTAGTCAAACTTTGAAAACAGAGTTATCAGAAACAGCTTAAGTAAAACATTGTAATTTAATCATACACCATCTAAAAATATTAATCACAAATAAATGTACGTTATTGGTTTTCAGCAGCAAAATTTTTCATTAAATTGACACAAACTTTCTTTAGAAAAATATCCTGTCAATGGGAACACTATCTCATGCCCAACAGAACGCGCGGTGTTACTACAGTCGAACAGTACACGTCACGGTCTAATGTCGTCCCCGTACATTTATAACAATATTTTGTTCTCTTCCTCTCTGTAACCCGACCCTTTATTTAGAGGAAATTACCCTGTCCCCGTATACCATGTACTTGCGTTACTTTAAGCTTAGCATTTTAATATTAAAAATGTTTTTCCAAGATACCATTTTAAAATAATATCGTAGTTGAAATTGCATTGTTTGCTCTAGATTATTTCAAGTAAGATTAGCAACAAAATAATTTTAATTTATGACTGCTGTTGTGAAAGCAAATAAAAAAGGACCATGATTTTGAAATAAATAAGTTTCATAATCTTCTGGCCCTTCGTTCTACGAAAAATCATTTATGTTTATTGGAATAAGTACCGGTAATACTTACATAATGTTTTATTGTTGTGCCAGATAATATTTCAATAGAAAAAAAATATTTTATAAGGAGGTTGGAACTATCAGCAATTTTATCACTTCTAAGAAATGATTATTCGATAACGTTTTCATCTTACACGTAATAACTACATTCGTAAGCTTAATGAAACATCAATAACAATTACTTAGAAATTCTAATAAAAAGCATTTTTTACCAGTTGTTTCCGAAAACGAATTAGCAAAGTTTCCCAGTACCTGCTTAATAAGAATTTATTTTTTAACACTTTCGAATACCACCAGGTTCGCACGGCATTTTAACAAAATAATATCACAGCCTCTCACGTTTTAAAAATATTTACTCATCTCGGTGACTCGAACCCTTTATTCAGAGGAAATTAGCCTGCCTGGAATTTACATAAAGGTCCTTTTTTGCTAAAAAAAACCGTTACCAATGTGGTACATCATAATTTTAAGATACTGCTTTTTAAGATGCTACTTTTAGTTTTAAGATACTGTAACACTAACAAAATAATACATATTTAAATAGTCTGAATTAAACGAATTTAATTTTTATTTTTTTATTTTATTTTATAATTAAGAAATGTTGATGCTTTCACCATAAAATAATAATGGTGAATACCGCACAGATTTGATATTAATGTCGAAATTACCATCGATGGGAAATTTTGAATGAATACTGTAAGCTCCCTTGAATTTTGCAACTTACTTTGGATTTAATAACTGTTGAACTAATTATGAAGTTATTTAGCTAAAGTGGTGTAGGGGATTCAAACTAAGTTCAATATCTCAAAGGCCGGATGGAGCCAGTTTTCTAACAATTTATTCCGTATTATATAGTTGAGTTGATAGTCTCTTTTCGATATTATGTATATAATTTAAGAATATATTAACATCATTAAACGTTCTAACTTTTACATTTTAGCCTGGTACTACCCCAAGTGAGCCTTGTACCTCGAAACAAAGTTTATTCTATTATTTACTAAACTTCAATAAACTGTTAAATCCTTATGAGTAATAGAAATAAGTACGCAGTTCACACACATTTCCACGAAAATTCCTTTACATTCACTTGGAATATTTTTTCAGTGAATTACCACGGTTTATACCAATGCCGAAATAATCAGCACATAAAATTTACATACATACCTCAGCACAGTCCTACCAAAAACATATCGTGGACTGATTACCATAATATTTCCAAGTCTATATCCAATCTTGGTACTTATATCTCAATGTTTGAGTACGAATTATTTTTCTTTGAAACGTTCATCCGTATTGTTCGCAGAAACTTTGAAACAACTTTACAAACGGAGGGCACCGTGATATGAATAAATTAGAAAAGTTCTCTCTTGTTGTTGGGCCAGGGAACTAACGGGATTATGATGACTGTATTATGGTGATAGTAGCACCTAGGGAAAAAATTGTTTCAAAATCTTTTCAAGAAATAAAGTATATTTTTGCTACCGTTGAAATCGATTCAATTGTTACAAAATCTATTTATCTTCTATTGTCTTTTTACATTTCCACTACATAAAATAATCTTTATTAAGTCTTTCTGACATAAGCTTAACATTGACCTATCACAGCTCAACGCACAGACGACCAACAAGAAAACAAAATAACATATATTTTGCATCGTTCCATATAAAACGCTTTTGAACATGCACATCCTTAGGGAGATTACTTGTCTTTGCCGGAATATAAAACTCCTCTGAGAGAAGTTATATTGTCATCCTGTTGCCTTTTAGGTGTAATCATGCGACAAACAGACGCACCTTGTTATATTCTGAGTTCTGAAAGACGGCATTTTTGCCTGTTTATTTAAAAAAGTAAGTGCTATTTAGGTCATTGTTCAGAATTGTGTTAGACTTGGTCGTCTTTTTATCGACTCGAACTAATATTATTATAACTGTAGTCCATAATTTAATCCTTAGACCAAGGTAGAAAGATACCACGTTGTCGTTCTTGGTAGCTTGCGAGCTTTAAATTGCACCATATTGTTATTTTTTGAAAAAAAGGTATAAATTCCTTTTCTTTCAGATAACACAAAAACCTCGAACAATTCGCTAATTTCATGCCCGTACGCTTATCCGCGCCCCGCGAGGTTATAATGTCTTCGCTATCATAATGGTTATATCGCGCCGCCCAGGTTCCGTTGGTACTTTTTAGTGCCAGCACGCCACTTTTAGGGCCAGCTTGGTACTTTTTGGGTACTTCTAGTTGTGCGGACGTTGGAAATTTTCCGAATTACACGGAACTTTTGACGGGGTAGTCAAAGGAGGGTATTGCTTCGGTAATAGTCGTTTGGATGGTGCTTGTGGATTATAATTGGCTTTATGATTGTATTGTGTGACTGCGACTGGTTAGCGGTAGTACGAGAGTTATATAGGAGTTGTGATTGTTAGGGTTGTATGGAAAATGCAGGAGTTTTCGCTGTGTAATGAAGTAGAATCCTATTGATAGTATTTCGATCATGCTTGATGGTCGATTTAATTGTATCAAAAATTATTTAATAATATTGTTAACTATTACTAAGTAAGCACTGATTCCGCTAATCTTTAAATAAATTCATTTAACTACATAATTTCATCCGAAAGACGTCCACTGCTGGACATAGGCCTCCCCCAAGCACCGTCACTACGACTGGTTCTGTTCTTCCCGCATCCAGCGGATTCCTGCGGCCTTTAACAGGTCATCGGTCCACCTTGTGGGAAGCATTTCAACGCTACGTCTTCCAGTACGCGGCCACTCCAGAACCTTAACCATTTAACTTAGTTAGCTACAATCTAAACTGAACATATCATTCTTGACAGTTGCAAATGACGCCAGTAATTATCAACATACCATTCACCATTTTACAAACAAACAAATAACAACATAATAAGCACAGCGATCGTATCGAGCAGTCCCGACATAACGTTTGTTCGAAAACCTAATTTAGTGTTAAAACCACGTAATCTAGATATTTTTGTATTGAACCCAAAGGATGATAAAGGATCGGTCGGTTGTTTAGGGTATTGGAATATTGGCGTTTATTTCCATTCACGCTTGAAATGAATTCTAAAATCTTTTTG
The DNA here is from genome assembly GCA_963921375.1 of Tiliacea citrago. Lineage (NCBI taxonomy): Eukaryota > Metazoa > Arthropoda > Insecta > Lepidoptera > Noctuidae > Tiliacea > Tiliacea citrago. The sequence goes on from OY992798.1 coordinate 23,695,584, forward strand.
TTAAAATAAAATATTTTTAGGGGTCTGATAATACTAGCTTGTTCCCGCGACTTTTTCCGCGTGAAATTCCTTGTTTTAACATAAAATATAGCATCTCACGGCTCGCCCGCGCTATTTCTTCCTTTTTTACTTAGTTTTCTTTCTGCCTTTTTTATTACAAATAAAAAGGCATCAAGCCTCTCGCTTTCCGTGTGAGTGATTTCGTAAAAAGGGACGGAAGCGTGTAACAGTAAGCAAGGAATAAATAATTACTTTTAATAGCATGGAATTAGTTAGTACTTTATAATAGTATTGAATTAGTAAGTACTTTATAATAGCATGGAATTAGTGTACTCCTGGAATTGGTAAGTACTATATAGATTGTAAGTAGAGGGGGTTATTTCTGTCGCTGCTCAGTTACTTATTATCAAGGTGAGATGTCATCATATGCGACTACTGTAAGGCCCGCTCGTTTTTTTTTGTTTTAGTTCGGCTAAGGGTCGTAGCGTAGTTAAATAGTCTAAAATCTTCCTCAATAATTGGGCTGTCAAATGTAAAAAGATTTTCTCCAGAGATTAGCGTGTTCAAACAGTCTTCAGCTTTTATATTAGTATAGATGTTTGTCAAAAACTGAACACCAGTAAGATTTCAAGCCTGTTTAGTTTTGTTACATGGATACACTTCAGAAGGTTTCGTGGCAAAAACACACAATGATAAATTGTGTCAATTTAAACAAATATTTTGTGTCTCATTGCAGATCTCCCTTCAGGCCTCCTTCCCTTCTTTCACTATTTTGTCTGAGGAAAATCTTTGTGAAAACAGTTGAGATTGTCTCGCCATCTCCTCCTGGGCTTGCCGGAATGCCATTTCAAACCAACGCTGGGGCTCTGTCTCCCACAGGGTCGCAGAATTATGCTGAGCGATGGCCGTTTTGCGTGAAAGTGACGCATATTTTCCCCAAACTGCTTCTTTTGTGTTTGTGTTTTTCGCGTTATTTTTACCGCAAATAAACGTTTTTTCTTTAATTTATTTTATTTGAAATAAAAAAAAAATATAACTTTATTTTTTCTGGTATAATCTATCGCTTTAAAAAAAATATGCACTAATGCACCTCCTCTAATTTTACCCCATAACTAATGTCATACCTGCTTACCAAATACTTGATTCCGCACGCAGCCTCATTTCCTAGGTATATTAAAACAACTTTTTTTCTACTAAATAAAAGCCTACAAAAGATTTGCCCATCGATCCGCTCACGTGTCGAGGACGCGTGTCAAATTATTTTTAATTGACCCTTTACTTTTTGGCAAATTGTGACTTTTTCTGGTTTCCTCCTAATTCTGGGTTGATTCGGGTAAAGTTAGTACTGATTTTTAGAAAGTAAATTCGGAGTATTTTTAATGTTTCGCAAAAGGAAAGTGTTGTATATTTCCTGTATGTTCTGACATCTGAAATAAAAGTTTTTCAACTGTGAACGAGGAAAAATATTGTATAAAATAATTTGTAGAAAAATGTTAGAATTGCGTTCTTTTTTCGATCAACTCAAAGCCAAACCTAAGAATATTAAGGATTCTGGATTTTGTTACAATCAAAACTGCAAGCACTGTCACTTTCGGATAGGCTACTTTGAACACAAATAGTCCTTACTCTTTTTTATTGCTTCTTCTATCCGCTCTTGACCTTGATCACGACGGATGGAAAGCGTAATGTATGAGGTCTACGATGGAACGAGAGTGCCCAGAAGATGCTTGTTCACTCTGGTCGGTGGAAGGACCATAGACGCTGACAGAGAGTTCCCTACTTCAGCCGAGCGCATAACAAATGTGGAGAAGCGCTGACTACGACTAGTCGGGATATACACCAAATGTGGATGGTACCCACTGATACAGTACGTCTGGTGGTCCGGTAGTGAAAAGGAGATGGACTTTTAAGGCTGAATTTCCGTTTTTCGTCTTTTCTAAACAATTTTATCAAAATTTAAACCTTTTTTGGTTAACTAAAACTTTACTGTAAACATATTTAATTTTTTTAAATTAAGTTCTTCTATTTGATCCCCACCATTATGATATGATTCTTTATTCAAAATCCAAAACTTCAAACCAGTCAAAATACTTACACACCTAATACCGAATCTATCACAATTACATCAGATCAAGTAGGATTACGAAGCTTTCACGGAGCTCGTTTCGCAAATTGCTGAGATAAAAGAATTCCTTGGTGTGCATTCACGAAGCGCGCTCCGTTACACTTTGCACATTATTATGGTGTTGTAATAGCTTCATGGGTTATGGAATGGTAGTTTCTTCTTTGGGAATAGTTTCTTTACTTTTAAGGAGAGGTTTAAGTTTAGAAGAATTTTTGTCGGATTCTTTTGTTAGCTGAGAACGAAGAAAAGTTTTTAGTGTAAGTATGAATTGGCTGCAAGCAAATGTTTTTAAAGGAATGTCTTTTATTTCATTAACTCTACTCAGGCTACTTATATTTTAGAAAATGCCACGCGAACGAAACTGCGGGCAGCAGCCAGTATATAATATAATGTCACAAACATTTTACGTGTTACTCAAATAATGGTAGAAATATAAGAAACTGTTCCTACTAACTTATATCCAGCAAAGGAACGGAGTCTTAATAAGAAGCGACTCAAAGGTTGCTAGGCAACGTTTATTTCAGTTTCATACAGATAAAACTCACCAGAAAAGGCTTTGATTTTGCTCTGTGAATTTTAAAGTTTGAATGGGCTCAACAATATTGTGTATCATTGTATACATATGATGATAATGCTCATTTTAACAGCTAAAAGACACTCGTGATGATCAGCTGTTAGAAGGTCGACTGGTAATCGCAATAAAGAAAATTACATTGTTCCCGACTGGAATAATATCATAATGACTAGAATAGTCTAATTGACTACCTCATTGGTTTGGTGGTTGATGCAACTGCTTAGCCAGGTATCTCGGGCATAAACTGATGGGGTCCGTTAGGGTCGATGCCTGCCAGGGTTGCGGGTTTGTCCGAAAGGGATATCTTGGCCCTGGCACACAGGCAACTAAAGGAACATGGATTGGTTTTAGTTAGTACAAGTCCGACATCCCACTCCGCCCAGAGCGGGAGAAGTTATTTAATAATTGCCCACCCAAAAAAAAAAAAAGGTGTCTTGTCACTATGAAATTCTCAGTAATACCCCGGAGCCTGAATTTGTGGCAATCAGCTTACCAGTACTCTCATATTGCATGGAACTTATAAAAAACTGACAAAAATTGTGTAGTAAGTATATAACTCTTGCCTTCCGAGAAAAAGTATGGATAGGTAGGTATTTATGTATAAGCGTACTGGCAGACAAACATTTCGGAAAGACTCTTAGGCCAATTTTACCTGCGGATTACGATGCGCCAAAGGGGGATCAGCTTCAGCTTAGTAGCTTTGGAAACTAGTCTCCGTAATTTATTGCAAAATACAAGCCAAAGCTTTAATAAATAATGATCGGTTAGATTAAGCATTTTAACAATCAGGCCGTCTTTAGATCATGCTTTTAGAGCACAGGTAGAGTAGAATGCTGAATAAAACGCATTTTGGACGTTTGATTTCTTTGAGCATTAAAACAGCAGTCTAAACTCTTCGAATAATGTTGTAAAGAATGTAACAATCGACTTATAAGTTGAATATGTTTATGTTGAACACAGAATTTTAACTCCATTCAATACAAAATCCCGTCGAGACCAGAAATCAAAGCATCAAAAACGAACAAAGAAAACCAGGTAACCCAATTTGACATCAAACTTCATATTACAGATTGCCACTAAACACAGAACGATTAATTTTAGAATATTCCACGAATCCCAAATCCGTTGTTTTAAGGCCTACACAAGCAATAAAAGTGTTTAATTAGTCAAAATCAATTCACAGGAGACTTAATTGTTCGCTTTCCGAATCAAGAACGATAAATCTAAGGGGAATCGTATTTTGTATTAAACAATGGATTTTGGGCCGAAATAATGAATAGGGCTCGTTGGTACTATGGACCCTTTGTGGGCCATACTTGGTAATGTATGAGTATAGTTTCCATAGCTGGGTGTGTTGATTTTTGGTTGATTTGCAGTTGTAGGTACCTATTGTGTATCAATGTTTAGGTTGGAAGGGTTTTGCTGAAATTACAGGTAAAGCATGTTTAAGTAGTATGAAACCTCTTTGTACAATGTATCATGGGTTTGTACGGGAAATTACAACTACAATTTTTTTTGCCACCAATAAAGGCCGATGGTTGATATTTCAACGATGCATCGGCAAACCCCTTCAGAAAGGCTACAATCATCATGTAGCGACTACATGATGGACTTTATTCATTTATCTAGTTATAAAGCATTATGATTAAAATGTTCTTCTCGTCGCTAACTATCGAAGTTAGTGACGTGAATAACATTTTAATCTATTTCGTGAGGCTGTACCTGCCGGAATAATCATGACATCAATATAATATTGAATTTCCGAACGTAAAATAATAATTATTCCAGGCTCATAATAATGCCTAAGAGTGTGCAAAGTACTTACGTTTATAATACCATTATCTGAACCACTTCATTCAGATACTCTCGCAGCACATTATCATCTCAGTAACCTAAGAGGATTCCCAGACAATCAAGCGCTTCACAAGCCTGCCGAATTTAGCCGAGGCCCGCCGAAGAAAACCGAAGTAAATTAATTTCGCAAAATCGGTATTTCTATGAATAATTGTACATGGTCCGTTGATTCGGCGTGTGAGGTATAATTAAGTTCGAATGACGTAAGTCGAATCTGTCAACGTAGGACCCTTAAAGGTCGAAAGGATCCGGTCGAAATTATTACGTGTATATTACAATCTCTTCGGTCGTATACGACCTAAGAGACCCTGTAATAAATACGTATTAATTTCCCTTATTTACCTTAGGTATAATTAAGGTCCTTATTACTGATCTTCTTAGGAACTGATCCCAAAATAATACCCAACAATTACTGTACGTTAATTTATTGTGTCAAGTCCTTATAAGACTGAGATATTTTTAAAGAGGATCTGACAAAATCTAGACGTCAAAATAGACTTACTTTAACGAGATGCAGTCTCAAAAAAATTATCAGATTCTAGATCATCATTGTCATCTTCTTGCCCATAACCCAATTTATTTGACTCCAGCGCAGTAAACACTCATCGACATCTTTTTCTTTCAAACATCACTATTCGCCATCAGCTCGTTTCTACTTCCTTCGAAGTTGACACCGAGAGAGCGAAGCGTCTCTGCTTCAAGTTTGGCAAAATTTTCTTTCCTCTGTCAGTTTGTTCAGGTTCAGGTTTATCAGGTTTGTTCGCTGTGTCTCTACAGGTCGTATTTTACAACCGACCTAGACGAAACTTGGTATACTTACAGGTTTTACGACTTTATATTTTTTTTCATCGGGGATTTTTGATTTGAGGGACACTTCCCCCAAAAAGGGTACTACTAGATATCTCCGCCTTATGAGATCCGATTTCGATGGTTCTTATTTTATTTGAAGATAGTAACTTTAAGTTGGTGAAGATCTGATAAGGATCTTCGGCGTGATAAGCAGAATAGCTCCTCAAAATGCAGTAAATTGCTCACTTTTAAATTTCTACCAGTGAAATCGGTCCTTTTACTACTAGGTTGATTGATGGAACACCTGGGACCAGCTTCTCATCACAAAACTAAGCTGCAGTGTTAGCTCTGCCAATTAAAACCTATTAGTAAATTTTTATAGCTGGCCTACTAATTTTTACTCATAATTTTAGTGGTTTTTAAATTAGAAATTGAATCATTGAACGTTGTCATGTTATTTTTATCGGAAATCAAGTAGGTCAGTCACCGTCAAATCATAGAAGAGCGTTGGTAGAACAAAATATTTTAGTGATAATTGTTGCAAAAAAGTTTGTGCTCGCGAGGTCTAGTGTTCGCAGAACTACTAGTCAAACCATCTTTCACAAAATCTTCCCATGTTTTCTGTGCCCTAACTAATAATTTGGATGACTTATATCAAATAGGAAACTGAACTAAACTTCTATACCTTAAACATCCAAGGTATCCTGCACCCCTACCCACCACTACTACCTACTACTAACACGCAAAAATTTGTCAGATTGACAACGTAAATAACGCAAGGAATTAATGGTGTTGAATTGTCAAAATGAGAGGCATTGCAATTGTTAGTGAGTTACGTAATTACACTTCTTATTAGTTTAACAACGACATTCTTAGCTATTTTTAATCAGGTAGTAATAAAAGCACCGGAAAAAATTAAAATTTGAGCATACTCAAAATATGATATATACAAATTTTTCGACAACTTATACGAATACAAATAAAGAAACAACCGAATAAAATACTGAAAATTCCAAAAAATCAATACAGCATTTGCTGACGTAATATTTTTCTACCAGCTTAAATTGCGTTTTACCGAAAACCACAATTAGTCTTTTTCATCGTAACTCACCTATAATAAAATTAATATAGAATTAACCTTACACATTTAAAAAATGTGGCGCTTGTTAAACTATTGTGACATTATAAAAATACTTTTCTACATGATTCCATAGATACTCCTAAGAAATATTAGAATGTGCTTGTAATCAATATAATTCATTACGTACACCTACTCTAATTAATTAATATATACCTAGGTAAAGGTATTTGTATGCTAATGAACATGTATAAAATATAACGTGTTGAGTGCGTAAATAAAAGTAACCCAGTCATCATTTCAGCCGAAAGACGTCCACTGCTGTACATATGCCTCCCCAAAAGGGGTTTGCGATAATTGCATCGCTTGGCAGGTGGGTTGGCGATCGCAGTATGGAGTTAAAATGCATAGAGAACGCTGCTGCGCATTCTCTAGTAAGTCCCATATTCGCCTTTTACGACTCCCACGGGAAGTAATAGGATGGTGCTATTCTTTACGTCCGGCACCACACAGACAACTACTGCAGTAACCCAGTTTATTATGAAATATTGTAATACAAGAAAAAGTATACAAAATTCCACATATGAATTACTGAATCTAATTGTTAGTACGTCATCATTGTAGTATAAGAGCAGGTCTATACTTAGCAGGGCGACCCTGTTTTCTTTTCTGCCCAATAGGCAGTGCTTTGGATTCCAAGGGTGGAGATGTTAGCTTCAGTCTAACAGCCAGCCTCACAAGATGTTTACAAACATACTTTTTATAAAACTGCGGGCATGTACAAAATCCTTTTTCCCATTCTACATTTTGTGTTTCGATTTTTGGTAGTGTTACTTTCCAGAATGCGAAATGTTTTATTTTTGTAATCTTCGAAGTTTGACCACGGTTCATCATAAATGATATCTGGGTTGCTTGGTTACTAGGAAATGAAGATTTTATCATCCAGCTCGACAGACACTGAATAATTGATTTATTCAGTGTCTGTCGAGCTGGACGATAAAATCTTTATTGTAATATCTTTCTTTGCCCAACAGTTCAGTCCATTCTTTTAGCTCAATATTGGGTGTTTCAGAAAAAGATTTGCTAACCGTTTCAGTGGCTATAACTATGAAATGTGAAAGAGGGAAACGTTCACGCATGGTGTTAATGTTTAATGTTTTTTTCATCTTTACTGTTTCTGTTGAACGATTCTAAAGCGTTATTTATAACAGTTGAATATTTTTTAGTAGCTGATGAACCCAGTTGAATTTGCCATTTTTCAATAAAAGCTTGTGATGCAGTATTGAACACTTTATGTGAAATGGCGTTATGCAATGCGTAATGCTGCATATTTTTCTTTGCGTGAGGACAACACATGCGTATAACTGGCGCAGTACCGAAAACTTAGACGAAAGCATTTATGATACTCAAAGTGGTGGCGGCGTCACAAACTAACATCTTAGGTTGCAAAACATGATCAAATAAAGTCAAGACTTTTTCTTTAATGCCACAAAAAAACATTTAAAAATCTTCTTCCCGTTCATTGGTGGACACTCCAAGACAAAGTGGATGAAACTTACGGTTTCTATCCAAAGAATTAAAACGAAAAACCCTTGCCATATAAGTTTATATGTGGCGTCTATGTGCAGTATGTCTGTGGACCAAACTATGTATGTAAAGCAGTTTTTTAGTTGACAAGGCGAAACGAAAACTTTGTTCATTCGCTTATATCGCACAATAGGTACAAATTTGGTCATGGTTATGCTCGGAAGTAGTTTGAAAAACAAATATATCATTGCTGTCGTTAATAAATAATAAATATAATTCAGTCACATGGAGGCCCCCTTTTTTTAGGTGGGAAATTATCAAATAACTTCTCTCGCTCTGGGCGGAGCGGGAGGGCGTGTCAGACTTTTACTTAATAAAACCCACCCGTGTTCCTTCCGTTGCCTGTGTGCCAGGGCCACGATATCCCTTTCGGACAAACACGCAACCCTGGCAGGCATTGGCTCTAACGGACCCCGTCAGTTGGTGCTGACATCTCTTTGAGGCGCGCGTGGAACACCACGCACCGTCGACCCGGGCCTGGTCCTTATCGGTCGGCGAGCTACCCATCGCTCACCGTCCGCAAACCCACGCCTACGGTGGCTGGAAATCGGTCTTCGACTCCCGACGCCCGGGGCATCTCCTGCGGCGACTAGGGGCGTGAGGGCGCGAACGTTGCCTCTCCCTCACGCGTTCCGCCTCCTCCTTCGCGAGCATTACTGCTTTGCAGAAGGTAGTGACGGCCTCCCATGCACTCTCGCTCCGAATCATGGCCTGAACCAGGGCCGGACGCGAGAGATCACCGCCGCCGATCGCCTCCGTGAGGACACGGCGGTGCTCCGCCCAAGCCGGGTTGACCTCCACCGTATCCTCCGGGCGATCCACACAGTGGTGACACCCGGGCGGTGTTTCCTCCCGCTTTATCCTGAACAGGAAACAACCGTATCCGGTGAGGATCTGCGTCAGGCGGAAGGTGAGGGCGCCGTGGCACCTCTCTAGCCACTCCTCAAAGAGGGGACTTATTGCCACAATAGTGGCGTGCCCAATACTGAGGTCCCTTGGCGTTTACTTTGTTACAACGGCAACGGTAGTAACGTTTCTGTGTACCGCGTAAAGTTTCGTGACCAAGTGTTTTTAATTTTAACAAATTCCTCGGCTTCTTGTACATTTGTGCACCGCTTTATCATCTCCCAGCTTTTATTTAGACGTTTCTTATTCAGTGGTACTGATAGACCAGCTACCTCTTCTTCTTCTACCGAGTCCGAACAATACACTGGCACCTCATCCATGTTTCACAATGCGGTTATAACGTGCTTCCTTATCACAATAATTATTGTGTGATTATAATAATGATACTAAAAACTTACGGACTACGAAATTCAATTAGCAAAAGCACGCGAAAACCACAAAAGTTTTATTTTCAAAGAAAAACGTAAACAAAAACATGAACGAACGAATGAATGAAATGATAAGTCGAATGTGAGCGCACCTATCGTTCTGCACCCGAACGCAACCGATGTCACCCAAAGTAAGCACGAAGCGCCCGCGCGGGCTAACCGGTAGGTAGTTATTATCATGCGCGGGCCGACGAGTTTAAAAGTTATTCTATAACCAATAGTAGAAATTAAGCTGATTTCTATGGAGCTTAAGAAAACGATTATTTTAGCAGAACTTAACTGTGTTTTCGGAAACTTATTACTTTATTCGGAAGTGGGGGGTTTTTTTTTTGAAATTTAGTTTATTATTTAAAAGTACTGATTATTTTTCGTAGAATTGTAATTTGAATACGCTCATGTTTGTCAATTACAAAAAATTTTGTCGGGTAATTTTGTATTAATTTTTCGATAATTCATTTTACAGGGCTGAGTTAGTATTACAGTCAACCACAGATTGTTGGAAGTTAATTTGTTTTTCGGGAGCTTTATTATTTTCCTTTTTAATCTGTTACCAACCAATAAGTATTAAACGTATACCATTATCCTCAAAACGTCCGAGGGACTGCTAACACCGAGTCTTTCTTCGAAATGTTTCTTTGCTCAGTAACAACCTAATGGAGGATAATCTTGTTTGTATCACGAAGTAAAACATGACCGAAATAGAATATTTTTTTCGGAGAGGGAGAATTGCTTTTTGTTAGTTACTTACTAATAATCGCGTCTTCGAAACGTAAGCCCTTGATTTCGATCACCAAGTCGGATTTTTATAACATTAGTCGGCCAAACAAAATGTCGGCCCACCTGATGCAGAAAGGCTACTGCTAGTATAGAAACACCTGAAATGTGATAGTTATTGTGAATGTGAAGACTATGTGAGTAATTGTTTTTTTTTCTCAATTAGTTTTTATCATGGTCTGGTACAAACCTGCTTACAAAAATATATCATTTATCATTATCATTGAACACATTCTGTTTTTTTTTTATAACGCCCCACACAGGAATTTCTCCTGTATCGTGGGTGCGTTTACAAAAATTTAAACTCATATACACAATTATCCAGACCCGAAACAACTACTTATAGGTCATATAAATATTTGTTCCGTGCGGGAATCGAACCCGCGACACGCATCGCAGCAGTCATTCGCTTAACCACTGCGCCAACCATCATGTCGTCAACAACGTGCAACATTGCCACAGAGTACGGAGACGACTCGGCGGACGCTACCGGCGCGTGGCGGTGCCGCGGCGGGCGGCGGCGGACGGCGGCGTGGTGATTCCGTGGTCTATGTCTATTGCCTAGTGATCGGGCCAGTAAGCCACCTGATGAAAACTGGTTACTAATTTACAGGACGCTCTCTGAACTGGGTGTATTGGACTTGATTCCAGTCGATCGATTTAATTTTCATTGTACTGTAAACTTAATCGAAATTCGTTTCATCGACACAAAGATTACTTACAGCTAAAGCACCTAATGACGTAAAATAATGGTTTTCATTTATGATTCGTGTCCATCGTAGACTTCCACCAAGGCATTAAAAAGCCATTGAACCTAGTACACCTAATAGACGTTCATAATACTTTATTTGTCCCACGTCTGGTCTAAATTGTCTTTAACCCTTTGAAGGTCAAAGGCGGTTGGTTACAAAGGGAAGTATTAATGCTGGCTTGGCGCCGGCCAGCCAAGTTCAATATCAAAGGGAGGGGGTGTGATTATCAACTGTGTAAATACAGAGGGGGTCGTAAATGTGTGTAATTGTCTCTCTTTTTATCCCACTCGTTATTATAATGTGGCGGTAACCGTAAGGGTTTGGGGGGAGTAATAGCGGGACTATCACTATACTCATAAAATGTTAAGAGTTTCACGTGACATATTGTTTTAATTTGTCCAGTTGGGGTGGAAATCGTTGTTCATTTATTTTAACTGATAAACCGCTTCTTAGGTTTTTAGCTGTAAATCAAAGCAGAAATGGTGTAAAATAGTGCAAATAAACAAAAGAAAATCATTCCTTCCACCAGGTTAAGGCCAACGCACATCGGCAGACGGCGCAGGGCAGAGTATTTTAATTTTTTTAAGGTAAATTCGTACGTATTTAATGGTAATAAGATATAGATTCCAAAGTTCAGAGACTGACCACGGATCATCAAATGGAGTTTTTCTCTGTAGTATTGAAGAGTGCGCTAGAGGATAACGCGGAGGGATGAGATGACATGCCTCGGAGTCCGCTAGCATACGATCGCGGGGGAGGGGCAGTGCAAGCGGGGAGATTCACACCGCATTTACGCCAGCGCCACCCGTCCGCTGCACACGTCATCCAGTAGTGCGTTGGCTGCTGGCGGCATCGGCATCGCAAATCCAGTGGGCTTTTATCCTCCACGATGCCGTACCCCACCGTCCGCCGGTGTGTGCTGGCGGGGGCGAGCCTATTGCTATTAATCGAGCATAAAATTAAAATAACATAACTTGTTAAGATAATGATTACAAAATACGTGATATTTCAGTTGATATACTTATTCAAAGCATTGCTCCTTACCTAGAGGACCTGATAAACAACACGAACTTAATAAGAAGGCTTACACGCTCAACGAGGTAAATCTTCTTCCCTTCCCACACAAATATGTATATTAAATCCCTCTTCCAATTAAATTATTTTACGAAATAACCCAAATTCGGTCCGCTTCATCATTCCACAGGAACCCCACCCTGCGGTGTGTCAGGATATCCGAAAACAATAAAACGCTCGGGCGATTTTAATCCTTTAAGGCTTTGTCTCGCAGACCGTTAAGGGTCGCTTTTGCTTGATTAATCTAATCCATACCATTGTAATTGCTCGCTTACGTTTTGGACTATGGTAGTTCCGTATTTGAGTATTATACAGGCTGGTATTTATGTGTATTGCTGGTTAACACTCGAATGGATTGACAGATGGTATTAAGGTTATTTACAAATGTGGTAAATGAATAATGTTTTCTACGAAAATTGTACCTAATATTTATTGGTTTATTTTTGTTGTAATGAGAGAAATGGAAGAATTGTGAAGGCTAATGTATGGACGCACATAATAGAAGAGAATTATATTAATAAATATGACTATTGAATAGGTAACAATATCGAAGAAGTGAGAGCTAGACACGATAAAATTAGGTCACAAAAATGTCGCAGCAATAAATATCGGTCTCTTGATAAATAAATAGGAAAACCGGCTCGTCTGACTCGCGCACGAAGGGTTCCGTACCATTATCTATAAAAACGGCAAAAAAATCACGTTTGTTGTATGGGAGCCCCCTTAAATATTTATGTTATTCTGGTTTTTAGTATTTTTTGCTATAGCGGCAACAGAAATACATCATCTGTGAAAATTACAACTGTCTAACTATCACGGTCCATGAGATACCTGGTGACAGACGGACAGACAGACAGACGGCGCGCGGCGGAGCCTTAGTAATAGGGTTCCCGTTTTACCCTTTGGGTACGGAACCCTAAAAAGATAGGTCTTCGTTAGAGGGACAGTATATTCAGGCTAATGATGAAAACAGTGATATCGGTAAATACTGTCCAGGAAAATAAACAATATTACGGTTCCATAATTCGTTGTCAAAATGTTCTTTTAATGTGGACTTTTTTGATAAATGGGACGCATTTCCATTTGGAATTTCTCAGTAACAGCCCGGAGTCTCGATTTGTGCCCAGATGATGGCAAGGTAAGGTTGTCCCCAATTATTTGTGATGGGGGTTAAACATAACTGGTGTAATATGAGTGTACTGTTCACATCTGCCTAACCTCTTCGGGGATATAAAGGCGTGTCGTTATGTTTTTATGTAATGGCGTAAAGTAACTATTACTAGTAGTTCTGCAAACAGTAAACCTCGCGAGCACAAACTTTTTTGCAACACATATTAGACCACTAAAATATTTAATTCTACCATGCTCTTCTATGATTTGACGGTGACTGACCTACTTTTTTCCTATCAAAATATCATGACAACGTTCAATAAGTCAAATTCAAATTTAAAAACCAGAAAGAAGAAGATTTAATTACCTATGAGTAAAAATTTGTAGGCCAGCTAGAAAAATTAACTAATAGATTTTAATTGGCAGAAGTAACGCTGCAGTCTAGTTTTGTGATGAGAAGGTGATCCCAGCTAGGAGGGTTACAAGTTTGTCCGAAAGAGATATCGTGGCCCTGGCACACAGGCTTCTGAAGGAACACGGGTGGATCTTAGTCAGTAATAGTCTGACACGCCCTCCCGCTCCGCTCAGAGCGGGAGAAGTTATTTGATAATTTCCCACCCAATAAAAAAAAAAGCTAGGTGCTCCATCAATCGCTACCTAGTCAAAGGGCCGATTCCACTGGTAGAAATCTAAAAGTGAGCAAATTACTGCATTTTGAGGAGCTATTCTTGCTTATCACGCCGAAGATCCTCATCAGATATTGACCAAATTTCTATGAAACCAACTTAAAGTCCTACCTTTCAAATAATAAACGAACCATCTAAATCGGGTCTCATAAGGCGGAGATATCTAGTAACCCTTTTTTGCCCCTTTTTGGAGGAAGTACGCCACCAATCAAACATCTCCGACGACAAACAAAATCTATAAAGTCGTTAAACCTGTATACCAAGTTTCGTCCAGAACTGTAACACGAACTGTAGAGGAGTACCAACAAACTGACAGAGCAGAGCAATTTTTTTGCCAGACTTGAAGCAGAGATGATTCGCTCGCTCGTGATTATCGAGTACGTTCTTGTGAGTATAAAAAATGGTGCCTTTAAAATATCACATCGAAACTACATATTTATTTATTTATTTGTTTGTTCACATAGGTAAAGAAATACAGATCTTATGTTTGATGAATAGAGCGCTTTGTTATGCCAGGAGGCGTACAAATATGATGTGCAAATCTAGCTGAGGATTACAAGTTACTAAAAATATTAAAAAATCGTGTATAATTATGGTATTAAAACAGAAAATCAATTGGACAATTACAATATTATATTATTCAATACTCTAATGATGTCAGACCTAAATGAGGAATTATTAAATTGCCAAAGATCTATGTTAAAATAATGAAAATGTCAAAATTATGTAATGTCAATATTAATAGTTGTAATTCTAAATTAATTCATCATTTAAGTATTCGTCAATAGTATAATACGTTTATCAATTAAGAACAATTTCATTTTGTTCTTAAACATAATAGAAACACTAAAATAATCAAACAAATAACCTACGTGCAATGATGTATAAAACTATAGATATGTTGTCCGCACTCTAAAATGGCAACATGAAATGAAGCCAATTGGCCACATTGCGCTCAGTCACGCACCAACCTGTCGCGCGACGCTACGTTTGTTTTTAATTTATATCGTGTGTGAAAACCTGTGCAAAATATAAAGAAAACATGCCGTCGTGTGTTTTCAGAGGATGTACAAATTATACCCCAAAAGTTAAAGACAAAAATGTTTACGCGTATAAGTAGTTATCTAGTATTTTCGCCGTTTTTAAGCGCCGAGATGTTTGTTGATAACGTGTCTATATATAATACGTCATTGCCTACGTGTACCATATTAAAGATATAAATTTTAAAGCTTCAGTACGTAATCCAACATCATCCATCATAGTCACGTTTCCTAGTTTTAGGTTTCTTTCATTTCTCCTTACAGTTCATTTTTATCCTGAGAACAGCAGACATTAGCCGTGATAGCGAAAAATCCTGGATATATATGGCCTTTCGTCACCTTCGGATAAGTTCCAGATAAATTATCTGTAAGATAAAGTTACACAAAATATCTATTATCTGGTGGATATAGTTTATATCTGGAAACTGTCAAGTTGGTCCTTAAAAACGATTTCAAGAAGATAGGAATTTTAATATTAATATAACTGTTCACGAAATACAATTTATGGTACTACCTACGAAAAGTACTTACTAATAATTTTGTCGGTGACTACAAAGATTTCCAATACATATTTGCTTTCCTAACTACGAATCATAAAATACATAGATACCTACTTAATTATTATACGTTATTTAATCTCTGGTGCGTTCAATTAAAAAATAACTTAAAAACTAATGAGGTAATTACACAGAATAAAAACGCTCCTAATATTAATAGTTAAAGTAAGCTGTAGTCCAAATCGTTTACATAATTAGATTGCCACATTATGTCACTCTGTGGACTGGTTCCTTAGAATCTTTATTTTTAACTTTAGTTTCTGCTTAAATTAAAGTAACGGATAGAGTTTTATTAAGTGATAAGTGAGTTCAGTGTATTCTAAAAAAAATACTTCAATATGCGAAAACTATACATTTTTACTGGGTAGCTGACTATATTTACTGGGTACCTGACTATATTTACTGGGTAGCTGACTATATTTACTGGGTAGCTGACTATAAATTTACTGGGTTGCTGACTATATTTACTGGGTAGCTGACTATATTTACTGAGTAGCTGACTATATTTACTGGGTAGCTGACTATATTTATTGGGTAGCTGACTATATGTACTGGGTAGCTGACTGTATTTACTGGGTAGCTGACTATATTTACTGGGTAGCTGACTATATATTTACTGGGTAGCTGACTATAAATTTACTGGGTTGCTGACTATATTTACTGGGTAGCTGACTATATTTACTGGGTAGCTGACTATATTTACTGGGTAGCTGACTATATTTACTGGGTAGCTGACTGTATTTACTGGGTAGCTGACTATATTTACAGTACTCAATAATAATATATTTATTGCATCATTCCACAAGATCACAATGAGAACTTAGGTGGTAGACTTACAAAGACATGATCATTCTGGACCCCGTCGGAAACATCAAAGTAAGAGAGAGGAAGAGGCCTTTATTTTGACTGTGTTCTCATGCTATATATTATTTATAGAACATGTAACACGTGTGTGTATTTTATTACATGATTGTAAATTAATAACGTTTCAGTTCAACCTTCCAAATAAGTTTATGATATTTTATGGTAAAGCTACAGTTGTGTGAGTATTAAAACTAACTGCTCACCTGCTGACATCTACTGAAAACAAAGTCTGACTGGCTCGTCGGTCTAGTGATCGCAAGCGCTTACTGCTAAGCATTCGATTCTGGGTTCGATTAGGGCGGGCAAAGTGTTATTTTTTTTCCATCTGGAATTTCTCAGTAGCAGTCCGGAGTCTGGATTGGTGCCCGGTTGGTGGCAATACGCTCGCCTCCTAGTATATGTGACTTAAACATAACAGGCGAAATATGGGTCTACTTAAGTACACCTCCGGAAAACACAGGCTTGATGTAAACTTATATTGAGTACGCCAAAACCTTCACCAAACATAACCAACGACCAATTGGTATAATTCAAATAATACACCCAATTTCCATACTAAAAACCAATCCAGAAACCAATCCACTAATCAGTAACAATAATTAACCAAATCCATAAATGTAACGAATAGATTCAAAATGGCGGCCATGGGATTAATATTCCCAATAGCCCGATGATAATGTTGACTAATTCATCTACTAATCTTCACGCCGCGTGTACTGTGGTGTAGGCAGAGTTAATTTATAGTTTTATTCGTGAGAAAGAACGTTAATCCGTAGTGATCTATAATTATTGGAAGTGATGGGTTTCGACATTGGTAGTTATTGGTTATGTGGGTTTCGTGTGTGAACTATGGGGCTTAGGAAAAGTAAGACGAAGTAATGTCATTTTGGATTTTATTATTAAAGAAGTAAATCTAGTACTTAGGTAACTCTTGTTTTATAAGGTCTTTTTCTCTATTTCTTGTTGAATACCTCGTTGGTCTAGTGGTAGCACGGTGCTGCTGAGCATGCGGTCCTGGGTTCAATTCCTAGGTCAGGCAAAGTGGTACTGGGGTTTTCCATCTGGAATTTCTCAGTAGCAACCTGGAGTCCGGATTTTTGCCCGGTTGATGGCAATAGGCTCGCCATCTATAACATGGGATTTAAAGTTATCTAGCTAAATGTGGATGTACTATAGGCACACCTCTGCCCAACCCTTCGGGGAAACAAGGATGTTATGTTATGTTTCTCTATTTCTTTTTAACCTTTGAATGAAGGTCCTAGGTAGGTAGGTGGCTGATAAGTAAATATTAGGTATGTGAATGATAACGTGTTGAAAAGAGAATTCTATAATAAATAACTAAAATTGCAGAGGGGCGGACTTGCGACTTTGCTCATGAATTAATTACGACTTATAAGGATGACATATAAGGATGAGGCAATTCCAGAACTCACAAAATTTGCTTATTGCGCGTGTCGACCATAACCAAGTTTTACAATATTTTTTATTTGAAAAAGTGATACTTTTTAAAGTGACATTTTAGGTTAGCTTTATAAGCTGAAATTGCGTTGTGTAACTTTCCATTCCCTATTTAATTTTTAATAACAACTTTTAGGGTTCCAATTGTAGGGTTCCGTAGCTCAATAGGAAAAATGGAACGATTACAGGATAACTTCTTTGACCGTCTGTCTGTCAGTCTGTTAAGACTCTTTTTGTAAGGAACGTGTGGAGGTATCATGTTGAAATTAATATCAAATATGGTAGATCTAGAAACTTGTTTTTAGAGCTCCAAGGGAACGTGACCCGTGGAGCTATAAAAAACAAGCTTCTAAATCAACGCAATAAAATAATACGGCCATTTATGCGACATATTTTGATACTCGCAAATAAATCAAAACCCCGGGTTCTTCCGGTTTACCTAGAATCATGAAATTTGGCAAGAAGCAAGATCCCACAGTACAAGCAAAGGAAAAAAACCCCAACATGACGTTAATTTGTAGTTTTATCACTTTAAAAAAAAATGCTATTAAAAACTTACATTGCACATGGAGTATATCGATGTACGGGAGAACATTTTTTCAACTAAAAAGTTAAGTATGTTCTTTGGATAAATTCATCCCAACTACGGAACCCTTTATCGTACGTGGTCCGACACGCACTTGGCCGGTTTTTAATTAAGGTTAAAAAAAATACCTATGTATACGAAGCAATTAATAACACTTCACTTGCTAGATCACCATCAATCTTTAAAGCTTTAGTTCTTATTCCGACGGTCTAGAATGTAAAAGCCGTAGGTACTTAAAAACGTAATGAAAACACTTATCAACTGAAAGGAACCAGATATACTGTCCTAATTAGCAATTAAGAGGCACGTGGCACCCTTAATTAGGAGTTTGGGTACAGACATTATAGCACTCTGTTTAGGGACAATATTCTGAATTTAATGAACATTATGAGGCGCAGCGTCGCGACGCGGAAAATTAAATTTATATTGTTTTGTGTTATGTAGAGATAGGTAGGTACGAGTAGGAGGAGATAGGTAGCAGTAACTCCTTGTCCTTTGAGGGGGAAAATTGTTTTATATTGGTATATGACCCACTTAATCGAAAGAAACGTCTGGCGTAGAGCCCGTCTAAGCTGAAAT
The DNA here is from genome assembly GCA_963921375.1 of Tiliacea citrago. Lineage (NCBI taxonomy): Eukaryota > Metazoa > Arthropoda > Insecta > Lepidoptera > Noctuidae > Tiliacea > Tiliacea citrago. The sequence goes on from OY992798.1 coordinate 23,714,405, forward strand.
GACGCGCCCAACTACCGCATTTACGTAGTGTAGGTACAAGCCGATTCAAACTTTATGGCAGCCCGGAACATGAGGCGAGCCGCTGTGACGTAACAAATACACGTGTCAGCAGGGGTGAGCGGTGCGGTACTACGCAGCGAGTAGCACTCTTCAGAGCCGCCATCAAGTTTCAATCGAGCTGAACGTTTACTAATGTGTGGCGCGGCATTTCAGCTTAGACGACCTACTCTGAGTACTCGTAGTCAGCCATTTTGCTGAATAGCAAATTTTCACCTCGGCATCAGAAATGTTGTAAAGTTTGACAAGAGAAGATGTATAAACTCACGCTTGTTTCAATGAAAGTAGGCAGAAACGACAATTATACGCCGCCTGCGACGACCTTTGCATAAAATTATAGAAATGGTTAATACCGTCTATTATCATAAACATATTATGCATTACCAAGGGGTGCCGGCTGCTGGTGCATTACTAAATTTAAACACACTCCCTCCACACTCTTAACCCAGCAATATAATTAAGTAAATATGTAATTATTTTTTACGATATACAATACAAATACTCATTATTAAATCTTGCTATACTTTTGACAGAATCGATGAATTTTTATTTGATGACGTAATCATTATTAAAGCTTCAATATCAAAGTAATTTTCAATTCATCTCTTTACAATCAGATCAGCGTAAAACATGAGAGTAAAACAAAATAATTTATGTATGTAAACCGTATTTCCAAGTATAATTCAGGCACAAAATTGAATTTACAATCCATTTCGATCTAACACCAGAGTGGAATAATATAAATCCATTTATTTTAATAGAATGATTTAAGTATTTTGAGGATTATTCAGATTTAAATTATATTATATTATTAATTTTCAGTTTCTACATTTATTTCATAATGCCAGAGGTAGTACTGTCCCATTGCTAGGCCTCCTTTCCATATTTCAACTATACTTAATGTTCTGCAATTTCAGCCCAATCCTTTAAATATAATAAGAGTCCATCTCATCCCGCTATCGAATTCTATTATTATTATATTATTGATTGCAGTTTCATAATTAATTGACAGTCAGGACCTGGAGGACTCTGATCCTCTTCTACTGATTTCTTAATCATATTGAATATAATCAGCCTATAATTTTCCCTCTGCTGGCACACCGACATTCCTCATCTCTATGTGACGGACCGTAAACCACCACGCGGGCCCAATGCGGGTTGGTGGATGTCACACTTCGAATCTCCCAAATTGTATGAAACCACTGAAAGAAGACACTTGCCTTTTAATTTCTTAGAAATACGCCTGCTTATTGCCTGCTCAGTCCTGAACAAAGATGTGCTAACAAAACTGTACATATAAACTAAAAAGCTCTGCCATCAACACAACTTTCAACCATAAAAATAAAATGATATGAGCATCCCTAACCGAAGCGGAAACAAGCTTGTATTATTACAGCCCGCCCAAACCTCAACTTCTACATAAGTATACTGAAACAATCCCGATATTAGGCCGAATTCCGATAATACAGCCTTGTAGTACGAACAACCTTAATAGCTTTTTGTTGGGGCACGCTCTAATTAGCTCCTAGCCTTCTACTATACAAGAACGATCCTTGGTTTCATAAAGTAGAAGATGAAGAAGGTCTGTTGTAACAAAAAAAATACATGGCAACAGATAAAGAAGAAGAAAATAACCAAGTATACAAGTCAGGCGAATTACTGTAGGTCAAAGTCACTTAGGCCCCGTTGCAGGAGAAATTACTAAATTAATACGTTTAGCTCTAACCGCATTTAGTGAGCTGAGGTGCAATTAGGATTAGTCTGTGATCTGTAAAACATTAATTGTGTTACTTCACACACGTTTTGATCATGGAAACATCATCCGGAATCGGTCAAGGGATGGATTTATACATTACACTTACCGCATTGCCATCTAAAATCTAAATACAGGTGAACGTAATGTGTGTATTTTAATCCAATTTTTGATTAATCACTTTTAGTTTGCCTTCACCATTTACCGTTTATCGAAATTGGGTACTTTCAAGAAGACATATTCTTTATGCGAGATTAGCTAGTGGAAATGATTAGTCAGACATCTGAAAGCTCATAGCTCAAGCTAATAGCAGAGTGCCGAAATATATTCCGTCAAAGTCCGTCTAGATAATCTATCCGGAGCAATGGATTTCATGAAAGAGTTATAAAACTAAATTTTTGTTTTGTTACAGGTAAACAGCGTTTTCTTCACGAAAAAGCACCCACAAAAGTTCCAAGTAAGACAGGCCGCTGCGCCTGCTCCAGGGCCTTTAAAACTTAAATATAAAGAGGAAAAAACCTCTGAAAAGAGCGTAAATCGAAAATAAATGGTTAAATATTCCTCCACAAAATCGTTGAGCGTGTGAAATCATTCACCGTTCAAATAATTCATCGTTCATTTAGCACACGATGGATGCCTTTGAATACACTTAAAATGGCTAAAAATATAATTATTTGCAGACAGTCAATGATCTTTTATAGGTTGGCATGTGTATTGATTGAGATTTTTTTGTGAAAAGACTTCTTAGTTACATATTTTAGCGCGCAGGATAGCCTTTACCAGAAGTGGTCATCGTATTAGTTGTTCAGCAGCTTGAATATCATTAGGATTGTGCCGGAATATAACAGTTCGTCATGGACGTGGTACGACAGTGGCTCCTCTGACATCATCTTTGTCATTAGTAGACATCCGCCACGCAACCAACGATGCGACGGCGACGGCGGCCGCGGCGCTCTGCTAGAGTGGTTGTCACCAGCCAGTGTCATTCTTATCCGACCTTTTCGAAATTCGTAACGACATGAGGCGGCGCCACTTGCTGCGCCGTCATATTGATATTCAGTGAATAGACTTTAATATCAATATTTTACGAGGAGTTAGTCACTTGGGAGTGGAAGCCGACCCCAAAATAGTTAGCGTAAAGCTAGGCGCATGACACAACTGAATTATTTTAACAAAAATTATTGTTGATCCATCAGATTGTCAATTGTAATGATTATGACAATGTCTTCAATTGGTAATGACTAAGGAAAACGGTATATTTAATCAAGCCGTGGCTATTCATGGATTAATAAAACATCAGTCTATAACAGGGCGCTTCTCGTCAGTTGTTTTAATATTAACGTATAAATACGTACGTTAAGTGACAGAGTAGTTTCAGGTAACCTTTGCGCTCTATTTTAGGTGTATTGTATTGAAAATGATGACAAACCTAGTTAGTTCAGTCCTTACTATCATTTTCTTAATGGATAATCTTTTCACTATGACATGAGCTAGTGTCGCATAACTCGTGAAAAAGACTTAAGAAAAATGTCCTACCATTATCCCTTCAAATCATAACAATAGCTTGATAAATTCAAACACAGCACCTCCCTGAGTAGCGACTTGTTATCCTACCGATTACGATTAGGTCCGTGTTCCCGAGTAGACTCCATTAGGCTTATTGGCTTACTGGCAACTTGCCATCACTTACGGATAGAATTTTTCTGGACGATCCGAAATGTTGTACCCGTTTACTAGGAAAAAGTAATGGAGCACAAAAAATTACTTGTTAAAGGAAATTAATGTTGTGATGAACAGACGTTTGTACTTATTGGTTTCTTCTTTATCAATTTACGTTGGCTTTTGTTTCGAGATCAAGGAAAAAAACGTTGATAATACTTAACTATTGCTTATCAATATAGACACAATAATAATCGATTTATAAAATATGTAGTTCTAATACAAACGATATTTTCATACTATCGCCTCAGTTTTCGGTAACAACTCGGTAGCTTACCGTTTGTGAAAAGGTATCGAGTTTCGTGGTGAGCGGTAGGTTGCAAACGGGGAAGCGTAGCTCCCAGTTCCTGTACCTAGTATATTCAAACGGATTTTAACTTGTAGTCGCTATAACTAATGGTCACTAGGGCTATAACGATGCATTGACCAATTTATAGTCAACATACAAGCTAGAGCAAGTGGAACATCTCAATATCATAATTTTGGTGGCATGCGTACAGTGTCGTGTTTCACTTACGACGAACGTCTGCAATTCTGGCTCTGGAGAAGTAGCCAAATAAGATAGGCGAAATCGGTGAACTCACTTATTAACGAAATATAGGATAAGCTTTCGACTTGAAAACCAGATCTTTGAGAAGAATAAATAAGATGAGCGAAATTACATACAAGTTTCCGGTGAGTTTAGAAACTCGTTTTTATGGAATCCGTGTTGGACAAATCTTGTATAAAAGCTTGGATATAACGAGGAAACAAGAATCGTGAGGATTCATTATGATTACATTTATATAAATTTCAGTTTTCGAAATTGAGTAAGAGAGAATATGAACCGTAAAGGAAACATCCGCAAAATAATTTGGTAATTTATACTAGTGGAAGATAGTTTTAGAAATATCTCATATGAATTTAGGCCTAAAAGGTCACTCATTTCAGCCTATAATCCCCACTGTTGGGTATACGTCTCGTTTTCTTCCTGCCGTGCATTGGAACATCTCACGAGCTCGTAATTACACAAGCACCTTGCCATACCGCTATGGTGTAGACGTATATCACAACACAAAATAAATTAATACACTGATAAATATTCCAAAACTCAATAAACGATAATCAGTATCAACAACCCCGCATCCTTTCATCCGATCAGCAGAACATCTATATGATTGATACATAATCCATTCAAAATTAGACGCGTTAAGCACCTGAGCCCCAACGGGGGTGATAAAATAATCCTCTGAAGTAGCGAGTGACGTCATCGATCATGCCCCGATGCATGTACCAGCGTGTTCGGATTATGTCTGTATTTGCATTGACACGATGCAACGTGGAATATTAAAAGGATTTTGATGGTCGTTTTTTTAAACTGGGTTTGTTTTGTGATTTTGAATATTGTTTATGGCAGCATGTTTGTGTCGAAACCTAGGTTAGTGACCGCGATTGTGAAGGAGCAAGTGTTAGAATGTCAACAATTAGGCACTGATTACCATTAAGTATCCCAAAAACGTCAAATTTGGTAATTATTATGTGGAGTCTGACTACCAGTTAAATAAACAATATACGCGAAGAAAAAGCGCTCTCAAAAATACGATCCATATTATCCTTTAGTGAAGTCCTCTTCATACAAGTCAAGTATCGACCTAGACCGATCCGTCACAGATCTTCCAGTCCATTCTGTCTATAAAAATCTACTATCTATTGAATTTTAGCCGTAAAATTCTCCTGACCATACAAGGCCGTACAAAAATGGGTGCCAAAAATGGCTGCTGAAATTTACGACCTCATGGGCCGGACCAGACACGGATAAACGGGGTTCATATAAAGTGCTTCCGAATTTTTGTTTTTGCTTTCTTTTTTATTTTAATTTATCTAGCACGGGCAAGTGGGCGGTTCGGCCGCCGTTATTTTTTGAAAACACTGTTTTTACGTCTGCCCTATGAATTGAGAATGTACCGGGGTTTTTGGTGCATTTTTGGGTTCCGTACTGAGATACGGAACCATTATAGGATCACTCGTGTGTCTGTCTGTCTGTCTGTCAGTCAAGCCGATTTGCTCTGAATCTGCTGGACCGACTTAGTTGATATTTTTTACACGTATGAATTTCTGTGACCCAAACACGAACGTGTACCGTAAATAAATGAACTTTTAAAATGGAGTTCAGTATTGGGGAAAAATGTTTAAAAAGTAAAAAAAAAATGCAAAATGTACCGTGTGATGTTTCACGGTACAATTTGAATTTTTTTTTTTCAAAATTTTAAAGGGATTATTGTAAGGATCTCAGTTTTTTTTTAATAATTTTAAAATAATTACCTACTTATAAAAATTAGAAAATAAATGAAAATTTACCATTGGGCCCGCTAATCTCCGAATCAACTAAGCCTACAAATTTGAAAAAAATACAGTAGATAGTTTTTCACTTACTAGACAAAATCAAACTGGTTGCTATTTTTATGGTAAAATCTGTTATTTTTATGATATTGATTTTACATTCTGTGATAGCTTATTTTTCTCTCACTCATTTTCTCTAACTTATTTTACCCACACACTGACTTATTTTTTTATTTTTTTTAGAAAAACATACTTTTATGATGTTTGTAAATATGTGAACACCACGTATCTATCTAATAATTAAGTTATTTTTCATTGCTTAGTTTTTAATTCGTTTTACGTATTATGGTATAGTAATTTTATTCTAGGTGCATCGTCTTCACATATAATCATATAATTAATGTAATCAAACAAAATATTGTAAAACATTTTTAAAAGAGTACCGGTGGAGTTTCTTGCCCATTCTTCTCCATACGAAACTACCTTTTGGAAGGGGCAACTAGAATCAATTCTATTTTTTTTTGTAAATTTTGACGTTCAAAAGTGCGTCTTATGTGCCTATTTGAAATAAATGGTTTGACTTTGACTTTGACTTAGTTATTTATTTAAACTTCTCACACACAATAATGCACAAAGGCGGACTTAATGCCTTAGGCATTCTCTCCCAGTCAACCAACCATCTTTATAACCGTTTATATATTATAGGAAACCTATAAGAAGTCTATGATATTAAAATAACATAGATAATCTCTCAATATTGAGCGTACAAACTTAAATTTGCAGTTGGAATGTATGAGGGTACATGTTTTCGACTACAATGTTAAGTTTGTTCTTAGAATACATTTTATTGAGCCCCACTACGGAACCCTTCATTGTGCGTAGTCCGACACGCACTTGGCCGGTTTTTATTAGTTTTAGTTGAGAGTCTTTTCTGAAAGTGTACTACAGAAAAGTTTGCAGACAGTGTAATGCGTAAAGGAGAATTGAACAATAACAGCCCTCATATTCTTCAAACTACACGAGCACTTTTTTGTGTGAAAACTCGTTATTTTCTCGTAAAGTCTGTCTGGCACTCATTTTTTCTCTGTAAAAAGACTCAAGGTTAGTGCTGGAGATTGAGTACAGTTTTCCTGATAAAAGTATAGAGTTATTGTGAGTTTCGTGAGAGCTCACGTCAGCTCGCACGGCTTTGCTTAATGCGAACTAACTCGAAATTCAATATTCAACACGACATTTTGGTGTAAACATCGCGTGACGCGCTCCCTAGGGACGGCGGCGCAAGGGATGAACTTTCAGAGTTATAATTAATAGTGTTAGATGGAGGTAAGAGAGAGGATGGTACAGATAGTTCAACTCACCTGTGCGCGTGGTACCATGTGTGCGTGTGCTTGTGATTATACAGCTTTAATATATGTGTTTAGTTTTTCTTATCGCTTTATACAAGGTACTCCACACATAGCGTCGTGCTCAAAGATGAGTTGAACTATCTGTAATTTGATTAAAATGAGAATGACGTGAAAGATTTTCACTTTTTTACCTAAGTTAAAAGCGTCCATAAAGTTTCAGGAGCTATATATATTTTTTCCAACAATCTATTCTTTACCTACAGTACAAAAAACTTAACAAACCTGGTATTCAATTCGTAGTCACTTGAGGAAAATATAAAACACAACAAATCATTCCAAAACGAACCTAAAATAAATAGATAACTAGACACAACCATACGTACGCTTTTTTTTTTCACTAACCCGCCATCGCATCCGCTATCACAACCGCCCCGCTACCTCCCATAACTCAAACACCGCATGTTTTGTTGCGTCATCGATCATCTTCACCAACGCTTTTCGCTCGCCCCGCTCACGTCGAAAATTACTTACGGGACCTAACTACATCTCTACGTCGACAAAAAAATAACGCCTAAAAGAAGAAAATATAACACGTACGTAGGAAATTTCCTCGGAAAAGCCCGATCGGTTTGACCTCGTTTCATAGTTCAATAGGTTTTGCATATAGCTTTGAGGAGATACTTAGTTCGAGTACTGTGCCTTTATGAGAAAAGCGCAGGAGGGTATAATTATTTGTGAGGGAAGTGGAGTTAAATGGTTTGAGTTCTGTTTGAGTTGCATTTTGTTAGTTTGATTTAGCGAGTAAATTGGTAGTGGCAACATTTAATTATTATATTTTAATACTTTCACTGTCCCAACGTAATTGGTAATCCTAATAATATTGCATTGTGATGTTTTACAAGGTCATTTATTAATGCTACTAAAGCAAAAATTACAGAATCACCCCCAGATAACCATTACATATAATTTTCAAAAATGCATTACATGTCATGTACCGAAGTATAGGGCTACTTTTTCAGTACATTACATGTAATGAATGGATAGTGAAAGTGTTAATATATCTATAAAAATAGAAAGTCCTGCACGAGGCCATAAGGCGCCTATCTCAGCATGACGCTGCGACATTTAAAAGTAAGTCGCTGCGCTGGTATTCTGATGTGATGGTGGTACTTGATGGACGTGCATGAACAACCAGAAAATTGATATAAAAAACGCCACCTTTTGGTAGTATTAATGTCATTATCACCTGAGAATAGGTCCCCTTTTCTTCCAAAAGAAGAACTTACACATAGAAATTCCCATAGCGTCCTCCATTTTTTTATTCCACCCTGTCATCGTTGACGTTTCTCTCCCTCGTGCGGTACCTCATAAATATAATGACGTCTTGTATCCTGCATTACCTCATTTTGCGCGTTACGGCATGACGTGCCCACACAGGGTTTTATGCTGCGGAAATGTGTTACGTTGGCGACTTTTTTGTTAGGAAGGTAACTGGAAGGATATTGGTTTAATAAAAAACCAGGACTAACGTAACTTTGGTTTTGTCACAACGCTTCATGAGAGGCACATCGGATTTTTTTTTTTTGTTCGGTGTAATCCAATGCTAGAAGACATGTCCTAGAACGTATTGCAGTTTGTTATAGGCAGAAGTTATCGCTCTGATCATTTTTGATTAGGTTGACTATTTTTATATTATTGTTGGCTGTTGAACATCATTCAGCATGTAAGCTATGCTAGCTAGACTCGGAGAAAACTTTTTTCAGGACTGAAAAAGTCCCTTACTAATTCCACAGTATACAAAAACCAGATACTTTTTGTTTTTGTATACTGTGGAATTAGTAAGGGACTTTTTCAGTCCTGAAAAAAGTGCATTGGATTACACCGAACAAAAAAAAAAAATCCGATGTGCCTCTCATGAAGCGTTGTGACAAAACCAAAGTTACGTTAGTCCTGGTTTTTTATTAAACCAATATCCTTCCAGTTACCTTCCTAACAAAAAAGTCGCCAACGTAACACATTTCCGCAGCATAAAACCCTGTGTGGGCACGTCATGCCGTAACGCGCAAAATGAGGTAATGCAGGATACAAGACGTCATTATATTTATGAGGTACCGCACGAGGGAGAGAAACATCAACGATGACAGGGTGGAATAAAAAAATGGAGGACGCTATGGGAATTTCTATGTGTAAGTTCTTCTTTTGGAAGAAAAGGGGACCTATTCTCAGGTGATAATGACATTGTATATTATTACAATTATAAAAAAAACATAACATAACATCATGCCTGTAATCCCCGAAGGGTTAGGCAGAGGTGTACCTATAGTACATGTACATTATTATTTTAAGACTGTTAGTTTATGAATAAAATTATGTAAATATTATCTTAATAAAATTGACAATAGACATAAACTAGGTAAGTTTATCAGTGTCATTCTTAAGGCTCCCGCAGACAGGCGCGACGAGACATTAGTAGAACAATTCATATGAAAACTTCATGGAAATTATTCTACCAGAATCGCGTCGCGCCTATCTGCTGGAGCCTTTATGATATATAGTTTATTTATTTATTCATATATACTTTATTGTACACCAGAAAATACATAACAAAAAAATAATTTAACACTAGATACTAAATGTGCGATTTGTGGCCTTATCGCTAGTTTTTAGTGTTCCATACCCAAAGGGTAAAACGGGAACCCTATTACTAAGGCTCCGCCGTCTGTCTGTCTGTCTGTCCGTCTGTCACCAGGCTGTATCTCATGAACCGTGATAGTGAGACAGTTGAAATTTTCACAAATGATGTATTTCTGTTGCCGCTATAACAACAAATACTAAAAAAAATAAGAACCGACTACCAAAAATAACACTACAAAGTAAAAAATAACTTTAATTTCGGAAGTCGGTGTCTTTGGATCTGTATTTGAGTTTTTTGCCACCGACTTCCGAAATTAAAGTTATTTTTTACTTTGTAGTGTTATTTTTGGTAGTCGGTTCTTATTTTTTTGTAAAAAAAAATATTTTTCACTTTTTAGTGGGTCAGTTTTGAATTTATCTAAGTTACAATAGCCTAATGTTAACTGCTCATCACCTTTTACAAAATATTGCTTTTCACGATGCAGGGACGTTGATTGTCGAGGAGTTCTCCTGGTAAGAACCAAGAGAACTGCCACTCAACATATGCATAGTGACGAGCATAAATTGCTTAATCGCAACCCGTTAAATAGGGGTACTCATTATTATAATGTTCCGGTGGCCATATGTGGTCTCCATCATCAGTTCCACTTTACCAAATGGTGCTTTCCGAGAGCAAATCCACGAGTTACTTTAAAAAATACCCAAAACGGTATAGGTTTGCCTATAAAATTTGAGGGTTTCCCTCGATTTATATGGGATCCCCTCATTTGATTCTGATTTGGTGGCAATGGGGCCACCTCGAAAGTATACCCTTTCAAACAAAAAAAGAATTTTCAAAATCGGCCCATAATTAACGGAGTAATTGCGTAACAAACATACAAAAAAAAAAAAAACATACCGCCGAATAGAGAACCTCCTCCTTTTTGGAAGTCGGTTAAAAACAGAATAAAATAAATAATTTAAGGGGGCTCCCATACAACAAACGTGATTTTTTGCTCGGTTTTTAATTTATGTCGAACTAACAGCGTCATCGTTTTGAAGATATTCTTTTAACCATCTATCATCTAATTGGTTGGCCAGAGCGTATCATCTGACCTAACAGATTCGTGATAAAGATGATTCCCTCATCGACTTACCCACAAAACTCCCAGATTATTGGGAGTTTTGTGTGTAAGTCGATGAGGGACTCCCATGAAACCATGAAATCTGTTACCATCTAGTACAGTACAACAGCGTCACAAAACAATAGCGTTTATAACTAACAATACGTTTACAACAGCCTGCCACGCAGGTTGGAGGAAAAATAATGAGCGGCGCGTCGAGTCGTCGAGTGATTTCAGGCGTAAGTCACACGAGGTGATTAGTTCAGCTACAATACCGACGTGTTTGTGTGATACGACCTTTAGGTATGGCTGACTACGTGATTACTATTTTACCTGAGTTTTGGGAATTCGAAATTTTCAGAATTTAAATATTATAACTGACTAGCTTCTGCCCGCGGTCTGTCAGCGTGAAATTTCTTGTTCCCCATCCCCCATCGCACCGCATCGCATCGCCCGCCCGAACTATTACTTCGTTTTCGCTTACCATTCTTTCTGACTTTTTTTCTTTGTGCTCGGCTCCTAACGGTCGTAGTGATGTTAAATAGCCTATAACCTTCCTCAAGAATTGTCTACCAAATCCGACGGGTAGTTCGCGCATTCATACAAACAAATAGACAAAAAAACACATATTCAGCTTTAATTTTAGTATAGATGCCTCGAAGGGTGATAATCAAAGGGTGAAGGGTGGGGGTGAAGGGTAAGAACCTATTGCTTTACCCATTATCCGGAGTCAAATCCATGCTATTGGGAATTTCGTAATGGAAAAACAAAAACAGAAATAAATATCATCATTTCATAAGCTGAAGCTCAAGCTTGTATCAAGCTCGGGGACAAATCCATAGAAAACAATCATAAAAATAAAATTGTCTCAAGAAGATTATATGATCAAAATCAAATCAATATTCCGTCGAATTAGTAATAGAAGTACAAAAGGAACTGATACCAAAATCCAACCTAGTAGTATCCTAAGCTGCTGAAACCAAATACCTGTCCATCTTTTTGGACAAACAGCTGAATTGGGCAAAACATAAGTACCAGCTACATTACTACAAAAGCCAGCATATCCCTGTGGCAGTGCAAGCTACTGCTCGGCAGGAATTGAGGACATAACCCTATGATTACTTACCTACCGGCTATACACCACGGTCATCCGACCAATGATCACATACGGCTCACTATAGTCTATTTCAACATTTATATCTGTAATCTCTACCCCTATGGAAAAAAGTATGAGTTTATGTACAAAATAAATAGTGAATGTATGCTGTGCGATATAAGATTTGAGCAGTCAAAATAATAAGCTTTTATAAGGAGAGAGTGCGTGCAATTAGGTTGTAAATGAAATTGAGCAGGAAACAGGCTTTCAGAAATCAAAGGTGATCTTTCAGCCGTGTACATCAAACCAATGAACCGTATGTCAGTCATTGTTATGTACTCCCTCCGTTCTTTTATTAGCTGTAACGAAATTCTTTACAAAGGTCACAGCAGCAACACGAACCTCCTTTATTTCGTACCAATGAGGGTCGTAATAGTGTTACCCGAGTCTCGAGCCTCAGCTATTATGTACGAGCGATTTTAATCTTTATATGTTAATAGGTATAGGCGAGAATAGCGTGGTGTGGGTGGTTTTTTGTTGTACCAAGTTGGCAATTGCGAAGCACTTATCGTGGTATCGATCGGTTTAATGTATAGTTTAAGTAATGCAGGTATTCATAAATATGTTGTACCTGAAACTTTCATGTTAGTGGAAGGAAGTGGGGTAAATTATTATCTTCAGGTTGGTTTTTCTAATGGGTATTCTGTGATGGTTTTTAAAGGTACCTTTGAATAACGGCAATTAGAGGCTGATATGATAAGTTTTATTATTAGTTTTACAAGTGTTCGTAAAATCCCAGTAAAAAGTTTTTAGTTTTTTTTCTCTCAAATATTACGTGGAAGAAGGAGTATGTAAAGTTTTTATGAAGGATGAGTGCAGAAAGCTATTATTTTTATATAATATGCATTAGAAATAACTTTAAAAAAAACATTACCATACGTTTGACACACACACAGACACATAGTACCAGGGCCCCATGCATGACTTGAAGATACGTAGGTGACACAAGTGACAGCTTGAGCATGGATTAAGTACTTTTAATAGCATGGAACATGTAAGTACTATATAGATTGTAAGTAGAGCGGGACTAATTTCGACCATTGGGTTACTAGCCAGTGTATATTAGTGATTAAAATATTGTAATTTAACATTAAAATTTAAAAGGAATCTAGAATGAGTTGGCATATAAAATGAATAATAATGTTATACTGAAATTGAGGTTACCAACCCAAAAACATGTAGTAAATAACTCAAAGCATAACCAAAGCTCCTATTATCCCAACAAAGTATACTTTCCTACCTTAATCCCACGCATCCCCACGCTAATCAACTCAAAAAGGATTTAAGGAAATAAAAAATAACAAAATCCCAATTCCTTAAAATATTCCCATTTAATTTTTTCCTCCGTATACGAGAAATTGCCTTAATCTACGAAAGAAAAAGATATATCCTAAAAAGAAACATTCAGCGATGTATAATACAGAAAAGATCAAAGAATATCGATTAACATACGTTTTTCCCATTTCAGGATCATTTTCGGGTTATTTTACCTTTTTTTTTCACATCAAAGGGTTCCTTATAATATAATACACAATAATATAATAAAATGGGGTGTCTGTCGGTGTAAATGTCTATTTATGCACGTAGGGGAAAACGTTGGAAAAATGACGTTTTCAGGAAATTGTCTGTCAGTTCGCGAAAGTTGAATACAAAAAAGGTTGGCGTTTCTTCATGCGGTGTTTACCTCCACTTTTTGGGGTGAAAGAGGACTCTGAAAAGGATAAAAAATATTTCCTAGAAATGATAATTTCATTAATGTAATTAAGAATTTATTGAAACTATAAAATTTTGGGGCACATGATGGACAGTCGACATTAAAATTCAATTTCCATAATGCTGTACATTTTTTTAGTAACTATTTAAAATCATAACATTAGGTAGGTACTTGTAATCAAAGACCGGAAAATAATAACAGCCAAACCATTTTTAATTCTATGTCACAATAATTTTAGAACTTCATTGTCACGTCTTTTAATTACTTAGGTACTACTAAAAAATCAATACATCACTCTTTAACGAGGTCACAGACACTTTTGAATTGTCAAAGGAAAGGTCAGTCAGAAATATGAAACTATTGATGCCCATTCCAAGGCGTAGTTAATTCCTGTGGAGAAGAACGCACACGAACATTCTTTTGAAATAACTAAAAAACTCGCCTAATTGTCTGGAAAGGGGAATACTTACTTCACTTATTGGTGGACTGTGTTCCATATGAATCTCATAGAAATGATGTGCGGTCTTTAGGTTGAACCGACTTGGAATTAGCACATTTCACGAAATTCTCTGTTAACCAAATGGTGATGATGCGAAGAGTCTGTTCAGGTTCATGGCCCTAATGTAATCAGTAGCAGTGTGTATGTTTAGGGGACGATGGGTCCGTCATACGCATTGTGATTATACAAGTCTCCAATTAAATAAAGAATGAAAAAAAAAGGAGCCAGCCTTACAGTAGTCGCATAAGATGTGTAACATCTCACCTTGATAATAACCAACTAAGCAGCGACAGAAATTAACCTCAAAATTAAAAAAGGTAAATACTGGAACATTTATTCGAATAATTATTAATTACTAGTGGTCGCCCACTGGTCGAATTCGACCCCTTCTACTAACAACCTATATTGTGCTTACTAATTCCATGACTACATTAATTCCATGCTCTTATAAAGTACTTACTAATTGTACTGGTTGTCTGTAAAAGATCGCTTTTAGCGATAAGACCGCCCTTTGTGTCACCCTATGTAAAATTTCAACATTTATATCTGTAACTTTTATGGTGTACATAATAAAGAGTATTCTATTCTATTCTATATGCTATTAAGAAGTACTTACTTATTCCATGGTCAACCTGTCACTTCATGTTACACACTTCCGTCCCTTCTCACGAAATAACTTCCATAGAAAGCGAAAGAAAATATGGTACATATAAAAAAAAAACATATTAATCAATTTATAAAATGATTATTATTTATCATAAATGCCTTATGATTATTTCCCCTCTTTTTTTATAAACTTGTACATATTATTATTATAATTTTAAGTCAGTTCGTTTTTAAATGATGTTAATATTTTAGAACCAAATGTATAATGAAATTAATTAAGTAGTAAATCTAAAATTTATGATGATTTTCATTGAGTAAAATGTTACTATGAACAAATCTAAAGTGTAATGTCCATTTCGTAACTAGCCCAGAATATTTGCGATCCAAAGCGTCCGATATTCAGCGCAAATCGATGAGACTGTACTTTATGCTATTAATTATTATTGGTCTAATTTGTACCCGGCAGCGGAATTAGCGTTGTTCGGGGCATCGGATGATTACGTTCGAAGTTCAATGTTTGTGTATTTAAAATGTAGGTGTTAGTGTCTTTTGATTGAAAATTTAGTAGGTAAATGTTTATGATCGGCCCTATGTTCTCCATAAACTAAGACTCAATGACATAAACTACGCTATAAAAGTTATTGTTACAACGATCTATTTATGTCAACTTGGACCAGTATTCTGTCATCCCAAAAAGCATTGTCATCCATTTTTAAACTCAGGGGTAGAGATAACACATCGTGTTCGATACTACGACCATTAGAAGTTATTAGCGATAAGCTATTCAATCACCAGCTGACCGCTCATCGCTTAAACCGCTGAGTTATACAACCACTAATCAGGAACGATATTAAATGCACGAATAATCTCTCGTCGCTGAAAGCGCATCCGGATTTCGGGACACTTTGTAGCGTTTCATTAAAAAATCATTAAATCCGCTTTTTAATAACCAGATTACTTGTATATAAATAATTAATATTATATGCGGTCACTGTGTCACGAATTCGTTGAAAAGATAATTTAATTAATTTAACGTTCTAAAATCATCCTCAATCATTTGACTGTTGTAGAGATTGAAATGTATTATCGTAAACTAGCTTTTTCCGTCGGCTTCGCCCGCATGGACGTCGAAAATTATCCCACGGGAACGTACTACCATGATAGAACGTGTTTTAGGAATCCCAAAACTAATAAGGTAAAGAACACGCAAAACATTTAATGTTCTTCAAAGTAATAATAAATTGGTACTGCAGAAACTTTAACACAAACTTAACAGCTTATGTAGAACTTAAACTAAATGCAAAATACGAACCCTGCATCATGCAACTAGTTACAACCATCATATTGCTAAACAGCTCTACTGTATAAGCCGATAACCGCGTAACTGTCAAAGTAGTAAGGTAAGTATGAAGTTCACTAGGTGGCAGCACTGAGACATCAGGTCCGGGCACCTGTCAAAAGTGTCAAAACGCCTTTATTTTCTTTAGTCGAGACTTACGAATGAATGGAAAACAAAATGGAAGACCTCTTGTCGAAATGGCGCCAACTGGTGGCGTGAATTTTCATGAAAATTCTCGTATCGCGTAATTTACTCGCTGTCAGTGGTTCTCGAAAGTCAGACAGAGACTATTTAAAACTATACAAATAAATAAAATTATCAGTTTTTTGATGATTAAAGATGATTAAAATGTCAAATTATCAGGTTTTTACTGAATGCATATGATAATATATATACGGTACTTATAACAAAAAAAAACAATTATAAAATTTTTTGTCTGTCTGTTTCTTCTGGCTAATCTCAGAAACGGCTGGACCGATTTTGACTGGACTTTTACTTGCATAGCTGATGCTATAAGGAGTAACTTAGGCTATTTTTATTTTAGAAAAGCCACGTGGGCGTACCCGCGGGCACCAGCTAGTAAAAAATCAACTACGACCATAATTATCCAACACAAATAATTTTTATTAGGTACTCAATCACACAATTTTCAGTCCTTTACAAAATTTGTTTTACACGCTAAACATAAATGTGTTAGAACATGAAAAGTATTCAAGAATCGTGAACTTTTAAAACATTGTCGCGGTATTTGTATGATGTATAGCATGTACACGTACAGTGGGTACATAATTCTTGCTTGTATACGTACAATATGTACATAATTCTGGTGAACATATAATAAAGTATGTACTCCGCGATTGTTGCGGCTTCAAGTTTGTGTGTTGTCGCTTGCTGTCGTGTTGCGCGGTTGAACAGGTGTGGTGCCAGTGTTAGAAGGAACAATATATTATAATTCTAGGGCCCTTGGCACGTTAGTACGTCTATGGGTATTCTGCCTTTCGTGATTATCCGTAGATTATTTTCATTGGGCGCCAATGTAGGGTGCCTGGCGCCCAACGAAAATAATCTACTGATTGGGCGTGGGGCGCCAATCTAGGTAGTTACTATCATACGCGCCAGGATTCCAACATAATTATTTTTACTGTGTTATAAAACGGACAATCGGACGTTTTCGTTACTTTTCTTAAGATATTTTCATGTGAAGCTCATTCTCGTAGACCACCTGTCAAGCAGAACAAACTATATCTATACAGTTCTGCTTGACAGGCGGATCTTCGAGAATGAGCATGATACACTTCCGATGGTGAAGGGTATCATTGTCATTTAATAACTATTCGATCGTACATCGGATATCGAATGACTGAACACTGAATCCCAACTAATGAATCATCAGATCTAGAGTTTAACAAGCTCCAACAAATTTTCCAGATATGTTCAAAAAAGCTATTCCTTATTCGTTTCGGAACTAGTTATTTCTGTTGCTAAGCAACAAAAACTCGCTCAACACAAATCGCTTACACTAAGACCTCGATTTCAAACCAAGTTGAAGAAACTTGTAACACCGTTATTTTATTTCATGAAAAAGAGTTTATTTTGAAAGTTCATGAACATGTTTCAGTTGTTCTCAAGTTATATTTGTGGTTAAATTTGTTTTCTGCTGATTTGTTTCCGAGATACAGTTTCTGTTCTGCGTTACCAGTACTGCCTTGTGGTTGAATTCATTGTTTGGAGAGAAAATTATGTTCCTATTTTTTTTTTTTAATTATATACTTTATTTCAGATTACACATACATGTACACACAATCCATATAGTATTAGTAACAATGACTTAAAAACTATGTTAGTAAACTTTTACAAACTAAAACAATTAATAGCGACGTGGCCCAACACACGTTGGCATGTGCCTCCGCACCCAGTGCCTTATGAAGGGACTGTCAATTTTGTCTAATAACGTTTTTAGGATGTTGTTGGAGCTTCCGCGCAACCTACCCATTATTGACGCTGTTCTTTTTCTCATAATGGCATGAAAATCGTCAACACGGGCTTCCGCGAACATCTGCGAAGCGCTGCAGAAGTGCGGAAGCCCCATCAACATCCTAAATCCATTATTATACTGCACGCGCAGGGCATTGTAGGCTCTCTGCGTATATTTCACCCACAAGCTGCACGTGTAGAAGGTTTGGCAGTATGCCTTGAAAAGTGATAACTTAACATCCTTACTACAACGTGCAAACCTGCGGGCTACCATATTACATCGAACCGCCAACGCCCTCCGCTCCCTGTCTATGTCAGCATCGTCAGATAAGTCCTCCGTGACTACATGCCCTAAGTATTTAAACCGTGTGATTCTCTGTAGTGGCTTTCCGTTTAATGTCACTGGAGGAACATCATCCAACGAGCTAGACTTACTTATAAACACTATAAACTCACTTTTCTGCACATTGAGTCCATGTGACACAGCATAAGACTCACAAACAGCCAACAACTTCCTGAGCGCGCTGATTGATAGACTCAGCAAGACCATGTCATCTGCGTAGCTGAGATTATTCACCATAGTGCCATGAATCGAGCAACCGACGTTGGTCTCGCTGAGCTCACCAATCAATTGGTTCATGTAAACATTAAACAGGGCCGTTAGCCCACCCTGTCTAACACCACATTCCAGGACGTACGTCTCAGAGTGAGCTCCCGCCCACCTAACACTGTTAGACTGCGAGCTATACCAAAACTTCAGTACATTAATAAGCTCCTCGGGTACCTCTAGCAGTTTAAGCTTCCACCAAAGTTTATCGTAACAAACCAAGTCAAAAGCTTTGGAGAGGTCGAGAAAAGCAGCATATACTGGCATTTCCCTATCCGTGTAGTAGCCAACCGTGTGCTTAAGCGCTAGGATAGCGGTCTCAGTGGATAGCGCCTTCCTAAAACCAAACTGAGCATCACTCAACTTTAAATAGCCACCAGCGCTCAAGCAGACCATCAAATACCTTTCCAATTATAGCGGCCAAAGAGATGGGCCTGTAGTTGGTTTTGTCCGCTATGTCACCTGTTTTATTTTTAACCACAGGAACCACCACGCTTTCCATAAGCTCCTATGGTAGTACGTATTTTAAAATGGGAGTAGGCGAGTTTTTTATAGAAGTTTTGTAGCATATAGTATATTGCATCATAAGGTCATTTTGTAAACTTGAGAAGCAAATAAATAATTAGAACCCTGGAATCAACATATTCGATTAATTATTGACGACATACATCTGTTAACACAAGTCACAATAACAAGCAGAAAGATCAGTAGTAAATAATTATCTCCTTATCAACCACTTACGCGATAACTCACACCATAACAAATTAGTGTAAGACGAATCTCATTCATAACATCTTCCTTTATTGTCCCAAATTGTCGTAACATATAGTCATACGCGCCAAAACCAGTTGTCTGTGTAAACAAACATTACCTAATGTATATAATTCACGTTACGGTGTTTTACGAAGAAGTAATAGTAGTAATTGTTTTCCCATGCTTTATGTGTTTTAATGGGCCTATAATTATATTTGGGAAGAGCATTATTTCGCTTATTTTGTCTTGGCAAGGGGTTTTGTTACCCGTTATATACTACTATCTGCCTAGCCTTTTCCCAACTATGTTGGGGTCGGCTTCCAGTCTAACCGGATGCAGCTGAATACCAGTATTTTACATGGAGCGACTGCCTATCTGACCTCCATAACCCAGTAACTGGGCAATACGATACCTCTTGGTAAGACTAGTTGTCAGACTTTCGGGCTTCTGACGACCCGTAACGACTGTCGAAGATCCACGAATGACAGCCGGGACCAACGGCTTAACGTGCTTTCCGAGGCACGGAGGAGTCTCGGTATGAAAAGATGGTCACCCATCCACGGACCAACCTCGGCAAGCGTAGCTTAAACTGATGGATCGACCCGTGCGGCAGTTATTAACTAGCCACGAGCTCCGTCCCCGTTATATACGTACAATATATTATTTTAACTGTCGTTGAAATGTTTTTAAGACTGCACTGACTGACAGCAATATTAAATAGCGTAGACATCAAAGCTTGTTTCTTTTTGGATGACCTCTCATCCAGAAAAGAAACAAGCTTTGATGTCAAAGCCCTCGCTTTGACTCGCATTGAGACAGTTACGGTTATGGCTGCAGAACGTGAAGCAAACAAATCAAACGAACAAAATACACTTCAGTTTTTTATCTGTCTTTTGAAAAGACAAGACAATACTCCTACGAAAATTCCTTCAAACACATTATATTTCCCGAAAACATTCCCACATACACACACACATTCAAACCCGTATGAAATTCAGTGTAATGGTTCAGGCAAGCTGGTTACTGGGCATAATCCAAGACGGTGAGCATGCCACTTATGTCTCTTACGACGTATTGTCAGGATGCCTCCACAATGCCCATAGAAGATACGTGAGGGGTGTGTTAAGTAAGTTCGGACTTGGCTGAATTTGTCCGGGCAGGATTTTTGCTGTGTAGGGGCAATAAATATGTGGGCTTATTGGGTTGTTAAGGAATCAGGAGAAAAGATTTTTGTTCCTTTTTGAGAAAAAAATGCTAGTTTTCAAATATATTTTTTTGGACGAACAGAAACAATAGGTTCTTAAAATTAAAAGTTTATCTTGGACATGCGCAGGAGAATGATGATCTCTGACATCGAAAGGTAAACTCTCTGAACGTAAACGTCGTGAGGAAACTGCACTTATTATATTTTATATCATTATTACTAATATAAGTCTGAAATCGCCAACCCTTCTTGACCAAGCGTGGAGATCAATGCTCGTGCCTTCTCTGTATAAGAAGAGGCATTTGTCCTGCAGTGGGACATTAATAGGCTGGTATTATTATTACTTTTAGTTACATGAAAAGTAAAGAAGAAAAAGATGTTTCATTTTGTCTGAAACATTTTTGATCACAACTAATTAGGTTCACATTGATGTTGTCATTTCAAGATTGCTTTAATTTACGTTCTACTTAAATAAACATAATTAAGCCTTCTTCGTAAACTTTCTTTAAACTAAAATGGAACCTTCTCAAGGTTTTCATTTCATTGACGTGAAAAAGGCCAGAACATAAAGGCCCCCGCAGACAGGGGCGTGACGCGACGACGACGCCACACTAGTAACACAATTTCTATGAAAAACTCCATGGAATGTGTCGCGCTGCCTGTCGCGCCCGCCATATCTCGCCAGTCCGCACGAAGCTTCATGCTGTATTTCTTAAACATTTTAAGGTGTTAAGTTATAAAAATATACAAACGGATGAAATTACAACCTCCTTATTTTTTTAAATCAAATATTCACAATTTCATTTCGAAACATAAATAACTGGCCATTAATGCGTCATATCATAGACAGTAGTCCAAATCATTCCTCTACAACATTCGTACAAAACAATAATAAAATTCATTATTATTTCTCTCCACAATTCACACTTCAGTTCAGAGTTCAGTAGGTATTGTATTAATGCATAAACCCACAGTTTCAGTGCTGAAACCTTCAGTCCTGCATGTTTAACCGAACCGCGGCATATTGTAATGCTGCCCGAGAATTTCTCCACGATGTTTGTGCTATTGTGTTCCTGTTAGTTTGTGTTGGTGTAAGCTATGAACTTGGGGAGTTTGGAGGAATTTTATTACTCGTATAATGTGTTTACTATCTACTATAATTAATAATTTTTGCAAAAGCTAAGAGGTAAATTGTAAAAGGTTGATGGAAATAGGCTCGCCCTCTAATACATGGGACTTAAACATAACTGGCGAAACGTGGGTCAAAGTCAAAGTCAAATTATTTATTTCAAATAATTTGACTTTGACTTTGAATAGAATTGATTCTAGTTGGCCCTTCCAAAGGGGGGTTTGGGTGGGTGTACTATAGCTACATCTCTGCCTAACCCTTCGGGAATTACAGGCGTGATGATTTATGTAAATTTAAAAGGGCAGCTTCTTACTTGTATTGGAAACTACATGATAATAACCGTTATATTAAATGGTGAGCGGCAAATAATTTGATGGCATTAAAACTTCTATTGTTTGTTTGTTTATTTTCCAAAAAAGTGCTTTATATTTCCTTATAGTCTACCTACATTAAAAGCTAGGTTTACATTATTGGATAAGACGCAAAGGAATAACTTTACCTAAGAACTCCACACTAGGTCGAGCCTGTCTCGTAGAGTCCTTGGGTGGTATTGCCATATGCAAATGCGCATTACATTAATTGTTATTGTTACAATCGAGAAGCACATGAAAAAGTGTTATTATTATACAACAATTAAAACATTGTCTATCCTATGAACAGTTTACATATTAAAAAATTAAATAAATTAAAGACTGATAAAATAATGTTTTGAGAGCAATGTGCACTATGTGTAAGTGTGTGGTGTGTATGTGTGCGAGAGAGAGTGTGTGTGTGTGGGGGGTGCGTGGGGGTGCGTGTGGGGGTGCGTGTGTGTGTGTATTTGTTGGTGTGTTACGAAATTACCTTTAAGAGAGTTTCGGTTTCACTGTAGGATTGGGTTAGCAACCAGTTGCGAACAATCTTTTTGACTAGGCCAGTTCTAGAGTTACTGATGTCACACATCTTCACCACTTTGTTGTATATGTGACTGAGCCTCTATGGTACCCTAACCCTTTATTTCTTGAGAGTATTTGACAGGCTTAGAAAATAGAATAACCATCACGCTATGCCATCTGCATATTTTGATTGGCGATTCATCCATGTCGTAATACGCTGGCGGAAGAGTCGAGGCTGTTGTTTACACTTTTCAGTTACAAGTATCTTGTGACCAGAAAGTCGACGCATTTAATCTTAATAGCCTTTTAATATTCTCAGTTTCTTTAAACAAAATCATAATGAATTTAATTCACTTTTAACTCACACCACACCCTTCTTAAACATATTTGCTAGCAAAGTTTGCCATAACATTACGAAGAGTTTATAGCATTTTGTTTCCATAAAGCATAATGCTTGATTTGTGTATCTTATACCTGTGTTGTCTACTATATCCATACATACGTACATAAACTCACGCCTTATTCCCATGGGGGTAGGCAGAAACTATAGAACGCCACCTGCTACGCTCCTTACCTACTCCTTTTGCTTCGTTTACGTTCATACATCAGGGGGCCGATCGCGCTAATTTTGAACGTTAATACCAAAACTAAACCACAACCAAAAACGTTACGTTAGACATATTTCGTATCGCGCTAATCATTTCAACGGAAACGATTTAGCTTTAGAATAGAATAGAATACTCTTTATTATGTACACCATAAAAGACTTACTGACTACTAGCTGGCTTACTGACTTGACTTTACTTTGGAAGTTACGTTGGAGGAACGATCGATCGAACTTTCAGTATTGGGTAACGTCAACGATTTTGTCGCTCAGAAAAAATAGCGCGATACCCTTTCTTACATCAGCTAAATCAAAACCAAACCAAAAGCGTTCCGTTCGAACAGTAATTATGTTGAGAAATAACGCGATCGGCCCCCTGGTCATACACGGACGCCGGTTGCGAGTACTACGCTCGTGGTCTACTATCTATTAAGTACTAAGCGATGATCTCTTATGTAGGTAGAATTTGACCAAGTTTGTTTTAGGTATAAAATGGTGTCTTTGATCGGTAATAATAGTTATTATGTTTTGTAGCTGTCATTTATTTTTTAATTTAGTTGTAGGTGTTGCAATTTTACACTCCTACAAGGATCGTTTTGCGTCCGAATGACGTTAAAAAGGGGGCGCTGGTAGTGAACATTTGTGCAATTCGGGCCCTATCAGAATACCAGCGCTGCGTTATTTATTTTTTAAATGTCGCAGCATTATGCTGAGATATCGCCTTTTTGGCATCGCACAAGTCTTGATTATTTTTGTATAAAATGCTATTTTTGTATTTCTTGTGCGTGTCCCAAATAAAATATTTTTCTTTCTTTCTTTCAATTGTTTTACATAATGTACGGAAAAACAAAATGGCGGCGTTGGTTCCGATTTTGGTTACGCGCCAAAAGATCTTTGTATCAACAGCTACATCTACTTTTGACAAGCAACACCGACGCTCAATCTACTTGGAACAACAAACTACGATTACCAATTGCTTTACCGACATTTCAAGCGTGCTGATCATTACAATTTGCATTTAGACGCTTTTTATAGCAGTCATTGGGAAGCTCTTCTTCAGTTTGAAGTAGAAGTATAACCAGTTTTAATTATGGTTTCGTCTTGATCAGTAGCTTAACGGAAGTAAGGATTTGTTGTACTCTGTAAAATACAATTGAAAATGTTTTCCATCTTTACTGGGCTTTATTATTGTTAAGTAACTCAATTTTACTAAAATTAAGAAATATTTACACAATCCTGTTTTAGACAATACAAGCAGTTTTATATCATCATTTTCAACACTACCTTGAGTTTGGTTTCCTGGCTAACTAAATACGCCTAATATTCTATTTGAAAACTGTCCCTCATAAAATAAAATTTGCTGAAATAATGACAAATGATAACCAGACAACCACACATGACAGATGGAACCGACTTTTATAACGTTGTGTTCCCCGCAACCACGTTGTGGTTGATTATCAATAGGACCACAACAGATTTCGTTCTGCGGTTTTATGCATACCTACGCCAAACTGACACAACGCTGTCGCAATTATTTTATTGGTTTTAGTTTTTGAGTGACACATGGTAAAATTATTGTTTTCGTTACATTTTTCATAATTTTTGCTGTTAAAATTATTTGTAATTGTTTCATTACAATGATTCGCACAGTCCTTGTGTATTAATTTATTATTTTATATCATCACACAATCGATGTCCAATTCTAACTAATGACATTACCAGCTTATTGATATTTCAATAAAAGCTTCATTTATTGAAAATTATATTTTATCTACTCTCTCTCTCTCTTTTCTTTTTATAAACTGATGAACTTATTTTGACAAAACTGTTCTAATTTTCAAACTGAGCTTTTCATAAATACATAGAACTTATCTTTATAACTTTATCTGCTAACACTAAATAGCATCACATTATTAAAATCGCAAGCCCTACCAAAAACAGTTTCGCTCCTATAATAAACAAACAACATCTATTTTACAAACAGTTAAGTGCCGAACTTTTTACTGCCAAGTAAACTGACGGATTTATCAAGGGCCCTTACACACGGCCGGTAAAAACTCTCCCCGGAATAAATACATCAGTTCGGTGCTGCGGACTTTAATTTATCGCTCCCTGTAGATCGGACCGGACAGGTATAAACGGCTCGACCGCTCCAACTTAAACGATAGATTTGCGTGAATTTTTGAAAGACTTTCCTCGAGTACCTCTGGTTTAATTTGTTGAAGTGTTGTGGTGCAGACCGTGTTGGTATCACCAATATAATTATCACAGCGAAACAAACGTATGATAAAATGAACGAATGAGCATGGGTGCTTCCTTACTCTGTGTTAACCATTTCAAACCAAGAAGTTCAGGAGGTCTACTCCGAAGATAAATCCGAAGTATCGGCCGAGTCAGTCAAAGACAAAACTGTAACTTGAAGTCGGGTAAGGACTCCAAATAAGGATACTTTGGAAGTCAAGAAATGGCCGAACATTCGGCCGATACTTTGGATTATCGCTTCGGACTAGACCCCCTGCACCCTAATTGTGTAACACACAATCAATCACAATTCTGAATGATTTTGAAGTATTTTGCTAACCCATTGCTTCTTTAAATTCGAAAAATTTCTCAACAACGTAAAAAACGCTGTGAATGTTTTCATCATCATCATTTCAGCCAAAAGACGTCCACTGCTGGACATAAACCTCCCCCTAAGGGGGGGTGTTTGCCATAATCGCCACGCTTGGCAGGCTGGTTGGCGATCGTAGTATGGTGTTAAAATGCATAGAGAACGCTGCTGCCCATTCTCTAGTAAGTCCCTTAGTTGCCTTTTACGACACCCACGCGAATACATGGTGAATGAATGAATGGTGAATGTTATTGAACTGTCAAAACGAAACCTGCTACTGGTAGTGTGTTACGCAATAGGGAATATGCATATTTTTTTCATCTTTATCAATAATTTACAGTAATATAAACCCAAGAAAAGTATTGAACGTTAAATTGAACTACTGATTTATATTATGAATGTCCAACAATTTTCTACTACAGTTCAAACGTCCGTTTCTGTCGCGGTCATGATGTGACGTCATTATCCACGAAACTGCTTTGTATACATCTGTTTTTGAGCCCCAAATCATAGTGATTAAATTATTGTTTATACTTTATTCAAGCAGAAATCGCACTTACTTATTTACCATAGTGAGATTTCAAGCACTTAGCAAAGAATAGATTTTATTCACATGGTATTTTACATCGGACGCGTTTTGAGTTTGCGTTCCGTTCTTCCAAAAAAACGCATCATAAATTAATTAATTGTTCAATAAGAAATGCATTAAAAAATTTAATAAAAATTTAAATTTGTTTCTTGACTCCTACACAATATATTTTAAAATAATGGATACGTTTTGAATTACGTGCATATTCCCTATTACCCTGCAGCTCTCTTTATAAAGTTTTTATAAACCATTAGAAGAATGTGTTACATAGCTTAGATTAATTAAGGAAATACATGAAAATATATATCACAAACTGACCATGTTTACTTTCAGACCATATTTTGTGCAGTCAGGATAGTCAGCGTATTTCATAACGTATGGTGCTGTGACCTTAACATGGGTACGTTCATCTTTACATTTTCAAGTAGGTACCCGAGCTATGTTGATCTTCATTATAATGAACTAGACTAGAGGATACTATAGATTCAATTGACGTTTTCATATACACGGAATAGCAATTACTTAGGAAAATAATCTAAATTGCAAGTCACTAATTGCTTTATCATGTCAACCGTTTTCAGTTATAAATTCTCAATGACATAAGAGCATAATGAATTGATCTATTTAATTTCCTCTCAGTAATCAGCAAACACGAATTAAATATTATTACACAGCTCGTACGTAATTATCTTTACATTCACACGTTTAAGTAAGCGCTCCCATTCTCTCTCTTTGCTAAGACAATTTTGTAGTCGTATGTATATTTGCGATGATCTCGAAAATTACTGCATACATTCCGGTAATTCGTTCACCGTTGTGCAATTTGATGGTTTCCGGTGAAGAGGCTTGAAGATGGGCCTAATGGGGTCGAGCAGAGAAAGTAAAGCAAATTATAAAGTTTTGAACAATGATGGGTGAAATTATTTGATAATTTGGAATATAAGAAGTAATGATAGAGAATTTGTATCACTGAGCTGTTAGATTTATGTTTTTTTTTTTCTTTGATTTGCTTATAATGAACCTACACTTTGTGAGCTATTCCGAAACAATTAGATTCAGATGAATAGATTTTATTTTTTAATATTTATGCAATATTTTTATCAGTTTGCCAGCCTTTATTTTGGTATCGTTCGTGACAAAAGTCCTATGATAATAAGTTTATGTTTCGTAGAGACACAAATGGGTACGTAATACGATAATTAAGGCTATGACACGATTATTTTTTAAAATATTTGAGTCAATCAAAAACTATATTTCCTTACATCCATATCCTAAAATAAATGACATCACGCCACAAAAAAACATCCCTCAAAAAACCCATGAACGGGTTATTGGCCCATTAAAAACCCATGCTGAGTTAATAGATTATGGTTTATCATCAGGATGACTATTAATAACTTTGTTTTTTGTTCGCAGGTGAGCGATGGTGTTCCTATGAAGATCAAAGGTAATCTGTTTATTTGGATTGTAAAGAAGAATGTTATGGGTCCAGCCATTTTTTTTTTAAGGAGGTTTGATTGATTATTTAATCAAGGATGTGTTTGAGTATATAACTCAAATGGTTGAAGATTTAGCGTTACGTGCTATGTTTTATGGGAATAGACTCGTTATACCAAATCTCTCCTAGTAATAGGTACCTACGTTGGATTATAATGGGTGGTGGACAGTCAGGAAAATGTATTGTTGAACATACGAACAATTTTGATTGATAGGCAAATTAATCAGCAATCTTTTTACCTGACTGTACTGATAATGTAAGTCGATTGTTCCGTCACGTTAGTAGTCAAGAACAGTCAAAAACAACATTTACTTTAGGGCAGTAGGCACTGGCAGATAATTGACAAACGCGCATTCAAAGTTCGCAGAGCTTTATTTAAAATCACTTCGTAACTCTACTCCTCTAGTCTCGTAAATATCTTTAGTGGGTAGTATTAGTGTGTATTTCTATTTTCACTGAACACTTAACAAAGTGAAAACTACACTGAAATGCAGGTTGGTTTCAGTATATTGTGTTGAAGTCATTAAAGCACTAACTTGGAGTATAAACACGCGAGTTTAGCTAGAAAATATGAGATTACAACATGCATTCGCTGATGTGCACACACGCTTATATTTGATATCCTTTCTTATTCAAATATAAATGTAGATATAAATATGTGAACAATATCAGAATGGCTGTACAATGAATAGTACCGTATTTGAAGCAACATGTTTTTAATGTTCTTGACTGTTAAAGTTATAACATTCCAATCTCGTAAAAGTTTGTTTATTTCTTCAATAATTTCTTTGGACATAAACGGACAAAGGATTTATTGTGTGTATTATTAAGTCAGATGTGCGTTAAATTTTTATGTATAATTGTGTATCCACTATGAATAGGGATGTAGTGCCTTTTATGGGTACCAGGTGAAAGTAGATTTTAACTCATTTATACAATGATACAACATTATCATCATTCATTCATCATTTCAGCCGAAAGACGTCCACTGCTGGTCATAGGCCTCCCCCAAGCACCGTTATGGGAACACAATAATATCAGCCTTTAGTTATTAACAAAGGCCTTTTCCTGTACTAAGAAGAAATGATTACTTAGGTTATATGATATTAAAGATCATCATATCATATTTGATCACTGCGTTTTTAATTAGACCAAGAAAACCAGCTCACATTCTTAAAGTTGGAAGTACGTATACTCCGTTTGAAATAAGATTATAAATTTAAATAAACTTTTTTACAGTCCGTTCAACCGATTTTGACTTATATTCCGTAGGTATAAGGGTGGCATTAAAAGCAAAAAAGTGGTCACAATACCAACTGTTTATTACAGCTGGTATTTGTCATGTCGCCAACTCAATGGAAGTCAAAATCGGTTGAACGGACTGTAAAAAAGGTTTCTTTATATGTCTAATCTTATTTCAAATGGAGTATAGTCATGTTATTTAATAAAACAGTATCATGCACTGAGCGTGTCTATAAAATTTCCCTAGAGGTGCTTAAACTTTTCGTTCTGCGATAGATTTTTCATTCAACGCCTGGTGCTTACGTATGAAGTGGTTTTTTAAACATACCAAATAAAAAAAAAAGAAATTTTATATTATATAAAATATCATCATGTCAGCCGAAAGACGTTTACTGCTGGACATAGGCCTCCCTCAAAGGTTGCCATAATCGCCACGCTTGGCAGGCGGGTTGACGGTCGCAGTAATGTGTTAAAATGCATAAAGAACACTGCTGTTCATTCTCTAGTAAGTCCCTTAGTCGCCTTTTACGACACACACGGGATGAAATAGGATGGTGCTATTATTTACGTCCGACACCACACAGAACAATAAAATAAAATATACTTACATAATAACAATGTACCTATATATTAATATATTATTATTCTTTTATTATTAAATTCAGAATTTCATTAACCAAGCTAAATAATACACCCAGATCAACATACAGAATCGTTTGTAAAACGGAATATAAATGAATAATATAATCTGTTGTTCGCATTCACACGATAAAGCCTATTACAATTCCGTGCGCCCGATGGTCGTAACTCATATTTAAATTTTATTATCACTCAAATATCCTTTTGGCTACGCAGGAGTATTATAATGTTATGAGAGCTGTAACTTCTACATTATCTTTACGACTGTGGTGCTTGGTGTAAGGGAGAGGTGATGGCGGGGAATGATAATACCCTATGGAGAATTAGTTTAGCTGTGGCAAAAAAATTAAAAGATCCTTAAAAAATCCTACCAGGTTTTGCCAGCATAAGTGCCCCATGTAAAAGAACTTCTTACGTTAAGTACTATTATGAATTACGACAGGTAGCTTTTTCTGTTGAAAGGATTTGATAAGATTGATGTGATTAGATTGTTTTTTTTTGTGATTGTCATTTCGCAGGTCAACCTAGGAGGTTGTCGTCTGCCTTACCGGACTTTCCTGTGGATGCCTCGATCAATTAAAGCCTCCGGCCAAGGCACCACACTAATATTATATAGGCGAAAGTTTGTGAGTGTGTTTGTTACTTCTTCACGCTCAAACAGCTGGACCAATTTTGGATAAAATTTTGTATGGAGGTAGCTGACACCCTTTTTTTATTTTTCCAATATTCCCACGGGATCGAGACTTATGTGGGTGAAACCACTCGGCGCAGCTAGTAAACTTATAGGTAAACTAAGCAACTACACGTTAAGTGCACCCACTGTATAGTGTGGCCATTAGTGCTGTGCACTCCCTGAGGTATGCGCGGCGAGGTGGGAGGCGAAGAAAAAATTGCATGAGTTCACATTAGATCGATACATGTCGGACAGATCTTACGATATTAGTTTGCATTTCTAAGGCAAGACTTGTGGCGGGACGATGGTCGGAGGCTATCTATCTGTGATATATTATACTTACTTAGTTGATTAAAATGTAACCCAAATATACTCATATTTTATTAAAAATATGCAGGTGATAAATAAGAACTAAACTTATAATTCAAAGCAGGACTTGTTTTATTGAACATTTTTTTATATTTACAAACAATTATATACGAGTATTCTAACGAAAGTTATTCTGACATAGATTCTGTTTCAACTTCATCTTCGATTTCGTCATCATCTTCATCTTCCACTTCGCCACCGGAACTTGAATCAGAGTCTTGCAAATTTATTATGAATGAATCGATAACATTATCGAACCTATCGCGATCGCGACTCCAGTAATCATTTTCATTTTTCTGGACATGATCGTCGCAACTCTGCCATTTTTCCGCCGTGAATTCCGAAAACAATCTATCCAATAAGATTATCTTTTCGTCTAGAGAAGAATTAATATAGTTTTGGGCTATGTTGTTTTTAATATCAGCCCAGACCAACTCAATTGGATTTAAATCTGGATGGTATGGAGGTAAACGCAGAGCAGTGTGTCCACTGGCTTTCAGGAGTTCGTCAATTATAGAATTGACACGGGTTCTTTTTGTGTATTTTTGATAAGAAGTAGCAGTTGAGCCTTTGTCATGGTTCCTGAAAATTCTACATTATGTCGTAGCAACCAGTTCTGCATTTCACTTTTGAGGCTTGATATAGTGGGTTTCTTCTAAACCTGAACGCTGTGGTAAGACGCGTTGTCCATTACAACCACAGAATTCGGCAGCAACTTATCTTTTAACTTTTCATCTACCCACTTATAAAAAGTAGGTCCGCTCATATCTTCATGATAGTCACCGGTTCTAGCATCTGATTTGAATATAGTCAATGCATCATCCACTAAGCCATTTCGACACCCAGCGTGGAGAATTACCACTCGCCGTCCTTTCCTAATATCAGCATGAATTCCGGGTTCTGACGATGATTGCCAACATTTTCTGGCATGGTGACTGGCGTTGATGTATGTTTCATCAAGAAAATATATGTTGCGGTTTTGCGTTCTGTAATTTCTGATCTGTGTAAGATATTTTTTCCGCCACACTGTAATATTAGGCTGCTCTATAAGGAGATGTCTCTTTGATTTGCATTTTTTGAAACGGTAGCCCATTTTGTGTAAAAGCTGTCTTAAATATTCCCGTCCACAATTCAATATGCCATCCTTTCTCAAACTTGATAGTAACTTACGGACACTTGATATTTTTTTTTCAACTTCGTAAAATTGATGAATTTTCTTCTGATAACTGCAAGGTCAAAATCATCCACAACGTGTTTTTTCTTTAGCTCTAGCCAATTAAAATTTCAATCGCCAAAAAAACCAAATTTTTTGGCGATTGAAATTTTAATTGGCTTGAATTTTCAATTGATAAATAACCCGCAGAAATCACATTATGCACGGTTCTTTTGCTGTACCCCGTAGCCTCCGCAACGATTTTGGCAATATTCACATCATTTTTAAATTCAAAGCTTTCTTTGTCTGCTTTTCTTTTCTTAAAATATTCAGCCACCTTCAAAATGAAAGTCTTCATATCACGAGATAACGCACGACCCATCTTTGAATATTTATCCCATGTGCGTCTGACATAGACAGTCCGATACATATAACACTACCTGCCGCCACGAGCGTTGACGGTGCACTGACAGAGCGCAGCAGCCGATTCTCCCCCCCGTCTCGCCGCGCGCATAACTCAGGGAGTGCACAGCACTAATGTCCACACTATAGTACGGACCTCGGCATAGGGCCTCGCTGGAGGAGGACGGCAAGGGACTGGCTAGATCGGATTAGTTGTGATATAAAGCTGGTGTCGGCGCAATGATTTATTTTTATTTTATTTATTTATTAAGGCACCAAGCAACAATTACAAATACATAATATTCAAAAATTATAGGCAAGAAAACCTCATGCAAGAACCTTATTGCCTTAGTAACGTTCAACACAGTAGAATAGCCATTATTGTCGTTATTGCCATCGACAAAGTGTAATAGCGTCTTTAAGAATAAGAAACTTATCAAAGCAAACTCTTGTGAAAATCCTACAAGAGGACTTACACCTACCGGTGATAACAAAATATGTGTAAAAAAATAAAGAG
This sequence comes from Tiliacea citrago, assembly GCA_963921375.1. Taxonomy (NCBI): domain Eukaryota; kingdom Metazoa; phylum Arthropoda; class Insecta; order Lepidoptera; family Noctuidae; genus Tiliacea; species Tiliacea citrago. The sequence goes on from OY992798.1 coordinate 23,747,489, forward strand.
AGAAACAATTGCAAGCATAACAATTTTATTTTTAAGACAACCGCTTCCATTCAAACAAATTCAAAAATAATGATATCAACTCCATTCTTTTATGACTTATCCCATTCACCCCCAACCGCCATAAAAGGGGGATGAACAGTGAAAAAGACATCAGGCCGCGAGATTTCGGGGAGGTGCGAACCGATCACACGATCATCGTTTACGACCACCAAGATTTACTGCACAATATGCTTATAACAAAAGCTATACCGATTGTTATTACAGTGACGTTATAATTAGCTATTGAAATTGTATTTGTTTTGATTGGTATTATGATGGAAGCTAATAATTGGTGGAACAGTTTACTACTGTAATGAGATAATTAGTAGTAATTGGTATCATAAATTGTCTAACCTATTTAGAAATATTAAATATTAAACTGTTTTCGTTTTAATTTGGAAATTAAAATTAGAAGAAATTTTTCGCAGTACTGGCATTGGATGGTAAATAAGCAGAAGGGCCTACTTGTCGTAAGAGCAATACCAGCGCCATTGCAATCCCAGAATAAGGGATAAAATGCCTCATGTGTTTTTACGACATAAGCGGTACCTAGGCGTCCAAAACTCTTAGTAAATTGCTTCAATCTAGCTTAAATACTTACATTTTGATACATTTATACGAGTATTATTATATTATACTAGGTACACTTCACCTTACCGAGATTTTCACACGACCAACTTATCATAACAAAATGGAAAGAAAAATCTAGGGGTAGACAACATTTTTTCTGAGTGACAACTCGTCACAAAAGATTCGCGGGGGTAGAATAGGGTTGCTGAGGGTGAAGGGTGTGAGTTTCACCCCTACTGAGCTACTCATCCGCAACAAACGATGAGCACTGATTAGCGATGTTGTTGTTTATTCGTTGCTAATTATATGGGTGGCGGGTTCTGTGTTGTTTATGTTGGACGTTAGGGTTGTAATGTTTAAACGGGTTCAGGCAGAGACTAACGCGCTATTGTTATAAAACAATGCAAAATGGCAGTTAGCTCAAAACAATCTTTACTCTTGTTTTTTTTTATGTGGTAAATTATGTTACTTTGCTACCAGAATAATGTACATTGTACGGGATAGAATTCAAACAATAACTAAGGAATTGGACTAATATTTCACACCCATTCTTTCAGTTCACTATACTAGTGAAAAAATAAAAAGAGGAGTAATCTCAGTACAATTACAATATTTCAGTCAATAAAAAATCCAGCTGGCACTACCCTAACAAAGCTCAATCACCTTTGTATTAAACTTGAATCCTTCCACTATTATTAAGTTTAGACTCCAGTAGAACCATAGCAGCTTCTTTGTAAGCCTTCAAAAGCATTAAGGTGTTGCCAGCTACAGCTAAATTCCTCATACATTTCACCAATGTAAACGCGGAACTAATAAAATTTGCAAGTAACAGAGCTAAACAAAATGGTATGAAATTGTTAGTTGCTGTAACATGAATGGGTTGCGCTTTACATAAATAAATTATTTGCTTGTACGTAGTTTGTTGCAGGTTTGTTTTTACAGGTAAGAAAAGTGTATACAGGTGGTTTCATTTTATGAGCTTAAAATGTTAATCACAATGTATAGTAATGCAATGCAATGTGTATTATGGTGTACATCAGTGATATTATAAGTAAAAAGAGGTACGTGTAAGAGGCACGTCAAAACTTGGCTAATTAGCCACATTTTCTTTGTCTTGTCTCTTAGCGGGACATTGTGCCATTTTTACTCGACTGCGGCGAAGCCAAAAAAGGAAGGTTATGTGTTTGACCTATATGTATGTATGTATGTATGTCCGTCCCTATGTTCCCTTGTAACTACTAAACAGCTGCTGAACCGATTTTGATAAATGTTATGTCGTTAGATTCGTTTTTATTGCGCGAGTGTGTGTATATTAAAATGATTAAAAATCAAAATGGCGCTAAAAGGTGTTTTCGAAAAAAAAAATCGTAAAAATGTAACAAAATTAAGGGTTGTAAAAGGGTATTACAATAATATATACAAATTATATGTTTCAGTGTAAATAAAATGAGAAATTATAAAAACCCGACTGCATAAAAAGTGCACTTGAAAAAGATGAAAACAAGATTTATATAAATTAATACTATAAACAATCTCATGCAGTCAGAGGCAATCCTATTGCCTCCGACTGTGTGAGATTGTTTATAGTTTAAATAAATCTTGTTTCTGTCTTTATTTAAGTTCACTTTTCACTCAGTCGGGTTTTTTGTTGAAGATCGATTGGATGAGTATGTAACCTTTCTACGTCTTTTTACTTATATTATCATTGGTGTACATAATAAAAAGTATTATATTATTATTAGTATCAATAGTCGCGGAATGAAAAGGTCAAGGAACTTTTGGTCAATTTTTATTTGCATTTTTACTACTTGTTAGACGTTTTGCCAACATTGTAAATGGAAATTCAACAGTTTGAAATGGTAACATTGTAGCGTGATGAAGGAAACGAGTATCATTGTTTTTAGGTTGGTTATTTTTTCGACTAATAATGTTATGTATAACTAAAAAATCTTGAATTTTATACGGACTCATAGTCGTGATGAATTCGAACTTCAAATGTGTTTTTTTTTTATAAATATTTTAATGGCGTGGTTGCTGAGGCCTTTTAGCCAAGTCTTTATTTAATTCAAAACTTTGTTTTAATAATGATGAAATGAATTATATACAATGCATGATAGATGGTATCACCGCCCACCCGCTCCCCTTTATTTTCAGTAAAGATGTGGCACTTTACTGAGACCTCACGTGGACTTCTTGAGAGAACTTGAAGTGACGTAGCACTGTTTTGTTTCACTTGCCTATACAAATGCACGTTCACGAACACTTAATTGTTAATAATGCACCACTATTACACATTATTATTCGCCTAAACACAAATTTTAGAAAATAAAACAAAACTTCTAAACATGACGCTTCACTTTCCCGCCCAGAACTCTCCTCCAAATGTATAATTTACCAATGTTTTCCTTACCAGTATTTTCCTTTCGAAAAAATGTGCTGTTTTTGTGCCTAAATGTGAAGTTGTTACCAATAATATAAATAGGTAAAATTTGTGAGTTTGTATGTAGGGGTAATCTTCGGAACTACTGATCCTATTCCGAAAATTCTTTCACTAATGGAAAGCTGCAGTATTGCCGAGTGTTATACGATATAATTTATGTTAAAACAAAAAAAAATGCTGACGAAGTCGCGGGTAAAAACTAGTCAAGTATAACTTCTTTTAAAACAACTGAAGTAACTGAACTCACGATCAAAAACTACTTTGAATTAAATTACCAAGATGCTACCAACTAACCACAGAGAAACAAACTAACCAAGACTTCACTTTGATGTCTTCATTCATTGACTTTCTTTAATGAATTCCGCTCATTGTTTCTTTGAACTTTGTCATTAGGCTGCAGTAGATAGTTTGTGTCTTTGTCAATAATTAACTTATTATTACTGCACAAGCTTTTGCCCGCGACTTCATCTGCGTCTATTTATTTATTTGACAATCATTTGCTTGCTGCATTTACAGTAAACACCAAAGCGCGGAGCAAGCCAACAGCATTAAATTTACAAACTAAAAAACTTCATGCAAACATTAAACATAGATTTAATATAAATAATTATGTCAACATCCGGCTCCCGAGCAATCAAGGCGTTCAGCAGATTGATCGCCGGGGTTGTGGTTGCATATCGAGCAGTATGGGTACGTACTGGCGGAGCCGCAAACAGTAGGCACCGCGAGGCACAGGCGCGCGACCACCGCAGCTGGCCCGGAGAAACAATGTACAATGAACTAGTTAAAGAGACATCGATCTTATTATTGAGCCGTAAGTAGTAGTGCATCATTACAACACTTACGTCTCACTTCCAGCATGTCGATGTCTATATATATTATATGAAAATAGGCAATTTATACCTTGGGTTACATTATTGCAATTTACGTAGGGATTTCATTTTTTAAAATAAAATACACCCCATGTTGCTCGCTGATAATGTAGCTTTCTACAGGTGAAATAATTTTGAAATCGGTTTTGTATTTTTTGAGTTTATCCATTACAAACAATCATACAAAAAACCAAAACTTTTTTCTTTATATTATTAATTTAGATAAGTTTAAAGGTGCGGTTGTTGAGGCTTCGAACCTTTGGTCGAAGTACGAGTTTAAATTGAGTCCTAAAGTTTCATTTCGATTTGCAGATTGATGTAATTTGGTACATTATGACATTATAGCAATACGCCTGTGTTCCCCAAAGAAGTAGGCAGAGGTATAGGACACCCTGATGTACATAAACCTACACCCACTTCGTCAGCTGTTGTTAGTCACAATCTGAATGATCTTGAAGGACATCGATAATCCATTGCTTCATAATAATAAATGTTCGAAAAATTTGTCTGCTTAGCAACGTAAATAATAATGAATGTTGTTGAACTGCCAAAATGAAACCCACTGTTGCAATTACCCCGCAATTATAGGGGCATACTACCAAGTGACTAAATTGGTGATGTTCTTCTGAAAGGTCAGGTGCGTAGTACTCGCAATCGGCGTGCGTGTATGACCAGATGTATGAACGTAGGCGAAGCAAAAGGAGTATCTAAGGAGCGTAGCAAGTGGCGTTCTATATTTTCGGCCTACCCTCATGGGAAAAAGGCCTGAGTTTATGTCTACCAAGTGTTATATAATTGTAAAGGTCTTTGTTACAGCTTGTTTCTTTATCCTTTTTTTCTGTCTTATTAAAAAATTATAAATCCTAATAAAATTACCCAAATGATAAACAGTGAAAAACCTAAGCCGAAATGTTTAATGCAACATTGTTTTAACAAAAATATGGTTATTCAAATAATCCTCTAATCCCAGTTTAACAAAGTCAAACATTGCACAATGACTTTTGACTGAAACGCTAATCAAAGTAGATGTTTCGGGGTTGAAATCCTATTAATTCAGGACCGTCTAATATAACCCCGATGTTTTGTATGAAAATGGTCCAATGAGATTTGATTAAGCAGAAAATTTTGCCTTTTTGGTCATTATTGGAAAGGCTGGAAAAGTTGGCATTGCGGTTTGGGCCTAATAAAGAGGAATGTTCTAATTAAATTCAAAAAATGTCTATAGAGTCCTGTACTCGGCAGTGGGCTATTGAGCGTTTTGGATGATCATGTCTAGCTGGTGCTCTTTTTAGAATACCCTTTTCCCGTGCCTTTTTTCGTATGTTTAATCCTCTGTTAGATCGGCTCCAGGGTTGAGTATAGAAAAATCTGTTCATTGTGCACATCTTCCCCTTTATTTATAAACGCTGCTGAGGGGTAAGAATGCTCGCGAAGGAGGAGGTGGAACGCGTGAGGGAGAGGCAGGGTTCGCGCCCTCACGCCCCTATTCACCGCAGGAGACGCCCTGGGCGTCGGGAGTCGCAAGCCGATTTCCGGCCACCGTAGGCACGGGCCTGCGGACGGTGAGCGATGGGTAGCTCACCGTCCGATAAGGACCAGGCCTGGGTCGACGGCGCGTTGTGTTGTACGCGCGCCTCAAAGAGTCGTCAGCACGAATTGATGAGGTCCACTAGGGCCAATGCCTGCCAGGGTTGCGAGTTTGTCCGAAAGGGATATCGTGGCCCTGGCACACAGGTAAATGAAGGAACATGGGTGGGTTTTATTCAGTAAAAGTCTGACATGCCCTCCCGCTCCGCCCAGAGCGGGAGAAGTTATTTGATAAATTCCCACCCAAAAAATAAAAAAGGGGGTAAGTAATGGCGACTATTTAACCATACATTTTTGACGTTTAAACGTCTCTTAACTTTGATCATCGTCTATATATAAACCCCCTTATTATTAAAAACCTACAATGATACCTTCTAATTTTGTTTAATTTTTAACATTTCGTTTATTAAAAATTAGAAGGATCATTTATTTGTAAGTAATTCAGTCAAAACGTCACAATGGAAACATTTTTAAGGCTTTACCTTGGACACGTCTCTCACTTTGTTTCCTCTATTTAAATACAATCAAAATACTACCATGAAACAAACTCTGTATATCATAATGTGTAATGCACATACCGACAGCTACGTTACTACAATACCTACTGAAGCACAAGCTCGCACGAGCACAAGTGTCACCCCTTAGGCACGGTGCATCAAACACAACTCGGTTTGCTAGACCGTATAATTGTCTCACCACATCTGTTCCTGCAAAGCTGCTTAATCATAACTTGTCTTCATTGTCGAGATTAAATCAAATTTACGTAATTTTCTGTACTTAAATACAATATAACAATGTAATCCACATAGCAACAGCTACATACCTTTGGAAGCACAGCCGTGCACGAGCACAAGTGTCACCCCTTAAGCACGGTGCATCAAACACGGCTCAATCTGCTGGACCGTGTAATTGTCACACCACATAATTATCTTGATAATTAGACTTTTTACACCGTGGCATTTTAATCGTCTTACAACGGAAGCCCACTCCATGTAATTCAATGACTACTAATCATTCATGAAAAAAAAAAAAATAATAACATCTAAATAATTAAAAAATATATATTATTCATTTTGATGCATGCTGTAGTTTGAAACACCCTTTATGACGCGGTGCGAGCCTTGCGCTCCATGCCGCGCCGCCCTTGGAACTTAAGGCTCGCACCGCACTCGTAACAGGGTGTTTCAAATACGTCATACGTCATAATATCTTCTTTTTAATAAAAAAAATATTACTTTCATAATTGATTACATTGGATACTTGAAGTGGGCTGCCGTTGTAAGACGATTAAAATGCCACGGTGTATATGAGTTCAGTGTAAGCAAAACTTGTACCAATACCATAAGTATTAATCTAGGATTGTTTATTTATCTAAAACTAGCTTCTACCCGCGGCTTTGCCCGCGTTAAATTTTTTGTTTCCCCGTCACATCGCCCGCCAGCGCTGTTACTTCGTTTTCGCTTAGCGTTCTTTCTGACTTTTCTTTCTAATCGGCTCCTAAAGGTTGTTGCGTGATGTTAAATAGCTTTAACCTTAACCTATAAGATTTTTCAAATCCAACTGGTTGCTCCAGAGATTACTTCAGCTTTAGTATATAGAAATCTATATAATTATGTGACATGTGCATAATCCAAATTACTTACCAAGTAATTTGAGATCCCGTTTGAAGGCAATTTGGGTCTGTCACAGTCTGCGTTACACGTGTCAGTATGAGATCCAAAGGCAAACCCTATGACAAAACCAGAAATAATTGATCACACCTTATTTACCAGCGACCTGCAATCTTAGATTCCTTAGAAAAGACTGAGCCACCGCGAAACCCACTGAAAATAAAATTGTCATGAAAAATCAAAATATACCTAAATGTGTTTCCGTGATTACATACTTCTCTACGGTTTTTAAATCAATAACGTGATGTGTTTGAGCACTCTCAATGAGTCATGGCGTATTCTGAGAACAGTTCTGAGTAGCACAATCTTGGTTTGTACTCTGGAAAATGCGCATTCTTTCCCATGAACCGTCAAAAAGTTATACACATTCAGCGATTCAAAGCTAAAATATTTTACTTTTTATTATCATACGTTGAAAATTGATTTTAGTGAGTGAAATAATATTTCATTAAAATTAGAAATTAAATAAATATTTTTGAAATTAGAAATTAAATAGATATTTTTGAAATCAAAATTAAATAAGTACCTAATGCTAGTTATAGGATTAAATAATAGTTTTTAGCCCGTATAGTCCCATTACACTAGGCAAAAGCCTCTCCCAGGTCCATCCTTTTGAATGTAAAAATACTCAAAAACATAAAACAACACATATATTATATAAAAAACACAACATTCAAAAACATTGGTGACGGTATAATTATGTTAAAAAATAACTTAATTATCACTTATTAAAACAACAAATAAAACACAAAGGTACATGAATTTATCAAAAAACAATTTGAAACTCCTAAAAACAGTAAACCTTCGTAACACAAATCCGTTCATCCCTGCTAATGAGATTAGGAACAGCGAACAGCTATAATCCTGCTTATCCAGTTTTCATAAATCTTGATGCGTAACCTTTACGTTTATTTATAACTGCACATCTGTCCTTCGAAGGGAGTCAGAGGATAGTTTAAAAATACTTATATTAGTGAATATATATACTGGTGACACAAATAAGTTCATTTAGGGATTTATTTTACTTTTTTCCTTTGTAACGATAGCTTATGGTGATTTTAAGAGCGTATCAGCTACTTTATCCGTATTATGTCTAGCGGCATGGTGTGCAGGCTATAGTTTTATTTTTCTATCATAAAATTATCAGCTAGTAAACATGTTAAAATCTTCAGCTATCATTTAACCTGTCAGACTTATATCTTCCACTTACATTTGTTTACTTATAATCAAATTATTGTTACAGTTTCTTATAAATTCTATTGTAACTATGTCAAATGTATCATTTATTACCAAACCAGTATAATTACTGAAATTGTAATTATCTGATTTGGAAATCGTATTTGCAAACACAATAATACACGAACACGGAATAGCAATTGACTATCTGTATTTAGATGGGATGCTATAACCGTTAGCAGGCACTTCCACTTCATTCAAAGGTTACATTTAGTCTCAATTGCTACCTATAGATGTCGCTACTCGTTATGCAGGCCATTTCCACCCATTTTCTAAGAATTCCTTATCATTACGTAAGTGCTTTGCAACTTAGATAACAGCACATAATGTTTTATCACCCCATAGCCAGATTGCAGTAAGGGGGAATATTTTCCCAAAAAGTCCTTCTTTAAAGCTGATTCGAATTTGAATGAAATTAATTGAATGGGAGTCGAAACTTGTATACTGATTCTTGGTACTAGATAAGCTATTAATTTTATCCCTGTGGATGATGTATAAGAAGACAATTGACAGCAGTGATATCTTATGGCTAAACTAGTAAAATAATTATGAAACTATGGCCAAACCTATCTAATAACTAATACTTAGTCAAGTAGCTAGTAACTGGAGACGTGTGAATAAGCGTAAAGATATTTGGAATGGTGTAACTGCGAAGGGTCAGTGACATTTCGTATTTGTTTATACAATTAAATGCAATTGCGTGTGAAATATACAAACCAACGTTATACCGCCTCTAAATATAACATTTATGATCTTTAATCAAACACTTGCTCATGTGTTCGAGTTGCTCATCGTCAGTGAAAATTTAATATTGCCTACAGCTACACAATGAATATAATTATCCAGTTATCCACACACTGGGCCATCGTGGTGAATATAAATATACGGATACTGCAAGTGCACTGTTTCAAAAGATTTCAGTGGACTTGATTATTAAATGTACCTACAACCAATGACGTATTATATATAGACACGTTATCAACAAACATCTCGGCGCTTAAAAACGGCGAAAATACTAGATAACTACTTATACGCGTAAACATTTTTGTCTTTAACTTTTGGGGTATAATTTGTACATCCTCTGAAAACACACGACGGCATGTTTTCTTTATATTTTGCACAGGTTTTCACACACGATATAAATTAAAAACAAACGTAGCGTCGCGCGACAGGTTGGTGCGTGACTGAGCGCAATGTGGCCAATTGGCTTCATTTCATGTTGCCATTTTAGAGTGCGGACAACGTATCTATAGTTTTATACATCATTGCCTACAACTTATTTTGCAGTACCCAGTAATTCTATGAATCGATAAGAACCTAACTATTGCCACTGCTAATTAGCACTAATAAAAAAACTAAAACCATCAAGGAAGTCCTTCATGAAGGAACTTGAAACCTAATTAAGCTAAAAAGATACTTCCTTTCAACACGTTTATAGCTTCAATTAGCCCATTAAATGAAAATACTCCGCACAGAAGCCCCTTGACACACTAATAAAAATCTCTAACAAAACTAATTAACTCTTAATTAAATAATGTTACCGAAAAAGTAACTAAAACAATAAATACAGTCACAGACTGATATCAGTTACACAAAAAGTTACAACCGGATGGTTTGATGTGGGCAATACCAAAAAAAATCGGTACGCCAGCTGCGCGCGCGGCGGTACAAAGATCTGTTTATTGTAAGGTAGCATGTGTTCATATGTTTATGTTGCGCTACGTTTTGCGTCCATGTTTATATGGTAGGTTTTTTTGGGAATCATTTCGATGTGTGTGATTATGTGGAGGATGTGGACTTGGTTTTAAGAGTAGATGACTTTTTTTTGTGGTACAAGAACGGATGCGGTGAGTTTTGTTATTTCTGTCAAGTGCGACTGTTCTGTTTGCAGATCTAGCGTCTTCAGGCCTCTTATTTACATTTCAATACATAATTAAAATTCATACAGAAGTGGTTTTCGCATAGATTTTAAATATATCAGCTCAGGCATTAAAAATATTACCTTCTAAACTATCGACAAAAATAGAACTAACAAAGCCGACATTAATTATAAATTAATCAGCATTAACGGCTAAACTGCTAGAGATCAGCATTATGCTTAAATTATAACAGCAATCAATAACACGAACATCAAAACATTTGGAAAGCACATCCATTCCACAGACGTTTCCCGTCCTTTCTTAGAACTATTCGTCCGACGCAAAGGGAACTTCACCAGGAGACTGCCTGTCTGTCTGTTTGTTGAACTCGAACAATAAACAGATACATCCAGACAGTTTGCTGCAAAGTCCAAGCTATAAGATTACTGTTTAATCTGATGTCTTGTAGCTTGGAGCTGTACTATCAAGCCAAGAATTGTTCATAGTATGCGTGCAGATTTTAAGATCATGGTCATCATGGCTTTAATCATATTGTATTTTATTATTGAAAATGTTGTAATGGGTGGTTTATATAAATAATGTGTTCATCCCTTCTCTGTATGTAAGATACTTTTTTCTAAATGACACAAAAATATTACTAACGGCAATTTTTATAAGATTGTTCAGATCCTCGTGAGAATTCGCAGTAACAATTTGCTTAAATATGTCTGACGGTGAACGATCAAAGGGTAAATTGAAGTCTTCAATTGGCAATCATTATGTTCAATCATTTACACAATATGTCTGTTTATTGGCGTTCACCATTTCAGAATAACTATAGCTCGCCATCCCGGAATTCATAGGTAGATATGTCCTTTATCAAGCACACAGTGCCAGTAACAGAATTCCATCACTATCGTATATCTTCCATGAATTGGAATTCTCCAAAACCATCGACCATCGCGATGTTCAGGGAAGCGAGTTCACGTGAAGAGAAGACAATGCGATATGCTCTGTCAGTGTCCGATTGAATTAGAATCGCTCCATCGAATTCCATAGGTGTCGTGGAAGACGCCATAGATTATATCAGGTAAATGTGATGCAAGCTTTGTGGGACACTAGCGAGGTAAATGAGTTTAGTTCACGTCCAAGGATAGTATTTGGTTGGTTTGATCTACATATTATCTAGCATGTATTAACCACATTATTTGTGTTTACATGTAGGAAATAATACGTTTGTATTATATTCTACAAGCTAGTGTAGCTTTATTATATACCTAGTACTCGAAGGAGAATAAAATTGATGAAATTATAACGAATGATGATGCGGATCTTAATTTTTAACTGTGATAAACTTATAAAAGATACGGATATTATCAGGGTTTAACAGTTAATTCTGCTTACCCTGAAAACAAATTCCATTCTAAAGTAGCATTTCCAAAAAGAGCACCCTTCACTCCCATCCCACAACACTTTGTAAACAAATTTAACCTTTCCCAGTAAGGACGAGATAACGTAAACAAATTAAGTAGCAGTATGTGCGCATACGTTCCTGCATGCTGCTTATTTTGATATTTCGACCCATTTTAGTATGAGAACGCTCTTAAGTTTAGAAACCCTTTGCAATGTTTTCACATAAGAGAAAAGATAATATTTGAGTCAAATGTGGGGTAAATGTAACGAAGTTTGAGTGAAATTCTGGAATAATATTTATTTCTAAGGATTGTTTGCAAACCAGGTTTGTTGAACAAATGAAGTTGTTAAAAACATTTCTCTTTAATAAATGTTGTGTTATTTTTTCTTGGAGTTAGGTGACTAACACATAATCATATGAAAATATGATTTGTTTTTAATATTTACGTATTCATCATCTGCTTAGCCTTTTCCCAACTATGTTCGGTCGGCTTCCAGTCTAACCGGATGCAGCTGAATACCAGTGTTTTACATGGAGCGACTGCCTATCTGACCTCCACAACCCAGTTACTGGGTAACACGATATCCCTTGGTAAGACTGGTTTCAGACTTTTGGGCTTCTGACGACTCGTAAACAACTGTCAAAGATCTACAAATGACAGCCGAAACCAACGGCTTAACGTGCTTTCAGAAGCACGGAGGAATCTTGTTAAGAAAAGATGGTCACCCATACACGGACCAACCGCGGCAAGCGTAGCTGAACCTGATCGATCGACACGTGCGGCAGTTATCAATTAGCCACAAGCTCCTCAATTAATATTTACGTATTCCATTAAGAAATATATTCGGGCATTATGTATTATTTTCAACACTAAAACAGTAGGAGTAGTAGGAGCTGTAAAATGCAATAGCGCAAAGGAAAACAGCCATAAAAAGGCTTCAAAAACATTTTTTTGTCACAAATCTCTCATTTGAATGCTGTCAAACAATAAATCTTCAGTTTCAGTGCAGTTGTAATCTAAAAAAACTTGAAGCGTTCGACGATCTAACGGCTATATCTGGAAACTTGGAAAAACTAACATGTCCAGTCTTTCTTTTGCATTCATTCTCGACTACAAACAGTTGGATCGCAATGCATACAATACGTCCGATTTTAGGGACTCGTATGTGATTCTCGTGGAGATTCTAGATTTTTTATCGCTACTGTTGAAATCAAAAATTTAAGCATCTTCTTCGTATTTAATGAATAATGTTTTTAACTGTCTTAACATAACGTTATACGAGTATAACATTTAAATTAGTGAAAAAGTCAAAGTCAAAAATTTATTTGCAAATAAATATGGTTACAAAACTCTCACACACTCAACTCATTTCACTTTCATTCATTTCTAGCCTTTTCTAATAGTTATTCCATAATCGATATTCCATAATATCAAATGAGTTTGGTTTGTTTTCTCTTTTATTATATTATATAATACAATAGAACACTACACTATCTTCAAAACCAACAATATTTCTCATGTCGTTTCCCCGATACGAAATACATTCGTTCCTGGCATTTCTGTTTTTATATTTTTTCTCTCCGTGGTAGCTGTTTGTGTAAACGCTACGCCAAATCCGGCCTATTTTTGTTACCGGCCAGTGAACCGCTTCAAGCTTTGTTTTGATTTCTACCAATCAGAAATTCAATTTACCGCGGGAGCACATATAATCAAGACTTTTTGTAGTTTTTATATATTGTTGTTTTCAGTAAAGCGTTTGACACGGTTTTTATAAAAACTTGCTGAATATTTCATTTTAGAAATAGTTTTAGATTCAGTTTTGGTTTGGTCTGTTTGGTTTTGATTTATGTGAAACTTTCAAAGCAGTATTGTGACTGTATTTTTATTCCTTTTTATAGTTCTAAATATAATGTTTTGTCTCGTACCGCTTAGATGATTATACGTTTATTTACGGGTACATATTGTTCAGAAGCGTTATTATACCATCGACTTCTATCTTTGTTCAGTTTGTTTTCTTCCTTAACAAGTTAAATAATAAAACAACTCGGAAGTAACAGTTCTCGCTTTTCAATGGAAGCCAGTAAACAGCATGAATTTATTGCGTGTTGCCAGTCAATGATATTTAATTTCAAACACTATCAATAACCTTAACAACTTGTTCATGTTTAGCAGGTTTGTGGAAGTTAGTTTTAACTTAGGCTTAGATATCAGTGGTGTCAGTTTGTACATTTTTCTGGTAAACAAAATACTGGATTATTATTTATCACCATCCTCCTGTTCTGATCTTAATGTATTTGGAGCTTAGTGTTTTATGCTTCCAACATCTCTATTAACAGTCATAGAAGTATCTTCTTTTTAGCCATAATAAAATTATGACAATTAATCCTTTATTTAAACGACAGTAAAGAAGGAAACATGTAGCTACTTATTTATCGACCCTATTATTGAAGGTCGCTAAAAATAAAACTTAATACTTAAGAAACGCGAGAATCTTACTCCTTAGATCCGTAACTGCTACCAAATCCTAGCATTACACCAATGAGGCAACTGAATTGACTGAACTAACTGGTACTTACCGATTATTTCTCCCTCTTTACTATCCAGTAACAAGTCTTTCGTTAGATTTACCGGTGGCTGTCGTAATCGTCCAAACTATGACGAATTGGTAATCCCACACCCCAGGCTTGGTTTACCATTTAACTAGCTCTAGTATCGGCTACTTCCATGAGAAACATTTTACAATTGAAGTTTTTTTTTATTCTGGTAGGTAGGTAGTTATGAGGAAAAGAGAGGTACCCAAAATGGAAACTAAGCAAATTGTTGTCAATGATTGTAGAAATCTCTATTAATCAAAGTGTTAGCGATATCTAAAAGGGATTTATACTTAACGTTCTGCTATAAAAGCTTCCCTTTTCATTTATTTTTATTTCATAAAAGATTTATCTAAGCATGACTTTATCCGAAATAATCTTTACAAAACTTATTTGAGTCAGCTCTTTTTAAAAACACGGCCATCAGCTCCCAATCCTAAATAGGCACTCGCAGCAAACCTTTCAACTTTTTAATTCCAGTTATGAAACTTTTCAAGTAAGTGATTTAAGAAAATACTTATATTTCACCGGGAATCTTAGAACAGGTAGCATAATTTCCGAAAAAAAATCTAACCCTCACTTTGCTAATTCCGGAAACTTTCACCGGAGTGTTCGAGGACACCTGTCGGCCGTTACGGTAAACTTCGGAGAGATTCCCCCCCTTTTTACTACCTTTTGAATCGTTTATCTCAGCGGTGCTTTGGGATGAGTGTATTTGAAACTTCCCGATTGCCCATTATGCTGTTTTTCTTTTTTTTCCGCCGTTGAACTTTTTCGAACGCCAATTGTTGGGGCTTTGGTGAAAAAAAAAACAAATCGCTGATTTTCGGGTCGCGGGTTATAGGCGGTTTGCTGCACGCTGTGACGTAACCAAGATTTTTTTGAAAAAAATAACGTATATTTTTTTCCGCAGATAAATGCATACAGTTCCGAAAGATGTATATACGTTTCGAACAGATGAATTTTGGTTTGGTTATTGCTAGATAGGTGGTTTTCACATTTTTTATGTTTTTGTTTGCATACACGAAAGCAATTTAAAATACGAGTATTTTTAAAACAATACTCCAAGCGCATTGTCTAGCTACATCCTTAAACAATGGGAGGATAAAATATTTTCATAACAAGAGATTTTTGCTGAGAGAAACTTAAAATTGCAAACATTATTAAATATTTTAGCAAAGTACGTACCTAGCAAGCTGCAGAAAACTTTTCTTATTTTATTGGGCCGATAACAAAAGCTGTTTGAATATTCAACTCTTTTCTGGATATTATTATAGTGAGGATAAGTCGAAAGGTTTGCTTGTCCATTTTGAACACAATTTTCATAATCTTTTATATAGATTCCAAGGGAAGGAGTTGTTCTATGGTGCTGTCCCGTAATTGTATCAAAAAGCCATTTTTAATCATGGTTTTTAAAGTCTGTTCCTTATATTAAACGAAACGATTATTATATAAATTATTCCCATGTCAATAATACGAATAACATTGCCACCATTCTTATAACACAAATCACATTGTGCAACATAAAATTGACCTTGACTTGAATTGACTTCCATACAAAGTGAAAAGAAATGCATTTCCATTTTTATTGTACAAAAAAAAGTCCCGTAAAATATAATCTTGATAGTCGACATAACCCGCACACTATGACTTGGGGTCAGGCCATTGTGGCCATTCGTGGCCCACGCAGTGTGGCAACCGATGTACCATTTGTCATAATCTCGCGTTGGATGCAACGTTTCGGAGGTTAGAATTTAAATGTCGAATGTTTTGGGTGTTACGGATTATATTATTATTGTAGTAAAATTTGGATTTCAATGGTAAAGATTAGGATTTTGACATCAGTTATAGGTTTAGCGGTAAGAGCTTTATCTTTAGATCTTAGGATATTGCATTTGACTTTTTTTACCCAACTGCGGCTACCTCAAAAGGAGAGTAATGTTGGGATGAATGTTATTACTTGCAGTTTCTTAGTAATTTCCTGTGCGTATTCTTACTATCGCCTGCACCTTGTAGATCTTCTTATATCAAGCATTTTTTATTGATATCCCGAAATTGATTCGTAAGACGATTTTGTATTTTGCCTAAATTAAATATTAACATTCCGTGACATCCAACAAAAAGTAAAACGAGTAAAGTATCAAACTAAACATTAAGGTTCCATGTAATAGAGCCAGAAACAACATTAATAAAACTTAAAATTAATACAGAAAAGAAGTTACACAGTTTATCATTCCATAACTAGCAGAACTGTTATGAGAATATTTTGTGGAGCGCCACAAAATTAATATTACCTTAAACATTGATTAATGGATACGAATGAACAGGTCGACTTGGAAATAATTTGATAGCAGCCGACTTTATGACTGGTTCACCGCTGGCACCTTTTTGTTAATAGGTACTCGTAGTATAAAACGAGTAATTTAATATAATATTCTGCGGGTACCTACCTACTCAAACCATTTAAAGTGCAACCTTGTTTAGCTTACTTTTGTGACAGTCATTTGTTAATATAACACTAAATTCGGAAGCATGGATACTTATCGGTACCGCACTTATACATTTTTAAAGTGAAAATTGCTAAGCAATGTTATTGCATGATGTATGATAGAAATAAGAAAAGAAAATGCGTGTATTGACATAAATACGAATAAAACATAAAAGTAAATTAAAAAAAAAAACATAATTATGTCAAAAGGGCTTCTGTCAGATCAGCATAATGTCAGATGAGAGCACTAGGGTATAAACATACCTGTAATATAGTTCTTTCTGCAACAAATACCTAAGTTGTTTTTGTAATTGGAACCCATTTGAATTATTCGAAGATCATTGCCATTATGTACTTTAGTTGCTCATATACACGCAATCATTTATGTCCCAACATGGAAAAAAAACTCTATTCCGATTTAACCCCGGTAGAAAGTTAACATCTTAAACAAACCGTGCGTTACATAACGTAGCATGATAAACAAACTATATTTGGATCAAGACGGGAAACATATAAACATGGGCCATAATGAGGAACAACAGTTTTATACAATAACTTTCATAGAAACAACTTCCTGGATTTTGTCGTAACTTGTTTATCTGTTTTTTGTTTTATTGTGTTTTTATAAGGTAATTTATTTGAGAAACATAAAATATAAGGAATGTTATTATTATTTGAAATATTACATAACTTTTTTGAACTGAACGTGCTACTTTATCCGCGTTGAGTGCTTTTTGGTAGGGCAAAATTGATGGGTTCGCGTCACCGACATGCCAACCACGTGACGTGTTGCGCCAGACTTGCGAAGCGCAGCGTCCTATGTACATGTATACACATTATATATATATATATATATATATAAGTATGTTATTCTTTGTTATTCTATGTTGTTTAGTTTTCACTTCTGACGGCAGTCTCCATGTCTGCTTATTTTTTTTATATATTTAACCCGGTGAGTATGAAATGAGAAAAGTGTCAATTAGGTATGTGGCAACATCTGGGTATAGCATACCCACCATACCCAGACTTTTAATTGCTCTTTTAAATTATTCATTTTTAAGTTATAAACATATTTATTTTTAAAGATATTATGTGAAAAATAAGACAAGGATAATTAAATAACCAGTTTCTATGATTTTTTTTTATAATCTGTTGAATTTACACCAACAAATCTTCACTTCTCAAAAATCGACTACACTACCAAATAATATTTTTCTCCTAAACAACTTTTGGCTGTAAACTGGAACACTAAAATTAAAACAAAAACCCTTCTTTGGGATATAACACTATCAGGAACTTTATTAGAGATCAATGCAATTTTGGCAAGCAATTATTTTCGCGTGCTCTTTATTATATAGGTTTACCACATGTGATGCAGGAGTATTTTGTATTCCTATCTTTTATATTTGAGCAGGCGCCGCACCTCACATAACGACATTACAGCAGTTGTAGGTCACCTGGGTCATGGGCTTCCTGTTCAGTGACAGAATTCACATCGTGCTCGCTGCAGCGGTCCGTTTCCTCTTTGAGCTTCATTTATCTAATGAATCAGCTGCCAGCTCCTCCAGCATGATCTTGATACGTTCTTCCTGACTTGCCGTTATGATTTATCCGCCGAAGTTAAAATAATAAATGCAAATAAAAACAATGAATGACACAATTTTTTTGTTGAAAATTGCTACGAAAAGTGTGAGGGTATGACGTACCCGAGTCAGGTGTAGCCTCGTACTCCTCGTTCCACGCATCGCGTAGCACTACGATCCATTCTCTTAGCTCCAGCTACTCAACCTGCCTATGTTGCAACTAGCACACTTTAAAAATACCTATTGTTTTGTGCGCCCCTCGGTATGTCACATGCTCGCCGGCTTAAACAATAAATCTATCTGCCTGTTACAATCAATAACAAACAGTTTTCTTGTTAAGGTCTCTGTAATTATTTGGTTTAAGTAAGCAATCTTATTTATTTATTTTCATTCCAAGCTACTGTTCCAATAAAAAAATACAAATAATTGTGTGCTCAAAACTTTATATTATTTTTCCAATTAACATAAAATATAAGCACTTCTGCAGCCGACTATACTGAGTAGCCAACCGCAGGTGGTAAACCTAATCTCTTACAACGAGGTACAACCGCCCACAAAACGCGACCTAAATAAGAAAAACTATTGTTACTCATAGTTTTATTGTACTTTTTGTTTTACAATATTTTATCTGTTTGTATGACAAATGGCCAATTATTTCGTGTTTTGTCTGACGGCTACTGGGTTTTGTTGTTCTGAACTTTTTATTTTTTAGTATGTTAAAAATAGTGAATATTTTGAGCTGATCAACTCTAGTTGAGTGGTCATAGGACTGACTAACGATCAAAATATTGTGTATGAATACTTAATTCAATTTGACTTTTCAAAGGGAATTTGGAATACGACTTGAATTCGTAATTTTACAGTACCTGTGAATAGATGTGGTTTAGCCATTATTACCGAGTTCGAAAAATTAGGTTATCAATTTGATACGAACCTATGCATGTAATATTATTGGAACTGCAATATATTCACATATTATGATAATCTATTAGAGCTTCCAAACAAATATACATTGTTTTTGTAGGTGTATATATGTATGTTTGTCCACGCATTTCTCCAAAACTATATATCGTATTGTGACCATTTTTTTATTAGCTTACATTTATTTCAACTTAGGGCACAGTGCAAGTTTCATCAAAATTGGTTTAATAGTTTTCAAGATATGGACTAATACGTGTCTGACGGCCTGGCTTATTGATACGAGCTACGGGTACCATGTCAAAGCGAAAACATCTCAAAACCTTGGTCAAGTAACAGTGCATGTAAGAAAAATTAAAATGTTAACGGCTTATTACAAACAAATATTCCAGATTTTACTTAAAACTAAAAATGCGAAACAATAAAATAATAAAAAAAAACCACTTCTCAAAGAAATTAACTCACAATTATGAAATAATTATTTTTAATTGATAAATAATAATTTTATATATTTGTATAAACATTAAATTAACCAACAAAACGAAACCAAAAGCAGGTACGAAACAAATTAAGGGTCTACAATTTTTTTTGAGATCGGTGCCAGCATAGCCATTTTTTATTTATAGTACATTACTGCAGCGGCCTGCAAAAGGGGCATTGATGGATGAACTTGAAAATGTGAGCCGAGGCGAAGCCGAGGCACTCATACGTGAGTCCATCAATGCCTGGTTGCGGCCAAGGCTTGTATAGTGCTTTTCTCAAACAATGCGCGGAAATTCAAATTAAAGTAAATTATTTATAAATTCAAGATTCAATGACGAACAACCATTATTTTTCACGCACCAATTATGTTCATTTGTTTCTTTTTAGGGTTCCGTACCCAAAGGGTTAAACGGGAACCCTATTAATAAGGCTTTGCCGTCTGTCTGTCCGTCTGTCACCAGGCTGTATCTCATAAACCGTGATAGTTAGACAGTTGAAATTTTCATAGATGATGTATTTCTGTTGCCGCTATATGAATAAATACTAAAAAATAGAATAAAATAAATATTTATACCACCATACCATACAACAAACGTGATTTTTTTGTTCGTTTTTGCTCGATATTGATAACGGCAACAGGTAGACACTTGAAATATTAACAGGATATTTAGTTATATATTCACTTTAAAAATAAATAATTAAATTAAAATAAAACAAATATTTAAGGGGGCCATACAACAAACGTGATTTTTTTGCTGTTTTTATAGATAATGGTATCGTGCGCGAGTCTGACTCGCACTTGGCCGATTTTTAACTTTAAATAGCTTTATTTGCAAGCTAGTTCATAATTTAAATAAAATCTTTGATAAGCTACCTCCTTGGTTGCCATGTGTCGACGTAAAAAGTACGTTCCATTTTAAATTACACGACAGATATAATTTATTCGGCCGCTAAACACGACAGATATGGATTTTCATATTAACATTGCCGGCCGCCTGCTCGCATGTATTTGACCAATACAGCCTTTTCGATTAATCTCAAAGAAGGTTGTCAAAATAATTCTCGAATTTCCAAGCATGTTTAAGAAATATATATTTGATAAAACAACACACAGTTTCAAAAACAGTTGTTACTAATTATTTTTTATCTTGTAAATTTTGACTTTCACACCTTTTGATAGCCTACTTAAAATAAATTATATCACTTTGATTTTAACCCCTTGGCGAGACTGGCTGTCAGAGTTTCAGGCTAATAGCTACCCGTAACCACATCAAACCAACCTAACTTAAATACCTGACTATGCATCATAAACTATTAATATATTTATCAATACCTATGCAATAGCTAAATCCATTACACATAACCATACATTTATTCATAACATTAGTTATCGTGCTGCTACCAGATATTGTTAGAATCTGTGACATTTGTCCTACAGCGATGTTATTGTACCATTATGATGCCTTCAGATAAACAATCTCTGACACTTATGCTGCAGTGACTCCCACATGGTTGAGTTTATTCAACTATTGTAGTATTATTGGTGATAAGAGACAGTTCACGGAAGCGAATAGTGTGATACCTGTATCACATTGGAACGATAATATAATATGTTAAATGAATACACTGGCTTTTTCAAACAATCTAGGTAAATAGTAGTGTTGACCCGACTACGGGTTTGGCAATCAGCCGACTAGCTACTCAGTGACTAATTGAATATGATGTATTTGATTGAATTTTTGTTCTTAGACCGGGAACGTCATCTAGATATACGGAGTTTAATTCACTGTCCTCATCCTGTATAATGTTCTATTTAAATCTATACGTGACAAAGCCTTTTAATTTGCTAGACCAGAATGACAGACGCGATGACCTTTTTAAAAATAATACGATCAATAATAAATATTAGAGAGACAACAACAGTGAAGGTCCTCTTGCAGGGAATGATTCAGTGGTTCTTGGTGAGAGTTACTTGGTAACTAGATTATTTTTATGTCGACACCATATGTCATTTTATAGTCTATCATATTAAAAATCAGATCATAAGTACTTCGTGCGTACCTACCGCTAAATAGTGAAACTACTTCCAGGAGTCTGTTTACTAGATAGCTGAAATCTGGGAATCTTTATGTTTTGAGTGAATTGACTACTAACTAGTAAGTGTGCACCACCATCAACTTCAAAGTCAAATTTATATTATTTATTTTCAAATATGGGTGTAATTTTATACAATTGTACCTAATTATCATTACATGCAATGTATAAGGCATGCGAATCGTAACTAATATTATAAATGCGAAAGTGAGTTTGTTTATTACGCTAAAACGGCTGAACGGATTTGGATAAAATTAGACACACGGGTAGACCATGACCTGGATTAGACATACTTTCTATCCCGATATTCCCACGGGATCGAGGCTTATGCGGGTGAAACCGCGGAGCGCAGCTAGTTACAGATAAAAATAGAAAACCAAAATTTAACTTCATAGGGTCTATCTATAAATTTCCAAATGCTTTTCTGCCTGATTCTTTAAAAATCGGCCCATAGATATAACGTAGACATACACTATCTATAGTTATTTATCAGCTTATAATTTTCCCACTGCTGGGACACAGCGGGCCGAGCAAGGGCATGCCAAGACGTTTGTGACAAGACATGATAAACTATGTCATCTCCATTTGTACTAGCACTTTATGACAAAACAGTTTTATTGCTCAAACTGTGATAAAATGTGTGACTCAAGTAGGCCGTACTCGCCCTGCAGGCTTACTCTCTGTGAGATGGAGCGGGCCGTAATTCACCACGAGGGCCCAGTGCGGGTTGGTGGATGTCACATTTCTTCGAGTTTACACTGGTTCTACGACATGCCGGATCCCTCACGATGTTTTCCTTCACCGTTTTGAGAGCAGTGGTTATGGACATAGGAAAAATGCGCAGTTTAATCTGCATTTTCCGTGTCATTATTACAAAATATATTATCCTCCTACATGTGAACATGATTGTGTAACAAACTGAAAACTAACACTGTAGCTCTCGTAAACAATGTCTTAGATATTTCATCTAAAACTGTTACCGGCCCAACATTGTACTCCGTTATCCTACATTTAATTTTACGACGCAAAGTGATGGGTCCTAAAACAGGCTAGTGTGTTGCTATGTCATGCTAGTCCTTTAGTACTTTACTTAATGTACACAGGGGTAAAATAGACTTGAGTAAAACCAACACTAATAACACTGGGTACACAGATATAAGTACAATTACTGTCCCTAAAGAATAAATCATGGATCAGAGGATGTTCCAAATGATTATGTTTAATTGATTACATAATAATTGGACTAGTGTATAGATAAATAATAATGTATTATTAAATATTTGCCTTAGTAAAAAAGAGTATTTTGTCAGAGAAGAATCCACAGATTCGATAGTAACAATAATTTTCTGATTCCGTCATCCTACTGCCTGTATGAAGTTTGATTGGGAGTTGGCGCAGCATGTCTCCTTCTTTCATACATCTCTATCAGCTATCAACCAACCAAGAATCCGATTCCCGATATCCCCTCTATAACTACACGAGTACTTTCGGTAGACTATAAGTAACAGCTTCTTAAGCTCCACGCAGGCAATCTAACACAGGCCACCTAAAGAGCAAAGTTAATTGTAGGAAGAAAGGTATCTATCACATCAAAACTTTGTAAAGCCCCAAGAACACCTGCCTCCCGGTCGAGAGCTGCAGGGGCCATTTTAAAGCAATTAATCGATTACGTATCCAAGTAGGCCGCTGCAAACATAATTTGGTTAAATGGGGTATTACCGATTCATTCAACATCCAATACGAGTGCGGTACTCCTGAACAGACTATACCCCATCTGATAGTATCCCAAATGTCCGTTTACCTGCACCCTTGACGATCTGAGCAACGCCTCTGACCGCAATAGATGTGCCCACCTACTGGGCCGAAACTATATAGGAAACATAGATGTATCATCGAAACGAAAACAAGAAGAAGAGATTAGATATAATCTCAGAAGTCACTCCCTTTCTAGCCATATTCTCTGTATTGTCGGTTTCCCCCTACTTATAAAGATAAATTTATAAATAAGGAGGGTTTATAATTTATATCAAGAAGGGTTCCAGTCATCTTGTCTTATTAGATTTGTGTGCGATCTGTGGTCTATAAATCGACCTGCATAAAAATAAAGATTTCCTGAATATGTAACTACCACACTAAACCGTAATTCTTCTTCAAGAGTATCAGCACTAAACTTCGTCTAAAGAGAACCTACTCATTAAGCACTACCTAGTTTCCAAATATAACCTAAGATTAATGAACTGTCACCACCTTTCCTACCTCATAGTCATAATTAATCAACCTAATGATGTCGAAACAATCTCATAATATTTTAATACACTCTAAAACTAGAACTGCTCTTATTTCAAATCAGCTTATTTTCAATCGCTAATGTATGCAATACTAATCGGATAACTAATTGATGATAAATTTGAAGGCTGTCGACGTCACACCGACTTTCTGGTATACAGCGTGGATCTGAAATGTGTGGTTATATTTTAGGGTGTTTTTCAGACCATCAGACTCAATAACTTTCTCCATGGGATTCGTCTGGTGGGTCTTTCGATGGTGGCATCGTAACCGCAAAAACTTCAAAACCTACTCGACCCAAATGTATGGAAAAGCTGATTTTTTTTTTACGATTACGATACCAACATCGAAAAAACCGGCCAAGTGCGAGTCGGACTCGCGCACGATGGGTTCCGTACTATTATCTTTAAAAATGGCAAAAAAATCACGTTTGTTGTATGGGTTGTAAATATTGTTTTATTTTAATTTAATTATTTATTTTTAAAGTGAATACATAACTTAATATTCTGTGAATATTTCAAGCGTCTACCTGTTTCCGTTATCAATATTGAGAAAAAACGAGCAAAAAAATCAAGTTTGTTGTATGGGAGCCCCCTTAAATATTTATTTTATTCTGTTCTTCAGTATTTGTTGTTATAGCGGCAACAAAAATAATCATCTGTGAAAATTTTAACTGTTTAACTATCACGGTTCATGAGATACAGCCTGGTGACAAACGGACAGACTGACAGACGGCGGAGCCTTAGTAATAGGGTTCCCGTTTTACCCTTTGGGTACGGAACCCTAAAAACCCACGAGGACCAAACGATCAAGAAAGTTGTTCAGTTTGACTGTCTGTACCAGACCCTTAAATATGACCACACATTTCTGATACACGCTGTACCTATAATAGGATTTATTTTAAAAGAAAAGTGGCGACTGTGGGCGTTTAATGACAAATTGACACTTGATATGATAATTATAATCAATGTACCTCGTTGATTTTGTCATCACAGTTTTTTGTTGTATGTCAACAGTCGAGAGTATCTAACTTAGCTCGGTCAAGACGCGGATCCAAGGTATCATTAAAAACTACTTAGATATTTTTCCTACATCGTCATATTTTTCACAACACTTTCCTGAACTTCGGTGACGATAAGCGAAAGATAAAAGTAAGAGACGAGAAGGAATAGATAACAAAGTTCCTTTACTGTACAAAAAAAAGTACCGTACACTTTGAAAACAACTTTAGTTTTACGACTCAAAACTAAAGAATCAAAACGCTGTTGAGATGAAATTAAATGAAATGAAATCGTTTATTCTGTAAATAGGATATCGGAATCACTTTTACACGTCATATTAAAACAAAAAAAAATTAGATAGAGTCGACATTTCCTGTCTGATTACCCCTGAGAAGAAATGGCGACACAAACTCAGGGGTCAGTCTCTTTTAAAGTCCAGATATAATCTTGATCAGATCGTGTGAGGACCATGCAGATCAGTATCTGAAATGGTTTTTGGAAGAAATAACTACACAAAGGAGATTGCCCACGAAACTATGGACAAATGTACTCAATTTAACATTGTTGTGTCTTCATCAAATGATCTTTAAAATACTCAATGACATGTCTAAATACATCCTCCAAAAATTCAACACAAACTACAATGGCATTACCGAGATATTTAGAAAAAATAAATTATTATTTTGTGGTTATGTTCGACCACAAAATTAATCGAAAAAGCTATTTAAAAGAATCTGAAAGGGTTTACGAGTGAGCTTTGTGCCTTTGAAGTACATTTGTGTAAAATATGTAGCGGTTCAGCTATGTCAGGTGGCCAGTTACTGGTGACCACCTGTGATCACCTCACCAAGTCTTACCGATTTCGATTTTGAGCATCTTCGTGCTTCAAAATCTTATACCCGCGTTTCATTCAAATGCAAAGTATGGAAGCAATCATTATTTTGTTATATCTAGATCCTACTCAAATCATAGATTGTAGTACGTATCATGAAATGGTCTATGTATGTAGGAAGGAATGGAAAACAGCTGCACTAGGTATAATGAATGAAAGAATGATTATTCCTGAAACCTTTATTTTATTCTTCCAAAAATATATTATCCAAAAATGAAGCTGGAACACTAACATTGTTATAACGTGCCCTGTTCAGATACCACACTATGCACATTACATGCACACAGTGCTTTTTCCTACAAGGCAAGAACAATAATATCCCACTATAGCGCCTAATGTATCATTTTCGTCTTTATTTATTGAAATAGACAGTTGAGACATCGCTCCAAAGTCGCAGTCGTCATGTTCAATATATCACAACACAAAAAGTACTGTTTTGAGTAATATACAACACACAAGGTGCAGCGGCGTTGGAAGTATTTATATCTTCAATGGGTTAGCAACAGTACAGTAACGGAGGAATTAAAAGGCTCAAAGTCGACGCAAAACGTACCAAATCCAGCAGAAAAAACATAATGGTTAACTTGACAATGTTAACATATTGCAAAAATATGACAGACGGGCAGTAAATGTCAAACAAGGTTGTACCCGTGCTGGTAAATGATTCTAATACTGTCGACTTTTAATCGATTTCCGCAAATCAGTGGTATTTCACGAATACAACTAGGTCCCATAACCGCGGTTGACAACTACCAGTATTTACAAATAACCTATACCAAGTACATGTAATTTAGAACTCTGTTATTACGTTGAGTACTTATTTTAAGCTTATTTATGCTTATTATAGGAAGAAAATCAAACATATCGATAAGCAACATAAAAAAAAACAATCATAAAGGCTCTTACAGACTCACGCGATATCGCGGGCGCGACAGGCAGCGAAATTGAAATTGTGCTACTAGTGTCGCGTCGCGCCCGCGATTTCGCGTGAGTCTGTAAGAGCCTTAATGCGTTTTAGAGATTAATACAGATTAATATCTTTATTGTTTTTAATCAACGTGGGTGTATTAGTATGATTAGACGTTTGAAACTATTCCGATTTCAATATCAACCAAAGCTAATAACCATACCAACCATATATCTACCTCACCGCACACTATTGCCTCGTCTCATTTTCAATGAAAAGATAGATAATGTACCGACTACCTAATGTCTGGTTCTGTGGGGTAGAGGTAGAAACGCGATTTATTTTACTTTAAGAGATATTTATCGATATTTAAAAATATTTTATGCAGCTTTTTTTTATTAAATAAACAGTTATTTAACTTGATACGCAATAATAAATCGAACAATCAATAATGAATCGATATCATTATATTTTTTTAAAGCAGGTAGGCTCATTACACGAAATATAAAAAATGGACAACCATACTATTGACAGGCGATAGTAAACAATGGCGTACTTTAGTCGGAAACATAAAAGTACTAATTATTGCTCAAAAAACTATCCCATTTTAAATCATAAATAAGTCATATTTAAAAAATATAATTTTATTTTAGCTAGTTTATGCTGTTAAACTTTTTGAGACACGAGACATTTCTCAAGAGTACTGTTCCTGGGCATTGTCCTTTGAGTGGACCTGTCCAATCAGTAAAAGCTTTTGTCAGTAATTGTGCAGCTCAACTGAAATCATTATCCTTTTGCGATTCAGCACTGGATCGCGCTTCTGAAATTATATAGCGTAGCAATAGAGTAATCTGTAAGGTCCTTATGAACACTAAAATGAAAACATAACCCACTTACTCACCATTATCTTCCTGTCCCTGTCCCTGTTCCTGTTGAGACGAAATAAAACATGCATTAAACGCACACTATGTAGACAAGCATATTATAAGTTGGATGATTATATCGTAGGTAAAAATGCCACTTGGGTTTACTTGTTAAAATTTTAATATTTGGAAGATATGCTTCCCTCTTTTTTTTGTTTTTGGTCTGACATTACAATCTTATCGTTTATTTTTATGTAATCAAGTTTTAGTTGTTTAATACTTCCATAGGTAATAATAATTTTCCTTTTGCTAGTAAAATGGTATTAATCGTTGAAATACATTCAAACTAAGTATAGTTTTGTATAATTTAAAAGCATTTTTTCAATTTTGTAAATGTGAGTACCATGGAGCCGTTTATTATGTGTTGATGTATGTTGACCTAAAAAGCGGGTCCGTGGCTTAAGCCCCCAGTGGTCTAGGCACCTGTGGCCGACGCTCCCGATTGGATTAAATTAATATCTTCTTTTTTTTGTGGTTTTTCACTTAGTACAGTAAATGAGAAAAGTGTTTCATCATAATAATAAAGTATTATTCCTTGCTAAACAAAAGTTATCTATCAAATAGCTGAGAGAATAGATCGCCACTAAACCTTATCCTTACACACCCTTTTCCCCATAAAAAGCAAATTTATTACCAACTAACAAAATGTACAATTTTTTTACTAGATTTCATATTGAGATATATAAATAAATAATGAAAAATAACTAAGACTTTCATTTTTCAAAACATACATCCAATATAAAAGCATTTCTATGTTATAAGTATAATTATGACTAGCTGTTGCCTGCGGCTTCGCCCGCGTGGATGTCGGAAAAAATCTCATGGGAACGTACCGGGACTAAAAGAAAGATTATGAACTATATGTGTGCCAAATTTCATCAAAATCCGTTCAGCTGTTTTTGCGCCAATGCTAAAAATAAAATCATCCCCTCCAAAATTGACTGCCCCTTTCCACCCCATTATGGGTAGATTATTTGAATACCCTGGTATACCTTTTCCTTTATTTCTGATCTTAAATACAAATACCGAGTTTCAAGTTAACCGAACCGGGCGTAAAATCTTTCTATACAATTATTTTCCCCCCCACAAATTTTACATCCCAAGCTCCACCACGTTTCAAGTTTGTAGATCAACGATAGAAGATTATTTTAATACAAACTGTATCCCCCTGTTCACCCCCAAAGGGGTTAATTTTTGAAAAGTGGTTTGCGGCTTTACCATCTTTTGACGTATAGGTTATTTATACCAATTTACAAGTTAATCAAGCCACGCAGTAAAATCCTCCCTTGTAAAATTGACTACCACTTTTCACCCCGTTAGGGGTTAATTTTCGATAAACCCTGACACATGTTATTCTTAATTTTTGGTTTTAAGTATAATTATTGAGTTTCGAGATAATCGGACCGCGCGTTAAAATTCTTCTATTACAAACTTCGACATCCTCTAATCCCCTTTTAGGGGGTAGTTTAAAAAAATTACTAACCATATAATGTCCTTACGTACGTATAAGTATTCCTGCCAAGTTTCAAGATTATTAACTCAAGAAATAAGATTTTTCATACACACAAAGTCCCCCTTAAAGGTAGAATTTTCAAAAACCCCTTCTTAGCGGATACCTACGTCATAATAACTATCTGTGTGCCAAATTTCAGCCCAATCCGTTCAGTGATTTGAGTTGTGGGTTGATAGAACAGTTAGTCACGCTTTCCTTTTATATACATAGATTTCATATTATACATTTATACAGTTTACAATACATTTGAAATTTTTGTAAAACATGTTTGTGCCTGACAGTACATTTGATCAAAAATTGCTTTGAATTAAATTAATCGAATCGGGGGCGTAGGCCACAGGTGCCTCGACCACTGGGGGCCTAAGCCACGGACCCTAAAAAGCTTGGCAGTTAAGATAATAAAAACAAATACAAAAAAAAATCACATAAACCTACATGGGCAATTATGAAACGTCAGAAACTAGGTGCACGGTTCCAATTGATCGTTTCCTATGGAGAAGAACCGGCAAGAAACTCCACGGTTACTCTTTTAGTATGTCGTGCTCACTTAAATGTCTCGCTGATGGTAGTACGTGTGTTGGATCATTGGGTTCCCTACAAAATGGTTGAGCTGGATGGTGCTGATCTACGCGTCATGTTCGTGAACGGGCGCCGTCAGTTGAGGCTGGTCATCTCTTAACTGCCAGGGCTTATTTGTAATATTTTAATCTTATTTTTTGTATTGTTTTTAAATATATTTTTTTACATTGTTCTCACATATAGAAGCGACAAGAATAATGTAACCAGGATTTTGTAATATCTTGATTTTAAAGAGTGTCCTTGGAGTTTCTTGCCTGTTCTTGTCCATAGAGATCTACGTTTGGGAATGGGCAAATAGCTTCAACTTTCTGACTAACTGACCGACTCTTTGACAATTCACAAATGCCTGTAATTGGTTTAATTGAAATAAATGCTTTGAGTTTGAGAGTTTTAGTTTCCATGTTCCTTAATGTCGGCGCAACACGTATTCTTCTTCCAGTTTATCAAAATCAAAATTAAAATCGAAATATTTTATTTCACGTAAACCTACATGGGCACTTATGAAACGTTAAAAGCTAGGTGCACAGTTCCAATTGGTCGTTTCCTATTAAGAAGAGCCGGCAAGAAACAACACGGTTACTCTTTTAAAAATATTGGGCGTTTACAATGTTTTAAGTTACAGTGTTAATAGGTATGGGAGGACAGTGTAGGCCCGTCAACAAGTACTTAACAAAATAGAAAATGGTTTACAAAGCTACAGTCTATTAAGCCTACAACGTTCTCACATTCAAAAAATAAATAATGTATATAAAATATTACTAAAATTACAAAAACTAAAATTACATCCGTCACGCTATTCAAACTCAAACTCAAAGCATTTATTTGAAATAAACCAATTACAGGCACTTTTGAATAGTCAATGGGTCGGTCAGTCCTAAAGATGAAGCTAGTTGCCCATTCCAAAGCGTAGTAGGTACCTATGGAGAAGAACAGGCGAAATTATATAATTGAGAACGATGCAAACATCAATGTTTGCATCGTTCTCAATTATATAATTTCGTCCGTAATAATAAAAAAAACTTTTACAAAATTAAATTAAAATAAATCATGGCCGCTAAGAGACGACCAGTCCCTACTGATGGCACCCATTCACGAACATGACGCATGGATTAGCATCATTCAGCTCAACCATTTAGAAGGGAGCTAAATGATCCAACACACCCGCCACCATCAGCGAGACATTACAGTGAGCATGACATACTCTCAGCCGCCAGGGCACATTCAAGTCAGTGAAAGACGTACCCAGTAAATGGTAGCTTTATAGTAAGTAAATACTACTCACACATGTGCTATCATTCCCTCCCTTCTCTTTCATATCATTCCTCACACAATTTATCCATCTTTTCTTTAACCTTCCTCTCCCTCACTCTTTTAGTCACATGTTATTTACTAATCAATATTTCGTAATTAATCCCTTATCAAAAAAATACAGCCAAAACCTAAATACACGTATCATTGTTTAATATTATGACGTAACACAATGTGAGAAACTAAACTATGACTTCCCTCAATTATAAACGTATACTAACTTAAACTGGCGCGCTTAACTGAACAGTTAGTCGGAATATATAGCTTAGATAAACGTGGTACAAGCTCTAACAGTAAAGGCGTCGTTACACGAGACAGAATCAACATAAAGTTTAGTTAGCGAGCGAATGTTGAACGTTTGTTGAAAAAATACGGTTGCTATTGATAACGTTCTATGGTTGTGGTGGGGTTTAAAAAATGGTTTTATTATGGGATTAGAAGATATGAAGTTTTGTTTGCATTGCAACAACCAAAGTCCGTGCGGTTAACAGCGATACGTAGATGATTGAGTGAAACGATTGAGTGTTACAAACAATTGAAGTATACTATTTAATTATGAGTTAATAAACCTAAACCATTACGTAAATGGAAGGGATGGGGTTTTGTGCAGCAGGCTTATTATAAAAACCATTACTAGCCGACAGTAGGTAGGTGCCAGCACTTAGTTTTCCTAAACCTTTTTAATCTTAAGATATTAATGAACTGTGTGTAAAGGCCTTAACTACTAAACAGAGGCATCCAACACGGCAAAGGTGAACTTTCTAGAATGTTCTGATAATGCCTCTAACATAGCACTAGCTGAGAATTTAAGTATCATGGCTGTTGCAAAATTGCTCACTGCTCGCTTTTGATTGTAAGGCTTAACGTTGTTACGAGTTATGTGGGTTCGTGGCAAGGGGCATTTATATTTAGAATTAAATAAGGTTTTAATGTACAATTATGCTGTTGTAATAAAGTCGAACAAGATTATGTTTTAATCGTGTTTTCTTAGAACCTGTTATATTTTAGTTATGAGAAATGCAATTTGAGAACAAAACTAACAGTACTGGTTTTCTGAACAGCCAATTTAGCCAGGATTCTTGCTAACCGCTTAAAAGGGAAATGTAAAGCTTGAATTTAAAACTCCCGAAGGAATAGAAGAGTCTAAAGTTCTCAAGAACACTCAAGCGTACAGTTTGGCAAACTTTGCAGAGTTATTGCGATCTTCATTGAAGTGTTCGATTCAACACATTGTTCTGTTTGTCCGAGATACGATAAATAACTTGGTCTTAGGTTTGTAGTAGAGATTTCCAACAAAAACTTAAAACATCTCAATCAATCTCAAGCAATTCAATAAAAACTCACATTTGCTTATAAATATTTCCACAGTTCACAGGGAATTTTCTACGGAGAAGAAAAAACATTTCCATTTTGGAAATTGATATTTAAAAACGTTAAATGCAGTGCTATTAAAAAGCTCTTTACTTTCTGTAACGTATTATTAAAAGGGTAAATATTTTTTTTTCCAACGCTGCTGTGTATCGGTTATTTTAGAGAAGTGGTCCTTTCAGTAAAATTTTGTACAGGAAAATAATAAAGTGATTTTTTAATAATTATACTTACCTACTGAAAATTCTACATAAAAATAAAATACAAAAAAAAAATGTTACCATAAACCAACACGCGAAAAAATTCAACTACTACTCTTTTTATGCTCTGAAAGATTGTTTATAATGATGATTCATAAATTTAGTTTTACAAACGATACACGATTTCATAAATTGGTCTTTTTGTGTGTGCATTTTTCAGCGAAGTAAATAAATTCTTACTTGAATCCTGTTAAGTGCTGACTAACTGCTGTCTGAAGTTTGAATAGGTACTGTTTCAGACTTTAGAATCTAAATTAGATGAAAATATTGTATAGTATAAATTTGGCACGGAGCGGCGCGCGCTTTACTTGTGGTTACCATGTGTACAAACACGCCGAGAATGTGGGCGTAAGCGCAGGAGCTCTCGGTATCTGCCAAGGCAATGGCGAAGTCGAGTTGGAGTGGCAAGTCGGAAGTGTGTGTGTGTTACGTGCTGACGCTACTCGTCTTCACGCACACATTCACAGCGTAAACTTCTTTACCACAAGTAAAACGCGCGTCGCTTCGTGAGATAAAAATACTGAACATGCATTATTATATACGAGTAATTAAATTGGTTCATTTTAGAATAATCGGGAATTCAGTTTTTTCTTTTGATTACTTTTCAAATTAAAAAGAAAGCCATCATATTATTGTTTGAAACAAGCTTAAAACTACGTGAAATTAGTTTACGAGAGACTGGTGTCTGCACTAGGAATACCTGTACCTATAGTAGATCACCAGAACCGAATTTTTGCGCCCTTAGTCGATTACAAGATTCAGAAACTATTTTATTATCACTGTAACCACCTAACTTCACAAACTTTTCTACCACAAACAAGTGCGAGTCGGACTCGCGCTCGAAGGGTTCCGTACCATTTTCTATAAAAACGGCAAACAATCACGTTTGTTGTATGGGAGTCCCCCTTAAATATTTGTTTTATTTCAATTTAATTATTTATTTTTAAAGCGAATAAATAACTAAATATTCTGTGAATATTTCAAGTGTCTACCTGTTGCCATTATCAATATCGAGCAAAAAGGATAAAAAAATCACGTTTGTTGTTTGGGAGCCCCCTTAAATATTTATTTTATTCTGTTTTTTAGTATTTGTTGTTATAGCGGCAACACAAATACATCATCTGTGAAAATTTCAACTGTCTAACTATCACGGTTCATGAGATACAGGGTGGTGACAGACGGAAGAGCCTTATTAATAGGGTTCCCGTTTTACCCTTCGGGTACGTAACCCTAAAAACCGTATATCATTCAAGAACTTTTCGAGAACATAGAAAGTCTCTAATCAGGGGAACGCTGGGAGTATGGATGGGACATAATTTGACATGGAGAGCTTCGTTACAGCATTGAACGAGCTTGTCTGCATCAATTGGATTTGTTCTGGCAAATTGGCTATAATGTCTTGCAGCGATAAAAGATTTATATTTTTTCTTTTGTTGTAGATAAAGAAAACAACAACAACATAACATCACGCCTGTAATCCCCGAAGGGTTAGGCAGAGGTGTACCTATAGTACATTTCGCCAGTTATGTTTTAGTCCCATGTAATAGGGGGCGAGCCTATTGCCATCAGTCGGGCAAAAATCCAGACTCCGGGCTGCTACTGAGAAATTCCAATAACACTTTGCCCGACCTGGGAATCGAACCCAGGCCCTCTTGTTCAGCAGTAGCGCTTGCGACCAGTAGACCAACCGGGCAGTAAGAAAAGTAGGCATAAAGAAAACAAAATAAAGATTTTCACATTACCTGGTGTCGGAACTATACAGAGAACGGTGGCTTTGTAACGCATTATTTTAATTGTTTTACTGTCAAAGATCACCACTAATACTAACAAAAAAAAAATTACATCACCACTGCTCTCAAAACGGTGAAGGAAAACATCGTGAGGAAACGGGCATGTCCTAGAACCAAAAATTCAAAGACATGTGACATCTACCAACCCACACTGGGCCCGCGTGGTAGATTTACAGCCCACTCCCTCTCGAAGAGAGGAGGCCTGTGTCCCAGCAGTGGGAACATTATAGGCTGATTATGTTATGTTATGTATGTATGTCAAGGATCTCCGATGAATAAAAATTGATACTGTTTTTAATTAAACGATAGTGTTAATGCAAATAATGCTTGCTATTGCACAAATGTAACATTAATATCAAATACCTTCGTAGAGACACTATCTTCCTGCACGCAAACATTCGTAGCTAGTTATAATTGCCAAGAGAATTGCATATCGTCGTACACTAAGAGCCAATTATCCTCTCACATACCTTATCGCCTTGGGATCCCACAAAGATCTATGTTCCCATTACAAGGCAAAGCTGATCCTACTTTTTCGGGTTTTGTACCCCAAGGTTGCCAACGGGAACCTATTACTAAGGCTCCACTGTCCATCCGTCCGTCCGTCTGTCACAGGGCTGTTTTTTTTTAACCCTAATAGGTAGTCACTTGAAATTTTGCACAGTGTGTACCACTATAAAAACACCAAATAATTAAAACAATGTATAGTTCAAAATTAAGGGGGCTCCATACAAAATACGTGGTTTTAGGGTTCGGTAGTCCCTGGTCCCTGCCAGGGTTGCGAGTTTGTCCGAAAGGGATATCGTGGCCCTGGCACACAGGCAAATGAAGGAACACGGATGGGTTTTAGTCAGTTAAAGTCTGACACGCCCTCCCGCTCCGCCCAGAGCGGGAGAAGTTATTTGATAATTTCCCACCCAAAAAAAAAAGAAAGAGTTCTGTAGTCAACATGGAAGCCTTATAGTTTCGCTATGCCTGTCTGTCTGTCTTTGTCTATCTCTGTATGTCTGGCTTTCTGTCTGTCTGTCAAGTTTGTTCTTGGGAAAAATTCATCCCAACTACGGAACCCTTCATTGTGCGTGGTTTGACACGCACTTGGCCGCTTCTTTTTTACTAAGGTATTAAAAAATCTATGTAGTGTTCAATATTGTAAGGTGGTACAGCTACAGAACCTTTCGTGTACGAGTCCAACTCGCACTTGGTCGCTTTTTTGAAACGATTTATGTTCGCAGACGAGTCGTAAGGAGAGTTAGACAGGCGTGGGTACTTGTGAGTACACTGAGATGTGTTTACTCACCCGTGGCTCAACTGGCTTTGGGAAGATTGACTCACACTGTACCATGGGTTTCGGGAACTTTTTAATATTTCAAACTACAGTATTGCACGTGGAATTCAAGTGAGAATTCCGCTTTGAAGAGCCTTGTCTCTATCAGACGAACCTGCGTCAGAAAATTTTGAGTGTTCAAATCTGATATAAATTAAAATGTAATTATTTCAAGCACTTATACACACACATCCTCACGAATAAACTCCCTCACTCACACTACCACGACACACTGCACCACACCTCAACATACACAGTTTGTTGTTTTTTTTTATTTTTGCATGTTTTCCTACAATTTTTATTTAAATACCAAAGTTAGCTAAACTGTACTCATGTCAAGTTAAGTCTGGAACAATGTATTTATTATGTTTAGACGGGCGTTGATAGCTGCGACACAGTTTTTAACTTTTGCCGCAGTTTTAATAGATGTTCCAAAATAATAAAAATGTTTTCACTGTTTAAATAAACCTTGGATTTCATGACAGTATTTGATCATTTCATCAATTCAATTTCATCGTAAATAACTGATGTCAACGGTTTTTAGTCAACTACCTATTAATGTTTTGTTGAGGGCGATAGCTGTATTGTTTGGTATATTTAATAAAACAGATCATTTTCTGTCTTCGTTGTTCTTACAATATTCCTTATATACTAATGGCTATCAGGTAGCGCTGTCCTATAATAATC
Source organism: Tiliacea citrago (assembly GCA_963921375.1). Lineage (NCBI taxonomy): Eukaryota > Metazoa > Arthropoda > Insecta > Lepidoptera > Noctuidae > Tiliacea > Tiliacea citrago. Next base: position 23,784,172 of record OY992798.1, read on the forward strand.
AGACGTGAGTCAATGACAGCTGTCAAGACATTGTCACAATTACAGCTCTCAAACGTCTGGTAACGTTCCGTTACTACAATAGCAAGTCGATCATATTCTGAGCGTTAAGTACCTACGTAATGTAAGTTATTTTTGCAGTGGTATGATGCAAGACCTTTATTTGAAAGCACTCCTTGCAAAGTAAGTATTCTTTGTTGACAGTTTCTACAGATATCACCTTTCGCCGATAAAGCATTAGTTACACTGCCTCAATATTTACTATCTTGAACCCTTCAAACCTGTTATTTGACCAAATACCGTTTCCCTTTCTAAATCAACATCTTGATAATATTCTTTCCAAAAATCTCTTACGAGAACCAATAGTAGAATCATGTTTGCGTACTCTGTACGTTTTTGAATGGCACCCTCCTCGCTTTCTGATTTCTAAATAAGATACGGTTTCAAATCTCATGTCGGGACGTCAGACATTCCGTTATTGAATGCAGTTTTTGTCTGTCCCAAAGATGTTTGGCGACGTGAAATTTTTCGTTCGCGATGCCATAAAGGGTGGAGTGGAGACAAGATTTTGGCCAGAAAATAGATGAATGTTTGCTTCCAAGATATTTGCTCTGATTAAGTTTTTAGTGCTAGTATTGGAGAAATTGGATGGTAAGATTGAAGATTGTTGAAATTGCTGGTTTTAGGAGTTGAGAGAAAGGATTTTATTAAAAGTTTCTGTTGTCGTCCAGGCTATAACTTCTCTATTACTCGTACGTACGGTCCTCCTTAGTACCTTAGGTCTTAACGATGCATTTGTCTTGATTACTTTAGAACATATTTTGATCATCTTATATTTCGTCCTTGATATTATCCCATTTATTTTCCCTATTTGCCTAGGCCTCAAACAGAACCCCCTCCCTCTAAAACATCTTGTTCTGCATACTATTTTATAACCACCTCTTATTCTTATTTTCACGTACAAATTCTATTACAGTTTCCGTCTCCTAGCAATTTTCTTTAAGATTTTAATATCCTGTGTAACATGACAAGCACTAGTTTTCAATAAGCAAGGACAGTATTTCAGCATCGCATTTGAGGACAGCGGAGGTAAATATATGTGCCCTCCGAATTTCGAGAGGCACGGACCTTCGCCCACCTGCGTCCCGGCTAAAGAGAAGTTATGCGTTCAATTTTGTTCTGTGCGGTAAGGTGGAGGCATTGTGGTAAGAGGTAGCGGAGCAAAGCGTCTCATCTAGTTTGTGAGACCTACAGTGTTGAGACCAACAATAAACATGGTAGAAATATTGGGCCTGTTTTTATTAGTTTTGATATGAACAGGAGACCGTTTTTCTTCATTTTAATCAGCTTGAAAGCTGGAGTAGTTTTTATTTTTTTAATCGCCACCTTTTGTATTTTGATTACAAAGGTTTTAAGTTATTACATGCATTTATTACACATTTAAACTGAAATGATGCCTAGGTACTAAAGATCCACATATAAAAACTAAAACCTACTAAATATTTCCATTAGTCGCCTAGACATCTAGAACTCATTAAAAAAAAAACATGCGAGGCAGTTTTTGGGGACTGCCGAAGTGAAAGAGTTCGGTGACGGCGACATGAGTTCCATGATTTTTGTTCTCCCAAAAAGTACACAGTATATATATAGCTCATGGAAAGCGTTCGGTGACTATGACGCGAGTTCCATGATTTTTGTTCACCCTAAAAGTACTCAACGCGCCTAAAGAAGTTTTCACTTAAAAAAAAAACATATTTAAAAATATATATTATTATATATAGACAGACTGGACAGAATATACATTCATCTTACCTTGTAATAGTTACCAACATTCTATAGGTAGGTACTTAACAGCCCCTCTTATCACCAAGCCCTCACCTCAACCGTCATGATAGCATCAGGCACCAAAATAGACTCTCCTGAGAGGCACAGAGGCACAGAAGCTAGATCTCTTATTTCACTCACACGAGTTATTTGTTCACGGACGGTAATGTGATTTGTCTTTTAGTTCGTTTGGTGAGCTATTTTTAGAAATCTGACCTTATATTTTCTGTGATTCGGAAATATAAGATAATGGTATCTCATACATAATAGAATTGAATTATTGTAGTGGTACAGTCCTTTGTAACTGGTATACACTTTTGACTAGAACTCCCAGTAAATTGAAATTACACTTCAAACTGTCCTATTGGTCTTAAAGCAAAATTTGTACTTGGCGTTTTATGACGTGAGTGATATTCAACCGTAGGGTGATAAATTAATTACGAGGTCGATTATACATTACACATAGTTAGAAATCATCATTTTTGAACCTTAAGATGAATTTAAAATGGTCAACGACGTTTTAAATAAAGTTTACAAAGTCACCAAACCAATTATGTAAATGATAATCTTATCCCCGTCTAGTATTTAAAAGTCGATACAATTCCAAGCTAAAGCTCAATAAAAACAGTGACCATAACAATAAAACACATGTTTCCCAAATGTTTTACAGCGCCACTTTATAACCGAATAACTCACGACGTATCCGATCAACACAATAATATCACATAACACTTACCATTGGAAGAACATTCAAAAATAGAAAGATGCATCCACACTTCCAACACCCGACAACAAGATCCCATTGGCTGATTGACAGAATCTAACGTCACGCAAAGAAATCTGACCAATGAGTGCGCTGCATTCATGCTTAAGCAAAGTCTGTTTCTTGCTGAACACTCCGGTTACACACTGGGTGGCCATGTCGGTAACAATGGAGGTTAGAAAGTAATTCTGTACTGGTTACTTGATTCTTGACAGTTATTGGTACTTATTTGATCATCAGGTGAGAGTAGGAGGATGGTGTTTGATAAAGGGATTTATAATAACCAAACTGAGTGTAGGCACTTGCTTCGTCCACTATGATGAATTGAGGTTTACAAAATTAAGAAAATATTGACTGCATTGTCTCTATAAACGCAGCTATTTGTCTTTCTAGGGTATGCGACACATAGGTTGTGGGTTACAAAAAGTAGACGTTAAAATTCATAAATAATATGCTGGTTAAAAATAGCGTCGTTCCTATATAAGCTAAGTGGTGTTGCAATTATTTAGCACAAAAGCTTTACTCAGTTTGCAATTTGGATTAACTTAAATGTGGCTATTAAAAGTGTCCTTTACAGCATTAATATTTTTTTTAAAATTAGTTACAATTTATAATAATTTCACTTTCAAGCCAATGTTTCATACAGAACAATTAGAATCTAAATCTGGTGACAAATTAGGGGTAAAATTCATTAGTTCTTCTCCAATTTCTTCATTCATTAATTGCTCAATAAATTAGGTGTTAGAGTGAGTTGGGGCAATTTTTCAAACATTAAATTTAACGTGGGTATCGATCTGGCCCTCTCGTTCATCACCCCACATTATTCTTGGCTCTATCGTAACGCTGACAGAAGGTTTTGGCGTCCAATATCTTAAGATGCGACGTAAATGTGTAGATGAAGCGGAGAATGCAGTTATTTAATTTGTAAAAGCAATAAAAAAAAATGGTGATTTCTACAAAAACCAGTAAGTATGTCGGTATGTCTGTTTTTTCTATAATTGTGGTTTACGATTGTTCTTCAGTCATATTGATAAGATAGTATGAAATCAAGTGAGATTAAAAATAAAAATAAACTTGCTTTTGCCCACGGATTCGCCCGTTAGGAGGTTCGGAAATTACCCTACAGGAACCGAGGCCCAACCGGTATAAAAAGTTCCTATCCCATGTCCTAACCCAGGTCATTGTTTATCCGTTTGAATTTGATTCAAATCCGTTTAGCCGTTAAGGCGTTCAAAGGTAACAGATAGACAGACATAGTTACTTCTGCATTTTTGTATGGATAAGGAAAAATAATCACAAATTATTTTTCATCAACTACTATTTTGGTTTCAAAGTTGATACAGATAGATCAACTATAATCTACCTAAAACTCAAATATATTAAAACCTACGTCATTGTTTTACATTTTCAATTAACATCTCTCCTCTTTAAAACGAAACCGATATTTATGTACCCAATACAGTCTACGTACTCCAATATTGAGTCCATAAATATCTTCAAAAATCGCTTTCACTCCCAAATTGGTCCATCCCGTCGGACTAATGCCTGTCACAAGGGAAGAAGTATCGCTTTATATAAATTCTTTAGTTCAATTAATTTCAGTTATGTCGAGACGGTATCGACTAGGTTTAATTAACCTTTGTGGGTGATGCTTGAAGACTGATAAATAATATGGTAATGTTAGATGTAGGTTGGGTCAAGATAATTTCTTGTGATACGAGCCCGATGGCATCGACAGAAATGACGAACTTCAATGCAATTTTTCATTCCTTAATCTTCGTTATATCACGCACTCTTGTGCAAAATTTTAGGCTTCTAGATTCTAGAGCTAGACCCACCGGCTGTGCATTGTCTGTCAATAAATTTAGTTTTTTTATTAAGGCATCTCCCTTAGGTAGCTCGCGAAGTTCAATTTTTATTTTAAGTTTTTTGCAATTAGCCTGTTAATGTCAGGTGCACACAGGCATTTGAAGGAACACCGGTGGGCTTTAGTCAGTAAAAGTCTGACACGCCCTCCCGCTCCGCCCAGAGCGGGAGAAGTTATTTGATAATTTACACTAAAACAAAAAAAAAATGGTTGTATGTTGATTAAAATATTATTTGCGATCGTAACAAATATGGCGTTACAGAATTATAATCGTCATTAGTATCAGTAGTATAATCAGTATCGGCAATACAATTCCTTAAGTTAGAATTAGTTTCAAACATCATGCTTTTATGAAATAGTCATTCAATAGGGTATATGAACTGACCAAGAATATTGCTGGATTTTTATACATAGACATTGACATTGATGAATTTTTATATAAACAATGACATGAATATTTACATTCTAAAGTATTATATTATGTTATTTTAATTATTGTGAATGTGAAGACTATGTACACGTCATTGTTTTTTTATTGTGTCTCTTTCAGTTAGTTTTTATCTTGAGATTGAGTAATTTATGCGGTCTACCCAAATATCCTTTCTTCGATATTGTTCATCGAATCGTTGAGCTCCTTAAGTTCTGAGTTGAGCTGGACGATTACTGACAAAAGCGTGCACTGACTGGACAGGTCCACTGAATCTGTGTGGTTCTATCCTCAAAAGACCATTTTAGCACACCACTGACTACCTGCAGTATTGTCTCTCCTTCTCCCTTTAATCCATCCAAAGGTTATCTGTAAAAGATCGCTTTTAGCGATAAGACCGCCCATTGTGTCACCCTATGTAAAATTTCAACATTTATATCCGTAACTTTTATGGTGTACATAATAAAGAGTAATCTATTCTATTCTATGAGACACCAATCTATATGGTCTTCACATGATCTGACCAAAATTAAGTCTGGACTTTTAGAAAGAAAAAAGAAAGAAAAGTTGTTTACTCTGCACAAACAAAACGCACATTTCAACAAATAATCTTAATTTAAAATACACATACTAAGTAGCCAAAAACCTCATATCCAACCCATTTATTGACCTCTGAGTTTGTTTCGGCCTTTCTTCTCAGAGTAGTCAGATAGGAAACGCCAACCTCATCTAGTTTTTATAATAATGATTGACGTATAAAAGTATTTGTACAATCCTACTTACCGAAATAAAATCATTTATCTTATTTATGAACTTAGTGAGTTTTAATGATGATTTTTGTGATTATAATTCTATAAATAATTATTTGATATGGCCGCGAATCATATTTAGATCAACATACAACCTGAGTCTGACCTGATAATTGCAAAAAAACGTAAGATTTTTATTATTTCGCGGGCTACCTTGACGCATCCCCCTTAAGTAGAAGATACAGTCGTTTTGGTTGCAAAGATGCTCTAAAATATGTGTAGGTACCGTTTTAATGAACCCAAGACCTTCTGCTCAGCAGTTGAGGTTGCAACCACTACACTAACGAAGCAGTGTAGTGCTACATCAACAAGGATTTCTGTCATAAGTACCTACTATTGAATGTATGTGCAAAATGTGCAATTATTGATATGCAATTAGTGCATACAAAATATTGCAAAGTTTTCAGGGTTCAATATTTCCATGTTTTGCTCCGTCTGTTCGGCCGCAAAAAACTTTTATTTCAAACGCCTTTGAGGTGTACCTAAAACAAAAATACCTGTTCACGTGTCTGAGTAAAAATTCCAAGAACAATCTGTAGTAATTATCACTATATTTTTATAGTCCTTGTAGGTATATATTTGACGAATGTCTGGTTTTTATTCCCTGAACTTATCAGCATTTATATAACAACATTATTATTACAGGTGTGATATTTTTATTCGAAATAATGTGTTATTATAATATTTTGGAGGAGCACGTGGCTGGTAACCAGTCTTAATAAGGGGTATCGCATTACCCAGTAACTGGGTTGTGGAGGTCAGATAGGCACTCTCTCCATGTAAAATACTGGTATTCAGGTGCATCAGGTTAGACTGGAAGCCGAACCCAACATAGTTGAGAAAAGGCTAGGCAGATTGACTGTATTATTATAATATTTTTGTGTAATATCGTACCCATCCTTATAAAAGTTATGTGTGTAATTTTATTTTTCCATCAATACGAAAAGCATCGAACACATAATTATAAAGTTGACACTTTATGTGTTCACCAATGTGACTTGCTCAAAATCATAATGATATTTTGTTTATATTGGACAAAGTCAAAAAGTCAAAGTCAAACCATTTATTTCAAATAGGCACATAAGAGGCACTTTTGAACGTCAAAATTTACAAAAAAAATAGAATTGATTCTAGTTGCCCCTTCCAAAAGGTAGTTTCGTATGGAGAAGAATGGGCAAGAAACTCCACCGGTACTCTTTTAAAAATGTTTTACAATATTTTGTTTGATTACATTAATTATATGATTATATGTGAAGACGATGCACCTAGAATAAAATTACTATACCATAATATGTAAAACGAATTAAAAACTAAGCAATGAAAAATAACTTAATTATTAGATAGATACGTGGTGTTCACATATTTACAAACATCATAAAAGTATGTTTTTCTAAAAAAAATAAAAAATAAGTCAGTGTGTGAGTATAAGTTATCACAGAATGTAAAATCAATATCATAAAAATAACAGATTTTACCATAAAAATAGCAACCAGTTTGATTTTGTCTAGACTCTAGATTGTCCTATGGAGCTGGACCTGCATGTTTCCAAACATACCTGTCCTGGATATAATCCTCTAACATCAATATGGTTTCCAATTAGAGAAAAAAGTTAACTCTTCTATTAGTTTTCTTGTGTTTTCTCTTTGATGAAACCCTTTGTCTTGCAGTGTGTTCTATTTATATTTTAGCTGCTTTTATTTTAGCTACCAAAATCAAAAGCTAAATAAAGATGCAGTTTTTTTCGAAGTGACAGTGTAGTTTTAGTAGTTTTCTGCTGATGGAGTTTAATAATTCAGTAGCCAACAAGTTGAATGGAGTGGCGACAAAGACCAATGTGACGTGAACTACGTACTGAAACATGCTGGCCCAACGGAATAAAGAAGTAATCAAAAAAGAGCAATGGACGACTTGTATTTTTATACACAAGAGTAAATTCCAGAAATAGTAAAAAAACCAGTGTCACAAAAAAAAAACAACCGACTTCCAAAAAAAACACTACAAAGTGAAAAATTATTTTACTTTTTGGAAGTCGGTGTTTTTGGTTTTGTCGTTTATTGCCACCGACAGAAATCGGTTGTTTTTTTTTTTTTTTTTAAGTTTTGTACTTTTTACTGCGCTACCTATTCCACACAAATTAGAATACCTGCTATGTAAATAACAGTGACAGGAAGTTATAACATAATCGACATATACTAGTGAGAAAAACTTTTGCTGAAGGGAACCATTCGTTATAATGTGTATATATTTTTTGTAGTTGTTGTTGTTTTTTTTTAAAAGCGCTGAATCAATTTCAATAAAATTTATTTAGGACTACCTCTGAAGTATGACCTACCAAACAAAAAGAATCATCAAAATCAATTCATAGTTGGCGGAGCAATCGCGTAAGAAACGTACAAAATAAAAACATTCAGTTGAATTGAGAAACTCCTCTTTTTTTTTAAGTCAGGTAAAAAGATTTACATAGTTGATTTTAAGTAATCATTTTTCTCAAGCAGACCAATGGAAGATAACTCCTATATTGGACGAAACGAATATGACACAAAGAATTCAAATACAATATGTTATATTCTTCTCTTCCTGTTCTCATACACTATTGTCTGCAATCCTTATTATTCATCCTTTCCCAGCTCTGCTGGAAAGAAAATATTTAGAAATAAACAGTACCTTTGTACTCAAAATGTCGTTTCTCTATGTTTTTTACTGTGTGTAGGACATAAATATTAACATAACATATAATATTTTCCTATGGTTCAATGTAGTATTGATCATGCTTGTATCAAATGAAATAGATATCTTTATCAATTAGATAATTATTATTATTGATCTAAGCATACTATTAAACTGGCCTTTGTACTAAACATTACCTGCACACACAGCACTCTCCAAGGTCGTACAATTTTTAAATCTATAATTAGATAGCAAAAATAACAAGCTGGTGCACTTTATTCCAAGTAAGTTTTTGTATTACATCAAACACTATCAGATTGCAAACACTAGATAGTAATTTAATATACCACGACAATTAACTGAAACTCAACAAGTTCCCATAAAACATTTTAATTACACTTTCTACGTTAACTTCAACGTTCGTACTAGTTTCGTGTAAATCGTTTATAACTATCAACTATCTCGTCTATGCTTTTAGTCTATGCTACCGAGTCTACAGGCTTATATATCTAATTAGGAATTAGCCCTCAGTTCCTGTACAGAGTTAACGAGCGGTAATCTCTTATTAAATTGAAACTAAATTAGATATTGTGTACACCAGCGGCCATTATATCGTTTTATTTTGTTTATGTGTGAGAGCGCTGTCGATAGACTACCTCAATAAGGCTACGGTTTCCTGGAAGAGAGGTTTCGTCGCGGCCGTCATGAAAATCTGAACTTTTCACCAGTATTTGACATTAAGGTGACAACGCTGATTGTGAATACATTTGCACGCCATGTTATGGCAGGATATGCTGAAACATATTTACTGTAACACCTTATGTACCATATTCTAGCAAATAAATATTTTTAATTTGAGTTGATTGAAAAATCGCTCTGTATTTGGACAGCCGTTATTGTGACCGTTCACCACTTAGGAAGACAAAGCTTCAAAATAAGGAGATATTAGATTTAAAAAATCAGAAATTGTTTTGTATTTAACATAATTATTGATGTGCATTGGCTCCCGGGAGTCGCACTTTTCTAAGATATTAATCTCGTCTCATTAGTCAAGGCTTGACTGGTTTTCGAAAAGATGCGAGAATTACCTGTCTACAATGGTTACTATTGTGTATTTATGTTTAATAAAGTGTAAATTTCAAGATCAAGAGCTTCTTTCGTTATTACCCTTATAAAGGCTCGCATTTCACAAGAACACACAATACCTACCAATTCTACGAAGGGCAACTTAAATCTAGAGCTATTACCTCATGTATGGATCTACTCCAACAAAGTTGAAGTGCTACTCAGACTGGGTCTAGAGAATCGGTCGACTAGAATTGTAAAGCAAAGAATAATACGAAAAGATTTGAAAAAGTCATGTCTTTGTTATATACACGAATATTATTACAAGGGCTCGTGGCCAATTATTACAACCGCACGGGTCGATCAAACGCTTGCCGCGGTCGGTTCATGGTTGGGTGAGCATCCATTACATATCAAGACCCCTCCGGGCCCCGGAAAGCACATTAAGCTGTTAGTACTGGCCGTCGTTCGTAGCCAGAACCTCATAGTCAGACAACCAGTCTTACCAACGGGTATCGTGGTACCCAGTACGTAGTATGTAACTGGGTTGTGGAGGTCAGATGGTCGGTCACTGGTTTTCTAACTGCATCTGGTTAGACTGGAGCAAGAACTTTACATTTGACTAGTAATGGCCGCTATGAATAATGGTCAAATAAGTTAACGACAGCGTTCGTCATCTCTATGACAAGATTCACAGATCGCACTTTGACTACTTTGCTTATATTCCGGCCACCGAGAGAATGCGTACCCGATACATGTCAGTTGGACACGATTAGAAACTGAAAAGTTTAAATTCGTAAAACACGTTTTCTTTTGTATGAGTACTCAGCTGACAGGTGCCAGGAACGCATTCTCTCATCGGCTGGAGTTCAGATTCGAATTATGGTATATATACCATAATCAGAATCTACGTATGTTTATCAGTTTTATAATCTGTATCAGTATCAATCACGCTTGCTCACATTCGCTTTTACGAATAAGAACATTATTCGATTAAAATAAGATTCATAATTGCATTTACTTTTTAAGTTTATCTTGGACATTACTGACATAGGTGAAGTGAAGTAGTTATTATAAGTCTGAAATCGCCAACCCGTCTTGAGTAAGCGTGGTGATCAACGCTCGTGCCTTCTTCTATCCCCTGAGATACAGGTTCCCGCCTAGTTCAGGGGTTAGGGTCTACTCTGTGCACCTTTTTATGATTACTAAAAAAATGTTGAAACACCTGTCATGTGCCTATTTATAAAGGTAATTGTAGCTTATAATAATGAGTTTTTTTTTTGTACATATTCTCTGTATGAGCCTTAGCCCTACAGTAGACAATTATTGTCTACTGTAGGGCTAAGGCTCATACAGAGAAACTACTAAGCCGCCACAAGCCTATTATTATAATAGGCTTGTGGCGGCTTAGTAAGCGCAATATGCGGAGCTGCATTTCTTGACAAAATATGAGGGATATTTTTAATTCGTATGAAACGTTAATTTAGCAAAGTAAAGTCAAATTGTCATCTGTGAATCTAACCCTAATAGTTGCAGATGGGTGATCTCAGTTTTTTGCTATAGGTATATTAGTTAGTGTTGCATAAACAGCTAATGGAGTGCTAGAAATTTTTGTGTTGTAAAATCCCAAGAGCATCACCGACAATACCTCTCATTATAGCCATAAAATTAATCTGTCAAAAAAACTCTTAAGATATAAATATATGATCTTCATTACCGAATGGACTCGCGTATCAATCAAAAATGAATGACACACGCAACCTTGACTCGAAATGTAGGTACCAATATAATGTTGTTTTTGCATACAGTGACTATACCTTAATCACACTCATTATTACACTGTTATGAAATCTTGTCTATGGTTGAGAATGGTTTAAAACATGAGCATCCGCGTAAAGTATCCGAAACTATTAAATCACGTAAATAAAGTGACCATAGATTATAACCGAATGTCAACCTGTTTCTATCAAAAAAGTAAAAAAAAAAAACATCGCCTTCCAAAAAAACAAACTACTAAATGAAAAATAACTTTCATTTTTGAAGTTGGTGTCTTTGGATCAGTATTTTAGTTTATTGCCACCGACTTCCACAATTAAAGTTATTTTCACTTTGTACTGTTTCTTTTGGAAGTCAGTTGTTTTTTTTGTGATATTCTTTTTTTTTCATTTTTTATGTACGTTACCCACCCCACACCAATTTGTATACCACTAATTGCTATGTAAACAACAGTGACAGGAAGTGTTATAACATCATCAAGATACACAAAGTGGATTAAATACATATTATCGAAGCTAACTCAAAAACTACCGAAACAAAGTTTTAATAAAATTTATAAGGGACCACCGCGGAAACTTCCTCTACTAGCTTATACTTATACTAGGTTATAATAATTGACGAAAATAACGATGAACATATTAACATTAAAAAAATACATGCTTATGAACATAATTATAATTAATATAACCTCTTCCTTTTTGAAGTCGGTTAAAAAGACCAATGAAGGCACAAATTTTCTGACAGATAACACATGTGTTTCCTAATTAGTTTGATTGTCTAACCAAAATAACAGCTTCGAATCCCTTCTCCAAAAATAGGTACTTATTTGTTTAAGTTTGTACACCAACAGAAGAAGAACCGATGTAAGACGCTAATCTCTTCCACTCAAACCACACTTCAAAAAATTTCGTAAGTCCATCTCAATGACACTGTTCCACAGTACCCTACTATGTGGGTGCTGATCGATGCCCAAGCAAGCCGTCAGAATACAAGACTGTAGAAACAATTAGTTTTTTTACAATGGCGGACAATACTTTCATTGTTTGTTGCTTATTTGTCTTGTGTTGGCTGGTTTCAAGGTCGATGTCGGTGTTTGCAGGCAAGTTTTAATTACGTGGAATAGGTCATCTTTCTTGATTGTGACTATATATTTATATTATAATAGAAATATTTAAATTATATTACATAATTGCACACCTGTTCCGGTAGGATATGGTTTAAGTAACTTTTATTATTTATGTACTTATCAACTCACCTTTATTCAAGCAAATACATAATGTAAAGATTATAATTATCAGAATTGTAAAATCCTTGGCGACAATCTTTGCAAAACAAACAATACATACGTTTTCATCCTGATGTTGACCCAAGTTTCGTTCATCCCCGATTGTAACATACTGTGTTCTATTCTCTCATACGGCTTCTAAATCATGTTCATTATACAACCTTTTGGATTTTGTAAATCTGTCTAGTTCCTTATACCCGACAAGGCAATTATGTCTGACTGCAATTGTAGTTTCGTAATGTCCGCAACATGACCATTATTCACCTTAAATCTATCTAATGAGTGAATTAACACAATCCTACAACGTTAAATGGTTGTAAACTGTGTAGGTGACGAGTGGGAGGGTAATGTTTTGTGGAAACCATTAATTGTAATACTAGTATTGTACGTGTTGTTTGTTGCATAATGATCGACCTTAAGGTCAAAGCTGTACTTGTTACTAATAAATTGAATGTTAACCACTGATTTTATTAGAGTTTTAACAAGAACTCCATATAGGTCAGTTGTATGGCTTCATAGGGACTCAGGGACCGCCATGGTGTTCTTAGAAGTGGCATAAAATACGATCAATATAACCGGAATGTAAGTTCCTGTATAATGTAAAGGCAACTTATTAACAATTTTCTCAGTAGTGAGGAAACTACCTATATAGGTGGAGAAATAGAGTTAGACTTTAAAACAATTATTGATGAATATCACTCACAATAGAAAAGTCAATAAAATCGTACAATAAGAAGTAGGTTCCAGTAGCTCTTTGATTCATTTTGGTATTTAGATTAATAGAAATATAAGACAATAGTAATATGCCTGACCTTCCATCTATCAGAATCCACGCGTCAATGATCATTGTATTGCACAAACTATGAAGTCATTAGCTCATTGTATGTGTACAGGTAATTAGTTCACTGCCTACGGTCAGATGATATTGAAAAGAGTAATTAACGACTGTACATAATTATCATTATTATTTTAAAATTTCCATTAATTATTGTCGCACGGTTTAATTTTTTTCTACAATTACTTGCCTACAAACTAGGAGTAATAAGATATGCTTTTTAATATTAAAATAAGACAATATTTCATTTCATTTAGGTACTGTTGATAGACCGTAAATACATAATTTACGGGTCGCGTTCACACCATACGTATTTAGTCAGGCGCCGATTATGAGCAGGCTCACTAATGACGTATCAAAAGTTTATATTAGCTTGTAATAGCGCATTACAAGCTAACAAACTGCAGAGCAGTAGTAGCCCTGTGGTATCGCCTCCGACTAACAAGTTGTAGGTCGTGAGTTCGAACCCAGACAGGCAGTTTACCTTGTGCATTTAATTGCCAATGCTCTCAAAATGGTGAAAGAAAACATCGTCAGAAAACCGGCATGTCCTAGCACCAAATTTCGGAGACCAGTGACATCCACCAACCCGCTCGGGGCCTGCGTGGTGGATTATGGGCCACTCCTCTCTCACAAAGATGAGGCCTGTGTCCCAGCAATGGGAATATTCTAGGCTGGTTATGCTATGCCAATAGCGTATTGTTGGTTCGGTGTGTACGAAAAGTTGAATATGTATGGAAAGGCAGTAAACTGCGTAATATTTGCTCACAGTCGGCGGCTGACAATACGTTTGCTGTGACCACGGTCTAAAACAGATGAAGCTTCTGTACAGTACACCCATATTTCATCAGTTTTATTAAGGTAAGCCGCATAAAACAAAGGGCGAGTCTATTAACATAAGACAAGTTCCCAACTAAGCTACGAAATGATATAAAAGCTAATTTTCCAAGGACATAGAGTTAGGTTATTGTATACGAGGAAAAAATATAGTTTTAACATAACTTATCACTACCTTAGAACACCACGGTGTTTCGGTAAAGTCTCGCTAGGTGTACCGAAAATCCTCAATAAGAGCGGTGTGAGCCGCGAACATACCCGGCTTAAGGATGTGTTACACTGTTTGCAAAGTCCGAGGTGCACCAAGTTTTACTTTATGTTCCGGTGTTAAAGCTTGTGTAGTGTGTGTTATATGGTCAAACTAAAGTAGAAGTACCTAGTTGTTTTTGTTCTACAGACATACAATCATACATAAACGCACGGTTTTTTTCCCATGGAGGTAGGCAGAAACTACAGAATGGTGGCGTTCTGTACTTAGCTAAAAACCTAACCCAAACTACAGAACGATGCTTACATTCTCTTTTTGCCTCGTTTACGTTCATACATCTCGTCATACACGCACGCCGGTTGCAAGTACTATGCACTTCACCTTTCTATAGAACATCACCAATAAGGTTACTATAGTATTATGTCCTCCTAGGGCATCCCCTCCCGGCGTTTCCACTCACATCATCCTTGTAAATACCTTTTGTTAGTCGCCTTTTATTCATCCTCTCAACATTATCAAACTATCTAAGTATACTCTTTTTAATTTTTGTCACTACATCTTCTTTTAAACCGACTGCATCACATAATTTCTCAGCCTATCATTCATAGTCACACCACACGTGCTTCGCAAGGAACACATTTCCACAGCATTTATTCTACTATAATGCTTCTTTTGCCACACCCAACATTCACTTCCATACATAAGCGTAGGCACCAGGATACCATTGTGAACAGCCAGTGGAGTTTTCGTTTTAATATCGTAAAAATTTTAAATTTCCTCATTTTCACGGTTATCATGCATCGGAATTTGTAATGAACAAATACAAGCAATGTGTTTATTTATCAAGTAATGTATCCGTCAACACCTTAGACTCTAACATAAATCGCCGAGAAGAAGAAGAGTTGACGTCAACAGGCGGAGTATCGTCTGAACTATCTGCATTCCAACAACATTTGTAAATAGCAAAGAGACAATGCCTGGAATTTCATATTTTCATAAAACAATAAAAAGTTCTATAATATTTATACAATACCATTGCAGCATTGCTAACTCAATTTTGTGGTTGTTTTGACTCCAATTTCAGCAATATATATAATTTAATTTAGAAATCAGTTAGCTTGAACATTTATTAATCTAGACAGAAAGATGACGCTGGTTATATTATAAGACAGTAAAACAAGGAGTTGTGGCAAATACAATGAGCATGAGCATACCGCATTCTCAGGTGATTTTGAGTATTATTGAACAGGTATATAAGAGAGAACTGAATTCACCAAAATGTCAAAACAAAAACCCAGTCCCCAAAACATTCAATGAATGAAATCTAACGATATTAAACCTGTCCCCATACATTTCGGCCCACCCTTAAGCAGTTTACTAAGGAATCTGTGCGCGAGTGACGTAATATAATAAGAGTAGCTTCGTGCCGAGGATCGCGGTGCAAAGCCTTTTACATTATGACTGCACGGCCGAGTTCAGCCGGTTATTGTCGGAAGTCCCCGGAGAACGTTGGACGGCGACTTCAGTGTCTTAAAATATTTTGGTCGGTTCAAATTATTCTAGAACATTGGGTGGATAGTGGGTTTTATGATGTAGTATATACTTTGAGTTCAAAATTTAGTCGGTTGCTGTTTTAGAACTGTTTGAACTACAATTCCGATTGCATAAACATTAACTTCAAGCAACTTGTTGTCGTCTTCTGTCAAAATTAAATGATCACTAACCACCTCTTCCACGTTATCGTCATTTCAATTGAGATCAGTGCAATAAATATTAATATATTAATAGGTTCCGTACCCAAAGGGTAAAATGGGAATAAGGCTCCGCCGTCTGTCTGTCTGTCCGTCTGTCACCAGGCTGTATCTCATGAACCGTGATAGTTACCCAGTTGAATTTTTTACAGATGATGTGTTTCTGTTGCCGTTATAACAACAAATACTAAAAAACAGAATAAAATAAATATTTAAGGGGGCTCCCATACAACAAACGTGATTTTTTGCTCGTTTTTGCTCGATATTGATAACGGCAACAGGTAGATGGTTGAAATATTCACAGAATATTTAGTTATATATTCACTTTAAAACTAAATAATTAAATTAAAATAACACAAATATTTAAGGGGGGTTCCCATACAACAAACGTGATTTTTTTGCCGTTTTTATAGATAATGGTACGGAACCTTTCGTGTGCGAGTCCGACTCGCACTTGGCCGATTTATTATATTAGTTGCATGTTAATCGTATGTTCCTAATAATATCGTCTAAAACAGGTGTCATAATTGATGGCTAACAAAACAAAGCTCCGAAGATACTATGAACATATAATTTACTTACCTATTATTTTAGGTTCCTACGTAATAAGCTGTTAGGTGGTGTGAAATTATAGTTTATCTAGTTGTGTTAACGACTGGTTATTAGTAGCTCGAAACCCCAACATCCTTTGATAGTTAAATATCAATTCAAAACAAAAATAAATATTGTTTGTTCTTGCTATCCTGGTTTAGTAATTGATTTTGTAGCAAGATAATTGAAACATGATTTAGTTCTCACGATTTTAAGCTGATGTTGAAAGTCAAGTTTATCTAGATGATTTCATTTCTACTTCTCAAAAATGCTGGATAATACGAGTTTTTTTGTCACCACTATTTATGGGCTTTTGGAGAAAAAATAAACATCGAAGCTAATGCGCCTTTTGATTAGGAAAACCCGAAAAATATTAAACATTTTATAAATAAAAAATTTAATTGTTCGCACAATTAGTAACACAAGAAATTAGTCGTCAATCTAATTAATTTAAAATTATGATTAACGACATTGTAAATAAAAAAGAACCTTGAAATTATACGCAAAACAGGTAGTTTAACTCATCATTATGATAATTATAAGGATTGAGTCATTAACGACAGGAAATGCCTCACAAATTCACGAACAAGATCGTTAAGGAATATTACACACGGACGATTTTGATCAAAATAATGAAAATCGCATAATCGCAACACGGAAATTTGAAATAGTCGTTGATAATACGGAAAATGAAGGTAGAATAGTGAATGGAAATGATATATAGAAGATATGATAGAAGTGTTTAAACATTTACTTAAGTGAAGCTGGGATGATGCATTCAAGAGGAATAAGTAAACGGAGCAGGCTGATTAAATTAATTTATATTAATTGAATGTCAATTAACTCAGTGAATATTGTGTTTAGTGGGAAATTCGGAGTCCCAACAAAATTTAGGTATTTATTTCATGTTCAGTGAGATTCAGTCTCACCTACTGATTCTTTTTTATTCACTGCGGTCCAGCATAGAACATTTTTATAGGAACTATTGCTCAGCAAACAAATTGTAATTGCATTCATAAGCTGTTATAATAAATTCCACCGACAATAGATACCACTGTTTTCCATATAGAAAGTCGTATTCACTTCGTTTTCGTTACTTGGACAGCACTCGCGCAAAGGTAAAAGACACATTCTACGATACTAAAACAAAAATTGATGAGAAAATTATGAATAAATTTAATATCATAGAGTTTCTTAGAGAAGCTTACTGTTTACTAACAAGACCCAAATTAATTAGTTAGCAAAACCTTATAACAGCTGAATATATTAGTTTACGCAGACTACAATATTAAGTATAATAATATTTGCTCCTGAAAGCAATTTCCCAGCACCAATCTAATAAAGATTAATCATTTAATTATTACTATAAATTACAATATTTACTCCAAACTCGAAGATGGAAATAGAAAATAATTTAAGATGTTAAGCTTTATGAACGATTTAATCTTGGATTAAATTGAGAAGATTTCATTTGAAAATGACAATATTCATAGAAAGATTTTTATTAGAAATTGTATTCCCTATAGTCTTGCTAATCTAAGAATTAAGAAAGCTTGACATTCCACGAAGGTCGTAAAATCTAAACGATCAATCTATAGAAGATACTGTGCTGTAGGCAGACTGTCAGTAAAGTTATTCAGTTCAATAGTTACAGGCAGGCAGCGTAAAGCCAATCAAACATGCTAACGGATCAGGATGTGTAACTACAGTGCGTTATTTGCCTTACGCAAACGTAACATCAAATTCAATATGGCGACGCTCATCCTACTGACACTATAGGCAGTTTTACTACCAGCAATTCTATCGCTGCAGAGTAAATAATTTTTATTCTCACAAAGAAACGCTTGCTCGTTGCATTATCAGACAAATCATAAGTCCAAGTTTTCTCACAATGTTCTCTATCATAGACACTCAGTGATTCTAAAAGATAGACTTAAAAAAAGTTAATTAGATACCAAAAACCCGACTGCGTAAAAAGTGAACTTAAGAAAAGATAGAAACAAGATTTATAGAATATTGTTAAGAAGATGTGTCCGACTGCATGTGATTGTTTCTAGTTAGTTTATATAAATCTTGTTTCTATCTTTTTTTAAGTTCACTTTTTACGCAGTCGGGTTTTTATTAAAAATCAAAATGGTGGATTTGTGTCGCCTAAAGGTGTGTTTTCGAAGAAAAAATATCTCCCAAGCCTAACGAGTGGGGTATCAAAATGAAGGGTTTTAAAAGGTGATTACAAAAATGTACACAAGTTATATGTTTAAATTGTTTATTTAATGAGAAATTATAAAAAAACTATCCCGAACTTTTGGAGTCAGTGAGTAAGAGGCCGTTATCACCTGATTAAGTAAGTAAATAACCTAATTTACCGTCATATAATCCTAACTAAAAAAGTGTAAAATAAAAAAGTTAGTAAAAAAATCAAAAACCCAGGCAATATGTCGTTATTGTTAAGAAGATGCCTCCGACTGCATGAGATTGTTTATAGTCTATATATAAATCTCGTTTCTGTCTTTTACGCAGTCGGGTTTTTGATTGTTTATTAACTTTTTTTTTGTAAAAGAGGTGAAAGACATGACAATGAGACAGAATTCAAATCTTGTATCTAAAACGCGCACTATGCAAGCGTATATTAAAAGTTGGGGGATTACATCGCTGACAAAATGCTTGGCTCAATGCTGGTCCTGCTCCACAACCTCAACTAATTGATTAACATTTGAAAATACTGTTGGAGCTGCTGAAGATTGTAAGACTATCTTTGCATTGTATAAACTCCATCTTCTTTGTACTTTATAATTAAGAAGAAGATGTAAATGGTTTAATTGAAATAAATGCGTTGAGTTTGAGTTTGACATGATAATCGTAATGGAGTGGCATTAGATATTTTTCACATAGATCTGAAAAAAAGCCGAAAAACTCTAAGTTGTAGAATACTTATAATGATGACCAGTCCAAGCGGAAACTCAGTCCAATGAACTTCGTGATGTCATAGACTGTTTAGTAGTAAATCGATATGACCACCCAAAATTCTTAGTACTTATTCGCATAAAGATACCATCAGTATTAGTTCCGGTTCATTCTAATCCACGTCATTTTGCAACCTTGGACTGTATGTAGAAAATACAAATGGCAAAAAAATACTGCCATACGATTGTACAAAGCGTGTGTAGCAATTGTTTGAATTTTTTTTTTGTTAATTGACAGTGTTATCGCCTTGGGGTATTGTACAAATGATAGCTGTTTTGAGATTTTGATCTTGGGTATTACTCGTAATGATTTGTATCATTGCCTTTCTTTTTAGGTATTTACATACGTAGAATCTATTGGAGATTTTACCGGGTATAGAGTCCGTGTTCTCAGTCAATTATAATATCCCAATAGATTTTGATGTTGCATTTTGTATATAACTTCATCTTCACTAGAAACATAACGGGATGTCTTATTATTTATTAACTAACAAGCTATGAATGGCAAAATTCCTTAAAAAAGAAGAAACATGTCCTATCTAACCCCCATAAGGTATGAATTTAACAAAAACCCTTCCTTTGTGTTCACTTTCGATATATTATGTATAAAGAACTCTTGGGCCAAATTACATGCCCCTTGATTCAGCTGTTTAGACTGTGCGTTGTCTGTCAGTGAATGAATGAATGAATTAAATGATGTCATTAAGTAGATTCAGTATTGATTGTCTTGATGTTGACTCTTATTCAAAATCAAAAGTTATTAATTCAAACTAGGCTGAGAATCAGCACTTTTCGAATATCAAAATTACATAATACAGTCCCCCAAAAACACCCACGCTTCACCACTTCCTAGTGCTTTAGCTGGGAAGAAACAAACTCCCCAGCAGCACAGCTGTCTGTTCAGTTACAAAAACTTGATTCTATATAACAGTATGTTAAATAATTTACATTACGCAACACAAAACATTGAGCCGGCGCCCGCGATTATTTGCCACAAATTAGCTTGCACACGTCACTATACCAATTATAATAATAATGTATAACAGCCTTGTGGAATCGGAAGTGCCGTACTACAGATATGTGCCCGACCCAGTTCTCGAAAATGTAAATATCACATTGTACTGGGATCAATCCATCATCACTGACAGGACTATTGTTGCCAATAAGCCTGATATAGTGGTGGTGGATCGAATAGAGCGGCGCACAATGATTATTGACATAACGGTCCCTCATGACGGGAAGCTCGTGAAAGCCGAGAAAGATAAACATATCAAGTATCTTGACTTGGCTCGCGAGGTTGTCGACATGTGGGATGTGGACTCAGCAATCATTGTGCCGATAGTCGTATCAGCCAGTGGCTTAATTGCCAAAAGCCTCTACCAACATCTAAGGAGACTCCCGTTGGGCAGCTAGATTAAGGGCCTGATTCAGAGAGCGGTACTTCTTGACACGGTTTGCATTGTTAGGAGGTTCCTCTCTCTGGACCCTGTTCCCGATACCAGTTGTTCGGTGGGCTACTATTTTTATATGTTTTATATCATTTTATATTCAAATATTTAAAAGTATGTTTGATATGCTCTTAATGAAATAATGTATAATAATAATAAATTGCTAGAAGGTTATCAATACAATAGATGACCCAACACATAGCACAATTAAGTGACGATATAAAATTATTAGGTCAGCTTTCTAAACAATGATTGACACTCAGCTAATTGCAAACCTTGATAAAAGCATGTCATGATTGTTTGACGTTTACGTCCCATGTTTTTTTTGTTTAATATCTTAATTATTTTTTGACTTCCTATAGGTATCATAATTTGGCATATTTTTGACCCTTGCGTACATATGCGAGACTTTCTTTAAAAACAAATTCGACTTTGACTCTCACCAAATGAACAAACTTTTAAGATCAGAACGAAAACTGAACAATAAAAACTTCGAAACGACTAATTTTCTTTATCGTCGAGTACTTTGTCTTTTATTGCGAATGCTAAATTCTATTACAATCAGTAGGCACTGGAGAGTTTTCGTAAAATTCTGTTAACAACTTTTTGAAACGATAAAATTAAAATGTCTGAAAAGTTTTTCGGGTCACGGTACCTGTATCAAAACTTGACAAACTCCGTCAAACTCGATTACAGTTTTTTAGTTGACTTCAAAATTATCTGTGGTATTTCTAATGTAATTAATATTGAAATAAAACTAAACTATATAGTTTGTAAGTCTCGAAACTTAGCTGTTCACATTTAGAATTTTAATGAATTCATGAAATATTAAAACTAAATATTTAATTTAAGGTTTTCATAGAAAATTTGTTTTATTCGAATATTTTTTATTTCAATTTTACACAGTGGTTTTTATGAACTAAACATTGATTACTAATAATATTTTTTATTTATATGTGGAGAACAACAATACGTTTTTCAAAGACATTATATTCAAGCCACCATCTGGCTGGGTTTTCGACTTTCATAACTCATTTAATTTTAAATAAACAAAGGAACAAACTTGTACCCTCAAAAACGTGTAACGTTCCCGGGTCGGTAAATACCCCAGTGATTTACTTGAACAATTTGCATATATATCACATTGCTACCATTTCAAACGCTGAAGTGTGTACTTGGACCTTATAATATATAAGGCCGAGTGCCCCTCGGTTAAGAATACCTTATATATTTTACTTTGTAGATATCGAAATATCTATCTTTACCATTTCCAGTTTTCTTTTTGTTGTGTCCTCTTCCTGCTTATTCAATTATGTCGGATGAGAAAACAAAAGATCACATACATTAATAATACTAACTGTTCTGTGGTAAATTATTTATAGTAAAAGTATTTTTGTGAACTCGGACGTCTTAAAATACCGTTGGTGTATATTTCTTTTTAATATCAATGTGTATGAAACAAATTGGTGACCTGACCAATGTAGTCATCATTCTCCTGATCTTATCCTTATTTATTTGGGATCGGTGAAAGACGTACCTTTCTTCCATACTCTATTAGTCGTCATCTCGTTAGTCACCCCTTTCTAGCAATATCATCTTTCACACAGTCCATCCATCGTTTCTTCGGTCTTCCCCTACTCTTATAGCCATCGAAATTCATACTCAAAACTTTCCTCACGACATTTTCCTCATTCCTCTAAATCCAATTCCCATACCATGACAACCGATTTCCGCACAACTTTTCATCCACCGGTGCCACTTTCAGACTTCCTCTTATGTACTCATTTCTTATTCTATCCATTCGTGTCACACATGCCTCTTAGCATTCTCATCTCAGCTGCATGCAATTGCCTTTCATTCATCCCTTTTGTGGCCCAACATTCTGATTCATAAAAGACTGCAGGTCTAACCATTGTTTTATATATCCAACCGTAGTACAGAGGTTATTTTTATACAACCCAAGGTCTGTGGCTAGTAGCTTGTATTTTGAATTGTTTTTTTTTTTTTTTAATATAAGTACTTATTTTTGTTTTTTACATTGTTCTCACATATAGAAGCGACAAGAATAATGTACCCAGGATTTTGTAATATCTTGATTTAAAAGAGTGTCCTTGGAGTTTCTTGCCTGTTCTTCTCCATAGAGATCTACGTTTTGGAATGGGCAAATAGCTTCCACTTTCTGACTAACTGACCGACTCTTTGACAATTCAAAAGTGCCTGTAAATGGTTTATTTGAAATAAATGCTTTGAGTTTGAGTTTGAGCAATTCAAGTTACAGCAGCATCCAAAAATATAAAACCACATAGATACTCGAATCACAAAAAACTTGTGGGCACAAAAGTATCACCTAAATAAACCGTTAATACATAAATCTACAATAATAAAAGGTCGTCAATAGACAAGAAAAATGTACACGTAGGCGACGAGTAGGTAAGTAGACATAAGACCGCCCACACAAGATTATCTTTTGTATGTTATAAGCGTTTAATATGTTGATGCTGACATTCTACTTATATTTCCGTAACCGACAAAGAATCTATCTTGTTCTCTAATCGGATTAGAACTACTTCCTGAAATTGCCCAATAAGATACATTGGGCACTATTCCCTTCTTTTTATATTGTATCGGCAAGAATTAGGCATTGTGCATGTACCTAATATTTGCACGCCACACTTGGCAGAATGTGATGATACCATTGGTTAAAGGCTCGTGCAGGCGGGGGATGTGAAACAATTGTATAATAGGTTAGTAAGTTCCTGTTCAAAGAATCTGCCTGTAGCTATTTTACAAGTTATAAATAACTAGCTTCTGCCCGCGATTTCATTCGTGTGAAATTTCGGCCCCCGACCCACCGTGTCGCATCGCATGATCCGCCCGAGCTTTTACTCATTTTTATTTAGCGTTCTTTGTGACGTTTTTCTATGTTCCCAGCTTATAAGGGTCATAGTCGACACGGTGGGCGCAGTGGTTAAGCGATTGACTCCTGCGCTGCGTGTCGCGGGGTCGATTCCCGCACGGAATAAATATTTGTATGACCTACAAGTAGTTGATCCGGGTCTGGCTGTTTGTGTATATGATTTTAAATGTTTGTAAACGCACCCACAACACACGAGAAATTCCTAGTGTGGGCAACGTTTAAAAAAAAAATAGTGTAGTGCTAAAAACCTTCCTCAGGAATTAGGTTATCAAATGCAAAAAAAAAACCGGCTGGTAATCCAGAGATTAGCGTGTTTAAACAAACAAACTCTTAACTCAACTTTAATATATTAATTAAAATAGTTTTATTTGTTTTTCAGACGTAGTCCATTACATTTATTAAATTAAGACAGATAAAATTGTCATAATTATATGATTCACACATACCTACACAATAAATTGAATTAAAATAATACTCAACTTTCAAATCCAATAGACTACATAAAAACGTAAAAGGGAAGGGAAATTAATTGTTTGGCAAAATGACCAGGTACCAATTTATATTGCCCGTTTATTCAAATCATAACTGTCATTCTTCGAGAGTTGTATGAAATGTATATAACACACGGCAAATTGATGTGGTGTGTTAATTTTTATTTGTATTTGTTGTCGAATCGTTGAGCTCCTTAGTTCTGAGTTGTGCTGCATGATTAAGTACTGCATGCACTGACCGGAAAGGTCCACTCAAAACTGTGAGGTCCTTTCCTCTAAAGACCATTTCAAACAACAGTCTACATTGTCCTTTGATTAAGTCGGGACTGTGACCTCTGAGTTTGTTTCAGCGTTTCTTCTCAGAGTAGTCAGATAGGAAAAGCCGACCTCATCTAGTTTTTATTTTTAGAATATGATTGGCGTGTAAAAGTGTTTGTACAAACGTACTTACACAGACATATTTACCGGTAAATGGTAACTCTATAGTGCGTAGTCACACCTATGCCATGTAATTGTATAATACAAAGGAGTTTATACAATGCAAAGATAGTCTTACAATCTTCAGCAGCTCCAACAGTATCTTAAAATATTAATCAAGATATTCGGATAATCAAGATATATTCCTATATATATATATTCCAGGAATTTCTCAGTGGCAGCCCGGAGTCTGGATTTGTGCCTGGTTGATGGCAATAGCCTCGCCCCCTATTACATGGGACTTAAACATAACTGGCGAAACGTGGGTGTACTATAGGTACACCTCTGCCTAACCCTTCGGGGATTACAGGCGTGATGGTATGTGTGTATATATTATATATATATCATATAATTTACTTAACTCTATCTTTATAACCAAAAATAAAAATTCATAATTTTCAATACAAATCGTGCTTAGCTTAGAAAATACCAAAAAATAAATCAAGGAAAACTTTTTAAAATTCTATATCAAAAATGTATGACGGCCAAACGGATATTGCTAGTCCAAAAACTTTTTGGCTATCCGAGGGTACATAAAAAATATTTTAAAATTCTCCCCAGACTGTTCGATAACTCAATTTCTTTGGGACTAGAGGCCTAGAAGTGGCACTTTTATCTAATTTTGCTATGTAAAATAGTGTGGAATAGAGTGTGTGTGCATTTATTGTAAAATAGAAATATAATTTGTATATTGCTCCTTTTTACCACTCTGCTAAATTGGCGGTCTGCCAAAAACATAGGGATTCTTTTGTGCAGTGTCAAATGCCATTTCAGAAAATAAAACTTGTGCATGGATGCGTGCTGTGAGAATAGAATAGAATAGAATAGAATAGAATACTCTTTATTATGCACACCATAAAAGATTGTCATTGATTGATTGATTGTTTGATTGAGTTTGCCATTTTGATTTTACTGAACACCAATACTATTTTTAATTTTAAAAAGCCTACTTTAAAAGTTAAAGTAGCAGTAGTATCATAACGAAGAACGTTGATATATTAGTGCAGATAGAATCCGCTCATCCGACTTGGTTGTTGTGTTTGAGTCATGACAAAAGCTCGTTCCCTTCAACTCCAATAACTATAATTATTTTATCAACTAAAAACATTTCACCTGCCCCCTTACAACACAGTTCCCAGTCCCAAAACACATCGCGTGAAATCTTTCTTATAATAAACATCAAATTATAAAATAAAGGAGCGATAAGGCGTTCGTGCTATAAATAATCTCTGGGTCGAAGGTACTAGGAGAACAAAAACATAAGTTGGTGTGTAATTTTCCTCACTGTTCATTTCCTCAGTGTGGTAGACGAGTGGGGTCACACTCCGCCATTTTATGCTTTATTTTGAGTGTTATAGTTATTATTGGGTTGGGAAAAGAGGTTAGATTATATTGGTTTCGTGTTGCTATATCAAATATACCAAGGACCATTTTAAAGGTAGATAGAATTACGTAAAAAAAATCTTAGTTATAGCTCGGATTTAGTTATTCAATTACAATTTTAAAATACACAAATCCAAGTCTACGATGTTCAAAGTGACGACTAAGAACTCAAGGAAGCACCGAATACTAAATCTGTTTAAGAAGTAGTTACCGAAAAAGACTATGAGCATGTTAGTAATAAACCTAAAAAAATATTAGAACTATAGAATAAAACACAACATAGAACCCAATGAAACAAAAAGTGTCATCAAAAAACATCTTCATGAAAGAAAACCATCCGTGAATAGAAATAAGCTTTAATAAAAATAAGTTTTAATATAAAATAAACGGGAATGTAAATATGGGTAATGATCGAGCCTCAAACGTGACCGGGTTGCAAGAAACCACAGATTTCAGCTACATTTACCAATATCCGGCTTTTATTACATTTAAATTATTCTATCCTATCGAAGTACGCGTTTTTATCCAGCGATGTTTTTATACTTCGCGTTATTTTTACGATGAAAGAGAAACAATTGGTTCGTAGATGGGATTCGAGGTTACGTTTGCGATATCGGATGGAAGCGTTGACGTGACTGCGATCTGGGTGCAGTCATGTTTTTTAAACATGCTGTGTGTAGAATTTACGATTAGATTGGTGCAGATACTTTCACTGTTATTATGGAATTGTATTGCATTCAATTTGTGAAGACAGTCGTGTAAAAGAATTTATTTTAGATACAGTACCAACTACCATTTTGCTGAGCAAAGACCTGTTCTTGCACAGATACGATGCACGGTTATTGTAATTGTTCAGATTATAGTTTGTTTGTTATAAAAGTAGTTATTTTTCCACTCGGCAATCGGCATTTTGTTTTTGTTTTGATTCATGTTTGGTTGTTGAATGTTGACTTTGGTTGTTGTCATAACTGGTTGTCATTTGCCAGGTTTGCCAATAAAACAACAGATTATATACATAGACAATAGTCTAGTTAAACACAATGTAAATTGTCTTTGGTCCCTGGCCCTGATAACAACCAATCGCAACCAATGGATAAGATTGTCAAAATGTTTAGTGAATTGCTATGGCTACTTTGTATGTGTATTATAAATTATGTTTATTTGTTGTGCGTTTTGTTTGTGCAGAATAAACAATTTTTTTATTTTTTTTTATCTGTCCTATTGATAAAATCCGGTATCATCACTTAGGGATTCGTAAGACAATAAAACAGCCAATGATGTACCCGTTAAAAATCAAGATAAATTCCTTTACCCCAACATTTGCTCCTAAAAAATCCAGAGGCAAACGCTTGTGCCAGCACAGTATCAAAGAAATAAACTTCACTTTTTTAATGCCTAACTTTATTAAATAAAATAAAAGCCATATTTCTAGCGTGTAGTGTGTTTCGACGCTGCGCTGCGAATACACAAAGTAGGTCAACACGACCAACTGCCGCTTACACGAAAAGTTTTCAGTCTATTGACGACATGGAGAATCAAGACTTGAGTGTTTTGATTTGCATAGTAATGCGGGAATTAAAATGGAAGTAGGTATAAAACATTCTCGGAAAAAGTATGTGCACACTTGACAAATTCGCACTCTTTATCAAGTGATAGAGGAAGACATTTTATCACAGCGGATTGCTTTTTTCTTAGCCGAGATTTTCCGAAATTATGCTGATTATATTAAAATTGTAGACGGAATTTTCGCCTAATAACCTTCTCAACCCGAGCTAACTAAAACCAATATTTTTGGCCTTCTCTTTCATTAGGACTGCGGAGATAAAACTTCAAAGTATCCTAAGACAAGAAATTCAAAGCGTTATTATATTCTTTAAGAAAAGAAAAACCTCTGGAGATTCTAAAAACACACAAGCATTATAGAAAAAAGACAAAGAAAAAGATAATATTGAATTTGCTCGCACGATTACTTTTTGCCTTTATCCCCAGAATATTCAAGAAAACTAGCATTATCTTTTGAAACAATGTTTTAATAGTTTGTAACTATGCTATCGATGTTAATGAAACTATAAAATCACGAGGTGGAGATTTAATCACTAATCTTCGGCCACCGGATAGAAGATAAGTAGGAAATGTGTTAGAAGGGTCCTAGTGTTAGTATTCTATTAAAATTGGGACCTTTAAGTGATTTTATGAGTATTTTACGACTATTAGTAGTTTTTATGTGTTTGACCTTCAAATTATGTAAGTTTATAGTTTGATTTGATACTTTTGGGACGTGGTTGAGGAAATAAAAATATATAAGTACCTTGTTCCCGACTGCCTGCAATTTATTTCAAAATATATTTTTACTCTATGTAAAGTCTCGATTCTATTTCCAAAATTAGACCAATTTTACTTTCAGTAATTTCTACCTAACCAGCAGCCTACAGCTCAAGGACACTGAACGAGCCACAATAGAAAGTATTATTGTTATTCCGCATAAGTGCGTTTAGCGGTCCTGAATGAGTTAAGTAGTGAGATCTCCTAAGATAAATTCTGAAAATACATCGTTAAATAGTACCTATGCGTAGGCTTTATCTAAGATGAGTTTTTCGATTCATATCAATAAAATCATCTTCGGTAGTAAACCTGTATTTATAGTGCATTTATAACCCTCATCGATATTACGACTTTATTAGAAGTTTATAGACGGCAATATAAACAGATTAGTTTACTTTCACGTCAGTATTTGCTCAGCTTCATCAGAAAACATTTACTATCTTTTAGACACCATATTTTTCTACCAATCGTTCAATTTATTCTAGTTCTTCTTCAAACAACACTTGTCTTTTCTGTCGAATAAAAGCAAGAAAACTGTTGGGGACATCACAAAAAGTTTCGCAATCGAGCTTTACGAACTATCAACATTTGTTTGTTGAACAAATCATATCCAATACACATCAAAGAACATTTTGTTGAAGTTGGCATGTTTACTGGCAATATTCATGTTGCTACTTTTTCACCAGACCTACTCCGTGACGGAGTAACAAGGAATATAGCGTGTTGCTCAAGGTACCACAATTTGTGTGAGTGGCGCGTGAGCAATTATAGACATTATAATTTGTACGTTTAGAACGAGAATCACGTGACGGGAAATGAGGAGATTTTTTTGAGGGTACGTAATTATATTCGTATTTAGGATGTGGTTTATTGGATAACATCGAACGTGTGTAAGTATAGGTCATGATTCTTGGTTATTTTACGAAGGTAGTTGTATTTAACGCTAGCAATATTTTACTATCCACGTGTTTTCGGTTTAGCAGCGTACGTATGCGATCAACTGAAATTTGACGATTTGGTTAGGTTAGGAATTCACGGTTTTACGGAGAGTATGTTTATTGCGCTATTTACCAAGAATATTTATTTTGTAATGTAATTTTGATCAATGTGTATTTATTTGTATATTTTCAATGCAATCCTTTTGCGTTTCGATGAAAAGAATGATGGTCATGTTATTCTTTTCCAGCTTTGAGTTAACACCGGTCTCATAATCTAAAGACGTCAAAGTATCGATTCGTGCAAAAAGCAATTATCGCCTATCAAATGTATTTTCCAACACTTTCACCACGATCAACCATTATAAAAAATAAAAAATAAATCTCTAGTGACTTTTTGTTTTTTGTACTCGGTCCCTCAGCTGTGATCCTGACCCATGTTATTGATATCTTCACTTCTAGTGCCAAACAAGGAATTAATAGTAATATTTTCTTCAACAGTGCCAACATCAGACGTACAAGGAGTACTGGGCAAGAAGGCGTCACTGCCGTGCGACATCCAGCCTCTGCACTCTGATGATGATGTGGTGATGGTGCTCTGGTTCAAGGAGTCTGATGGGGATCAGCCTTTGTACAGGTAAGGGGATCATACAATCCAGATTCAAATTCTGCAGACGGTGATATCTAAACACGATCAAATAAGAAAGATTTGAAGTTTTTTTTTGGGGGTCAACGACAGCTGGTAGTATTTTTTACTTGAAGTATGTGTTGAGAAAAACATTTTTTTTTTGTTTTATCGTGTTCAGGTATCTAAACCAATCGGGTCCCCTATGTTGTTTCGAATGCCGCTGTTGCGACACACGCTGTTGCGAATTATTTTTCCACTGCCTCACAGGTTCGAAAGCTCATGGACTCGAATGAAGTAGTCGCGAAAGACGCTGTTTCGAAAAACATTTTCACTGCCTCATACGCTCGAATGCTTGTGATTTCGATTTATTTAGTCATAAAGTGTACAGAAAAGTATTTAAGCAGTAATTAAATAAAATCAACAAATTCGGTGTCAACATCATCATTTAATATAACGTATAGTAATTTAGTTAAATTGGATATTGATGAAGAGTTTTTGTTTTGGTAACTGAATTTACCAACAATAGAGGGGACCTGGCGCTCGGCGGCCGCTGCCGCGGCACGCTCGCTTCGCTCGCTCGCCTTCGCGCGTTAATGGTCACTGTTCTAACCTAACCTAACCCAAATGATTAAATACTTTTCTGTTCACTTTATGACTAAATAAATCGAAATCACAAGCATTCGAGCGTATGAGGCAGTGAAAATGTTTTTCGAAACAGCGTCTTTCGCGACTACTTCATTCGAGTCCGTGAGCTTTCGAACCTGTGAGGCAGTGGAAAAATAATTCGCAACAGCGTGTGTCGCAACAGCGGCGTTCGAAACAACATAGGGACCCCAAACCAATCACATCTGTGAAGTTTGCACAAAATAAACTGTTTTTTAATTCATATTTTATTCAAGTGATCAATCTCAAACTCAATGCATTTATTTCATTTAAACCAATTACAGGCACTTTTGAACTGTCAAACAGTCGGTCAGTTAGTCAGAAAGTTGAAGCTATTTGCCCATTCCAAAACGTAGATCTCTATGGAGAAGAACAGACAAGAAACTCCAAGGACACTCTTTTAAATAAAGATATTACAAAATCCTGGGTAGATTATTCTTGTCACTTCTAATGTAAGAACAATGAAAAAAAAAAAAACAAAATATAAGATTAAAAGATTACAAATAAGCTGACCAGTAATAAGAGATGACCAGTCTCAACTGACGGCGCCCGTTCACGAACATGATGATTGCACTAACTGCGGTCGAAGACTCCAAAAAAAATCATCAAATAAACTTATTTTTTGTTTTATTATGTTTAGATATCAATGTATTATATATATATTATATCCAAGATAAGAATGTTTGGAAACATGCTGGTCCAGCTCCATAGGACAATCTAGAGTCTAGACAAAATCAAACTGGTTGCTATTTTAATTGTATAATTTGTTATTTTTATGATATTGATTTTACATTCTGTGATTACCTTCACTCACACACTGACTTATTATTTTAAAATTTTTAGAAAAGAAAAAAAGAAAGAAAGAAAATTCGTTTATTTGCGGTAAACAAAAAAACACAACAAAAAACATACTTCCACGATGTTTGTAAATATGTGAGCACCATGTATCTATCTCATAATTAAGTCACTTTTCATTGGTTAGTTTTTAATTTTTTTTACCTATTATGGTATAGTAATTTTATTCTAGGTGCATCGCATCGTCTTCACATATAATCATATAATTAATGTACTCAAACAAAATATTGTAAAACATTTTTAAAAGAGTAACGGTGGAGTTTCTTGCCCATTCTTCTCCATACGAAACTACCTTTTGGAAGGGGCAACTAGAATCAATTCTATTTTTTTTGTAAATTTTGACGTTCAATAGTGCCTCTTATGTGACTATTTGAAATAAATAATTTGACATTGACTTTGATGCCACACACACAGAGCCACACGCTAGCGAAACTCCGCAGACGTGGCTGCGTGGTTTCGCTAGCAGATTTAACTTGACCCTGTATATTTTATTGTGTAGAAAGTTTTTACTTTAGTTGAATTCTTAGGTTCAGTATTGGGCAAAACATACGATAGGTGTGCATGTATGACGTATATAAATACGTCATACATGCTTTGCATACCTATATACCACTACATAGGTACATGTTTGATTAATGCTTTTTCTTATACAGAGCAGAAGCAATCATTGATCACCTTGCATACGGTGTTTGCTTGTGATTGTCCACTATTTCAAATTTTTGTTTTGATTCTTATTAGTTTTATAATGTTATGGGATTTATGAGGTTATCTCATTATTATTTATTTTTATAGCTATTGTTTGCCACCTGTTACCCTTTTGGTGTATTTAGAATTTAATTTTTATTTGATTGCATTTATTTTGTTATAATAAATTATAACTCTGACCTCCGCTGATGACGGACAAATCGATTCGATGAACGATGTCAATGATTCATCGATTTAAAACCTAATGCAATCAAAAGATATTGACCCTTCTCGCAAATAGTCAACTACTTACAATAAATTATTCGATATGGAAGCGTATCTTCAATAAATAGAAGTCGCAAACGTCAACACGGCAGTCAAATTACTACCAAGTGATGGTTATGTACAGCCAGCACATGAATACTGTTTATTGTGTCAACATGGAACACTTTAACTAATGGTACACGAATTGATGACATCGGAGTGATTAATATAAGTAGTACTCAACCGATTTGGTTATTGTGGGGAATGATGATGTTGACGGTTAAAACATTTCAAATATCTACTTCCGAAATAGGTATTAGACAAAGTGATGATTCTCATAATCAGAACGTTTGACAATCAATCGACTTTTGTTATCAGTTCGACGTAAACGAAACGTTAATTCGAACGATTCTTTCATCGAAAATACAACTATCCTATAGCTTTTTTATTCACGTTTAGTATCACCCAATCAATTTGGCTAGCCTTTTACAAACTATGTTACGGCTGGCAAGCAGCTGAATACCAGTATGTTACAAGGACCGACTGCCTATCTGACCCCCACAACCCAGTAACTGGGTAACATGGATACCCCTTGGTAAGATTGGTTGTCAGACTATTTGGGTTTTTTAACTATGCGTTAACGGCTTGCCTTCCGAAGCACGGAGAGGTCATGGTATGTAATGGATGGCGGTGGCGATTGTAGTTTAGCCTTCGATCGATCCGTGTGGCTGTTATTAATTAGCCACGAGCCCCTCATACATTTAATATCACCCATAGATATGAATAAAGTCTAAAAAATAAAAACCGGCCTTGTGCGTGTCGGACCACGCACAATGAACGGTGCCGTAGTGGGAATTCAAACTGTTCTGTCAATCAAACTGTTCTTGATAAGCCATTTTCACGGTGAGACAAAATGTGAAATGAGTTGTAAAAACAATCAAATGTGAATAACAACTATGACAATCTAATTTTCAAATTTTAATCTAACATTCCATATTTAAATTACCTCATACACGCAGCTACGAGTATGTCGCAAAGGAGTCTGCATTACAAAAGATGGATGTTAGTTAAAGAGCTTTAACTTGACTCATTGAATTTGTAACTTCAGATTTCCTGGTTTTCTTTTCATTTAATTTATCATGTTTGTTAGAGAGATTTCATCCTTATAATTGACCCTAACGATCGATGCAATAAAAGTACAGGGTATAATTTTTCAGATTTTAGCCGGTTCGATTCCCGGGTGTGGGAGAAGAGAATTTTCGAAAATCTTTGAATGCAGTTTGCTTACTATTCAAAAATAAAGGAATGTTTCCTTTGAGTAAAACTTTCTATCTGCAGTATTAAGAGTACTTTCCCTCCAGGTGGCATTACAAAATTCCACCCTGTATATCTGAAATCCTTACAAGAACCCCTTTCATTTGATGTGTCACACGGTACAGTTTGCCCCCCAAAAGTGACCCCCATATCCAAAGTTCATTTATTTACGTTACACGTCCGTGTTTGGGTCACAGAAGTCCATAATATGTGTACCGAAGAACGGTCATTTGTGACCCAGACCCGACACGAAAGAGACATATCTCAGTTTTTTTGTTATTATAGATATAGCTAAAATATATATTTTTTATATTCGAAATCAATGGCTAACACCAAAATATTGCCTTATGTTTTTGTTCAGGCGATACGCAAAAAAATATGTTTTACCTTCAAAATTCGTAATTTTAAGCAACTCAATCACGTTACAATAATTATGGAATTATCCAGGTGAACTGGTGATGGATCTGGATTATGTAATTTTTAAACTTCTAGAAGTCTATCAATCGAGTTAGGGTTAAAAGCGTCTTAATCGGTGATTCATTGCAGATTAGAGATTAGGGTAGCATTAAGAAGCTGGATAGATTTTGGTAGCTAGGTACTAAATACCTACACTGAGTTTGAGCTTATCAATATTAACTCTATTTCAGTGCCGTTTGTGAAACAAAAATAAAACCAATATTTGGAAATCAAGGTTCAATCTCAATAATCCATACCCAGTGCGGGATGGTTAAAGGGATCCTGATGTCTAGCCCACCCCAAGTAATACACAATACTAATGACGTGTGCGCAACTTCCCAGCGTCCTTTTACCGTGGTAGCACGTGCAGTAATATTCTATTATTGCATTTATTCCATGTATATTCTCATCAATAATATCATCTCATCATTATCAATCTCAACATTTATATTCTCATAATATAAGTTTAAATATAAGTTTTACGTAAGAAAATAATAATAAGAATAAGAAATCCAAAAATCTTCGCAATATTTTCTATTGAATCTCGGAAATAAAAACGCACAGATCGCGACAGATAGAGCGCAAGTATTTTTTTTTTAATTGCATCTCGCTGTTGAGTATGAGGCGGTAAATGGTGCATGTGAGCTTTGTTCGCGTCGCAGGGAAAGGAGTCGTAGGCACGAATGGTCACGTTCTTCTCGGTTATCAGTTCACGTCAGCCAGTACTTTCCCGCGATGGTCTTCAATCACCGGAACTTCCTGTGAACAATCCGTCAATACGGATTGTACGTGTTCTGTAAACGAGTCGATCGCGCCCGTCGTGTCTGCGACTGAGACTATGAGGTCAGGAATGGAGTCCGAATGAGGCGATGTGCTGCATTTCAGTCTTTCACTAACTTTCCTCCAGTCGGTTATCACTTTTCTTTCTTAATGCTGGTTCATTGGGTACAGGTCATGACAACTTGGTAGGTGCACTCGACAGGCATTGTTTTGACATTATGGCTATTAACGAGACTTGGTTGCGACCGGGCGAGGAGGGGCGCGCTCCGGTGGTGCCGGGCTACCATCTGCGTCACATACCGCGGCCAGCGAGTGTGCGCTTGGGTTGTGGTGGGGGTGTCGGCTTTTATCTGCGGCGGGGTTTGAGCGCGCGTACATGGACTGGTGCGATCGATCCAAGGTTCGAATCGGTTGAACAAATGTGGTTAACGATCTCATTGAACGGCAAAAAAATCGCTATAGGTACAGCTTATCGACCGCCATGGCATGACCTTGTCCTTTTCCTAGATACCATAACGGATTCTATTAGTTCATTGGGAAATTGTGACCACTACATATTACTTGGCGACTTCAATGTTAATTTGTTAGACACGGGCGGGATAAAAACTAAAAATGTTCAGGAGTTTTTGAATTGTCTCAGTCTTTCACAGTTGGTCACAACTCCTACCCACTTTACAGCATCCAGTGAAACTCTCATTGATCTCCTATGTACTGACCTGAGAGCAAGATATACAGTAGTAGAACCTTTCGGTTCAATCAACGGCCATTCTATGGTAGTTGGTGAATTTCACATTAAGCGAGACAAGTTTAAACCATACTTGGTAAAATTTCGGCCTCTTAAAAATGTGTGTCCGGAAAAGTTTAATTTACACTTATCATTTTTAAATCTTGAAATTATTTCGTCGCTTGACAACGTTAATGATATGGTGCATGTCTTTAATACCCAAATCATTTCTCTGTTTGATGTTCACGCACCGATCAAGACGTGTACTGTAAAGGAAAAGTCGTACCCGTGGATTACAGATACAATAAAAGCTATGATGCATTTACGTGACGACGCACTTAGTCGTTATAGGAAAACGAAAGCCGATTCAAAAAAAATATATTACAAAGAGTTAAAACACTTAGTAATTAGTTCGTTGTATAGTGAAAAAATAGCGTATTTTAAGCACAACATAAATAATAAAATAAAAAACCCAAAATTATTATGGAAGAATCTAAAGTCCACCTTATCGCCTTATAAGCCCACACAAGACCTACCGTCGCATTTTACAGACCCTGACCAAATTAATAACAATTTTTTAATTGTCCCCGGTAACCCTGTGGCAAGCACATCACTTACGAAATATTATGAAGATCATAGACACGGTGAAGAAATTTTCGCAATCACTCCAGTGGATGAGAACGATGTCTCTCGCGTTATCTCCAACCTTAAAAGTAACGCTGAAGGTTACGACAACATTACCCTGGATATGATAAACATGACTCTGCCACACACGTTAAATGTTGTAACGGACATGATAAACCGCTCCATAGTGACGTCTACGTTCCCCGATGTATGGAAAATTGCCTCCGTTAGGCCCTTGCCAAAACACTCAAATCCATCTACTTTAAAAGACCTACGCCCTATAAGTATATTACCATGTCTATCCAAAGTACTAGAAAAAGTCGTTAGCCGCCAATTAACATTTTTTTTGGAACAAAATAACGTTCTACCTGATTTACAATCTGGTTTTAGAAAACAGCGCAGTACATCTACTGCTTTACTGGATGTTACTGATAATATATTATCTGCCCAAGATAGGGGAATGTGCTCATTACTGGTTTTACTCGATTTTTCCCGGGCATTTGATGCAATAAATATCCCGCTATTATTAGCAAAGTTAAATTATTATGGTTTTGACCCCAGCGCTACGCAATGGTTCCGCAGCTATCTTAGTAATAGGGAGCAACTTGTTGACTTGCGTTTGGGTGACGGCACTACCCTTTCATCAAGTCGTACTTCTGTAGAGAGAGGAGTCCCGCAGGGCTCTATATTGGGCCCCATTCTCTTTATTTTGTACTGTGCGGATATTATAAAATGTCTCCAGAGGTGCAAATACCATATATACGCCGACGATGTACAACTTTATATATCCTTTAGGCCAGACGAGTATGATAGTGCCATTAAGGATCTTAACGATGATCTTCAAAGAATCGCCGCCTGGTCTGAGGAGAACTGCCTGTCGTTAAATCCAACAAAAACGAAATATATGGTATTTGGCACAAGACCGCAGTTGGCTCGACTACCAGTGACCTTTGACTTGAAACTTATGGGTGAACCAATTGAACGAGTGAATGAAGCACGAAATCTAGGTGTTATTATGGATTAAGACCTTCGTTTTGAGAAACACGTAGCAGACTCGGTTAGAAACTGTTTCTATCGCCTTAAGGTTTTATACAATGTGAGGCCTTATTTATCCGAAAGACTACGGGAACAGCTAGTGGAAACCCTGGTTCTGTCTAGGTTGAACTATGCTGACACGGTTTACGGCCCGCGTTTATTAGCTCGTACCGACCGCCTCATCCAAAGGGTACAAAACGCGTGTGCTCGTTTCTGTTACAATATTCCTCGCAGAAGCCATGTAACACCTTATTTAAACAAACACTTCACACTAAAAATGAAGTCCAGACGCAAACTACATTTGGCTTGCCTTCTGTTCGGTGTGGTTAAATGTCAGAAACCGGATTACCTATACGACAAGCTAAGCTGGATTGCGAGTAGACGAGAGTGCGGGAGAAGGCAATGCTCGCAACAACTCTCGACTCAGTCTCAGGGTACAGCCGCTTTTAGAGGCAGCTTTCGTTATGCGGCTTCCAAAGTATGGAATAACATCCCACCACCGATTAGAATAATTAACCAGATAGACACCTTTAGACGACACTTACGGCAGTATCTCATAGAGGCGCAGCGGAAGTTGGACATGGTCACACTGAATGTCTCCATTATATGATGCACACCTACCGACTTACGTATGCGTCAGTGTTTGAATGTAACACGAAAATGCAAATAGCCGCTGTTATACAACAATTATACAACTACACCGAACTGTTGTTATACAATTTCATTGCTGGGAATTGCTTATTGCTTTTGCTCATACTCGCGCTCGGCTCAGCTCACTGGCTTTTTGTTTTGTTTTTGGAATTTTACAAAAAATCACACTGTTTATGTACTTATTCGTTATTATTTTTTATCTGACCCACATTGATTCTATTTATGTATGCATACACACGTTGCAGTATAAAACTGATTTACATCCGTCACCTCACACTTTCAGGTCCAGTTGAAAACCAGCGTCAGGCACTAGTTGTCTGGCAGTTTTTTGCTGAACTGGGCCTTTTTGGCGCAGCCGTGAGGCGCACTTTACTGCTAATTTCTTACACCGCATTTTACACTTTTTTACTTGTTTGGGTTTTTATTATAATTTTTTTTTTTTTTTTTTGTAATCTGCTGTATTATAAATTGTGTGCCTTTTAGTCTGTGCTAAATAAATGTATTTTCTTTCTTTCTTTCTTTGATCTGTAGGGGACAGAAAGCCAAGGACTGCGCACGAGCTTCTAATGAAAGAGTGAGATAGCATGATTTGTTACTGCTACTGGGTTATCTGAGCCGCATCGGGTATTGAAATTAAGATTGGGAGATTATAATAATACAACTTAAAATAAAGGCACCAAATAAGGGGGTCTTATTTGGTGCCTTTATTTTAAGTTGTGCATATTGTATTCCACCAGGAATATTTTAGCTCTAATGGAGCTAAAAGCTTGATGACTGCCAATTTTTTTATTTTTATCTAAATTGGCGTAATTTTTAAAAGATATAATTGCTATTAATTAAAAAAACAATTTTAAAATATTTTACGTAACCAAAATCAAATGGCAATATATAAGTGTTAGCCACTGATATTCAGAATAGTGTTAATTTATTTTTGTTATAATTAATAAAACAAGCAAACTGAGATACGTTCCTTTTGTGTCGGGCCTGGGTAAATTTCCTAAGGACCATGACCGTTCTTCTTTCAACTGAATCGGTTAAGTAGATTCGGAGCAAATTGGCTGTGACAGACGGACAGACAGACAGACACACGAGTGATCCTATAAGGGTTCCGTTTTTTTCTTTTGAGGTACGGAACCCTAAAAACTAACCATTACTAACTGACTTATGCGCGAAACAAGTTCATTGAATTTTTATAACCATTTGAGATTCGAATTTACGTTCAGGAATTCGTTTAACAACATATCCCAATTTCATAAACTTTCATCATAATTTTGCCGTACCTGAAAAAATTGAACCTAGTATTTCCATTTGAAAATATTTTCTGCAACAGCTAACTAAGTGGGGTAGCTACAGTATTGCATCTATCACATTTATGATAATAATTACAAGTAAGTGCATAAAAGGAAGTAAATACCACAGCACTCATATATTGTTTAGATTCTCTTCAACGCTTCACTTTCACTTAGCATGTTCTCACTATCTACCTAAACAATCACATCATCATAACATCATCCAAAAGGCGTCAACTGGACTGTACATAAATATAATACCAAAACAATATGAAATAACTAAAATATAATACGTTTTCTCCATCAGCTACGACATCAGAGGCCGTTCTATCAACCAACCGAAGCTCTGGTCTTCGCCCACAGTCTTCGGGAACCGCGCCTTCTTCCGAGGAAGCGCTACCCCTGCGGTCCTGATGGTGGACAATGTGATAGCCAGCGACGCGGGCGTGTATCGATGCAGGGTAGACTTCAAGAATTCGCCTACTAGGAACCTCAAAGTTAATTTTACTGTTATAAGTAAGTATTGAGTTTGTTTAATAAATTGTACCTACTAACTGTTTTTGTAGATGTGAGTCATACACACAAGCGGCACGCGTCAGAGGCAACTACAGTTGTTGACACGCGCCGACGCGTTGGTGGCTGCCGTCCACAACGTGCCGTGCGTGTATTTGAGCACCTTACTCACGACGGCTGCAGTTGCCTCTGCCCTTGACGCGTGTTGCTCGTGTGTATGACCACTAAGTGGTTACCACTACCTAAAGACATTTGTAATACTAGAGCCATCACAGATGTGTTTCCATCTCAGGGTCAAAACAAGTCTCAAATGAATGTAATTGCACTGACACCCATAATCTTCAATCTGGATAAGTTGGTAATGAGACGCTGAAAATATTACACATACATACATAAACTCAAGCCTTGTTCCCATGGCAGAAACAGGCAAAAACTATAGAACGCCACCTGCTACGCTCCTTACACACTCCTTTTGCTCGCCTACGTTCACAGATCTGGTCATACACGCACGCCGGTTGCGAGAACTACGCACCTGATCTTTCTGAAGAACATCACCAATTAGGTCACTATATGTCCTTCTAGGGCGTTCTCCCTCCCTTCAGGGCGTTTTCACTCACCTCTGCTTTATAAATACCTGTTGTTAGTCACCTTTCACTCATCCTGTCAACATGACCAAACCATCTCAGCAAACTCTTATCAATTTTTGTCACATCTTCACGCTGAAAACATTGATGTCAACCATTTCTGCTAGTATCATGGATATAATATTATATACATCCATGCAGAAACTAAAATTCATATAAGTATGTTTGAAAAACACTTGGCTGACCAGCAAAATCTCTGCTGATATTTTATGATCTTATTATAAATTACATTAATTGACAGGAGCTCGTGGCGAACGCCACACGAGTCGTTCCATCAGTTTAATCTACGCTTGCCTGGGTTGGTCCGTGGAAGTGTGACCATCTTTATATACCAAGACTCTTCCGTGCCTCGGGATGCACGTTAAGCCGTTGGTCCCGGCTGTCATTCGTGGATCTATGACAGTCGTTATGGATCGTCAGAAGCCCGAAAGTCTGACAAACAGTCTTACAGGGTCTTAAGGGGTATCGTATTACCCACATACTGGATTGTGGCGGTCAGATAGGCAGTCGTTCCATGTTAAATACTGGTATTCAGCTGCATCCGGTTTGACTGGAAGCCGACCCTTATATAGTTGGGAAAAGGCGAAGCAGAATGATTGCAGATTGATTAATTATAAATTACATTAAACATTGGATTTGAAAAGTCAAGTAGTTTATTTGTCAGAAACACGGCACATATGATAAAGAAGAAATAATATTTTATGAAGTCACAAGAAGCGTATAAAAGTATAGAAAAATAATTAATAATGTTTCTTTTCCTACAGTCCCACCAAATCGTCCAACAATATTCGACGCAAAGAGAAGAGATAGGACGAAACTAGTGGAGCCTTACAACGAAGGATCCAATGTCCTCCTCATCTGCGAGGTTGAAGGAGGTAAGTTATATTGCTATCTTTGATTATTGCCTTAATAAATATAATATAACAAAGTTTACCCACAAAGCAACATACAGTTTCAAAAGGTGTATTAAAATCACATTTCGCCAGATATAGAAGATCCCTTGAAATAAAAAGCCTATTGTTGGTTATCTAGAGTCTGGGCTGCTACAAAGAAATTCCCGAAAACCTCAATAAAATATTACCCTACCTGGATATCGAACGCAAGCCTCCATGCTCAGTAGTTGCGTTAATAGACGAAACGAGGCAAGCCGAACATTCACGCGAAGTATTACCACAGTTAAATAAGAATCATGTGTAAATGTAAACCAATTAATATTTTGAACCTATGTTTTGGAGTTAGTTCCATTTTTTAATTACCTACATTGGTTTGTAAAATATTAATAAACTTTTAAATCATAAACACTTTTGAAACTTCTATTTGAAGTGGATTTTTGATCGAAGAATTGAGTAATTATAGATTACACGATTAGTAAAATACCAGCTGGTAAAATAACTCACTTTTTGTCTATGACTATATTTCTGGGAATATGAAATAGTTTTTACAGTCAGACCGAAGGTTTAATCTAACGAATATTAGGTATATTCAACTACAGCACAGCTTTTGTAGATAAAATATTTTATTATTTGACAAAATAGGTTGGAAGATAATGTATTAAAAAAAAGTCAATCGGTATTGACTTTTTTTTAATACATTATCTTCGGTACTAAAAGCTTACCCAACGACAAAATAAAACAAGCCAATACAAATACATGTATTTAACCTATCCGCTGAAAGGCAAATTATCTAACTCACACAGATTTACTGGTACAGCAAATGGCTTTACGAGAGGCTGTTTAATCTAGGTCCAACATGGAGATGTCTAGCTTCAGTTAATACAGCTTAATGTCAGGTAGAATAAACCTTAGGCACTGAGGCGTGAAGGGAAATAAGACAAGATGTCTTAGACGTAGAGAGGAACCAGGTGAAATGGGTAATGTAGGATTCGAATTAACATTTTGTAAACAAATGGTGTTTTTGTGTTAGAATGTAAATGTGGGTGAGCGATGGCTGTTTACTTTCCACTATGTTTATTACTATATTTTATTATACTGTCGTTTACATGCGGTAGCTTTAGACTATATATATGATGTGAAATGTAGAAGACATACACTATGATGATGGCTGATCTCATTAACATGTAAAACTAACAGTTAGACAAAAATTAAAAATAGCAATAGTAACCAAGAAAGACGTGTTGGATATACAAAAATACAGAAAACTATCAACCACCATTTAAAATTCATAAACAACATACCATCCTAAACCCTAACGACCCAAATAATTGATAAAACAAAACGAATCAATAACAAATCTTTAAAGCTATCCGACCAATTAAGGGCCATAATTGTAGCCTTCGAGTGTTAAACAATAAAACATTCCGATCACATACAATTTGGGCCCAAAATAACAATGGCACCATAAATGATAAACACACAGGATACGTGGGCGTTAATGATGGGATATATTTATGGGAAATGGTTATGATGTTCTCGATAAC
Organism: Tiliacea citrago; assembly: GCA_963921375.1. Taxonomy (NCBI): domain Eukaryota; kingdom Metazoa; phylum Arthropoda; class Insecta; order Lepidoptera; family Noctuidae; genus Tiliacea; species Tiliacea citrago. Next base: position 23,827,371 of record OY992798.1, read on the forward strand.
AGTAAATCTATTTTAGACGCTACGATAATCCGACATCCATTTGGTAGAGAATGGTGGGATGCATTTATTTCTAGCGAGCACAAAAATATTAATTACGATGTTAAAGTGTATTTTGGGATTTCTGGAATCAGAAGCTGGTTTCATGATTTTTTGTTATCATAAATGATAAATATTTGAAAACTGTCATAGGTGAGAATACGTTCAATGAAATTAGTTTAGTGAAATATTATGTATAGTTCCAAAAGATGCAAAGGTCTGTTTTTAATCCAAATTAATCACGCCATCAATAAAATTTAAAAAAAAATCTTAGACAAATCACCATCTTGATATTGAAACGGCTTTAACATATTTCACTTCTTGATGAAAGCCGAGTTGTGTCAGAAAGAAAAATGAAGCCATTAAACCCCGTTATGATTGGAGCGACAATTTGTCAATAAGAATAATGGCGGCAACCACGAACTTCAGATAATTATCAACAAATGTGTCTATTTCGACAGAGGGAACGATTTTCTTGTAGACTCTGATTTCGTTGTTGTTGAACTAATATTTGGTGTTTGAAAAGCTGCGTTATGTAATAATGTCCCTTGACGATAATAAGCCATAATGAGATGCGATAAAGGATGAATCATTGTCACACTCGGTGGATTGATTACAGTCACAATGTTATATTTTATCCAGCCTTTTGGCTAGATTATTTTCTGTCGATATTTTCGTATAAGCTATTTGTTTAGACTTCTTCGTTGGTCTAGATTACGCTACTGCAGAACATGCTGGGTCCGATAATTCATTTCCTAGGTCTGGCGAAGTGTTATTGAGGTTTTCCATCAGAAATTTCTCTTGCTTGCCCCTATTACATTGGACTTAAACATTACTAGTGAAATGTGGGTTTACTATAGGTTCACGTTTTCCTAAACCTTCAGCGAATGCAGACGTGATGTTGTGTGTTGTTCTAACATATTTTAATCAAATTTTTACCCTACAGGTCGACCGCGGCCACGTGTGACGTGGTACTTAGAGAACGTGGTGATAGACGACTCGTTCGAGCAGCGCCCTGACGGCGTGACGGTGAACACGCTGACGTTCCCTAACGTGGGCCGACAGCACCTGAACTCAAGGCTAGTCTGTCAGGCATCTAACACCAACCTCGCGCAGCCGGAGACCAAAGTTCTTATTTTAGATATAAATTGTAAGTACAAAATAACATCATCATTTATTTGCAGATGACATTGTAATCAGAGAAAGTGGGGATACTCGTATATCGGCTACAGGGTGCGGAACTAACCCGTAATAACTATGTCTAACCTGTTCTGTTTTTTGGGCCTCATCTAAGGCGACTTCTGGGCTGTCACTGACAACGTCAAAGAATTGGCAAAGATTTTAGGCATGTCACGTTCAAAATGTCGAAGTAGTTAGAAGTAGATTAATAATTTTAGTTTGATGTTGTTAATAATCACCATGTACGATATTTTTGGATATAATGAAAATGTACAACTCTGATTCCCAAGATACAGACTAACGTCTAGTTTGAGGTTCACCGTTCACATTGCTATGTATGATGTACTAGATTATTAATAAATATTTCAATTTCATTTCAATTCCTCCTGCAACACAGTTATAACTAGCGCAGGAGTCAGAGAATTCTATTATTAGTTGTACTTGTTTTATGTCAATAACTAATTTTTGTATAATTTACCATTTCGCGTCGCCAAAGAAAACTAATTGCTGCTCCCTCGTAAAAATATATCAATGAAAGTTATTTTGTAAAAAAATTGGGTTGTATTTTTCTCTCCAATTTGCTATCAATATTTTAGTGCTTGACACTTGCGTATTCAGCATTTTATTTGAGCCATTTTTGTTAGTGTTTTTTAAAAAGAATACCAAAGTGCTATGTGAGTAGGATAACATTTTTTGTCAGTGAATGATTATTAAAAAAGAATTTCGAAAACCAAAATGATTTTTGAGGAGGATACAAATTTTGGATGATGCTTGTAAAATTTACACTAATATTGTCGATTTTTGTTACAGTAAAACCAATAACAGTGAACATACTGACGAAAGAGAAGCAAGTATCAGCAGACAAAAGGTACGAAGTCGAGTGTAAGACGACGGGTTCAAGACCAGAGGCATACGTCACGTGGTGGAAGAACAATAGACAACTTAAGAGGATGGCAAAAAATGTGAGTTAACTGTACTTCTAGACGGTATAATTTTGAATGCACTTTTTCACCTCTTAGAAACCGTGTTGAAATCTCATAATTATTGGTCCTAAGTGGCGAAAAGGTGCATTTAAAATGATGATGAATACTGAACTAACATACCTACTAATGAAAACTTTTTGTATTACGGCTTACAAAGACGGTTCATAGAAATATTAATCAAATTAATTTAATTGGAAACCATTATTCACTGTAGTGATATTACTTATCAAAGTAAATAAACGCGTTAACAGATTTTTTCTGAGAATGAATGCCAGTTTTCCTGTAAGTATACTCTAGCTCGAAGCTGTCGATCATCAAAGATACAAATTGAGCTAAAACTGCTAAAACCTACAAACAAATACCCGTCAACTTTAAAAACCTCATCTCCCGTGTATATAACCGATCCAATCTCAACACCAAACACCAGAATCACTTCCAGAGCATACAATATCAAATGCAATTTAACGTAAAGCGCATCTTTTCACAGTTTTCCGAGAACAACGAGACGTTGAGCGTGCTTAGCTTAGTGACTGGCGTGGAGGACGACGGCAAATATTTGACGTGCCGCGCTGAGAACAAACATATACAGGACTCCGCTATCGAGGACAAATGGAGGCTCAATGTTCACTGTGAGTATTGATGACAGTTTGAAGGGTTTTGATTGAAGAGATAGATGGGATAAAGCATTTTCGTTTGTATTTTCGTCGAAATTTTGGAATTGGGGTAAATAATATCACTTTACTGTTGAGACTCAAGACCAACGTTACGGTACTTGTAAGCATTCTAGTTGTACTTATATAGTACATATCTATTAATTCCATGGTGTGACCATTAAATTGTGACCTGCCCTACCATCAGGCAATGGGCAACATTTTCAAACTTTTAACTGTGTTTATTGAATACGAGGGTTTTGGCTATTTTGTATTAGTGTGTGTATTTTATGTATTTTGTGTGGTTTGTGCAGATTAAACAATATTTCTGTCTATATTCAGGGTTATGGGTAAAACACTAACAACCTATTAAGAGTTCATTTTACTCATTAAAAAAATCTGCTGTTCTCTACATTTTGACGAGTCATGCGAACATAAATCTACGGAGCAGGAGATTTTTTTTCGCGATGACTGGTTTGGTCCAATAGTAAAAGTTGTTCATAAGGATGAGTAAATTTTAACGATTTCTTAAAAGGATGTACTTGTATTGCCAAGAGCCCTGTATATAGCAATAAGTCAAAATAATACTTGAGAGACTTTTGTAATATACAACCAATTAGAATTTTATTGATAAAAATACTGAAATCTAAATAGGAGAGAAAGCAGCCAAATGCATTCAACTTCACTCAAGAGCTGAAAGTGCAATTTAAGCCAACGTAACTTAAAAAACCGGAAAGTGCGAGTTGAACTCGTGTGGTCAGGGTTCCTTACAGTGAATATGTTATCTACCATGTTTTTATTACAAGAACAAACTTAACATTGTAGTTGAAAAACGTGTTCTCCCAGACATTCCAACCGCAAATGCCAGTTTGTACTCATAATATTGAGAGATTTACCATGTTATTTTAGAACCATTGACTTATAGGTTTTCCTGTAATCTATAAGTAAAGAACCATTTTCTGTATTTTTTTCAAAATTTTTAGGCACTGTAGTTTCGAAGATAAAGGCAAATTTTCATCTGTTTTCGTAAATAACTTTAAAATTATTTAAAAAAAATTGAGACTGTCACAACAAGCCATTTCATTTGATATGTCACAAGATACAGTTGCATAACTTTTCCTTTTTTTTTCTAATTTGCCCCCTAAAAGTACACACACAAAAACCAAAACCCAAAAATCATCAAAATCTCTGTCTCTGCCTTATTCAAAATTCATTTATTTATTTACAAGTCGTTTTTGGGTCACAGAAGTTCCTATGTGTACCAAATTTCAACTTAATCGGTCCAGTAGATTCAGAGCACGTCGGTTGTGACAGACGGACAGACAGACAGACACACGAGTGATCCTATTTTTCTTTTTGAGGTACGGAACCCTAACAAACGAAAATTTATGAATATTCCTAAATACTTAGATTTTAGTCGAATTTAGGCAAAATGTTGGTCATGACGTGTTCATTAGTGTACATACTGATTCCGTTTAAAACACATTTTGCTAACGACGACAAATGGAACCTCGCTGTTCAGTATAAGCAATAATTAGAATTGAAAGGATTTTGATTATAGAAACGATGATGGATTCTGAGATTTTACGTAACTTTATCTGCCGTCTTTTACTTTATAAGAATATTTGGTTATAAAAAAAGAAATGGTATTGTAAGCTTGGCACCATACCCAATGTTTTTCATTTTGATGTTCTTTTCAGTAGTGCTATCGAATGACGCATAGAATACTTTATTAAATCAAAAATAAGTCAGATTAAAACTATGGCAAAAAAGAACACCGTCTACAAAAGTTTAACGTTCCAAACTATGATGTGAAACAACTTATAACAGCATGAATTTTCTCGTTTATTTTCTAGTAACAAACTTTACAAATATCTTCAAGCTTGTCTGAAGCAACTTTGAGTTTAATGAAAAAACTAATTCTAAACTAAATATCCAAGAAAGTGGTCTTCGAACACGTGTCCCGACCACTGTATTATCAAGTTCGTAATTCCACTGAAGTCATCTCGCTAATTCTGATATCAACTTGTGATTGGATAACTTTCAAGTTCTCGTACTTTCTTTGTTAAACACTGTTTTTCTTTTAGTTCGATTCACTACATTGCTTACTTGGTTTTATTGCTGTTCAAGTGTCTAGTTCAGAGATGTTTGGAAATTGATTGATAGATTTCATGTTGTTGTAATAAAATTGCAAATTTTGTTTCATTATCTTGGGTTAAGTCGTCTACACTTTAGTTTTGGTCTCTTTAGACGAAGAAATAAAATATGAAAAACAGTATAATTTTCAGGTGTCTGTGTGGTGCCGGATGTAAAGAATAGCACCACCCTATTTCTTCCTGCGGGTGTCGTAAAAGGCGACTAAGGGACTTACTAGAGAACGGGCAGCAGCGCTCTCTATGCGTTTTAACACCATACTGCCATCGCCAACCCACCTGCCAAGCATGGCGATTATGGCAACGAAATGGCCCTTTGGGGGAGGCTTATGTCCAGCAGTGGACGTCTTTCAGCTGAAATGATGATGAAGTTGATATATTTTGTGTGTGTCTCAGTAGCTTCGCGCAAGTACACAGCAGTGTAACGCATGTTTATTCATAGTCTTTAAAACAAAACTTTATTTTCACTGAATATGTTAGATTAGGTTTCTTTTTCTATGGAAAAAATAATTGCAATACAACACGCACTGTTACATCGTTTCATTAATATAAGCCTTCTAACTTATCATCTTGTTCACAGATGTCCCCATAGTTGATCTGAAGATGGGCTCAAATCTCAACCCCGATGAGATTAAGGAGGGTGACGACGTGTACTTCGAGTGTACTGTCAAGGCTAATCCCAAGACACATCGCCTTGTCTGGTTTCATGATGTGAGTAATTTGAATCATTGTAATTCACTTAGAGTAAGCTACGGTGATGTATGGTGTTATGCTATCTGCTGGGGTTGTTCACTAAGTCAATATTTCTGTTTATAATAATTAGTGCTCGTGTAATTACTAGCTCATGAGGCATATGAGCTTTGTCTCCGGGATGGTAAAGTTCGAGAGGATGGCACTGGATTTGCAGATGTCCATAAGCCGCAGTGACCACGTGCCATTAGAAGGACCGCTTACTTGCCACCCAATTGCATAGAACAGAACAATAATAACATCTCAATCAAATATTTTGATTTCAGTAAGTATACCTATTACTTTGTCCATAATGGTACCAAATCGAATTACCAATCTTAGCAAATATTCTGATCCAATGGAAAATTTGCGTCAGAAAATAAATGAGATACCTAGACGAAATAAAATTCTGAGACTAAAGAGATAAATCAAGCTAGTATTCTTGTTTTGATCCTACTTAGTCTCAATATGGCCGCTAATCTAGATGTTTTTTCGGTCCTATTATTGAATTATTTTTCGTAGTTATAAATAAATATCTAGGTATAACGTACGATACCTATGACACAACTTGAAAGGTTCATCGGCTAAATTCGTCAAACACGATTACTATTTGAGTAAAGCATAGTTTTATTCTTTCGTTGAAGCACATCGGTAGAAAGTTGAGTCGCAATTTATAGGTACCCTCTTTAACAATTTGTTAGAAGTAAGTACCTAAGGCATGTAGGTACGATAGAATATTCATGCAGTATAAAATTACTTGCCTTCAACTCCCAGTAAACTGCAATTCATTTATGTATAAAGGTTCCAGGAAATGCAACGTACTATGGTATTCCCTGCTAAAAGACATTTAATTTATAACAGTAAAGCATTGGCTACCACAAGTGCTCGTAGTTATTTGTAAGTCTGTATGCTTTGCTCTGCACATTTACTGAAGTATTTGGACCCATGGTTTAATTACTTTTAATTTTTTTAATGGTAGATAAAACATGGAAGTTGAAACATGAAACATGGGAGTTTGAAAAAGTTAAATAAAAATAGAAGGCCCAAAAGTATATCTAAGCTTAAAATTTACTTTTATGAAACCTTTGCGAACACTTGACTGCAAGTATAATGTATGTGTGCCTTAGATTATACCTAGTAGAATTGTTATTAATATAATTTTCGTTGTAAGAAGTTCGTGAAAAGGGGACTACAACATTTGATAATAAGTCTTTTGAAGAAATGCAGTACCTACAATCAATCACAACGATTAAAAATTTCGTTGATATTTTTATTATTATTTATTTATTACTAAAATACTTCATCAATTTTACAGTTGGTTCTGTGTGATGGTGAGCTGTCCATTCTAAACTAAAAAAAAAAAAACAAAAAAAACAGTGGTTATTACTACAATACACACATACACATCATTGATCTTTAAAATAGATCGACGATCACAAAATCTTGATGAAGTGAATAACTCTATTCTTCAGGTCCAAGATTGGTTTACGGTAAATAATTTGGTATTAAATGAAAAAAAAACCAAATGTATTAGATTTAAATTACCTAATGTTAGAAGTAGCGAATGTGATATCATATTGAACGGAGAAAAACTGGAATTTATTAATCAAACGGTTTTCCTAGGAATCACTATAGACGAGAAACTGCAATGGGGACCACATATAACCTCTCTGGCGGGGCGGCTAAGCTCGGCCGCTTATGCTGTTAGAAAGATAAGACAGCTAACAGATATAGAAACCGCGCGTTTGGTTTATTTTAGTTACTTCCACAGCATTATGTCGTATGGCATTTTACTGTGGGGTCGGGCTGCTGACATTGAGTCCATCTTTATTTTGCAAAAGAGAGCTGTCAGAGCAATTTATAATCTCCGTCGCCGCGAATCTCTTAGGGAACTATTTAAAAGGATTAATATTATGACGGTACCTTGCCAATTCATTTATGAAAATATTATGTATGTAAGGAAAAATCTACATATTTTTAACAAGATAAGCGATAGACATAATTTTAATACTAGAAATAAAGATAAAATAGATCAACCATTTTTCAGATTATCTAAAGTACATACATCTTTTATGGGGTACTGTGTTAAATGTTACAACAAAATACCTTGTGATATATTGAAATTAAATGAGAGAAAATTTAAAACACATATTAAAAGTACACTTTGTAAACAAGCATATTACAAGTTAGAGGATTATATCCAGGACAGGAATGCTTGGAAACATGCTGGTCCAGCTCCATAGGACAATCTAGAGTCTAGACAAAATCAAACTGGTTGCTATTTTTATGGTAAAATCTGTTATTTTTATGATATTCATTTTACATTCTGTGATAACCTATACTCACACACTGACTTATTTTTTTAGAAAAACATACTTGTATGATGTTTGTAAATATGTGAACACCACGTATCTATCTAATAATTAAGTTATTTTTCATTGCTTAGTTTTTAATTCGTTTTACCTATTATGGTATAGTAATTTTATTCTAGGTGCATCGTCTTCACATATAATCATATAATTAATGTAATCAAACAAAATATTGTAAAACATTTTTAAAAGAGTACCGGTGGAGTTTCTTGCCCATTCTTCTCCATACGAAACTACCTTTTGGAAGGGGCAACTAGAATCAATTCTATTTTTTTTGTAAATTTTGACGTTCAAAAGTGCCTCTTATGTGCCTATTTGAAATAAATGGTTTGACTTTGACTTTGACTTTAATACTAATTAAATTACTTACATTAATTTAGTCTGTGTGGTGCCGGACGTAAAGTAGCACCTCCCTATTTCTTCCCGTGGGTGTCGTAAAAGGCGACTAAGGGACTTACTAGATAATGGGCAGCAGCTTTCTCTATGCATAGTAACACCATACTGAGATCGCCAACCCGCCTGCCAAGCGTGGCGATTATGGCAAACGCCCCCCGCCTTTGGGGGAGGCCTATAATAAGTTTAATATTGTGTTAGTAAAAGTTTTAATTTGTAATTATACCTTTCAAACCCGTTTTGTGTAATTTGGTGATGTAACAATTTGGATTTTTATTAATCTTCTTCCCAAAAAGACGTGTCTGAGTTACATTAATCAATCCTTTTTTATCGGTTCATGTAGAACTCTGAAATCTACCACAATGAGGGATCAGGCGTCATCCTGAGCGCCCAGAGCCTGGTGCTGCAGAGTGTGACGAGGGCTGCAGCTGGTGACTACACATGCATGGCAGCCAACAGCGAGGGAAAAGGGACCAGCAACCCTGTCACTTTGCTGGTTCGATGTGAGTATCGAGAATTAAGTTCTATTGACGAGAGTTGAATGTGACTAAGGCAAATCTTCTGATACCTAGAAGTTTGCCATAACTTGAGCTCTCCTCCGCTTCCTTCAGTTGTTGGATTAGGCTTTGGTTTCTTATTTTATGCTGTATGCGACTTCTGACTTAAGCGTCAATGTTCCGATCGACATCTGAGTCAATCGAATTTTCCGAGACTGGGGAAAATTCGATAGACAGCAGTCAGCCAAACTCGGAAAGTTCGTTTTATTTATACGCTTAATCTTTTATTCACCTTTTACGAAAACGCACTTTTGCCGTGAAAAGCTCGTTTATGCGATTCATGCGCGCTTACACGTCAAAATCATGTCGGTGACGCAGGTTGTCTGACGGGGATGCTGATAGCATGTCGGGACTCTTTGAGCAAGAAGGTGAAGCAGTTAGCATGTCGTGTAGGTCGTGTATTGGTTTACATGTTGGGGACGCTGATAGCATTTCGGTGACGCTGTTGACACGTCGGTGACACGTTTAGCATGTCGACGACTCGCTTAACTTGTCGGTGCCGCGAACCCACAGATTTTGCCCCTACCAAAATGGCTCACTCATTTTCATTTCCGTCTTTTGTTTTGTATTTTAGTTTCAGCATGCCAAAGAAAAACATAAGTATAATTTTAATCAAAAAAGTCTGTTACACAAATAACTAAACATAAATTAAAAGAGGCGGATGAAAATCATTATAGTATATACTAATTCCACGCGTAAAATTTAATAAATGAGCCGATGATGCTATCGTAACTTTGAGTGTTTAACCACTCAAAGTATCATAAAAATGATTTGTTTTTAATAATTTGCTACATCGGTATCTCGTCGCGAGATAAAGAACTGTCAAAATGCCTTTTTCGAGTTTACTCGAGCTTTGCGGTCATGTTAGGGTTTATATGCTCGACTAAATGTTTTGAATACCTCCCTTCATTTGTGGTGATCTTTGGCCTGTTGTAGTACAGTATGCCGCACCCACTGGTAACATTTTGACCTTGAGTTGGCCTAGCGTAGTACGGAGGATAATTATACGCTAAATTAAAATAAGTATTATTTTTTTGCTTATATTTTATATTCACAACCTAATTGTCTTAGGAAGAGAATTCATAAAATATTTTTATCAACTCTCTTATCGTAAAATTCGAATTATAAACTTCAAAACGAGTTTATATTGACTATTGACATCTAACAAAATAATGTTATAAAACGATTTTTTTTCCAATGAAATTAAATTATATGAAATGATTTTATATAATTATGTAAGTAGGTTTGTACAAACACTTTTACACGTCAATCATACTTGAAAAAAAACCGGTCAAGTGCGAGTCGGACTCGTGCACGAAGGGTTCCGTACCATTCCGTACCTATATATCCATAAAAATGGCAAAAAATCACGTTTGTTGTATGGGATATTTGTATGCCTATTGCCTTAAATATTTGTTTTATTTTAATGTAATTATTTATTTTTAAAGTGAATATATAACTTAATATTCTGCGAAGCGTCTACCTGTTGAAGTTGTCAATATCGAGCAAAAACGAGCAAAAAAATCACGTTTGTTGTATGAGAGCCCCCTTAAATATTTATTTTATTCTTTTTTACAGTATTTGGTGTTATAGCGACAACAGAAATACACCATCTGCGAAATTTTCAACTGTCTAACTATCACGGTTCATGACATACAGCCTGGTGACAGACGGACAGACAAACAGACAGACAGACGGCGGAGCCTTAGTAATAGGGTTCCCGTTTTACCCTTTGGGTACGGAACCCTAAAAACTAGATGCGGTCGGCGTTTCCTATCTGACTACTCTGAGAAGAAAGGCCGAACCAAACTCAGAGGGATACAGGGCAAAATCCAAGAAGTTAATATCACCAAGGAGTTTCCATCAATATTTTTTTTGGAATGGAACGCATTGCGGGGGGCGCCATTTTTATAGCATCACAAAAAGTTTAAATTACAATTTTTACTTGTCCGTGGCTGGCACCCGCTTTATCGCATGCGTGGTGATATGCTGGGTTTTGGCGCCATTCATACGTTTTGTTGTACTGAATTCCGTGGGTTTTTTTATTTTTATTCTTGCCTAAAAATGTCTGATATCAGACTCTGATCTTTTATTTAATACCTTTAATCCCAATATAAGAGAGTAGATAAAGTAGTTTAAGAAACTGCACATAACTAGGTACCTACCTATTAAAATACTCATGTGATACTATTAAACACACACTCGTGTTTTAATACCCCTCATTATGCAACAGTTTCATAATAGTTAATTATGCAACTGTTGTATAATAACGGGTATTAAAACACGAAAAGCAGTATCACATGTGTTTAATACCTCACAATGTACAGTTCCATGCAAGACTTTATCTACACCCATGATATGAATCCTCTATAATACATTTTTGCAATACTAATATCGAACAAAAATTGCGGGACACGACGTGAATTCGAATAACCTAAATAAGTTTTTTTTTTAATTGCAGCACTGTGGTAGTGAAACGCGCGTGCATGACAATGTTCTTTTTTGAAATTCTAGATACCGCGAATTGAGTAGTGAGGAAAGGAGTTGCATAATGAAATTTAGTACAACATTATAACACTCCTTTGGATGATATAATGGTCACTATGACACTGGTTGTTATAATGTTTGGCAATTTATAAGCTGTCTCTGAAACTTTTGTAGAGGATTTATAGCATGGGTGTAGATAAACTACTATTAGAGTACTCTACGTTTGCCTTCAGAACCAAAACTAGTTACGAATAACCCGCCGTAAATAGATACCATGCAAACACTACCAAACACTAAACATTATATACGAGTACTTATGTATCTCCTCGATTTCTGCAACCAACACACTTTGACTCCTATCTCGGCGAATAGCATTTAGTGTAGGAGGCGAATGTCACCAGGGATTTGATACACAAGTAGGGCTGCTTGCTGAAGCGTAGTAAATATTTATAATATATTGGTCATGCTTCTAAGCTTTTCCATAGTCCCTTATACTTTCCTATGCTTTATAATCATTTAAGCATAACATCCATGTCAGTGAAATATTACGAACCTAATATCTATTTTCTATCACGATGACAAAATCTGAATTTACAGGACGCCACTGCTATTTGACACAAATATTGGTATTTAGATCAGCTCGTGGCTAAGTGAGTGATGGGTGACAATCTTTACATACCGAGACTACATCGTGTCTCAGAAAGCATGTTAAGCCGTTGCTCCCGGCTGTCGTTCGTGGATCTTTACAATCGTTACGGGTCATCAGAAGCCCGAAAGTCTGTCAACCTGTCTTACCAAGGGGTATCGTACTACCCAGTTTTGCCCAGGATTGTGGAGGTCAGATAGTCAGGCCAGGTCAGGTCGTCGCTCCATGTAAAATACTGGTATTCAGCTGCATTTTGTTAGACTGGAAGCCGACCCCAACATAGTTGAGAAAAGGCTAGACAGGTTGATTGATTGGTATTTAGATCAGGATAAAACAAAAACATTCCTGCAATATAAATGAGGCTATTGTAGAAACAAAACACAACATAAAATGGCGTTACGTCCGGCAAAAGTGAAAGACACCTCAACAGCATAATAAAATCTGGCCACTGCTGCATGACCCTTTAAATAGTTTAACAAAAAGGGTCAAGTCATAAAACGAGAACTTGACTCCTTTAACATGGTATTCCCTATGAGGACAATGTAAGGAAAACTTTTACCTTGGTTTCATTCAGTACATGATTCTAGATCCGAGCGTAACATCGGTAATTAAAAACAATATCTGCTGTTCCATATCAACCGTGCTTTTCATAGGAACGTTGTTATACTAGAAAGCTTTTTTTCAAAAATCTCGTCTATTCCTCTTTGTGTAAATATCAACCCTAATTCCTCAGTACACTCGACATTCGTTTGAGGTTCACAAAATTTTAGAGTCCGTTAGATTGCTTTGGGACCTAGATTAGGTATTACGTTTTGAATAATGCTTTTAGGAAAGATGTTACGCGGACGTTTGGTGGAATAATGGCTCGAGAATAGGTAACGAAGTAATAAGTGTTTTGTTAGCCCGTTCAAACAATGTAAATGGAATTTCAGAGTACAATGTGACTAGAACAATTAACGTTTGAATATTTGGTTTGGGGTTTTGAACGGTTTCTGTACAATCGCATTTTGTGGGAGCACGCTCAGTAAAGTTTTGGTATTTGAAATGTTTGAACTTACCTCACGCAAGGGAATTTGGTCGTTTGATACCCATTCAACATTTACACTACGCTACATAATATGTAGCAGACGCACATTGGAAGGCCTCCCACGAGGTGGAACGAACATCTGGTGAAGGCCGCATAAATTCGCTGGATGAGGGAAGCACATAACCGGTCAAAACGGCGGTTCTTGGGGAGGCCTATTATAGCCAGCAGTGGACGTCTTTCGGTAGTAACGATAATGATATTTATGTAGAAAACTATAATTAAGAAAACCACATTACAAATGAAAACGCCATTACGAACATGTTACGAATGCATTGTAAGCGAGGAAAATATACCAGCACAGCAGTTACCAAGCCAAGCAAAGAAACACCCAATTTCCAACTGCGAACACAGCGCAAAAATCCAAACCGCTGTCTCTGAAAACCGTCAGTTACAGACTCGAAATCTCTACTAACACAACAACTATTTTCCACACCAAAACCCAAGAATTAAGAGAGAACAACAGCATGAAAATACCCGCAAAATATTATCACTTAAACTGTATAAAATTATATTAAAATTTGTTGGGAGGAGACAAAGGGAGGTTAAAACTCCCCTGAGGACCGCAAACCGGCCTTGTTTCTGTCAACCACGGAAGTGATATAAAAACCTGAGAAAATGCAATTTACTTGCAAAATGGATGAGGGGTTGCAGGGTGGACCCTAAAATTGTCCTATTATACACAGGAGCGCGTTTAATGGCAGATGCATAGAAGTTGCCTGTCGAAAATTGGATGAAAGGAATGTTATTAAAATGTTTTAGTTTAGAGGAAGTTGTGGGTCGAGGCTCTGTTAAGTTTTATGTTTATAATGAAACTTTCTCTTCTTTTTGTGAAATTAAAAAAAATACACTTATTTTGAATAACACAGCTTGAAACTGTTACTGTTACCACCTGCTCGCATATTTAGATATAAATATTTCTTATTCATTTATTCCCCTAGGTCTACGAATGGACAATGGTATTTTACATTGTCTTCTGGCAACTGTGGTCCATAATTTATCAGTTCATCATCATCCCAGCCTTTTCCCAAATATGTTCGGGTCGGCTTCCAGTCTAACCGAATGCATCTGACTACCAGAACGTTAAATTGAGCGACTGCCTGCCTATCTGACCTCCACGACCCAGTTACTGGATAATACGATACCCCTTGATAAGACTGGTTTTCCATAATTTACCAGTTAACAAGCTAGAATTAAGTATCTACTCAAACGAAACACTGACAAAACAGTTTAATTACCCGCCCTGTACAGCGCTCAAATTCGGCCACCTGACCAAAAAACCAGAACATTTTAATCCCACAAGCCTTACCTGAAACTCAACACTATCAAGCTCAGTAAAACTAGTTCCATTACGTCACAGGTTGGACTTTATCATTAAAAGTGCTGGCAAAGTGTTCAGAGCTGCAGTTCTATAACGATCGCCAAGTTTCTCCAGTCTTGTTAGACGCGACGTAATATTGTACGTCATACTTTGTCCGAAGTTTTGTTATTGTTTATGGGTGTTTATGAGTTGAGTAATTTTAAGGGGATGAATGTTTTTTGTGATTGTGTAATGATTTTTTTTTGTATCGGTATAGACTTAGGTACATAAATGATTTGAATACCTTAGACATTTTCTGCCATGATATTTTATGGTGGATGTTTGTATTTTTTTGTTAATGTTTGTTCCCGCATAACTCTGTCGTTTCACAACCGATTTGAAAAATTATTTTTTTGTTGGAAAGGGTATACTTTCCAAATGGCCCCATGAAACTTTTATTGAAATCGGACAACCGGTTTTTGAAAAATCAACAAAAATCTAATAATGTATCTACATTGTCTGCATTAACGATCTTTTCGTTTACTCTGCATTGTGTTTTTTGTTCGCGCATAACTCCGTCATTTACGATCCGATATGGAAAATTCTTTTTCGGCACTAAAAAGAGAAAAATAAAAAAGATTTTAGAAAAAAAAAATACTTAACCGACTTCCAAAAAAACACTACAAAGTGAAAAATAACTTTAATTTCGGAAGTCGGTGGCATAAAACTAAAATACAGATCCAAAGACACCGACTTCCCAAATTAAAGTTATTTTTCACTTTGTAGTGTTTTTTTGGAAGTCGGTTTTTTTTTTTTTGTAAAAAGTTTTTTATACATTATCTTATCAGAATATTAGTCAGATTTTTTTTAAGAAAATCAATAATCTTAACTTGTGTTTCTATTCATGATAATGTTTGAAAATTAGTAAATATATGACGCATACAGTTGAACTATTAAATTAACCACGATAGGTAATCAATTTTCCTTCTTCCCTAGATGCTCCAGTTTGTGCTGAAAGAAGAGACGGAGAACTCTTTGGGGCACTAAAACAAGAGACAGTCTCTCTACACTGTTCTGTAGACGCCAATCCAGCTCTGGTCTCCTTCCACTGGACCTTCAACAACTCTGGAGAACAAACGGAATTGCCGCCAAAGTATGTTTTGATCTTAATTTTTTTATCGATATATTCGCCGCGGTCTTACCTACTGGTAAATGATGCGATCGACTCTGGCGATTGCTTATCTAGAAGGGATCGAATCGATACGAAAATTCGAACGATTTTGAAATTGAAAATACTCGTTTCTTACATAATATTTGCTTTGTTCTAGACTTTATTCATAACTATGGGTGATACTTATTTTGTCTATTGCAAAAAAAATAACCAAAATGCTATAAGTAGGTAAGTACTAGATGTATTTTCTTTAAAAAAAATTAGCTTGTCTTACAGTGGTCGCATAATATGATGTGTAACATCTGTCATCTCACCATTGTAATAGGCCACTGAGCAGCGACAGAAACAAACCTCAAAATTAACACTGAAATATTTATTTGAACAATAATTATTCGATTTAAATATTTCAGTAGGTACATATTTATTAATAGTCGCAATTCGACCCCTTCTATAACTTACAATCTATATAGTACTTACTAATTCCATCAGTACATTAATTCCATTCCATGCTATTAAAAAGAACTTATTCCATGCTCAAGCTGTCACTTCCTGTTATACACTTCTGTTCCTTTAAAAAGAAAACGAGAGGAAAGATGTTACCCATCAAAAAATGGAACGTATATTACTTAACGTTTACGTCGCACGTTCGTGCTGGGGCCTCTGTTCACTCGAGCTTAGACTCACAGACTCATTATTTTTAGAGAGACTTATATAAATGCTACTACTCGACTAATGATTTTATGAATGAAAAATTGACTTAAATATTAGGAATTAATTATATTCTCATTTAATCTCTTTGACTTAATTAACTCTTTTTGACATTTCCATATCTAATATTTGACTAATTTGCAATTTCAATGTTATAGTAATATGGTTAATTCATTGTTAAGTATGTCTAACAAACTAACTAAAACCCTAAAAATGTATTTGTACGCCGAAAATGGCAGAATATTATGAACTTTTACAAAATTAGGTAACAACTGTGTAACAATATTCTGACAAATTAATGGACTATTCTATTCTATTCTAAGTAGTCACCTTTAGAGTGCAAAGAGCCTTCACAACACTTAAGTTTGCCTGGTGCACCCTGGGTAAATAGTGGCAATATTTCACACCATTACATCATTTTAAACTAAACTAGGACAGCAAAGGGTACCTATTAATAAATTATTGTAGGTACAACTTTGTTTGACACTAAACTTCAAACTGCCATTGTTTCCCGTCTTCGCCCTTTCATCTCCCATATTTAATATCTCATTGAAAGTACATAGAGTTGGCCTAGATATTGCTTTGAAAGCCGTAAACATAAACAGTAGTTAGATATTGTACTGTAGGAACTAATTTTAGACTTTAATAACATTTTGCAACTAGTGTTTATTGTGTAATGCATTAAATCAGATAGCACACTGTAACAAAATAAAGTGATCCATCCAGCTGAACTTTAATGAATTACATTCAAAACTGGGCTGACGACAAAAATCTTCCCGTAATTTTTCACAGTGTGTCCTCTTTTGTAAAGACATGGATCAACGGTGGACGATTTTATACCTCCTCAAACGTATACAGAACCAAGTATATAAGAGTATAAAAATATTTAACACTACTTTTTTTGGGCAGTCGATTCGTGTAATAATCCACGTTATTATCTCTCGTTATTAATCTTTTACACTATTACTAGACACTATTTCTTAGATTACTTACTTACTTTAGCCGGTTTTTTCAATCCATAGTAAATGATTGGTCCGTACAGCCGAATTATCACTTTCTCTCTTAACAAACCATTTCTTCTTCATTCAGATTATACAGCAGTCACGGCCACACCTCGACCCTGAACTACACTCCGACCACTGACATGGAGTATGGAACCTTAGCCTGCTATGGAGAGAATGCTGTTGGGCAGCAGAAAGTACCCTGCCTGTTCCAGCTGGTAGCTGCTGGTAAGTTGTTGAACTTCAAAAGCCTTGTCTTATAAAATGAAAATAACCAAAGTGATCACCGATTTCGTAAAGTACAACCCTTACGAAGTCGGTAATCACTTTAGTCTTTTTCATATTATTAAACTCGTTGTCCATTATTATTTTTCTCACTTTTGTATGACTTTGATGCGTCCTTTTTAACGTATCTAAAATTACAAGATTTTAAAAACTAGTATTCAGCTGCATGAAGCAATGGTAACGAGCGCGACTTACTAGTTGTTGGTTTGAATCCAGGCAGGCGCTTTACTTTGTGTAAATTATTTCAAATCGGTGAAGAAAAACATCGTGAGGAAGCCAGGTCTTAGAACCAAAAAATCGAAGACATGTTACGACCCACTTCGATCTCACCGAGAGTAGGCCTATATCAGTAGTGGGACATTTATAGGCCGAATATGCTATTCAGCTGCATCTGGTAAGATTGGATGTCGAACCGGGTGGGAGTGTGAAGTAAATCTTTAGGTCGGTTTTAAGTCTGCTAAAGGATTTCGTAGGTCGACTTTACGGTTGTTAATATCATGAAGCTTGAATGATTTTTGTTTAGGCCTTGAACTAATAACCCATTTTAGTTCTAAAACTCAGCCATTGATTTACTTTACAAACTAATTTTCTATTATCATTACCATCGTTGGTCAAGAATCAAGATTATTTATAGATAGTAGAACAGTTATGTTTAAGTTGAAGGGTAACTTACTTTTACTCTATTATTTTTAGACAAAAATAAATACCCAATTATTACTATTATTTATATACGTTCAACATTGGTTTATAAAAGTATTTAGGAAAGGTATTACTGCTAATGTATAAACATTATAAACTTATATATTTTCTTCACGTAGGTCGTCCATTCCACCTGCAGAACTGCTCGGTAGCCAACCAGAGCATAGACTCGTTGAACGTGGAGTGCGTTGAGAACTTCGACGGAGGACTGCCACAGACCTTCCTCATGGAACTACTGGAACTGCCTTCACTCATTGTAAGTTTTATCACTGTTGACTTATTAATTTTGCTTGGGTTTGAAAATAGAAATAGATCAAAAGATTTAAAAAAAACTATTGTTTTTGCTTCAAAGTACCTACAGCAATGTCTTTAAAGAAAGAATATAAAAGCAATAAACTAATTAAACGGTAACTACCCAATTTGGAAAGACTAATGATTTTTTTTAAGAATTACCTACTTACCTAGATACATAACCATTCTTCCCAGGTACGCTACAACGTCTCCACGAACCGAACCCCTCCGTACTTCGAGATCCGAGGTCTTCCCCCTGGAGTCAGCTACAGGATCGACCTGTATGCTGTCAACGCAAAGGGAAGAAGTGACGTATCCACTATAGAAACTGTCACGTTGAAAGGGCAGGCTAAATTTACTGGTAAGTTGCTTAATTCTTTGATGTAACATATTAGGCTTTCTGATGAAAGACGAGGCCGGTGTTGGGGGATTGCAGATTTCATCAAAGTACTTCACTTCTGTATTTATTTACCTATTGTATGTAAGTATGGAGAAATGTATGACTACGTAACTTCAAAGAGGATCATCATAGACTATGGCCTAAGTCATCGGGCTTCCAGAAACCGGTACGCTGTTGAATTTGATGTTGACTATTGAAATTGGTTGAACAAACTACCAGCAACCTTCTATAAACGATATTACAACTTATTTTGTGTTCAATTTATTTGAATTGCTCAATACAAACAAGTCAGAGACGATTTATTCGAAGAAAAACTTATTTCAACACTTCCCTTGTTATAATTTATTTTGACTCCAGTTGCAACATTGACATATTACCACGTAAACCAAATAAACTGGTGACAGTAAACTCTATACTACCCACATATACCACGCACAAGACCATGGATTTTTAACGCATACATAAGCATAACACTCTTTACATCCAATCCTGGATCACAATACCCTCTCGACTTGCTATTTCTTCGTTTAGAATCTGTTGGTATCGCCATTAAGTGCTTCCCCCAAATAAGCAGTTCTCACGCTCCAAAACGACGCCCACATAAAATTCTACTCAGTAAATATTATATCAATACAGAAGGTTTACTTGCTTGGGAACTTACCTACATTATACTGCATTTGTATGGTGCAACCGTGCACTATCTACTAGATAATGCAGTCGGTAGCACGAAATTATAGGTACATCAAATTTTCTGGCTCCAAAGACCAAAATGTAGGAATCGGTCTTGAGTTACGATTACAAGTTTCGTTCAGAAACCGCGTTCAAGCAATTATACAAATTTTTTACCAAAAACCGGCCAAGTGCGTGTCGGACCACGCACAATGAAGGGTTCCGTAGTTTATGAATTTATCCCTAAACAAACTTAACATTGTAGTTAAAAAACATGTTCTCAATTTACCAACTGAAAATTTAAGTTTGTAATCGCAAAAAATGTTTTTTTATGTGATTAAACTACAAATTAACAATTTTCGGACTTTTTCCTTTACTTGTGCTGTGAGACCTTGCTTCTGCCCAAATTTCATGATTCTAGGTCAACGGGAAGTACCCTGTAGGTTTTGATTTGTTTGCGAGTATCGAAATATATCGCAATAATGTCGCTTATATCGCCGTATCTTTTTATTGCATTGACTAGGAAGCTTGATTTTTTTAGAGCCTCGAGAGACCAGAGCTCTTGACAGACTGACAGACAGACAGACATACAGACTGACGGACAGACAGACAGACAGACGGACAACGAAGTGATCCTATAAGGGTTCCGTTTTTTCCTTTTGAGGTACTGAACCCTAAAAATTAATCAGAATTGCACACACAGCATAATATGCAGCTTTCATAAGTATTTTTAAAGCAAGGCCTTATTGTGTCTCTCGGTTAACAAAACATCATAACATCACGCCTTGTTTCCCCGAAGCGTTAGGCAGAGGTGTACCTATAGTACACCCACATTTCGCCAGTTATGTTTAAGTCCCATGTAGGCGAGCCTATTGCCATCAACCGGGCACAAATCCAGACTCCGGGCTGATACTGAGAAATTCATAATGGAAAAACCCAATAACACTTTGCCCGACCTGGGAATCGGACCAAGGACCTCATGCTCAGCAGTAGTGCTTGCGACCACTAGACCAAAGAGGTAGTCTCTTGGTTACAAAAGCCAAAATTGATAGTAAGTGTTTAGAATAATGGCGAGATAACGTAGTTTTCTGAGTCTTGTGTCAAATGGATTTTCTATACCTTATCTGTTTCGTGCTTGAACCCAGAAGTCTGAAATTGTTTGCTTATTTGCGATCCAATTCGAACTCTTAAACCATTATAATGTATTTCTTTGTACCGAGTTCACGGTTTTTATTACTTGCAAACAGTATTGAGAAATTCCATTTATAGAACTCGATGGAATTTAGATAGTTGTTGTGGGTTCGGGCTAGTTTTTGCTAGGCATGCGAGAGATTAAAAAACAAAAACATGATTCCTTGTAAATTTCGTAGCCTTGACTCGGGAGTCTAAGAAAGAATACCTACTAACACAAAAAGAAAAAATCATAGATGAAAAGGCAGTAGTTTTATAATAAGTTATCTAACAAAATAAAATTATATTTGTGTCACCGAACTGGTTCCCTATCCATTTGCATAAAATTTTAAGACCTAATATAACTTAGCATAATTTTGTTTGGCATAATTATATTTTCGCATAATATAAATACGCATAACAGCTTACGCATAATTTTTTTAAGCATAATTTCTCTAACCATAATAATGATTAAGCATAATATTCTAAAGCATAAATTTATTAAGCATAAAGTTCTAAAGCATAACTTTTTTAAGCATAATATCCTAAAGCATAAATTTATTTACTGTATGCCTACGAGATAACTTTTAAACGTATTGAATGGTGAGCGAAAGCCGTCTGCGACAATTAGCACGCGTGGGGCCGCCGGAGGCCCGCAGCGCCGGAGCCGTGACAGAAACCCTGCCTGCTGCATGCTGCATGCTTGCTTGTTTGCTGCATGCTTGCTTGCATGCTGCATGCTTGCTTGCATGCTGTATGCTTGCTTGCATGCTGTATGCTTGCTTGCTTCATGCTTCCTACAGCGAAAAAAAAACCCCACAAAATTGTTCAATACGTTTAAAAGTTATCTCGTAGGCATACAGTAAATAAATTTATGCTTTAGGATATTATGCTTAAAAAAGTTATGCTTTAGAACTTTATGCTTAATAAATTTATGCTTTAGAATATTATGCTTAATCATTATTATGGTTAGAGAAATTATGCTTAAAAAAATTATGCTCGCTCGCAGCCGCCTGCTCCTCAGCCCGCGGGCCGCCTCGCCCCTACGCGCCTACGCGATTTTAAATTACACTCTAGGGGTAGGACAAACAAGACTACGTGGAGTCAGTTTTGCAGCAATTCGGTTCTGTCACTAACTTTTGTTGCACAGCATATTAAATTTTTAACCAACAATATTATTTAATTGTTACATAAACTATAGCAAATTGGTTTAATCAGAATTATGTATGGGGTCTAATAGTCATTAAGCCTACTAACGTTATGCTAATAGTCATTAGGCCTACTAACGTTATGCGAATCAAATTTATGCCAAAACAAATTAGTCTTTAAGATGATTATGCCAACATAAAATGTATGTCTAAAAAAATTATGCCGAAGTATTATTATGCCAAAACAAATTGTGCCAAAATCGTTATGCCGAAGTATATTAGGACAAAGAACATTATGCGAAAAGAAGGGATCCCCACCGAACTATGTATTTGACTAACTTCACAACATTCCTGTATTGTGTATTCCTTGTTCATAGGCCTTTGAGAAGAACATAGATCCTGCAATCAATGAAAAAAACGCTGTAATCACAATTTAAATTCAACTTTAACCGTACGTCAATATAATTCGAACAGAAACGAAACACCAATGCAATTTCTTTGCCACCAATATACCGGTAAGGCCCATAATAAAACCATGGCTGTGACCCAACGCTTAATTCCTAGATATCCGCAAAGCTAAATGTGCTCTAATAACTTGGTCACGCTAACGTGAGCCGGTTTTATTTCACGATTCCCGATAGCAAAATGAGTTAATAAACGGCTTGGTTGTTTATTCTGAGAAATGGAGTCCGGTTATTGGTGAAGTTATGGGGAAAAGGACCAAGATTTATAATGTACTGCAGGTTACACGGAGTTTTGATAACGTGGTTGTCATTAACTGACATAATTGCCGATGTCAATTTTACAATTTGTAAACATAACTTACTATTTTTAATTGGTTAAAACTCTCACGTCAAGTTCCACTCCTGAAAATAATGGTCAGGGAATTTGCCATAATCGCTCTTGGCAGACGAATTATTGACAAATGATAATCTCCATAATTATTATGTTGTTATTAGAAAAAAAGAGATATACAACGTGCCACTACAATGGTGACATTAATTTAACACACGGGTAGGGCTAGTGGCCAGTAATCATAAAAAATATCATCGTCATCATTATTTCAGCCGAAAGACGTCCACTGCTGGACATAGGCCTCCCCCAAGCAGCATCCAGCGGATGATAAAAAATATAATAAGATAAAATAATAATAAATTGAAAAATTTAAATTTTCAAACAAACTAAGTAAGTAAGTAAGTCGTTTATTCTGCCAATATGGGTACAGTGATAAATTGATAATAAGTTCAGCCATATTTTACCAATAGGCATGCAATAGGTAAGTTTGACGCTAAAAAAATAAAGGCAATTATAAAATACATTGAATAAAATTCTTAACAAAAATACTACACAATACTTATACAAAAATACTACGCAATACTTATACAAAAATACTACACAATACTAAAAAGAAAAAAAAGGTCTCTTCTTCTTTCAATTCACCTACTAATTGCACGTTATTCGTTTTAATTCCAGTGATGCGATGTTATGATATGTGACCCCGGCAAATGACCACTGCGCTACAGTTCTATAAGTACAGGTTGCTCCAAGATACTATTTTAGTAAATTGTAAATAAACCAATAAATAATAACGTTTAATGAAATTAAAATAAATTCATAAAACGTAAAGGAGAAACCGTATACGTGTGTTAAATGAATGTCGCCATTAAAGCGGCACACTGTATATAAACAAGATACTTACTCCGCTAAGACTTTTTTTCCTACGCTATCATCAAATTAATCATCGTTTATAAAAACTTCGTTTATAAAAACTGCGTTTAGAGAACTGCTGGCCAATTAAAATATGCGTCCAAAAAGCACACTAGTTTATAAAAGCATAATACAGATCTACTCAAACACAACTTTAAGCACCGACCACTGTTCATAACCATTTTGGTTTGGCCATACACAGGGAAAAACGACCGCAAATTTTAATAAGTACAGGTTGCGTTACATTGGTCAATAAAGCACCTAATTTGAAACTAGGTTCAGCCATAACTACCTTTCTGTGTAGGTACTGTTATTAAGGTGAACATTAAACTAGGCTAACTTTAGTCCACAGACTGAGTTAGCGCCTAAGTTGAGACTAATGTGGATTTTAATTGTTTATAAACTATTAATCAATCGATAAGAAGTTAAGGAATGACGTATTTTCTAAATGAAAAAAGTTGTGTAATATTGTTATACTATGAGTAATATTAAAAAAAAATTGCCGCATACCCCAAAGTTTAAACTAGTGGACGAATTTATTATAAACCAAAAAAAAATAAGGACCAAACTTAGCATGACTCACAACGTACACAGACCAAATTTAGCTCAACACAAAAGTCGTAACAGGAACTAGAATTAGCCTATTTTCTTCAACGTTATAACTTGTAGAGACAACGGATGGAACGTTTCTTTTTATAGTTTTCATTACAAGTTTTTCTTTGAGTTGAGTTATGAACAGATACTTAGTTTCTTAGCATTTTTGTCTTTGATTTGGAAGAGAATCTGTTGTTATTTTAATAGTATTCTTTCATTTTTTCATTTATTCAAGTAAACAAATTGTTTTAGCTTTCAAAAGATCTATCTGTTATTTAATTTAGTGGATAGAGATGGTCAAATTAACCTGCTAAGGTTAATGTAACACAGTGATAAATGCATTTCTAGTTTAATATCATTAATAGTAAAGCTAAGCAACTGAATTGCTTAGCTTACTGTATAAAAATGAAACATTACTTATTTTTTAAATAAATTAAGGATTATTAAAATCTTATAAATATTTGTTCGCAGTAATTTATTGTTGCTTTAGCGCCTACCCTTAGGGATTAGCATATCGCGTCGTAACATTCACATTTCTATTTAAAATGGCGTGCTCATAGTTTTTGTATAAACTTTTTAAAACACCAGTATTTGTCACATTTCACCGTGTTTGAAATGATTAAAAGTTAGCTTGTTATAAATTTTAGAATTTAATTTAGATTTTGGAATTCTCTTGTGGTTTTTAGAGTTATAACTAGTATAAACTTCCTACTCGTAACTAATACCGTACTTACTGTTTAAAAATATATTTATTAAGCTATCCGTGTATTTTTGCATAGGTACTTTGGAAGTTCTTTTTAGTTTAGCGGCGAGATGATTACTGCGAAATTCTAAAAAATTTCTAACGGTTTTTGCAATTAGCAGATCAGTGTCAGATGTATGTTGGTTGAAATATGATTCCGCACCGTAACAAATATGGTTCTACAGAATTATAATCATTAGAATTAGCAATACAACTCCTTAAGTTAGAATTGTCATAAAATGTTATTATTTATTAAAATTGTAATTCAATAGGGTAATATGAACTTAGAGAGTTGTATTGATGATTTTTATGATTATAATTCTATAAATAAATATGCAATACGACCGTGAATCATATTAATATCGACATACAATCTGATAGTGACCTGCAAATTGCAAAAAACCTAAAACAAAAATTAATTTCGCGTTCTACCCTGACGCTTTCACCATAACACCGAATCGAATACGAACCAGATACGGATAAGTTTGCACTAAGAATCATACTAACTTCAGAGGCCGTCAAAAGGGCTTATTTTAACATTTATATTTGTTCTTGGATGCCACGACAGAATTTTGGTATCTTTAAAGAATAAAGCATGACTATAGTCAGTCACTAATCGATTTGTTGAAGTAAAACTTCTTTACGCACGCTTGACTTGGGGAGTAAGCTGGTGAATGCGTGACAAGAGCGTTACGGAAGCGAGCGAACGGAAGTTGAGAGGGAGATATAAGTTAGTGAAGATAGAAAGAGAGAGAGTTAGTTGTAAGTTTTACTTCAGTCGTGTGGTCTAAAGCACTCGTTTTTTTTTTCCTATGGTGACGTCCTTATAGAGAGAGTCCGTGTGAGGAGAACGGAGGCTTATGTTTTACTCCTCGCGTATAGCTATGTGTCAAACCCTAATTAACTTATTGTTGTCCCCAGGGGAAGGCAGTGCTCTCGGCATGTCTCCGGTACTAGCGTCCATAGCAGCCATGTCAGCATTACTAGCGACTGCAGTGTGCGGCGTGCTTGCAGTACTGTACAAGCGGCACGCGGCTCGACATCGACATTTACCGGCTAAGCATGCGCCTTTGAGGTAAGTTCCAGTTTTCCAGTACCATTTTCTGCAGTTTTGGTAGCCTTACTAACAACACTGATGGTGCGTTGATGGTAAAGACGCCTGCATCAATTTATTTATTGGTCCACATTAGTTTATTCAATTCCACTGGCCCTTTTCTATGATATTTACTGGCGTGTGGACGTGCGGGCTACCCTAATCTATGCAGAATTCTGTACTAAAGTTTAGTCAAAATAGTATGGTTAATTAAATAGAACTCATTACATTTGGATAGTAATTTAGTCACTATACGTTGGTCTCTTTTGCTGGCAGGCAAGGTTTAGGAGGAAAAGGTATTTTTTATCTTGTAAACTTTCTCTAAGACACCTTAAAGAAGGTTTACAAGACAAAAAATACCCTAGCTAATATTATAAATGCGAAAGTGAGTTTGTTTGTTTGTTACGCTTTGACGCTAAAACAGCTGAACGGACTTGGATGAAATTTAGCACATAGGTACTTTTTTATCCCGGTAGTACATTCCCGTGGGAGAATTTTCGACCACGCAGGCGAAGCCGCGAGAAAAACCTAGTAAGGTATATAATATGTCATCGTAAGATTGTGAGAACCGTTAGTTTATAAATATAATCTATCGGTATTATTTCCGTTACATTATAAACTGTCGAAAAAATTTGAACTGGGTGAAATGGATTAGGTGTTAGGTTAGAACTTTCGGTGCCATCACTGCGTCGACTGCCGGGAGGACACGGCGCAGCATACGCTGGCAGAGTGTGCCGCTTGGGGAGAGCCACGCCGTGCCCTCAGCTCAGGAGTAGGCAGCGACCTGTCGCTGCCAGCCGTGGCCGAGTCGATGGTCGGAAGCGTGGAGTCCTGGGACGCGGTAGTATCTTTCTGCAAAGCAGTCGTGTCGTAGAAGGAGGCTGCGGGAAGGGAGCGGGAGATCTCTTCCACTCACCCGGCCTGCAGCAGGCGGACCGGGCGTCGGCAGAGGGCAGACCGCCCTCTTCTGGGGGGGCCAGAAGAGGGCATTGTCTGCCCTCTGCCGACGCCGAAATGGGTCCAGGGATGGCGGACTTGCGGACGTCCGACCCGAGGTGGCGGCGCGTAGTGTTCCACGCGCGCCTCTTTTAGACGTCACGGGGGGGACAACGGTGGTTGTCTGGGGGGTCAACCACACCTCCCCCCAGACATGAGGAGGCCCGTAGAGGCGTGCGTGCTGGCACCAGCCGGGGATCGCGGTAGTCACACTTGATCCTATGATCCCCGGTGCAAGTGTGGGAAGGGAACACCGGGTTGGTTTTTAGTCAGAAAGAGTCCGACAGCCCCAGGGCAGAGGACATCCATTTTCCACCCCGGGAACAAAAAAAAAGCTTATAACTGTCAAAAATCGCGCGCAAGGCGAGCGAGCGCTATTTCCAAATTGCTCGCAGCTATACAGGCTATTTAGTATTAGCACAAGGTGTGTTACGTCGCAAGCAAGTTTGATACCTTCACATTTTGTCGGTTTCCCATGAATAGATTATAAACTATCGAAATAATATATTGTGTTAAATTGTAAATGGTTTGTTGCAGTTCACAATTTTTCGATAGTTTTTAATCTAATGCAAATAATACCGATAGATTATAAATTAACGAAGCTTATAATTATACGGTGACAAACAAAAGAAATAAACAAACAATTCTTTAGTATTCAAAGTGTGTTTATTGTATTGTTTTGTCTCAGTTTCAGACGTAGTTTTAAGACGACTATCTCAGCTTTACGATAAGTATTTGTGAGGATGAGTATTCTATTTGCCAGTTACTGGAATAAACGCTAACAATACCTGTGATGCAGACGAAGCATTAATTCACTGGCTTCATTCCGTCTCTTAGGACTAGTAAAGTTAAATCGATTTTAAGTTCTCGATTTTGATTCAGTCTAGTTCGGGCTTGTAATTTGACTTCTGAACTAGTACTAGTAAATAGTCGCATCCGCCAACGAAAGGTATAGAGGAGTTATTGGGTTATATGACATTAGGTAGTGTCGAGTGAAATTTGAACTTATAAACGAAAAAGAGGATTGAGAGTTAGACACAGAGTTTTAAATGACAGGAACTTTTTCTTTTTTAATAAATTTAACAGTTATCTACACACATATAAACAGACAAGAAGAAAGCAACATAAAATATTTGTAAATAAACGAACCGAGCATGAACAATACCTACATGGCATCAAACGGTTAATGTTTGTGTGTATATGTATTGTTTTATACTATGTAAAGAAAGAAAAAAAGAAAGAAAATACTTAAAGATAGAAATTCTTAGTAAATATCTGTATATAATTAGCCTATATGTATAACGATCCCACTGTTGTGCCTGGGACACAGGCCTCCTCTCCGTGGGAGGGAATGGGCCGTAAACCACCACGCGAGCCCAGAGCGGGTTGGTGGATGTCACATGGCTTCGAAATGTCGGCTTTAGGACATGCTGGTTTCCATAAGATGTTTTCCTTCACAAGTGATGAAATTAATTGCAATTAATGTGCCTACCTGTGTGTAAGCACACGATCTACGACACGTAAGTCTGTACCCCAAGTGTAAGTTTGCAAGAGCGTAAACGTAACTAGCGCGTTTGCGTTAAGATTTTTATTCTCACCCTTATAGTCTTAGCATTATGATCTATCTGTCAAATTTTAACGCAAACGAAATAGTTACGTTTACTCTCTTGCAAACTTACACTTGTGGTACTGGTCACCACTCTCTGACTGTGTAATGATTATTATTTTTGTGTCTACAAGTACCATTGTACTCTCCAGCTATCACAGAAGACTAAATACCTACCATATTTTTCACCAACCCTACAAAGATTGATAATCGTTCTTGTAATCTAAATCTAACTACCCTGTATTGTCAAACTGCAGGGCAAAGGCCTCCCTCACCTTTTGATAGAATTAAGTAGTTTGTATTTATTTTATTTCTTATTTATAATCTCACTGTTTGCTGCACTGGTCGACGTCATCACGTAAACGCCGGCTGTCGCTGAAAACCTGCGCTGGGGCTCTGTCTCGCATAGGATCGCAGCATTATGCTGAGTGGTCGCCGTTTTGCGTGGATGTGACGCATATATTCCCCAGCTTATTCTTTTCTGTGTTCTTTCTTTGCGTCATGTTTACCGCAAATAAACGTATTTTCATTCATTCTTTCTTTTTCTACATAATTCTGTCTCTTACCAGTCCTTTCAGTATGAGTCAAGCTTGTCTCGCCATCTTCATCTCGGCCTGCCGCGAGATCATCCTGCGTTTAGTGGGACCCAATCGGTAGTTCTCTTAGCCCATTTGTCATCTGACATGCGGCAGACATATCTGACCCAGGTCCACTTAAGCTTAGCGGCTTATCGTACTTATATGACGTAAAGTTTCACTAATAGCTACTTATGAAGTTTTCTTGAACTTTAATAGAGGGTGCTTGAAATCTAACGGCACGCAACACGCCATGGGTTCATGGCTGAAATTGGTGTAAAACATGTCAGAATACAGAAATGTACTGAATTGTAAAACTTTGAAGTTAATCACGTTGGTATATTATGTTTATGATTATGTTTGTTTTTTTAGGGCCACATAACTTATTATAACATGCTTTTATGCTAAAACATGGCTTGCTATAAAGGCTGACAGACTACTAATTTATTATGGTAAAAATAAAACTTCCTCTCTACTTAACCTCATTATTTATAGTTATTTGCTCTTGTTTTATGATTATTATTGTATATATATTTATATAAGTATAATTATGCTTTATGTGTATTAGCAGTTTTGTCTCTCTTTCTTCCTTTAAATTAAAATTTTGTTTTTAGAAGATTGATTTTAACGATAAGACCGCTCATAGTGACACCCTTGTAACATTTATATATTTATAATTATCTGTAATTCGTTTGGTGTAAATATTATAGAGTATTCTGTTCTGTTCAGCCGAACAATAACTTAGTTATGGAGTAAGGATCACCCAGTTTCCTTGAGTGTCCTAATTAATTGTCTTTCAAATCTTGACAACTGAGTTAATTCAGCTTATAATATTGGACAGCAAATTGAATAAAAATGGCCCAGGAAAATAAGAGGCAAAACTGCGAAATAAATCCTAGTGAAGATTTATCATTGGCATTGTTTATTTAGGCATTAAAACTACTGTGTGAAAATTCCATTATAAAAACATGTGCCATCTTCCTGGTCTACAAGGCATAATAGCTAAAACGATAGTTGTGCCAATATCCCATAATTCAAAACCACACCCAACCTCCTATTGTCCATTCAAATCAATAGCGCATTGCGGCTAATTACCGGTAATTAGACACGGCCAATAATTCGATGGGTGACCAGTTACGCATTCAAGATAAGTTGCGGGTATTAGATTTGTGTCATAGAGTAATAAAACGGTATATAAGTGCTACTCAGGTGCAGTACGCGCCACAGATCTCTCTGTGCAAGTTACCTGCAGATAGATTTTCTCATTACAAATACTTTAAAAAGAAGGAATTATGATTGTAATCGATAGGAATCGTAGGAAATGTCCCAGTTGCAGACCCGAGTCTGTATTTGTACCCAGTTCATTGCAATAAGCTCGCCCCTAATACATGGGACTAAATCATAACTGACAAAATGTGCATTTACCTAGGTACAAATCTGCCTTACCCTTCGGGGAAAACAAGCGTGATGCTCTCGACGTGTTTTTGTTTTAAAACCAGACATAGTTTTTTTCAAGATTTGGGATTTATTCATTATAAGCATTTCAAATGCGTCCGGAGCGGTATTATCTTCTGTCATTTTAGTCTATGGTACCGATCATTATGTGGTATTGTTGTTAGATCAAAAATAACTAATTGAAACGACATGTTATTCCTAGAATCCTTTTATCATCCCCTTGTATTCCACTGCTTAGTAAATGTTGGAATTTATTGATTGAAACACGAGGAGGTAATGAGCAAACTATTGAGTTTTTGGTCAATGATAATTGTTTACACGATGTGATTGTTTTTAATCCTGGTGCCAGAAAGCAGCTGGCTTACATGGCAGTTGTCGAAATATAATACATGACATTTGAGATAGTTAATCGCCTACAGTTGGTACACAAGCCTCTTCTCTCTACCACGGGGACCCAGCGCGGGTTGGTGGTTGTCCCATATTTTCTAATTTTTGGGTCTAGAATATGTCAGTTTTCTAGCAATGTTTTGATTTTGAGAGCAGTCTTGATAGAAATAAATAGCACAAAGTATGTAGCATGATATAAAAAATCGTAAATTGAGTACCATTGGGCCACCAGCAGGCTTAGCACGAGATCCGTAGAGAAGCGTTTTGTCTACGGAAGATTAGACAAAAATGACGTTTCCGTGTAGACAGTAGAACATTTTTTGTAGAGAAGTGATTTATATTCGTGCATTTCTTTGGTAAACAACTTCTAAACCGATTCTTCTCACCCCCAACAGTGAAGCAATGTACGTAGAACGCGCCCCCCACTGTCCCACCCCCGTAAAGCAAGAAGCGGAGTCTCGAGCGAGTAGCACCGAACCTCGCGACCGTGGCGAGAGAGGAGAGCGGGCGGCGCGGGGGGCGTTACTACATACAGCTGACCCCAGGGACGCTGATGATGCAGACCCAGATATCATACCCAGTTTGTATGGTAAGTTTTTCAGTTGTTTTTAGTTATGGGAAATAGAAGCCAAAACGGTGCAAGATACAGAGTCTAAAATCAGAAGCTTCATAGTTCCACTTTTTATCAGGTTTTGGTGCTGACTGTCTAACAGTTTAAGATAATGATTACATTCAGGAACTGTCCCCATTTCGTCGTTTTGAAACTGTCCCAGTGCAGGTTCCAAAGCTCTTCCTATGCATGACCCAAAACTGTACGAAGGATGGATGGATGGATTATTCCTTAATCTATTCCTTAATCTGAATGCCCATAGCTTTAATTTCTCGTATTGTTTGTTAGTGATATTAAATTACACAGTGGTTATCATTTTCTACATGCTTATTTCGGCTTCGTTCATGAAAAAAATGTTTCACTCTTCACTAATGTTAGGCATTTGTTTTACATGCTTAAACTATGTATTCTACCTATATAATATCTTGGTGTCCAAAACATTAAAATAATTTTTTGTCTGTTTAGAACGAAGGCCTGTATCAAACGGCTACATGAGCCTGCAGCGGCCGCCATCTTCGGGGAAGATCACCAAACTAAGCGGTGAAGACGTGCGCTCCGAACCTGATGGGGGCGCCTACTACACAGATTATAGGAAAAAGGATTATAGGATACCTTTAACTAGTGTAAGTATGATTTATTTTTTATTGATTAGTTGGGTATTGCTACGGCCTGAGCTTTGAAAAATTCACCTTGACCGCTTCATGAGTTATTGATGCTAACCAATTATAAAACTCTTTATTAAATTAATGTGTACGAGAAAATTGGTTTTGACATAAAGGGATGTCTTTTAATCAGAAAATACTTTGTAGGCATGCTTGTACTTTTTATCCATGAGCAATTTTTCAAAATACTTTCGATGTTCTTAAATTTTAATCCCATTAATCCTTCTGCACTAGATTCTTTGGGATTTGTGAGATTTTTATTAAAAAAACTCTCAGGAAGTAGTCTTCCACACACTCTGACTGATTCTGGAATAGTCCTTGTTAAATTCTGTATCAACAGAGTATTAACAAGGACTATTCCGGAATACTGGGAGTACTGGCGAACTCCTCGAAAGCATTTAACCAACAGTCTTTTCTCTCTTACCAAGTTTCTAACATCCACCTTCTCTTCCAGTCTTACCATAGTTTAGGACGCGTGAACAAAGGCGTGAACGCGTGCAGCCCAAGTTCAGCGACCGGCGTGACGTCATCGCTGACGGCGCACCGACTACGGCCCGAAGTCGTCACGACCTCGCATCGGGTGCAAGAGAGCTGTATATAAAGTCGTCACGTAGTCGTACTCATCCTGTGTAAATAGCCTTTAAACTAAGTATTGACGTAAGGATGATGGATCTGTGTAGAAGCGACACTTGTGTTGGTTGCGATTGTTGCCTAATTTTGTTTCGTTTGAAGAGAGATGACAGTTAGATACACCTCGTGCTCGCTTGCGATTCGTATTCAGCCGTCAGTAATTTAATCATTTGTTTTGCCCACAAAAAATACTGGAACTCAGCTGCACCCAGTTAGACTGGAAGCCGACCCATATATTTGAGAGAAAGCTTGGCAGATGATAATTGTTTTCCCCAGGAAAACTTACTAAAAGTAATAAAAATAAAGTTTGAAATTATGTTTGAAACATTGTTGTATTTCTGTCTGCTGTATGAAGTTGACAGAGACAGAAATACGTTTTTGTTGTGTGATTTGTGTTTAGTGAATTGTTGCGGTAAATAAACAAATACTATCTATCTACTTTTTAATGACTATTTATTAAATTTAACAAGCCTAACAAAATGTTAAACAAATAGTTCATTCTAGAAGGCTTTCCCGACATAGATTTCGCTTTTTGCTGAGGGGAGGTATTTAAAGGTGGCATTTGACGACACACACAAAACAGTCTCGCTTCCATACGATTTCATTATTCTCATGGTATTGACTGTGTTCCTTTAATAGTCTAATGAAAACGAGATTTTTGTAAAAGATATATAATTTTAATTGTATGTTTGTATGTGATACGCTTGGTATGCCGTCGGTCGGTTTACTGTAAATAGTAGATAGTAAAGTAATGACGGTCTGTACAGTGTTCGTCCTTTCTCTTTTAGTTTGTGGATTCTGGAACATTGAGAATTTTCTAGAAATCTAATTCTGATTTTGTAATTTTGTACCCCAATATTTAACTGAACTGATCAAAGTAAAGCACCACTTATAACATATTTTAACTTTAACGAAATAATGTCTTAAAACGAACTAAATATGTACCAGTAAGTTATTAATATTCGATATCAAAATTTCATAATTTTAAGTGGTGCAAAGTTTTTATTAGCATCAGTAGACAAGGAATAGCTTTATAATACTGAAGATGAATTAAGTGGTGATAGTTTTGGCAATTATTAAGTCTGTTCCTATAAAGGTTTCACAGTTTTAACACACACACACACAGCACCACAAGAGCACCTGTCATCTTATCTCTTCACCACCCTTGGATGACTGGTAGAGAATGCCAATGGCAATAAGTCCGCCTTTGGACCTTACTAAAAAAAAAAAAACTTTATCATCCTTATGAGTTAGTAAACAAAAAGATAACTTATACCTATGTTAGTAAACTTATTACCTATTTGGCAACAAGGCTGTTGTTCGAAATGCATCTTTGAACAACATCACCTAACAAAGGAGAGTCGTACCTCCCTGCTATGGTCTTCAGGATGGAGTTGGAGCCTTCGCGCACTCTGTAGAGCAAAGAGGCAGATTTCTGTCTGACAATGGCGTGGAAGCCATCGACGGGTTCTTATGCATTCATACCTGATGCACTGCAGAAACAGGGCAGCCCCATCAACATCCTGAACCCGTTATTATACTTATTGGATCCGTAGGGCGCTGATTATAGTTGGTCCACAGGCTGCACGAGTAAAACACTTGGCAATAAGCTTCAAAAAGTTTTAACAATTATTTTGTGAGAGAAGTATTAATAAATGAATAAAACAAATCTGCTGGACATTCATTTTAGAAGTAATTTCGTCCATACACATAAAAATTATTTGAGCCAAATATTCTTAGAACTTTAAACAAATCGAAAATAATCAGAAACATAAATATAAAACACATATTTGTACTACACTCTGATATTCTAACATGTCATTGTAAAACCTTTTAACAATTTTAACGATCTAAGGAACACAGTTCCAAAAGTAACACAAAAGTGACGCTTTTGGGACGAAAAGTAACAAGTATTGTGACGGTTTGGGACGAATAGTAACAAATAGGAATATTGAGAGCAAACGTTTCTAAGCAAACTGGAGTATGATTGATTCTGAGAAGGGCCAGTCTGTTAGTTTTGTCGATCAATTGAAAACTGAGGCGGTGTGGGCTAGGAAGACAGCGATTTTGGAGTGAGTAGGGCCACGATTCATTATTATTATAAAGGCGGCATTGGCAGATAGAGATTTTGTTACATACGTAATAAATAAGATCGTAACGGAATGAAAAATATTGGCGATAGTTAAAATAAATACTAGACAAAACTTTGTTATTTTATTTCGTAAAATTCACAAAGATATGCCATTGTGCGGCTAATTCAATTAAATTTTCTTACGATTTGCTTCAATTGCAGTTTTACGTTGTTGTCAAAACAAAATTTTGTACTTAAAAAAATACAACAAAAATCGCTGACAGACAACGCACAGCCTAAACTATTGGGTCTAGAAGCATGACATTTCCTAAGAGGGTAGGGTGAGTACTAAGGAAGGATTTTTGGAAATTCATCCCCTACTTGGTTAAATAATGGATAAAAGCTTGTATGATACTTCGTCATTTTTGCCGATGGAAAGCCCATCGGGCGCGCAGCTTGTCATGGATAAAACAGTAAATTCCTCCATAATTTATGTTTGTTTTAAAAATGAAGCTTCACGCTAATCGCTCCTCTTCTTCACCCGCCATCTTCTTAGCCCCACTACACCGGCCACACGCAAAGCGTCGTAAAGTCGAACGACAACATTTATCCACAGTTAACGCACCGACAGTTATTTAACTCTGTTAAGTCGTTGTAAATTGCTCACAACTGGTATAACATTGTTAGAATTATGTGCTTGAAGTTTACACTTGAGAAGATAACGAGCTGTCTGACTGGTGTCATTGGTTTTCTGGTACACTGTTGACATGTGATCTGAGTGTGTTCGATGGGATAAGATCAAGTTTTTAATAGCAAAATTCGGTACATTTATTTTGATCGACAAAATTATGAGTAAGTAGGTACCTAATGTTGTGTATTATTGTTAAGTGCTTAAGAAGTAACGAGATATATTTCTAGTACCATATCTACATTGGCTGGCATTGAAGAGCTTGTGTCTAAATAATAATAGCTGGACGGGTCGATCGATCAGGTTAAGTTACGCTCGCCGCGGTTGGTCCGTAGATGGGTGACCTTTTTTCATACCAAGATTCCTCCGTGCTTCAGAAAGCACGTTAAGCCGTTGGTCCCGGCTGTATTTGCAGATCATTGACATTGTTACGGGTCGTCAGAAGTCCGAAAGTCTGACAACCAGTCTTACCAAGGGATATCTTGTTATCCAGTAACTGAGTTGTGGAGGCCAGATAGGCGGTTGCTCCACGTAAAATACTGGTATTCAGCTGCATCCGGTTAGATTGGAAGCAGACCCCAACATAGTTGGGAAAAGGCTAGGCAGATGATGGTGATCTACACTATGACATTGAATTTACTTCTTTATTTCTGATAGCCACTCTGTTACGCTTACAAACTAGGCGTGTCTGTTGTTCACAGAATACAGACATCTGAAAAATCTAAAGAAGTTTGCAAACGAAAAAAAACTTTTCTGAAACCCATTTATAGGTACCTAGGTACTCAATGTAATTAAGAAAGCTTTTGCTTCAAAACTCATTTCAGATCTACATAGTTTCAAAGACAGACAGCATAATTGCCACTCCTAGAACCTGATTACTTGTTTTGATCTACTGTTGTTTACCGTCTGCTCAGTGTAAAATAACACTTTAATCAAAACTAGTGTACTGTTCAAATAAATTATTTTTGTAACCAAATATGTACTTTGTGTAATTGAGTTTGTGTGTAAAGGTGTGACTCCATTGAAAGCTATGCTTGTGCCACTTTATTTTAAACTAAGCTGTTCAATTTAATTTAAACTAAGAAATTCAATTGTGTTATAAATCTATGAATTTCAAGTACTCGTAACACATTCTAGATTTAATTTCAATCGTATAGTAGAAATGATAATGTTAAAATTTTTAGTTTGGATTTGTGCTGGGTTTGTGGGAATATGCTCGCTCCTATTACATGGGACTCAAACATAACTGTCGAAATGTGGTAGGTGTAGGTACTAGGTACCTACACCCTAACCCTTTGGGGAAAACAAGCGCGGTGGATTTTATAAATATAATAATATGACGTGTGTTAAATTTCAAAAAAATATAAGCTTCGTATTTCTAATCTGCTATACGTTGTGAAAAAAAATTATATCAACAATTCGTATGATATATTTTTTCTAGTAAGTGCAATATTTTTCACACGCTACCAACATCAAACTTAGTGTTGACAAATACAATAGCCACATGTAGCTTAATCATAGCTTCCAGTGTAGTCTCACCCTAACGTGTAATTACATCTGCTCAAGATAATCAAGTGTAATTGTGCTAACACTCGTGTTTATATCTAAATTGTTAGTATTAAGTTCTGTAATATTTGCTTGAAACAATAATTATGTTAATATAAACAGTGTGAAATGAAAAAGTGTACCTACCTAATTTGTAATTTCTTGGTTGTGTGGCTGTTATATTGATCGATATATTTATTAATTTGTCAATTTGTACAATATTCATATCGGTATTCTGTATTCTGATGGCTTTCGTTTCTATGTAGGTATTTAAAATTCAAGACTTCCACCAAATTTTGTATAGATTAATTATATTGTAATGCTACGGATACTTTGTCGCAATAAGGTGAAGTACACTTCGCTCGCTCTCTCTCGCCCGCCGCTCGACGTCTCGCTGTTAACAGAGAGCGCGCGAAGTGTAGTTCGCTTTATCGTGACAATGTAGCCGTAGCATTACTGTTAGCCTGCATCATACCGCTGCTGCACAAAGGCCTCTCCCCATGACGTCCAACTCTTAAGATTTAGGGCTAATGTGGACCATTTTGTGGACTTAAATAATAAAAACTCAAAATAGGGTTATTTTGAGTTTTTATTATTTTAGTCCACTGACACTGCACCAACGGCAAGTGACATTCAAATTATTTACATTTTAATGCAAGCATGATATTTTGCGACACTGATCTCCATGTCTGGGTCAAGCCACGCGTGCACCAATGACATCATAAAACCATGCACCGTACAGACGTCGCACGTCGACGGCTGCAGATAATATTCTACTTTATTTTAACACAGCGAGCAAACGTATAAATACGTCGTTTCGAAAAACTGTGCGCCGCAGTGGGTAAGAGGGTTTATTTTAAATTAAAGTTGGTGGAAAAATATGTGTGTTATACTTATAAGTCAATCGGTATAACTGATCTTTGATTGACCAATTTTTGTATTAAGTAATATCTTACCGATAGATATGTGCTTATTAAACTTAAAATTAATTTTCGTAATTTAGTCTAGCATTTATTACAATTTAAGTATTTATTTATCTTGCAACAAAATAGCAACACAATCAAAACCTATCTTCCACACTTCAAAACTAAGTTTTGATTTCCATTGCGTCTTCTAAACAATATCTTCCACAATTTCTGTACAAAACACGCAATGGATTCCACACAGCCTTGTTCCTTGTACTTTTAGTACCCGCGTCCATTTTCAAACAGTTCTGTAATTATGTAAAATTGTAAATAAATTAATATTAGGCAACGAAATTATAAAATCTAGTCTAATTTAGTACTAACGGTGCTAAGTATTGTACATTTTTAATTAATTGGTAACAAAAATAGGTTAATGTCAATTGCCGACCTCATACTAAGTATGGGACTTTAAATATTGTTAAAAACATTGTTTCTTGTAAATGTTTCCAAATAAATACAATGTCAAGCATTTATCAATATTTTGTTTTATTGTGCCGTGTGCGATTGCCCTTCAACTTTTTTTCATATGAAACAACGCAGAATGTCACGAGAATCTATACTTGAGTCTCAAACATAACTTTTTGAGTGGTCCTACATATCTTGAAAACAGAGAAAAAAAGTGTTTAGGCTCGTACAGACTGGAGCGATATCGCGTGCGCGACAAGGGTCGCATGTCGCGCCCGCGATATCGCACCAGTCTGTACGAGTCTTTAGGTAAAAAAAAAACTCGGATCTGCCGGTGACAAAAAGCGAAAATACAATACCAACTAAAGACACCGCCTTCCGAAATTATTGTTAATTTTTACATTGTAGTTTTTTTTTTAAGTCTGTTGTTAAAATTACAGAAATCCAAGGAAACGATTTATGGCAGCAGAAAAAATACAATTTAAAGCTTTTTCACAAAATCTAAATCAAAGTATTTTATTTCACATAAACCTACATGGGTACTTATACAACGTCAGAAACTAGGTGCGAGGTTCCAATTCGTCGTTTCCTATGGACAAAAACCCCAGGTTACTCTTAAAAATAATTGACTTTTAGAATGTTTTTAAATTACAGTGCTAATAGATATGGAAGGACAGTGTAAAGGCCCGTCAACAAGTACCAGGTACTTAACAAAATAGAAAATGGTCTACAAATCTACAGTCTTGTTCTTGTTCTACAATCTACAAGCTTACGTTTATGAAATGGCTTGTTCAAACTAATGCCACTGCCGTATTATTAGGGTAGTAAGTACACAAATAATCAAATCAAAGCATTCAATTTATAAGTGGTACAACAATTCAGGTATATTCCCTCTTAGGTACGTTTTCTGACCCATTTGATTATATTCTCATTAAATGGTTTTGGAACAGAGTATACAGTGCACCCTAGTAATTCAAACTCATCAATCTAGCAGATAACTTCATAAACTGCACTTTAAAAACCGCATAGAAATGGTAGTGATTCCCGTGATTCTATTTCACTATATCGGGCGTAACTCGTCTCGGCCATAAAGTCGGCAGTCAAGAGAATTGCTCAATAAGGCGGATGCAACGGTTTTACTGTCGCACGATCCGGAATGAGAAACGGAACGGGGCGTGGAAGTGACTGTATCAATTGTAGAGGTTTTTGTCAAATGCAGGAGTGAGGTGATTTATTTTACTTTGATTTATAATTGAGTTTTTTTAAGGATTTCGCTGGTATTTGGCACAAATAATGACCGGTTCGATGTTCGAGGAAAGGACGTTTTTAAATGCTGACTATATGAAAGTGTATAGTTGCAAAGAAAAGATGGATGGACTGTGTGAAAGATGATATGCCTAGAAAGGGGTGACTACCGAAACGACAATTAATAGACAAGTATGGTCGAAAAAGACATGTTGCGCTGTCCCCAAATAAATTGGGATAAACCAGGGCCATAGCTACCGCCGTCTCAGCCGTACGGGGCCCCCAACTACAGGAGGTAATATTGTACGAAATTTTGCTTACAATCAAAAATTCGTACAATATTATCCAAAACCTCATATTCTTGATGAGGAGCCCGCAATTACGAGTGAAAATGTGAAAATTGACGTACTTAATTTGTTTCTGGCTTCAAGCTACAGGCACGCGGTCCAACAGTCAAGCTCTTACATTAATTTAGTATAGTCGTTTAGTAGTAGTAATAGTGTGATTACACAGAAAATGTAAGCTACGAGTCAGGGTGCCTCCATTTTCGAGCTCGCTCTTACATTGTCATAGTAAAATTCCAATAAAATCTTTATCAATCCCGTTTTGGAATAGCTTGCCTCGCTCGCTCTTAGTAAGGTAATAATGACAGCTTAAAATCTCGACTCCCGCTCCACCCAGAGCGGGAGAAGTTATTTGATAATTTCCCACCCAAAAAAAAGGATACTATTATTGAGCTTCGCTACAGTCAGATAGAAAGAGCCCGCAACATACTACTAGCTACGCCGCCGCGCCGCTGGGCTAAACATACATGATAGACCAAATGGTAGTCAAGTTCATTCTAACGTACTCAGCGTGAGCCCTACATAAACCGAAACCTACATGAAATAAAATATTCTTCATTTGTATAAATTCGAAGTTACATCAATATTGATTTTAATACTTTTGCCGAGGTAGAGCTATTGTATGCTATTGTGAGCTATTGTATGCTATTGTATTGTATTAGATTAAAAGCATCTGTCAGAGAGCTTCCCTGTCGAAACCGATTTTTTAAATGATTTATATGTTAGTAGGTATGTATGGGGCACAAAACAAGTTTTGGTAGGATTTATAAAATAACGTGTTTTAATTAAAAAAAAAATTTTAATTTAATTGCCAACGTAATTTTTTTAATTATTTGTTTTACTTTACCTTTATTATTTATTTATTAAAAAATTATGCACAAGTAAAAAACACTTAACAAAAGCAGACTTAATGCCTGAGGCATTTTCTACCAGTCAACCTTAGGGTGATGCAGAGACAAAACATGGTAGGTGCAACAAAGGGGATAGATAACTTGAAAATTAAAAATATATACCAATACATAGATACATACATACTTATAAACAAAATTATTATCCCACTGCTGAGCAACGGTCTCATATTTTTCCATAATTATGTTCTTCTTCTTCGGTCAATCTGGCAAGAACGGGTCCAGATCGTCGCGCTAGAGCTTCCTAGGCCTGCCTCGGCGACGATATCTATCTTCAGAAATTCACTGTGTGACGATCCATGGCCCATTTATACGGAATGAATGTTATTGTCCATACATACAGTTTAGCTGTAAAAACATTGCAGCATATTTTGGCTCGATCCTCGACTACTCTCCTCCCCTCAACTTGCGAAGATGTCACCTGAGGCTGGCAACCGAGCCAACGAATGTGGATATTTTTGTTATTGTTCCAATTTAATGAGATTTGAAGTAGACTAAAAGTAAATTCGAGGGCAAAACTGATTTAAACTACTTTTGTGTGAAGAGTCGTGAGAAACATAAAACTTTAAGACCGGAAACGGTTACAATTCAATTCATAGTTTAAATTCATAAATGGAATTACAGTGAAATACTTTTATGGATCCATTTGAATTTTATCTGTCAGAAATAAGAGCGAAAATGCAGTGGCATTCAGTTTCGTAAATTGAAATACAATTTTGTCGTTGTCTGGCCGATTTCTGTCCAATAGGTTGGTCCATAGGGTTGCCAACGTTAGACGATTTTCTTGTGGTTAAGTTTTCTTTTTGTTTTTCTTTAAATAACTAGCTTTTCCTTAACTAAATCTTATATGGCAATACCCTCTCTCTGCACGTCAAGTGCGATTTATAATGGTAATTTATTATTGTATGTACCTAGGTGTTGTTTACGGTAAATAAACAATAATAACATAATTTTAGAATGAATCAAAAACTGCCAAATAAATTATGACAACTGCCATTACAACTGAAAACCAGAAAATAGAATGGATATTATTATGAGATGTTGACGAGATAAAAAGAAAAGAAAGAAAAATTGTTTATTCTGCACAAACAAAACGTACTTTACAAAAAAATAACATAAATTGCACACAAACAAAGTAGCCATATGCTTCGCATTCAAACAATAAAAAAAAATATTGTCCATTGCTTGATTTCAGGGCCAGGGACCAAAGACACAGACATTGCGTCATTACTGTGTGCTGCGACGCTGGCAAATGACAACAAACAAACCATCAAAACGAATCAAAATTGCTATATAAGTAACGCTATATACACAGCAATTTAGAAAGCACACCCAGGACCTAACAGGTGTTCAGGTGCTCAGTAAAACTGATATGAACACGATGTTAACTAATAAAAAGTTTTAATTAAAATTTAGACCTCGAAAGCCCTATCTACGAGTATGCGTTGAACTATCAGTACAGATACACATTTTTATAGTACCCCCTGCAGCTAACAATACCTGGTCGATTTATGACAAAACAAACTTCCTAACTTAACTATAGGAAACACTTTACAGCATCATTAATTGTGTTATTGTGACTATTTTTTATTTACTAATTCAAAATGTCAAAACTAAAAAATTCCGTCTGAATTGAATTACTAAAATTGTTTAAAAGTCGGAGAGCTG
Source organism: Tiliacea citrago (assembly GCA_963921375.1). Lineage (NCBI taxonomy): Eukaryota > Metazoa > Arthropoda > Insecta > Lepidoptera > Noctuidae > Tiliacea > Tiliacea citrago. The sequence goes on from OY992798.1 coordinate 23,870,375, forward strand.
ATGATGAAAACAGTGCATCATAATAAACATTTATATAAAAAAAACGTATTTAGGTTGACCATAACTTTATCCACGGGAAAACGAACAACATCGTAACATAAACTGCAATTATACATTGTTCAAATAATCTATTTATTTGAACCATGTATAATTGCAGTTTATGATCTTGTAGTTTATAATGCCATCTTTTATAGCAGGAAAAGGGTTGCAATTGAACAAGTAAATTAAACAATTTTCAATACAGTCGTTAAACATGGCGTACTTTCAGAGGCTATAATTATGATTCGAAAATTAAATCTTTTGAATAGGCATCTTTCTGTTACGCGGTCGTGACTTTTGTTTACGAGCTCTATCATTAGTTTTGCAGTTGACTTTTAATTTTACTCGTATAAGTCAATGTAAAAAGTTTAGTAGCAAAGCGTTTTCATACATAGAATAAATGGGATAGATTTTATACGAGGAAAAATGAATGAATCCGTATGACTTACCATTGAATTCTCAAAATGGTTCTTTAAAATATTATATTTAATTACCAGTTTTAATTTAATTATTTTCACATCAATATTTGTCAAAAATCGAATAGGCTGTGTAGGCTGTTTTCGTTGTAAAAAAAAATTCCAGTTGCAAATACGCGCCACTTTCTGAAAATTTTAATTAATTCATTGATTTGTTTGAGAGTTTAGAATGAAAATCGTCTATTTTTGCAAATATTTAACAGTATTTAGCACCATCTACATTCAAATACCAGTACCTACATAATTACCTATGCGTAGATCACCTTAACAACGGAGGAATGAGGAAAATATCTTGAGGAAAGGTTTGAGTATGAATGTGGATGGCTATAAGACTAGAGGAAGACCAAAGAATCGATGGATGGAGTGTCTGAAAGATGATATGGCTAGAAAAGGGGTGACTACTGAGATGACGACTAGTAGAGAAGTATGGAAAAAAATGCATATCATATCATGTCATGACGTGCAGTTTATGTTTACGTATGCACGTGTTTCTGTGACAAATAAAATTATTTTTCTTTCTTTTGTTTCTTTCATGTTGCGCCGACCCCACATTAAGTAGGATAAGAACAAGAGAATGATGGAGATCACCTTAACACCTTTTACGCAAGCTCCTTTTCTAAAATAGTAAATGACTAGAGGAAGTCGTGAATTTAATATTGTTTATGTAAACATATTGTTCACTAAATGGCTGTCATCAACGATGTACTAAATGAATAAAAGCTTTTAATTTAATGGGGTTACCTGCCATGGTTCATGGGCTCACACCATGGGTTCCTATGGCGTAGGTTTTATACAAATCACGTTGATAGGTAGTTCATCATATTATTATAGGCCTGTAAATATAATGTAGATCATGAGAAATAACGGTTAAGCAGGCAACAAATTACTAAATTAATGGTTCATTATAGGCAGTTAATGAAGTAGTTTAAGAAGCTCTGAGAGGCTCCTACTTATTCTCTAGAGACTATAGAACTATGAGGAACAGGATGGAAAGTTCCTCGTTCTCCATAGAAATAGGAGGATCCGCCGACCAGAAGGGTGTTGTGTCTGGTGGGTTACTGCCCAACGGTTAGGTCGGGATGTTGGACTTAATTATTTTAATCGCGCAGGTAACTCTGCTTTTACGAGTACGTTGTAGAACTTATATTCATAGTTGATATGGGCGTTATATATAGGTATAAAAAACTTTTAACAAAAATTTTTTTTACAAAAAAAAAACACTACAAACTGAAAAATAACTTTAATTTCGGAAGTTGGTGTCTTTGGATCTGTATTTTAGTTTTTTGCCACTGACTTCTGAAATTGAAGTTATTTTTCAGTTTGTAGTGTTTTTTTGAAGCCGGTTGTTTTTTTTTTTGTAAAAAGTTTTTTATTTTTTACTTTTTAGTGGGTAAGTTTGTAATTTATCTAATTTACAATAGCCTAATGTCAAATGCTCATCATCTTGTACAAAATATTGCTTTTCCCGATGCAGGGGCGTTAATTGTTGAGGAGTTCTCCTGGTAAGAACCAGAGGAACTGATGGTGATTTCACCATATGCATTTTGACGACCATAAATTGCTTAGCAACCATATTAAAGTGCCTAATCGAATCGCAACGGTGAAATACCTAATATTAAGTAGTTCCGGTGGCCATCTGTGGTCTTCATTATCAGTTCCACTTCACCAAATGGCGCTTTTCGAGTGCAAATGCACGAGTTACTATAAAAAATACTTAAATCGCTATAGTTATGCCTATGAAATTTGAGGATTTCCCTCGATTTCCATGGGATTCCCTCATCAGATTCTGATTTGGTGGCAATGGGACCACCTCGGGAGCATACCCTTCCATACAAAAAAATATTTTTTAAAATCCGTCCACAATTGACGGAGTAATCGGTGAACATACATAAAAAAAAATACAGCCGAACATATAACGTCCTCCTTTTTGGACGTCGGTTAATAAGGCCATAATACTTACGAATAAAGGAGCTTTTTATCGGCATTTAAAATTTTCAATCATCAAATGGGAGTTTTCTATGATTATCGGATCACTATTGCAGTTAACCTAATATTTATTCCACGACGCAGATGAATGCCTAGATCGCTCGATCCGATAAATTATCAGTATAGTGAGTACTTACTATTTCATGTAACACAAAAAAAAAAACAAATAGTTACAATACCTTTATCAAAAAAGGAAGTGTAACTTAATTACAGGGTAACTTAATAAAAGGGTCGCTTATCGCTTCACTATTAATAAGTTCCCATTAAGTATTAATTAATTGCTCACTTAACTAGTTCATTAATTTGCCGTTCAATTATAGGCTTTATGATTTTTAATTTCACAATGTGATTTTCATGCTAATGTATTGATTTGAGTTTCGCAGATGAGTGATACCTACTGTTAAAAAACCGGCTAAGTGCAAGTCGGACTCGCGCACAAAGAGTTCCGTACCATTATCTATAAAAACGGCAAAAAATCACGTTTGTTGTATGGGAGCCCCCTTAAATATTTGTTTTATTTTAAATTAATTATTTATTTTTAAAGTGAATATATAACTAAATATTCTGTGAATATTTCAAGCGTCTACCTGTTACTGTTATCAATATAGAGCAAAAAGGAGCAAATAAATCACGTAAATATTTATTTTATTCTGTTTTTTTAGTATTTGTTGTTATAGCGGCAACAGAAATACATCACCTGTGAAAATTTCAACTGTCTAACTATCACGGTTTATGAGATACAGCCTGGTGACAGACGGACAGACAAACAGACAGACAGATAGACAGACAGACAGACAGACGGCGGAGCCTTAGTAATAGGGTTTCCGTTTTACCCTTTGGGTACGTAACCCTAAAAAGGTTATTTGGAAAGAACGGGACGACAGCGTTTACGTTTCTATCAAGAAATACCACTAAAGGTACCATAATAAATACATGGCATACCATCTTTCTTTGCTGCGATCCACCAAATCGTTTGCCAATTGAACGAGGATGTTTAAATTTAATTAAGTACCATGAAAAAGTGCACAGTATTAATTATTGTCACTTAAAAGCAGTGATTTGATTACTGCGAGTTAATAACGCTATCAGAATATGGATGTCATGATTATAATTCTACTGTCGTAGAAACAACGAATTTACCATAAACGGGTAGGCCCTGTCTTACACCACAAATCACTAAATGCATTTAACGCTAAACGTATTTAAAACATAATTTTGTCTCTTTCATCTTGAAACATTTAACAAGAATAGAATGATGGTTCAAATTCGTTTAGCGTTAAATGAATTTAATGATTTGTGGTATGGTGCATGGCAGCCTTAGAGGTTGTAATATTATTTTCTTAAATTGGAATAAACCAGACGATTCGTCGACACATATCGTTAATAATCATTAGAATATTATCATCATCAAGTTAGGATTTAAAAAAAACGAGTAATGTGGCTGTCCATAGGGCAGTCAAAGATTGCCGCCATACTGTTGTTCAAAAACTGAAATAGAACACTGTCTTGTCAGAAGATATTAAGAGTGTTTATTTATTTTACTAACGATTCTGCAATTCAAAATCCAGCGGAACAAACGAACCAATCAGGGCCCATTAAATAACAAAAAAATATACATTAATTGGCCAATCATCACGCTATTAACCGGTACATTTGTAGCCCATTCCACCAATTACCATATTATGAAGCAAGCGTGAAGGCAAATTAAAGTCCCATGATCAAAGGTAAATTAGTCTTGTAGACCTGATCAATATGTGTTTATCAATAATGTGGGAACAAGAGCTTGTTATGTCGGTGATCTTTGGGTTAATGTTGACTTTTTGGGCTCTTGGGGCTATGAAGAAGGCGTTTAAAAGAAGCTGTACCTACAGTTTCTCACATCAAGACACATATACATCAACCTTAAAAAACGAAACGAATTTTTTATTTGATGACAACGCCGCGTCTGTCTGTCTGTCTGAACGTGATAAACTCAAAAACTACCGAACGGATTTTCATATTGTTTTCACCAATGGACAAAGTGATTCATGAGCCCGTCCTCATGAATGTCATACCTTATACCGTATTGTTTGCCGTATTCTTACAATGTGCAATGGTATTTTGTGGGCATGGACAATGCATCAGATTAAGTTTCCGGTAAGGCTTTGCTTTTGGCTGTCAGTGTATTATAACATCATTCTATATGCGGTACATAGCCGGCAAGATCGAATTTTGACTGGCAGAATATGACATTTTTCTTTTCATAAGCGTCAGCGATTCTGCCTGTTTCTCGCATGCTCTCGCATCAGTTGTTCTCGTGGCCATAAAACATAACCGCCAAAGTAATTTATAGTAAAGATAAATCGTTCAATAAACTAAAACTCTGTCCTATGAATTATTTTCATTTTAACATCAGAGTGATGTATGGACATTTTTTATTTGAAGTTATAAATTGGGGCTCGATTTATTTGGATAAAAGATAGATGTCGTTTATATTGTTTTAAAGGTTTTAAAAATGTTTTAAGTGAGATAGGGATACAATGTGTGGTCGTAAAAAAATATTGACGATTGAGGTGATCGAAGTTGGAAAGATAATTAAAAATCAATGTTTAGAAAGTAATCAAAAAGAAGCTTAGATATTCCAAAAGATGTAACAAATAAACTGCAGACAAAGATAATTATTCTAAGTGAATTTCGCTTACTAGAAATTCCCTATGTAAAAATCCTAAACTAATCTCAAAAGTTACCTACTTGCCAAGCAAGCAATCAACAATAGAGTCTTGAGAACCGCTTCAATCCAGTCCGGAGCAGTTCGAACCAGCTCAAACCCGTTGAAACAAGACGACTGAGGTAAAACAAAGAGTGCACTTCGGCTGCACAAGTGAACGCTTCCCGTTTATGAGTTCCTAAGAAGTAGTAGGTCTGTCTACTTTATATGTGTACCAACAGATGTTAAACGATCGCTTTTTAAGGATTGTATGTTGATCAGCTTAAATAAAATGTTCAATTTTGACACATTTATATTAACAGTTCTCGTGATGAATATTATTAATGTGTAACATCTTTCCTCTCGCTTTTTGTGGAAGTTATTTCGGGAAAAGGGACGGAAGTGTGTAACAGGAAGTGACAGCTAGAACATGGCATAAGTAAGTATTTTTTAATAGCATGTAATTAGTAAGTACCTACTACATAAATAATAGCATGGAATAACTGTACTCATGCAATTAGAAAGTATTATACTAGGTCTAAAGATTGTGATAGAGGGGGTCGGATTTCGACCAGTGGGCGACCACTAGTAATGAATAGAAATTCGAAATAAATATTTCAGTATTTAGCTTTTTTTAATTTTGAGGTTAATTTCTGTGGCTGCTGAGTTTGCTTATTACCAAGGTGAGATGTCAGATGTCATCATATGCGATGCATAAATAAGGCTCGCTCGTTTCTAGGGTTCCGTGCCCAAAGGGTAAAACGGGAACCCTATTACTAAGGCTCCGCCGTCTGTCTGTCTGTCCGTCTGTCACCAGGCTGTATCTCATGAACCGTGATAGTTAGACAGTTGAAATTTTTTCACAGATGATGTATTTCTGTTGCTAACGCTATAACAACAATTACTAAAAAACAGAATAAAATAAATATTCAAGGGGGCTCCCATACAACAAACGTGATTTTTTTGCCATTTTTTATAGATAATGGTACGGAACCCTTCGTGCGCGAGTCTGACTCGCACTTGGCCGGTTTTTTATAGATAATGGTATGGAACCCTTTGTGCGCGAGTCCGACTCGCACTTGGTCGGTTTTGTTTTTATTTAAACAAAGCGATCATGAAAAAAAGGCCGTAAGAATCCGCTGGATACGAGAAGCACAGGACCGGTCAATGTGGTGACGCTTGGGTCTATGTCCAACAGTGGAAGCCTTTCGGTTAAAATGATGATGACCATGAAAACTGAAATTGAGATAAAAACAAATAAGCCACGATTATATAACTTTTGAGAAAATGATAAAAATGCTGCATATAAACAGCAACGTGTGTCGATATTCTTGCACCATCCCATCTTCCTGGCTCGGCGTGCTGTGCTGGCGCTGATGCTGCGGTTGCGGAACACCTCAAGCGGCGAAAGTACAATAACTTTATCGGTTATTATATTTTAGAGCCGTTTGGAGTTGAAACCCTCGAGCCGTGGTGTCCGAGTGCTCATGGTTTATTTAATGATATCTATAAAAGGCTGGTTGACAATTCTCGTGACCCAAGGGCTGGCTTTTACCTTAGCCAGACACAGCATTGCCATACAACGTGGCAATGCCGCCAGTCTCTTGGTTACATTACCAGTCGACAGAGTTAAAGAGGATACTGGCATATTTTAGTTTATTAGTCGTTTTAGTTAGGTTAGGATATTATATTTTTATTTTAAAAATCTGTTAGTATGTATAAATTATGGTACCCATAGTGTATTTAAACAAAATATAAAAGATTTCACTTATCAAAAACAAGATAGAATCAGGAACTAAAATAAAGCACGTAGTACCCCAAAAGGGCACAGTTCAAAAACTCCTTTGTTAACAGAATCCGTTGCCTAGCAACGATAAAGATCCCTAGTGATAAATTAACATTTTGATCGACCCATCCCGGATTATAGAAGTAATTTACGTAAGCAGTGTGCCGGTATCCTATCAATTTCATAGAAAATTTAGGGCGTCCGTAGACAGACGACTGATAAAAATGATTAATTTATAATTATGAGAATGCAAAAATGCGGTGGTGATAACATAAAATCACAGCGAATCTCCGATGCCAAAAACCACAGTCACAAATTGCTTAACAATTAATTTCCCTGACTGTAGGTACCTATTGGAAATGTCCAATAATTGCAATCGCCTTATCTACTCCAGCAACTTTTTGGTAGTACTGGCCTGGCGACCGAACCACGGCCTAAACACGCAACTAACAAAAAAATTGACATCGGGTACACGTCACAACGACTAGATTGGGTTGGTGAAGACCGATCTAACTACACTGCTACTAAGATCTTTTGGCTCCTGAATGACAGAGGGGCGTCGTTGGTAAACATTTGTGGAAGTGTCATAGAAACTGTACTGAAACAAAGAATAGTACCTGTAGCAGAAGTTAAATTAAAGTAGGTAAACATTATAAAACCGGCCAAGTGCGTGTCGGACCACGCACAGTGAAGGGTTCCGTAGTTGGGATGAATTTATCCCAAAAAAAAACTTAACATTGTAGTTAAAAAAAATGTTCTCCTATACATCGATATACGTTACGGTCAATTCTCCAACTGCAAACGTAAGTTTGTAATCGCAATTAATGTTTTTTTTTTTTTATGTGATAAAACTACAAAATAACGATTTTCGGACTTTTTCCTTTACTTGTGCTGTGAGAACTGATTCTTGCAAAATTTCAAAATACGAGGTCAACGAAAAGTACCCTATAGGTTTTGATTTGCGAGTATCGAAATATGTCGCAAACATCACCGTATTTTGAGCTTGATTTTTTAGAACTCTAAGGGACCATAGACTTAATTGATATTAATTTCAACTTGATACCTCCACGCGATCTTGAGAAAAATAGGTCACAGGGCCGGGCAGGTCCGGGTCTTGACAGACAGACAGATAGACAGACAGACATACAGACAGACAGACAGACAGGCAGACATATAGACAAACAGACAGACAGTCAGACAGACAGACAGACAGATGGACAGCGAAGTGATCATATAAGGGTTCCGTTTTTTACTTTTGAGGTACGGAACCCTAAAAACAAGATGGCGGTGTGAGTTCCGATTTTGACCACGTGCCAAAACAACCTTGTAGCGTTGTTGTAGCACCTAGTAACAGTTTGGTAGGACAAATCGGTTGTCTGCGGGCGCCCTTACGGAGCTCCATCAAAATTAGGGGCGCCTTTCTGTGTATGATAAGGTACAGCTGTTGGTTACTCCTGAAGTCATAAAATCTAAGGCTCTTCTGTTTTATGCGCCCCTGATCTGAATAGCGGATCTCATTTTATAGTTTCTGCCTTGAGATTCTTTGTTAGGTTAATATTGGAAGTAATTTTGTAGTGGAAAAACGGGCCAAAGTCGTTTGTTTTAAATCGGCAAATTAGTTTAGCCTGCGACATTCCCGTTTGAAGGTTTATGGATAAAGAATCTGGCAGTATTTCTCAGTAGCAGCGCCGAAGTCTGGATTTGTGCCCGGTCGATGGCAGTAGGCTCGCCTCCTGTTAGGCTACGTTCAGACGACACGCGCCCGCTACGCGCACGCCACGCGCTCGCCCCGCGCCTGCCCCGCTCGCATTGAAATTTTTCGTATATAATTTGAGTCTTATGACACATCAATAGATCTCAAATTGCATTTATCTAAGTCGACCCGCACACGCCACACGCCCGCCTCGTGCCTGCTCCACGCACGCCTCGCGCCCGCCCCGCGCGCCCCCCGCACACGCGCTGCACACGCCTTGTGCCCGCGCTTCGGCTAGTGCCGTATTGTCTGTGATCAAGGGTGTTTTTTGATTAAATAATAAGTAAGCGGATTTTGCGCGTGGCAAACGCGTGCGCGTGGTCAACACGGGTTATTTGAACACGGCCTTACACGGGACTTAAAAATCATAAATAACGAAATGTGTATGTACCTACTATAGGTACACTTCTACCTAACCCTTCGGGGAATACAGAAGTTATGTTATGCGATGTAATATGTGATTTGGAATGGTCCGAAACAAGACCACCACAACTGTAATAAAATTAAAACACATTTAGAAAAGTTATACTCAAAACGCCTTTTTCTAGTTTTATTTATTTATTTAACCATTTATGTACACACATATATAAACATACAAGAAGAAAGGAACAGAAAAATACGTACAAAGGTGATGCTTATTTCTAAAGAAATCTCTTCCAGCATACCTGCGATAGGAAAGTCGATAAAGAGATGTAGACACCGTGTGTAAGAGATAAGAGTAGAAGAGAAAACAGAATACATATAATCAAAAACAATTCACTTAATAAAACTAAACAAATAATATACTAATACACATACATACATACATACACACAAACATACATACTTCTAAAATAAATATCACTAGAATATTAATTATTATTTATTTTTATTATTATTATGTTATTTACCTGTCTTCTAATCTATAATACTTTAATATAGGCCAGGCCGTCCTGGCCTATATTAAAATATTATACAAACACCATAAACTAACTATATTCAAACAACGGAAGTTAATAATTCCAGACTTGATACTCAATATTAAACCTTCGCTCTTTTGCAATAAGGTCAATTTGATATTTTAAAAGAGTGACTTTTATTGAGGTGGATTGTTTATGTAGTGCGCTTTACACATATTTGTATATTAATATTTTGGTAAATAAAATAATCACCTGTCGACATAAACCGATCGAAAAAAAATTGAGCCGTCACGTGACGATTGGCACTTCACAAACATTTACACACTACTACATATAGACTGTATAAGTACATAGTGGCCGATCGCCACGCGGCATGCGTCGCCCCGTCAGCAATCGGTTTTACGTGCGCCTATAGATGTTTCACATCAAAAAAACATTACATGCGTTTGTCACACACACCATAGTACCAGGGCCTCATGACTTGAAGATAGATAGGTGGCGGTAATTACAGCTTGGCCATGGAATAAGTAAGTTCCTACTACTTATGAAATGCGACTAAAAATGCACTCAAATAGTACCTTTGTCATGTCCATAAAAATATATAATAAGTTACCCGAAATAATAAAGCAAATAAATAAATATAATATCTTTATAAATAAATTGAAGCCTTTCCTTGTAAGCAAATGCTACTAAAGTATAAGCGAATACTTAAACGATACATTTTAAGTAACTTCATAACTATATAATTGTATCTACAAATACTCACTATTATAGATACGCCTACCTACTAATAATAATAAATATGGAGCGTCCAATAAACAACTTACCCTAGGGACAATAAATATTAATTAAGTACTAAATAAAAATAATAATAAATAATGCAATAATGATTTATTTAAATTAAATTAAAATAAAGGGTTATTCAAATAAATAAATAAATGTACATATTTATAAAACAATAACAAATAAATTAAAAAAAAAATTACAATATTAATTATAACAACTAAGTAGCCAAATAAAAGCCCTCATCCTCTCTCCTACTTTTTCTGTGCCCGACGGGTCCACAATGATCATAATTCTGTAAAACCTACCACCTAAGTTCACACGTGTAAGCAATAAATATATTGAGTATTGAAATTAGAAAGTACTATGTAGATTGTAAGTAGAGGGGGTCGAATTTCGACCAGTCGGCGACCACTAGTAATTATTAAATCTTATGAGTCCTTCATTGTTCACGTGAGGTGTAGTGTAATGCATCCAAGTCCTAGTAGTCTTTAAAAGTTTTGAATTTCTCTTTTTTCGCATTAAATCTTCGAGAACCTGTCCAAAACAAATATTTTAACATTACCAAAATCCATGTAAAAACTCCTACAATACAGCCCTATTATAATTGCCACAAGGGTTGGAATGGAACAAACGCTGAACTTTAATTAAGAAGCTGTCAGTAGAATCGAGCCCCATGCGGAATGTTTAGAACTTCACGCTTTGGACTTTGTAGCCTGTGCAGCGGTTGAGGTGGCTTGACTGCTTACGTCACCCGGAAAGTTACGTGTTGGGGGAATTATTGGCCAAATTACCTAGTAGGTAAATCACGAATTAGCGCCTTTCGATAGCTTTAAAACTCTACCGTCTTCCTCTTTCTATTGGAAAAATACTGAAATGTTTTAACTTTAGTCAAATTTGTGCTCCACAGAATTGGTGCCTATGAAGAGGGTTTTTTTAATTTGTCCTTTATGTCTTCGCAAGGTCTTCTGAATTGTATTAATATTTTTCAGGGGTTTGCCACACCATGCCATTATAAAAAGCAAAATTAGATTTATGGAAGTAGAAATGGCTTTTTTACTTCATTGAATGGTAGTTAGTGATCAACCATTGATAACTTTTTTCTGCAGAAAATACACATTACCCACTTTCTTTCAAATTTCAATTAAAACACCAAAAATTTGTCAGATCTATCTACCACCGAAAGATATAAATATGTCTAGATTCTAGATAGACAGTCAAAGCAGTGAATTCGCCAAAAAAAAAGCGTCCAACTGTTGGCCGCAAAATGCACGCACACTAGAATAACACAATGGCGTGTAAGACGTAGCTGTCAAGCACACCAGCCCATCAAAGGAGGCCTGTTTTTTTTTTAATTCTTTTGCAGCGCGATTTTATCTAGACATTTATTTAATCAAAGCTACAACCATAATAAGTAAAAGCAACAATACCTAAGTACGAAGAAAATTATAGAACTAGGCATTGTTGTACATCAGAACTAAGAGGCTATCGGCTACGCGGTCTGAAACTTAGAACTTTGAATTTGTAGTCGTGGTTATAGTTGCGATTAACTGAAACTTGGGACGGTCGATAATACACTCAAGTTATGTACAGTTTAGGATTTGTTTAGTGTAATAGCATAGTGAGCTTGTAGAACTAGTGCTGCATGAGTTGTCTTGTTAACACTGCACCCACAAACTAAGTATACTGTGTGGAAAATCATTCTTCGGTGCAGCGCAGACGACAGACTTTTTGTGCGAAGGAGTAATTAATGAAAGCTTGTGAGCTAATAAAATGTATTCACATTGGTGTGGGCCGCAGACTCTTTCGCACAAAAAGTCTGTCGTCTGCGCAGCACCTTCAGAGCATTCAAACTCAAACTCAAACTCAAAGCATTTATTTCAATTAAACCATTTACAGGCACTTTTGAATTGTCAACAAGTCGGTCAGTTACAAATATGAAGCTAGTTGCCCATTCCAAATAGTAGGTTCCTATGGAGAAGAACGCGCAAGAAACTCCACAGACACTCTTTTAAAATAAAATATTTGATACAAAGTATTGGTTACATCATTCTTATTGAAAATATACAATGTGAGAACGATGCAAAACGTCAGAAGCGTTCGTGATAAAAAAAAACAATTCAAAACTAAAATAATTAAAAATAAGCCGTGGCAGCTAAGAGATGACCAGTCCCAACTGACAGCGCCCGTTCACGAACATGACGCATGGATCAGCACCATTCAGCTCAACCATTTTGAAGGGAGCTAAATGATCCAACACACACGCCACCATCAGCGAGACATCTGAGTGAGCATGACATACTCTCAGCTGCCAGGACATATTCAAGTCAATGAAAGACATATTACCCGGTAAATGGTAGCTCTATTGTACATAGTACTCACACCTGTGTTATGCAATTATATAATACAAAGGTGATTGAGTTTATACAATGAAAAGATAGTCTTACAATCTTCAGCAGCTCCAACAGTATTTTCAAATGTTAATCAATTAGTTGACGTTGTGGAGCAGGACCAGCATTGAGCCAAGCATTTCTATCAGCGATGTAATCCCCCAGCCTATAATATGCCTGCTTGCATAGTGTGCGTTTTATACAAGATTTGAATTTCGTCTCATTCAGTTGAAGTATGTGGGGAGGAATTTTATTATAACATTTTAAACAGTACCCCATGAAAGATGAGTCTACTTTAGCCAGTCTGAAACCTGGTTGAGCTAATAGATCCCTACTTCTAGTGCTATAATTATGTCTTTCGCCTCTTTTACTAAAAAGATGTAAATTTTTTCTTACGTACATGATGTTTTCATAGATATATTGACAAGACACCGTCATGATGTTAATATTCTTAAACAGTTCCCTAAGAGAATCGCGCCTGCGGAGATTATATATGGCTCTGATGCATGATGGCATTACTTTTAAATGGACGACTAGGACTTAGTAAAGTTATAACAATTGCGATTTGGTGATCCAAACACTTCAAATAAGGTCACAATTTGATATCTACTACTGTGGAAGAAGCCAAGGGGTTAAGATTTTTTTGTCTACTACATTTACGGAGATCCATATTTCTACGGACTGCTCGGTGGTACTTTGGTAGATACTTATTAATTTTCCGTTACAAAATGTATCTTCAGAATGACACTAATCATTACAAAGCTTTGTTCTATTAATACTCGTAGGTACGGTTAAACGACATTTAGAAAGGCAAAAACAAAAGATTACGATCAAAGTTATTCAACAATAAAAAAACTATGGAGCTATAAATGAGCAATTAAAAATCGTTAAAGCCCTTGTTTAAATTGTCACCTGTTGTGTTCTAGTCTATTCTAATCGCTTGCTAAGTCGTAAAACAATGTATTTCCGGATAAGCACTCTAAGAAATAAGCTGCAGCGAGTTTTGGTTCCATTGTTACAGCGGATATAGAATTAAATTCAAGATTTAAAGTGAGAAGCTAGATTAGTTGCAATAAGTGATTTACCTATAAAAGTCTCCCTCACGATTGAACAGAACAAAACAACGAGACATGAACAAAAGAGACATTGCAATTTCCAATAGAGGGTTGTGTATACGCTCTAGAAACTTAAGCTTAAGCACTGGGGTTTGCAGAACTATAATATTATGGAGATAAAATTTGACGTATCCTAGCTTCACAGATTCGATAATATCTAAGCGAACTCAAACAGCTACATATTTAGTTACGAGCCAACCAAAGAAAACAATACGATGAATCGTCGTACCTACATTTCCTAACATTCACTACTCATTTAATTAATTCAATCATGGAACCATAACCAATCAATCTGTCTAGCCTTTTTCCAAATATGTTGGAGTCCGCTTTCAGTCTAACCGAATGCTGCTGAATACCAGTATTTTATATGGATCGACTGCCTATCTGACCTCCACAACCCAGTTACTGGGTGCCACGTATGAAATCATAACCAATCTTTCATTATTATTTTATTGTATTGTTTTTTTTGTTTAGTTTTAAACGCTACCTCTCACCCCGTATCCCACACTATAGGTTTAATACTTGTCAAACATCACAAGTGTCGGCCGGCACGCGTCTCTGTTTATACAACGATTTTTGACACCAGTAAATTAATATGACATGTTATAAATCGGACATGTTTGAACATGTAACACGTCTTTTGTATTGATATTGTAATGACCTGTCTGACGCAATGGTTCATGGATAAGTGGCGAAAGGAAAAGGATGCCAGCAGGTAATGTGAAATCCCTTGAGCTAATGTCCCTTGCCTGCATCTGATGCTATCTGTACCCCAAGTGTAAGTTTGCAAGAGCGTAAACGTAACTATTTCGTTTGCGTTAAAATTTGACCGATAGATCATAATGCTAAGAATATAAGGGTGAGAATAAAAATCTTAACGCAAACGCGCTAGTTACGTTTACCCACTTGCAAACTTACACTCGGGGTACTGTATCATATCTGTGTTTCAGTGAGATGTGTCAACCTGCAGACGTTGTAGGTGGATACTACGAAAACCAGAAGAGCTGTCAAGGTATTATTTTTTGCCATGGACGTGCAGTAGACTGTACGAAATTACCTACTTTTACAAAACTCTTTAAGGCTCTTACACACTCACGCGATATCGCGGGCGCGACAGGCACCGATAAAGACAATTCCTTTAATACTTGTTAAAATCAATAAAGAGTTTGTTAATAGTTTTCTTACTAAACCCTCCCCTAATGTGCCCTAACCAAATCCTACCCTTATTCACAACAACTGACCTACAAACACCAAACTTCAAAAAAGGCTCATAAAGATCTCTCCACCACGAAATCGGGAAGCTTTTAAAACAGTGGAAGAATTAAACTGCTCTCAGTCCGCAGTTTCTTTAATCCAGGTGGAATCGATTGAGTGGAGCAGTCGGCACTCTCAATAATGCAACGGAAAATGTTTAAAAGAGTCTGTAGACTGAATGGCTCTCGGTGCTGTTGCGATGCTTTTGTTTAAGGCTGTGAGGTTTGTGATGTAGAGGAGCGGGAAGAAAAAAATAAGTTTTGCTGAAAGTAAATTAAATGGGCTGTGTTGCTGTAAATAAAGTCGGATTTAAAATATTCAAGATACCAATAAAAATATTAGGTAGATAGATAATTATAATGGAGGGTAATTAAAATCTCTTTATTCATCCATCGATGGTTTGCCACATATTTTAGTGGTAAATCTACAGCTTAAATAATATTACACGACAGATGTTTAAATCCACATTTAAAGTTTGTCACTTTAACAAAGGAGATGGATAATTGTCCTATACAAGGTCAGCCCAGAAATGAACACAAATAAAATAAAATGTATTATGAAGCCATAATAGTATTTCATAGCCGTGTTGCCGTGGTCACTCGCAATGGGCCTTATTAGAACAAAGGGCAATGGAGCGGGCTATGCTTGGAGATTCCGTACGTTATCGAATCAGAAATGAAGAGATCCGCAGGAGAACCAAGGTAACCGACATAGCCCGAAGAATTGCTAATCTTAAATGGCATGTGGGCAGGGCACTTTTCTCGCAGAACAGATGGCCGGATGGGGCTGAAAGGAACCTTTGGAACCTTGGAGGGAGTGGCTATCGCGCACCGGAAGATATAGCGTTATGATGCGTCCCACAAGATGAACCGATGACTTTGTGAAGGCCGCAGGAATCCGCTGGATGCGGGAAGCACAGAACCGTTTGAAGTGGCGGTGCTTGGAGGAGGCCAATGTACAGCAGTGGACGTCTTTCGGCTGAAATGATGACAGCCCTGTATATTTTCAAATATTATCAGTTATTTTATTAATTTATAATTAACGCTGTGTGTGCTGGGCCAAACTTTATAATAAATAAATAAATATCCATATCCTTTTTCACCATCCGTTATCGCGTACTGTTATACCCTAACTTTGTAGGGGTTAATGCTGGATCAGCACCTCGTCGGCGCTGCCAGCTGATAATTTACCTGACGGCTTGAGTCGCCATTTTTAGTTAGAGTCAGTTGAAGTTCAACCATCTTAGTGGTCGGTTCTGCCCATGGGTCTCTCGCGTTCTAAGTATAATTATCCTGAAATGTAATATCCTGAAATATAATATCCTGAAGTGAATAATTCTTTTTTTTAAAAGCCAATTACGCGGAGACCTATAACAATTGGTGGCAGCGGTGGGATACGAAAATCCCCAGTGTCCTTAAAACATTAACTCGCCAGTGTACCAGTTAATATCGGTGTGTAGTGAAACGCCTAAAATCATACATAATATTACCATCCGAGTGTGTGAAAGTGTAGTTAAAACATCCTGTAAAATCCAACGTGTAGTGAACGTGAACTGTACTCTGCCTGTTAAACCCTGGAAAATAACGTTAAATGTGAACATTTACTTACCTTCAATTATCCTGAGCATCACGTCGCCGCTATCTTAAATATCCTGCAAAATCCAGTGCGCAGTGAACGTGGACTATATCCTGATGTACCCTGAAAATAACAAATAAGTGAACGTCTACCTACCGTCAATTATCCTGAGCATCGCGTCGCGTAGCTGCTATTCCTGCAAATTCAATCCTGCATCCAAAGCCGAGGTCAATGCCAAATAGTTGACCGTATTATTCAAGACTCCAACGACTCGAACTCCGGCCGCAGAGACGCGGCTTATCGCAACGGAATGTTCCTGTTCGCCATAACATCCGTCGCCCACGCATTACTAGTACTGTGAGTCTTTGGTCATTGTTTAGTCTAAGTCTGTCTAAGGCTGAGATATTATTTAACACTATACAAGGTTATTTACTTGCGACTTATTAACCGAATCTATTTACTGTAATTATTATTGTAAAACCTTATATGACCCGTGACCCGTTCTCTTTCATTTATGGTTATACGACATAATTATGCCGATAGTTGCTAAAACAGAAGAAAGTAAATTAAAACTTGATATCCCAACTTCAGAACAATCCCTAAGTGACACAGAAAAATCACCTATCAAATCTCCTAATCCCAGGGTTACAAGGGCTACTATTGCACGTAGCGCAATGGCGGAACTAGACTTAAACACTTTGTTTAAATTCGTTAAATCATTCGACGGCAGCCGGGAAACTGTAAACTCGTTTATTATAAATTCTAATAACGCGTATGACCTTGCATCAGAATCACAAAGACCAATCCTTTTTAAATACATTCTCAGCCAGTTGAGTGGAAAAGCGGAAATTGCCTGTTCCATTAAAGAATTCACGTCGTGGGAACAACTCAGAGAATTTTTAAAAGCTCAATTTAGTGAACGAAAACATTATGCTCACCTTCTTACTGACCTTCAGGAGAGCAGGCAAAGCCCGCAGGATAATGTAAGCCAATTTTCGCTTCGCGTGGAGACCTGCCTCTCACAATTGTTAACGGAAATATCCTTATCGAATACTAAGGCAAAGGAATTGCCCGGTCGTACTGCAGCCATGGAGGACTTAGCCCTCCATCATTTTCTTATGGGATTACATCCCCGTATATCAAACATTGTGAGGTGTAGATCTCCCAAAACATTAAATAAAGCCATTAATCTAGCGATTTCGGAGGAACGCATTCAACAGAGCCTGTATAAGCGTCCACAGGTTGAACAAAAGTCTGTCAATAATAACAAACCAAAACCAGGGCCTTATTCTAAACCAAACTCACACACACAATCCACTTCGTCAAATTCGAGTAAAACCGATGCATTGTTTTGCCGGTATTGCAAAACTGCTGGTCACGAAATCAAAGACTGTAAAAAACGAGAATTCTATAATAACAAATTTCAATTAAAACCAAATAATAATAATAAAATCAGCCATATCCGCGAAACATCCAATGACGAACCCATGGATGATTTCTCTTTATCCTATGTCCATGGCTCCAATGATTTAAACGAAATGGAGTCTCGCGAGGGTGCCGCACGGGACGAAGCATAATCATCGGCACCCAACAACAAAAACTAATTCATAGGAGCAACCAACAGGGTAACCAGCCCCAAACCGACAGTCCTAACCCTTATCCTCATCCAAGCAAGGTCAACCGACAGGGTAACCAGCCCCGAACTGACGACCTTAACCTAGATCCATCACGGACCAATCGACAGGGTAACCAGCCCCAAACTGACGGTCCTAATCTTCATCCAAGTAAAGTCAACCGACTGGGTAACCAGCCCCGAACCGACGACCTTCACTTAGATCCATCACGGACCAATCGACAGGGTAACCAGCCCCAAACTGACGGTCCTAATCTTCATCCAAGTAAAGTCAACCGACTGGGTAACCAGCCCCGAACCGACGACCTTCACTTAGATTCTTCACGGACCAATCGACAGGGTAACCAGCCCCAAACAGACGATCCTATCATTAACATATCAAAGGTCAAACGACAGCGTAATCAGTCCCGAATCGACAGTCATGTAACTAAAGATTCAGGAGTCTTGCCAGCATCCGACAAGACCAATAATAAGATATACGAAATAAATCTAGATACATCCAAGAGGTTTCTACCACATGTAGTTTTAAACTCACAAGTTTCAAACATCCCTTTATCCCTATTAGTCGATTCAGGCTCCGTCATATGCCTATTAAAGTTATCCAGTATTAAAGAAAATCAACGGCTGGTAAAAGAACCAATCAAACTTAAGGGTATTGACCCGGGTGATGAACCGACTCAAACTGAAGGCCATTTCCAATTAAAATTAAAATTAAATGATAATAAAGTCACACCATTCAAATTTCATGTCATTAAAGATATAAGTTTGCCTTATGACGGTATTATAGGATCAGATTTCTTGACCTTTTTCGGCTGTAAAATCGATTATACAACCGATACCCTCAAAATGGGAGAATCCGAAGTTAAACTATACTTCTACGACCCATTCTATATTATCCCGCCACGTACTGAAAGTGTTATTGAGTGTTCAGTACAGGATACCGATCTAAAAGAAGGTATCATTATGGATCAACACTTATCAAAATGTATCCTAATATCTAATTGTATAGTAAAGGTCAAGGATAACCATCGTGTTAACTTAACGATAGCCAATACCTCAGGGATGTTTATAAAAATCAATCTCAATTTAAAACTTGCAATCAAACCCTTACATGCTGCCCTTCAGGTCAACATGAACATTCAAGAAACATCCAATCGAACCTTACAAGTCTTAAATTCACTACGTACTGACCATCTAAATCAAGAAGAGTCTGATGCCCTCACAGAACTTTGTTCCCAATATTCTGATATTTTTCATCTACCAGATGATCAGTTAACTCACACTACAGCCCTCAATCATCAAATCAAAACTAGCAGCGATATCCCTATTCATACAAAATCGTACCGATTTCCGGAATGTCATAAGAAGGAAGTCGAGACTCAAATCAGTAAAATGCTGAGTCAAAATATCATAGAATCGTCATCTTCACCCTGGAGCTCACCAATTTGGATAGTCCCCAAAAAGGCAGACTCTCAAGGGCAAAGAAAATGTAGAATAGTAATTGACTATAGGAAGTTGAACGACGTCACTATCGGTGAAACATATCCTATACCACAAATATCCGAGATCCTGGATCAATTAGGAAGTAGTAAATACTTTACGACTTTAGATCTTACCTCCGGCTTCCATCAAATACTTATCTCTCCTGATGATGCATCTAAAACTGCATTTTCCGTACCCCAGGGTCACTTTCAGTTTACACGAATGCCATTCGGATTAAAAAATGCACCGTCCACTTTCGAAAGACTAATGAATAATTGCCTCACCGGCCTACAAGGCACAAGATGTTTTGTGTATTTAGACGACATTGTGATTTATTCAAATGACCTAAACTCACACGTTGATAATCTGAAAGCCGTGTTCGGCAGACTCCGTAAATTCAACTTAAAGTTACAGCCAGAAAAATGCGAATTTCTCCGCAAAGAAGTCGCCTACTTAGGGCACATTATCAACGAGAACGGCGTCCAACCAAACCCCGATAAAGTTCGTGTGGTGACAGATTATCCAGTCCCTCAATCTCCGAAAGATATAAAGTCTTTCCTCGGTTTGGTATCCTATTATAGAAGATTTATACCCGACTTTGCCAAGTTCGCTAAACCTTTAACCTCCTTGCTAAAAAAGGACGTCGCCTTCGAGTGGCGGAATGAGCAGCAACTTGCTTTTGAATCCTTAAAGTCCAGGCTCGTTTCCGCCCCGGTCCTTGCGTATCCAGACTTCACGCAACCTTTCCTTCTAACCTGTGATGCCTCAAATTATGCAATATCCGCAATCCTATCCCAGGGCCCAGTAGGACAAGACCGTCCTATTGCATATGCATCCCGCACGCTTAATAAAGCTGAATGCAATTATAGCGTCACAGAAAAAGAATGCCTCGCCATTATCTTCGGCACCAAAACATTCAGACCGTATCTCTACGGTCACCGGTTTAAAATCCTTACGGACCATAAACCATTACAATGGCTATTCAACTGTAAAGACCCTGGATCTAGACTTGTCTGTTGGCGCTTAAAATTAGAAGAATTTGAATACGATATCCAGTATAAAAAAGGAAAGATTAACGCTAACGCTGACGCCCTATCTCGTTATTCGGTAAATCCTGTCCAACAAACGGACCCTGTAATCCCTAACCCTCTTGGTGAAGAAGAACCCAACCAAGAGTTAGATAGAGACCTACTGGATTTACTGATAGACCCACCTTCGTTCAATGCTGATGTAGATATCCAAACTTCTCCGAATCTTCTCGATCCAACCGATGACCTCTTGCCGTTATCCGATATAAACTTACCTTCTAACGTCCCAGACACCCTTAGAGAAGAAATCGAGAATGAAACAATCACATTACTTGATCCCGTATTGGACGAACCAACAGCTTTCGATCCTCAACTTGGTCATAGTCCAAGGCCATCCACAAGTGCAAGTCCAAATACTCCTGTCGACGATTATCCCACATTCCTGAAATCTATGGCTAATAAAGATAAATCATTTAACACTGAAATTGTAGAACACAATGAAAGCCTTTTAAAATGTCCTGCAAAAGTAATTCTGGTTCCCACATCTATTGATCTGGATGAATCTAATCCGTATATCCAAGATATATTAATTGACCCCGAAATTAGCACTAGAATACATAACTTCGAGAAAGAACTTTTCTCGTCCTTGAAAATAGAAGTTAATAATAAAATATATTACCTGTTGTTTATCAAAGTCCATTACTTTGACGAAGCCTCCTATCCGGAAGTTTTCGAAACCCTGAAAAGAATAAGAAATGAATTATTAATATTTGGAAACGTTAATGAAATCGGCATATCCGATTTAAAAAATCCGTTTGAGAAACATTAATTTGTTAAAGTTTATAATATCCTTACTTACCTTTTCCACGACACACAAATCAAGGTCAATGTGTTTCATAACAACATTATATATCCTGTTCCAACTGAAATTAAAAAGATCCTGCATGATAATCATGATATCCCCATAGCAGGTCATTTAGGCTCATCGCGAATGTATAACAGGGTAAAGCAAACGTATTATTGGAAAGGTATGCGTAGTGATATAGAATCATACGTAAAACAATGTAAGTCATGCCAAGAAAACAAAGCACTTAGGAAAATCAATCGCGCTCCTATGCAAATTACTAGTACTTCAACGGAACCGTGCCAACGAATTGCTCTGGACATCGTAGGTCCGCTCCCCGAAACAGGTCCTGCAAAATTAAAATATATATTAACAATCCAAGATGACCTTACCAAGAAACAAGCGAGTGTCTGCTCCACTATATATCTATATTTGGCATCCCCAAAATGATTCTCACCGACCAGGGTACCAACTTCACGTCAGATCTGTTTAAGAAAACATGTGAATTCCTTAAGATAAAAAATTTATGGTCTTCACCCTATCATCCACAAACCCAAGGTGCCCTGGAACGGAGCCACTCTACTCTTAAGGAATACCTCAAGTCTTATATTAACAAAGAACAATCAAATTGGCCTCGTTACATATACACAGCTATGCTCGCTTATAATACTGCCGTTCATTCCACAACTCACTTTACACCTTATGAACTAATGTTCGGTAGTAAACCATTCATCCCTAATTCTATTTACGATGAATCCCTAGGAGCTACTTACCCCGAGTATGTCCGTATGCTACAGAATCGACTAAAATATTCACGTGAAAAAGCATTGGACTTCATGAGGAAATCTAAAGAATCCTCCAAGTCTTATTACGATAACCATACTCGCTCAGTCAGTTATAAGGTCGGCGAATTCGTATATCTCAAAAATCATTTGAGATTACGTAAAGCTCTCTCCCCTTTATGGAAAGGTCCTTATAAAATACTAAAAGTTAATAGTAATAATACACTTACCTTACTTATTAATGGGCGTCATGTCACCCATCACTTTGATGAGGTGAAGCCAGCTGATGTTGGAAGTAACCCATAGTATCTTAAATAGTTATAGGTTTAAGCTTAAGTATTAAAACATAAAATAGATATAGTTACTATATAAATAGTCATAATTATATGCCTTTAACGTAGCTATTAATTTGCAGAATGCCGAGTCAGGCTCGAAGTCAACAGGACTATTATGTCCAGCAGATAAAGTCAAGCTCTGGCCTCTATTTCGATTACCTCGGCAAACTGAAAATCAGCAGTGGACAGTTGAACGTGTTGATGCCCTTAGATATTTCACACATCGGCCCGCATATTGAAAATATAAACTCCGCTCTTAATACTACTAAACACTTATGTAAAAGAATTGGTCTGATAGAACATAGTTGTAACAATATAATAGAACCCTTAAATGCCCGCTACAGCGACATGTACAAAGAGTTTTTGTCTATTTCGCACATGTTAGAGAAACGGTCAAAACGCGCTTGGGTAGGAGGACTAGGTACTCTGATTAAACAAATATTCGGTAATCTGGACGAAAACGATGGTCTCATGTTCAAAGATGCTATAAATGTACTACAAAATAATGAGAAGAAATTGGTTTCATTAATGAAAGAGAATATTTTATTAACTACATCGACAATTTCATCATATAATAACTCAATTAATAAAATTAAAATTAATGAAATCAACCTAAACGAAGCTATCGACAAACTCGCGACCAATTTAATAACTGTAACTAATAAAACAAATGAATTAATGCAACGATTGGAAATTGTTCATATACTTAACAATCTAGAAGTGTCAATCTTAACTATGTCATTCCAACTCGAAGACATAACAAACGCGGTCCTATTTAGTAACCAAAATACTCTACACCCATCGATGATTACGTCACAACAATTGTTCCGGGAGCTTGCCGATAACTATCAATACTTACCTAATGATTTGAAACTACCTGTTGCTTTAGATTTAAGTTCTATTAATTTAATCCTGAATGTATCTAGAGTAGTTAGTTATTATACTAGTAATAAGATATTTTTCGTGTTACAAATACCCTTAGTGTCCATCAAAGAATATGT
The DNA here is from genome assembly GCA_963921375.1 of Tiliacea citrago. Lineage (NCBI taxonomy): Eukaryota > Metazoa > Arthropoda > Insecta > Lepidoptera > Noctuidae > Tiliacea > Tiliacea citrago. Next base: position 23,894,222 of record OY992798.1, read on the forward strand.
ATTATTTCATAACATTGCTCTGCCTACTCCTCATAATTTAAGTAAGCCTAATACTTTTAGTTTAGTTTTACCTAGTTCCAAATACATTGCAATGACCAAAGACAAAACCCAATACAGCACTTTAAACGATTTGGAAAATTGCATAACTATCACCGCTGGAAACTATGTGTGCGACATAACAATCGTGTATGCGTCAGACATCAAACCTATATGTGAAAGTGAATATATGTCAAAAGTGATCAGTGAAACTCCACAATTTTGTGAAACTAAATTTATTTATGGTAATTTAGATATTTGGAAACCCATAGAAAATAATAAATGGATTTACATACAGTCAGTGTCTAATAGAGTTTCTATAGAATGCCGAAATTCAACATTAATAGAGATTAATGTTTTAGGAACCGGAATACTTACAATCCCTAAAAATTGCATAGGTTACTGTAAGGGTACCACTTTGGTCCCAAAATATACAACATTAAATATATCTACACCCATTGTCTTTCCTGACTTTAACTTATTAAATGACACTTGCTGTAATATAATGAAACTAAACCAATCAATCAACAATGTATCCCCTATTAAACTACTAAGCACTGATTTAGACGACCTGAAGTTTAATAAACATATCTTTCTAAAACAACTAAGTAATATAGACAACGTCCTTGACAGTCAACCACACATCTTAAAATATGGGATGCATTACTCTATTATCACTATGTTAATTACTGTCCTTATAATGTCATATGTATGTTTTAAAGTTTATAAATGTATACGACCCGGCAGCAGAACTCCAGTTAAAGTATCTTTCTCCTCAAAACCGGAATCGACTTGTAAAATTAATACAGAAAACAGTAATTCTGATATTGAAGAAAACTCACTTCCAGCTATTAGAACCAGAGTTTAAAATACTCGATTGCTTGGATTTTACACATAAATTATTAAATAACTTCATAGCAACCCCAAAGTTATTTCTTAAGGGGGGAGGTGTTATACCCTAACTTTGTAGGGGTTAATGCTGGATCAGCACCTCGTCGCCGTCGGCGCTGCCAGCTGATAATTTACCTGACGGCTTGAGTCGCCATTTTTAGTTAGAGTCAGTTGAAGTTCAACCATCTTAGTGGTCGGTTCTGCCCATGGGTCTCTCGCGTTCTAAGTATAATTATCCTGAAATGTAATATCCTGAAATATAATATCCTGAAGTGAATAATTCTTTTTTTTAAAAGCCAATTACGCGGAGACCAGTACGCTGTCACTATGGTCACACCCGATATCCACAGAGAGCTTCTGATTACATACGAACAGAATACGATATTCGATTTGAAATTAAAATCAACATCCAACGGTCTCACCACTGTTTTTAACTAATTACAGTTTTAATTAAGATATCTTCTGAAGCATCGACAAAGAGAAGCACTGTATTGGAATGTCTCATTTTGTGCGATACCCTCATTGGATTCGTGTTTTTATTATTTTTTTATAATGGAAGACGAGCAGTGTTCTTCCATGAATATACTTACTAATAGGAAAGAAAATCGTATATGAAGAAATATTTTACAAAATGTTTATTACTTTACACAAACAAATAATTATATGAAATGACTAGCTGTTGCCCGCGACTTCGTCTACGATCTAGGATGAAAAGTAGCCTATGTCCTTCTCCTTGTCTACGCATGTGCCAAATTTCATCCAAATCCGTTCATCTGTTTTAGCATGAAAGCGTAAAGAAATAAACAAACTCACTTTCGCATTATAATATTAGTTAGGATTGTAATAGCCGGTTTATTTGAAGAGAGAATTTCTATAGTATACACTACAGGGTGGCGATTTAGTCACCTGCATTCGTCAAGGGGGTCATTTTACGCGTCCTACTGAATACATTTACCTACGCAATAAAAAAAAATACTTTTCTATAAAGTCTGTCTTCTGTTGTATACGAATTAGTTTTTTTTTAAAGAATTTGATATGAGTTTCATAGCGAAAGTTATTTAGTATGATGGGTAAAACCACTCTCAAAGAGGAGTTCGTGGCTAAGTAATAACAGCCGCACGGGTCGATCAGGTTAAGCTCCGCTGGCCGGGGTTGGTCCTTGGATGGGTGACCATCTTTACATACCGAGACTCTTCCGTGCCTCGGAAAGCACGTTAAGCCGTTGGTCCCGGCTGTCATTCGTAGATCTTTGACAGTCGTTACGGAAGCCCTAAAAGTCTGACAACCAGTCTTCTAAGGGGTATCGTATTACCCAGTTACTGGGTTGTGGAGGTCAGATAGGCAGTCGCTCCATGTAAAATACTGATATTCAGCTGCATGCGGTTAGATTGGAAGCCGACCCCAACATAGTTGGGAAAAGCCTAGGCAGATAGATATAGGGTAGAACCATTCTGTATATTTTTATTTTCTTTAAAAAATAATATCAATTTAAACGCTCATGCAGACGGGTGATATCGTGGGCGGGACAAGGGTCGCATACATATTTATCTAGTTTCCGTTTAATTTGTGATCGACACAAAAGTAAACATAAGCAATGTTATGTATATAATGTATGGCGGTTTGTAGACGGACTACTGTGCTGCCACCTATGACGAGCTTTCAGTTATTAACCCCATATATTTCCAATAAAATACTTAATTATATTACTATACAGTTCTTGTCTTTTTTGGTTGAAATAAGGTAAGCTTTTTATGACCCTAAATAAGTTGAGATGAAGACAGGAGGTTCCTGTTTACGTACGGACGTTCCTGATGTATGGAACTCATGCCCTGCAAATGTAAATAGCATAATTAGTACACAGTCAGGGAAATTAATTGTTAAGTAAATTGACACCCTACCGTCCATTCGCCGTAACCATTTGACGAGAATGACGGCTACGTTGTGATGAATATACTGAAAATTTCAATTGGTAGTCCATTTGCTTAACAATTAATTTCTCTGACTTTATTTAATATAGTAATAATAAACCATGTATTTTCAGGTTACAAAGATCCATAGAAAGAACAATTGCGTTAGTAAATAAAACTTAAAGCTATGTTTGTATCACTTAGATGCACTAAGTCTTTGTGCGTTCTGGTGGGACTTGGCCGCGAAAGCGGCGGAATACCACATCCTGAGGCCAAGTATGTGGATATAATATACCTGTCAGACTAGTACAATATCGCGGGTGCGACACTAGCAGCACAATTTCTTTGTCTGTACGAGCCTTTAGTAGTAGGTAAGTACCTAATTCCTCAGGCAAACTATTTTGGAAAAAGTTACAATTTCGTCTGCTTGTCCCACATTTTGCATGGTCATAAGAATAATGTCAACACAAGTAAAGTGAAGTAATAATTACAGCTATGCAAGTAATAATGTCGCAGTAAATGTTAATTGCAACAACACGAAAAGCAAGTTCTAGGAATTGAAGACTTGAAATTATTTTTACCAGTAAGCTTTTTATTACCTAATTTTGAAAATTACAACTATAAAAGAGCTAAGTACTAAACTAAACGCCTTGGTTGGTATGGAATCATGCTTTTCAATTTATGAGCCACTAAAATAAGCTACCATTTTTAGGATTCCGTACTTCAATAGGAGTAAACGGAACCCATATACGATCCCTTTATTGTCCGTCTGTCTGTCTGTCCTCTTGACAAACTGACAGACAGACAGACGGATGTTCTGTATCGTGGGTGCGTTTACAAACATTTAAACTCACATACCTACACAAACAGCCAGACCCGGATCAACTACTTGTAGGTCATACAAATATTTGTTCCGTGCGGAAATCGAACTCGCGACACGCAGCACAGCAGTCAATCGCTACACCACTGCGCCAACCGTGTCGTCATTGTCTTTGATGAGCTATCACGTTCTCTGCGAATTCTGTTTTCAATAATACGAATTTTTGATACCTACCATCATTCACAATAAAATGTCAAACTATGTACAGTTTAAATAAATCACACAGCTAATAAACAGCTTACTTGCAAAACAAACACGATACGCATTCAAAGTGTTCAAACACAATCAGAAACATGAAAATATTAAAAAAACAAAAAATGTTATAACCAAACAAAATGAAATAATGCATCATGAATTAAACTATATCGGAAAATGTTCCATCCACAGTTTCATCGGATATAATAAAAACAGGCATATGAACTTCAATCAACAATGTTTCATTATTTACAGGTATAAATGTCAGTTTTCAGGCAACTCATGGAAACTGAAAGCACTCATAGTTCAGCCTGAAACATTTGTAATTACAGACCCTCAACACTAGGGTTGGCACTTCACTTTAAAATTACGTTTCTGAAAAATGCTCGGAACTTTATCTTTGTCTGATTATTGTAATTATTTAACGGTTAAGTATCATCTAGCATACCATGTGTAGGTACGCATGTTTTGGACAAATTAATGATCTTTATCTTTGTCTGATTCTTGTAATTATTTAACGGTTAAGTATCATCTAGCATAACATGTGTAGGTACGCATGTTTTGGACAAATGAATGATCTTTATCTTTGTCTGATTATTGTAATTATTTAACGGTTAAGTATCATCTAGCATACCATGTGTAGGTACGCATGTTTTGGACAAATTAATGATCTTTATCTTTGTCTGATTCTTGTAATTATTTAACGGTTAAGTATCATCTAGCATAACATGTGTAGGTACGCATGTTTTGGACAAATGAATGATCTTTATCTTTGTCTGATTATTGTAATTATTTAACGGTTAAGTATCATCTAGCATACCATGTGTAGGTACGCATGTTTTGGACAAATTAATGATCTTTATCTTTGTCTGATTCTTGTAATTATTTAACGGTTAAGTATCATCTAGCATAACATGTGTAGGTACGCATGTTTTGGACAAATGAATGATCTTTATCTTTGTCTGATTATTGTAATTATTTAACGGTTAAGTATCATCTAGCATACCATGTGTAGGTACGCATGTTTTGGACAAATTAATGATCTTTATCTTTGTCTGATTATTGTAATTATTTAACGGTTAAGTATCATCTAGCATAACATGTGTAGGTACGCATGTTTTGGACAAATGAATGATCTTTAAGTAATGAAATAAAAGTAAAATATATCAAGAAAAATACATAATCCTTAATAACGCTCAATTTGGTTTCCGTGCTGAGCATACAACTGATACTGCTATATTTTTCCTAAACAAAACTGTTAAATATTATATTATCTAGACAGAAAAACAAATGTACATGTTTCCTAGATTTAAGTCGCGCATTTGACACAATAAATTATAACACGTTATGGGATAAAATGTTCAAAACAGGTATACCACATGACATTGTTTACATCATGAAGTATTGGTATGAGGGCCAAGCTAAGCAGTAAAATGGGGGGAGGCCTTGTCTAGCGAATATGTTCTCAGAACGGGCGTAAGACAGGGCGGATTAACATCACCCAAATTATTTAATCTTTATGTGAATGACCTGATAGAGGAGCAGAGCAGAGCCGGGGTAGGCTGTTCAGTTAACAACGTACCTGTAAATAATCTTAGTAACGCCGACGATATGGTTCTGCTCAGCCCGTCTGTCACGGCAATGCAAAAGTTGATAGGAATATGTGAGGTATATGCAGATAAGCATGGTCATTAAGTATAATGCTAAAAAGAGCCAAACAATGTGTTTTCGTTACGACAACAGCACATTACATACCGGACATATTTCTATGCAACGCTAAGTTGGAATCTGTTAAATGTTTCACATATTTGGATCATATTCTGGCTGAGAAACTTAAAGATGACGAGGACATTGAAATACAAAGACGTTCGCTCGCCCGCGCCGCCAAGAGTAATATGCTGGCACGAAGATTTGCGAAATGTTCAAATCATGTGAAAATCACCCTGTTTAACGCATACTGCCGGAATCTTTACACCTGTGCCCTTTGGTACAAATACAACCAGCGTGCTTACAACACGCTGCGTGTTCAATATAATAACGCATTCAGATGCATACTGGGTTTGCCGTGGCGGTGTAGTGTTTCCGGCCGGCATGTTTGCCGAAAACAGGGTAGATGACTTTTACGCAGTCATGAGAAAGTCGCAGGCGTCTTTTATGTACCGAATACATAAATCTGACAATGGAATATTGAGGGCCATATACGAGGTAAACTATTTCTTCGTATATGGCAATTAATATTCCAGCTAAAATAATACTTTGTGTCATGTAATGTAATATTGTTGTTATTGATTGATTGATTATTTTGTATAATTTAATAATAATGAATAATGTATTATTGATTTGTAATTTGTAATATGGTGTTTTATATGGGTGTACTTATGCCTGAATTAAAAATTATTTGTTTTTTTTTTTTTATAATCGCGGTGACTAACAAATAAAGTTCGTCAAAATTAGCAAAGATTTATAGATATACTTTTACTCCTAGAGCTAGGGTGTAATATAATAAGAATATCCTATCATGGATAAACAGAAATGTAAACTATAATTATAATTACTAAGTAATTAAAGGATAGATAAAAAAGAATAAATAAAACAGGAATACACATAGATTTTGTAAAAAAAAATAGTTTAAAGTATAATATGGAGTCTATTTTAGGGCGTCTAAAAATATTCGGTAAATGAATAGTTATTATCTATATCAGAATGTTTATTCCAGTTTGTTATTCTTTGAAAAGGATACTGATGCTATTCTCTTGACTGTGCTTGACATAGTGTGCATTTTTTGGCTTGAATTCAGCAGCAAAAAAAAAAACAAAGTTACAAAAAGGCTGTTATTTATGTTTCCGCGACAAGCCGACAACCCTTGTGCAGCTCGCGGACTGATTGCGAAAGTTGAGTGAAAAATATCGAAGCCTTTTAGCGTATTTTTTTATTTGAATGTTATTTCAAAAGCGAATCTACGGAACTTGTTAGTGACATACTTTGTATTGTGACTATGGTATTGTGTCGGTGCAATATGCTGAGAAGCTGAATGTCAAGAAACAAAGATTGCTAAATTGGCGCTGAGCTAAACGGTTAAGTACTACTTTTATTAATCAGTTCAAATTGTTTAGCGTTAGTTTATTTTTGAGTATCGTAGTTATAGATTACAGATGACAAATCAAAATGAATGCGTGTCGTTACAAACACTCTTTTAAAAACAAATAATAGTTAAGCTAAGTATTTACTATTACAAATTAATAAAAAGAGGTAAAAATGAATGCAAATTAATACAAGTATCTAAGTTTAAAAACAACTAAAGTAGTGTTACTTTTTAGCAGGATAAGCTAAAATTGCCTTTTGGATCTTACATGCGCAAGCGCTTACCTAGCGCTTTTGTTTATTTACTTTAAATATAGGTGTTTGGTTTTAATATATTTTGGCAAAACAAATTAAAGCCTACTTGCTATAATTAGTCATCGCATTACAACGTTCCATATCATACGAAATCATGTTATTTAACACCTATTATGAGCCAGTCTTCGCATTCAACATCAAGAATGTCTCAAACACAGTCGTGGAACGCAACCGACACGTTGCCAGATCGCACATTCGACCATGACGACACACAGACTCAGCGCTTACGCACTACACACGCGACGACGTAAACGTAAGAACACACACATGCATACGAAATACAGCAATACTTGAGTTCCTTTTACAGTTTCTTGAACTCACACACAGGGAATTGTAGGGGATAGCGTGCGTGACGTCGTTCGGCCGCGTCGCTCGCGTTGGCTGCGCGAGCTGGCAACAACGCTTGGTTATTTTTAGTTCACCGTCAGTCGTGTCGATCGCATCACGTATTTCGTTGTTGATAAAAGGTTTAAGTTCATTTAATTTCGATTTTTGTACTAAAACAATGACAAGAATTCATTATAACAATGTTCTAACTTAAATGTGAATAGTTATTTCAAAGTGAAATGTGTTAAAAGAAAAACAAACGATAAATAAGTATCAGTTCGTGGTAGTTTTTTGTTTCGTTTGAAAACTGACAACTTATCAAAGTTACAAGGGCATAAAAGTTTAAACATTAGACGTTTTCGTTGGACTTTGTGCCTTACCGAGACGGAATAAGGATTAAAACGCGGATTTTACGGTTTTTATTATGGAAATTTGTGAATTGGACATGAATAAACAAATGAATCTTATAGAAAGGTTGATTAGGGAGGTGGCAAATACTCCTTTATTGTGGAACAGATATCACAACGAGTATAATAACCGAACGGCAATGGACCATGAATGGGAGCGAATTGCAACAATACTGAATAAAGATAGTAAGTAATATGTATCGTTTTTATTAGTGTAGTAATTAAATTATGTGTTCTACCCGAGTTTGTTCACCTGTCATTCACTAAGGATGTAAAGGGATTTGAACTAGGAGTGCGCAGGAGTTGTTTTTATTTTGGACGCCCACATAATAAAAACCCTGTCCGATCGGCGAGGATGTTGCCCCCGATTATGGTTAAATAGAGAATTTTACCTGGTAATAGGTACAAGGGACGCGGGTGGCCGTCGTATAGTGGATGTCTAAAAACAAAACATAATTATAACCTCTGTTGAAAATTTGCAATTTTTTTATGAAATTGGGGTAGTTCTGTTACCTAAAATCGTGAATTTTAATTAGCAATTACCGTTTCATTTTCAATAATAATAAGATTTTTGGATCGGACATGGGGAATAGGATATATTGTACTTCGTCAGTGCTACTGATAAGAGCATGACGTCACACAATTGCGTCTGCGCTGCGCCATTTAGGTCACTTCATTCGCGCCATCAGTGACGTAGCTTTTGTATATTTATTAGTTATTACATATCGGTAGTAGCTACTAGCGTCCGGTTTCTCTAGGTATTGGTTTGACATTTGCTACGTAGGTACACACAGCAAATTAGATCGGTTTGCAGGGCACACCAACATAGATGTTAGTGTGCGTAAAATCTACGCCTATTTATTAGTGTTTCCTTCACAATATATGTGAAGCAAAGAATATGAAGCATTAATTTAAAACATAATTAACTGGTCTCGTATTGGTGTATAAGCAGTCGGGTAGCAAACCATATGTCTTAGGATCGAATCTCACCGCGCTGGTATTATCTTTTTGCATTATTAAAAACATTTTTTTCAACGTCTTAGGATCGAATCTCACCGCGCTGGGGTTAACTTTTTGCATTATTAAAAACATTTTTGTCATTTTGTTGAATTTTTATTTTTGTAATTTACCTGATCATAAGAACATTATTCGAGAACAAATATAGGGGAGTAAAAAATAAACAATTTGTAATAAGAAATAACAATATTTATTGACTAGGTTTTTTAACATTACTTTATTATAAAGTTTTGTGCATTACAAAATATTCTAAGTCGGACAAGAATTAACGTTATTTTTCATATTCAAGTGGGTAATTTATTTATTACTGATATGAATAAACATGTTAGTAAGTTAGATAATAAGATACTTAGAGGTATCCTAAATTGTAATCTCATTAACAATAACATCACTCACATAATAAATTTAATTACCCCTGATATTTTTATTAAAAGCCGATTGGTGCGCCTTCACTATCTATTACCTACTTGTTGCAATCGTGTCCTCATGCTAGCAACCTTATTCCAACACAAGTCAGAGTGCCACGAAACGATGCCCATGTCGAGGTAACGACATCATCTAAATTCGATTTAGACCTGACTTCAGATGAGTCCCAGTTTAGCACCATATGACCCCATAGGTTTTCAATGGGGTTCAGGTCAGGACTTTTTGATGGCCATTCAATTACAGTAAAATTTTCCTGGACTTTTAACCAACTTTTGCACCATCCGCGCGCGATGCACAGCGCAGTTATCATGCACGAGGTAAATGTGTTCTAGCGGGTATGCAACGCGCACAGTTGGTAGCATCACGTTTTGTAAAACGTCCAAGTAACCTTGACTGTTATTGCGACCCCCTACCTGCACTAATTCACCGGGACCCATTGATGACATCCATCCCCAATATCCCAAAGTAATGCGGCCACTAGAGCTGCATGGAAGAATATTTTTTTTATTATAGCGCTCACCATCTTTTCGCCACAATATTTTGCGACCGTCCTTGTCTGACTTAAAACATTTTTCATCGCTAAATATAACTATATTATTGCACCAATCAAAATCCAAATATTCTCTTGCGAAGCGTACCCGGTTCTGCCTGTGAATATCTGACAGTAAAATTTTCTTGGCTGGCCTACGACATTTCACACCAGCTGCACGCAAGTGGTTCCGTACAGTTTGTAATGTCACGTCATGTTTAGTCACCGCGCGCCGTGGAACACGATCACGGTGCCGCGCATCTGTGTATGCAAATCCAGCCTTTGGTCCCGGTCGGCAAGGATCAATGCTTCCCGAATCTGCATAACGATGGGCCCACAATTGCACAGTTCTTCTCTGTAAACAATAATAAAAAAATATTGTTACAAAAAACAACAATCAATAACATGTGGATTATTAAACATAATAAACTTCTAAACGTAATAATAACATTTTGTTACTCACCGATGTCTTTAAACGCCTCGCAATTTCACTAATTGAAACGATTTGCTCATGCAAAATAATTATCTCAGCTCTTCTAAGTGTAGTTAAGTGATTCATATTGATTCACAAAAAAAAAAGCACTTCTCAAAACACGCAGGGTATAATGTCTAAAAACGTAACGAAAGCCCGATAGTCAATAGCATTATGACAATGAACTTAAACTACTAACTATAAGATTTGTCATTTTTAGAGGGTAGACAATTAATAAATTCGAACCCAAATATGAAGAAGACTTACTAATAGTTAAGCAATGAATTGAAAAAACAAAATATTTTATTAAAACATAAAAATATTGGACTGTTGGCAGTCGGGTTCGAACTTACGGCGCTGGTAGCGCGGGATATTATTTACCGAACGCCCGGATAATGCGCCACGGAGACGATTGTTAAACAGACTAAATTTATGCCTCATATTCCCTGCCTGCAATATTAAAGTGACAAGAAATTGCAAGTGTGTGTGTGGACAACGGGTTATTGTGATTGAAGCAAGCACTATTAAATAGGCGAAGTAATGTACACCCGTTGATTGTACGCACACTAATATCTATGTCGGTGTGCCCTGCAAACCGATCTAATTTGCAGTGTGTACTTACCTACCTGTTTTACTCAATTAGTTTATTAAATTCAAAAATGTTAAGGGGGAGCGCTAAGGTAGCACGCTAAATTTAAATTTTCTTACGTTTTTATGGCAAATTATTATTATTAAATATTGCAAAAATCATATTATTTAGATCAACATACAACCTGTTAAAGTTGTCAAAAAATGTTGTTGACGTAACTAGTGAAGTAACCATACGACTCGGTACTCGATAGATAAATCGATTCGAAATAAATGTCAAAACGGGTTTATTATTTTTAGGGCTCCGTACCCAAAGGGTAAAACGGGAACCCTATTACTAAGTCTCCGCCGTCTGTGTCTGTCTGTCTGTCTGTCCGTCTGTCACCAGGCTATATCTCATGAACCGTGATAGCTAGACAGTTGAAATTTCATTCTGTTTTTTTCACAGATGATGTATTTCTGTTGCCGCTATAACAATAAATACTAAAAAACAGAATAAAATAAATATTTAAGGGGGCTCCCATACAACAAGCGTGATTTTTTGCTCGTTTTTGCTCGATATTGATAACGGCAGCAGGTAGACGTTTGAAATATTCACAGAATATTTAGATATATATTCACTTTAAAAATAAATAACAACATTAAAATAAAACAAATATTTCATAAAAAAAATTACGTTTGTTGTATGGGGGGCTCCCATACAAGAAACGTATTTTTTTTGCCATTTTTATAGATAATGGTACGGAACCCTTCGTGCGCGAGTCCAACTCGCACTTGGCCGGTTTTACAACTATACTGACCTGCAAATTGCAAAAAACATAAGAAAATTTGAATTTCGCGGGCTACCTTAGCGCATCCGCATTAACTCAGGTTACAGAACGTAGAATTTATAGAGACATGATTATTGTGGACCCTGTGCACGTTAACTGACCTAGTCGACCACGTGATCACAGATCAGATAATAGTTTGACGTAATTGCGTTTTTGGCTCGTCTTTTATATACGGGACTTGTATTAAACTCCTATATTTTTTTTGTCAGAGTTCTTATTATCGTGAACAAGCTTTCGAAATTTCAGGTCTTGGAAATAATACCTTCTGAAATAAAAATATCAAACTTTGATAAAATAACCTCTACTTTTCATATTTTATTGCTTTTTACGTAATTTTGACAGTAGGCGTTGCTATTTTAAGGAGAATAATTAGTTTTGATTTTGAAAATAATAACTTGACATTAATTCACACACATAAATTCACATTATTTTTCGTTTTTTATTTGGGTATCGATTTTGCAGTGATTTAAGCTTTTTTTGTGTGAATAACTATGAAAATTTTGATTTTGTGATAGTCTAAAGTTATTAGTTTTATCCTGATAGTATCTATCTGCTAAAGGTGAAACAAAACAAAAACGTATTAGCAGCCATTTTGTGAATTTTTGTGTCATGTCATTAGAGCACCCCACCCCCCCGACCGTTTTCTGGCCCTGAAAATCCCGGGACTTTACTTGGCTAATCTCGGGATTTTCGGGATTGCCACAAACAAGTCTAGTTTGTATTCCGTAGTCCGTTGCGCCTTGAAAATATCCTTGCCTAGATTATTTTAATACATTACGACAAAAAGCAACTCGTACAATACGTAGGTACCCACTATTTACTACACAGGTAATAATATAATAATAATATGTTTGTCGTAGAACTTAGAAGGGACTTCCCCACTCGGAATACTTTAATACAATACTCTTAAGGTAATTCCCCAACGAACCAACAGGGGAATCGCCCGATCATCTCATATCATAATATTGTTGCGGGTATTTCCCGTCGGTCGGTCATTCCCTGTACGAAAGTAAAAATATACAAATCAGGTTTTATTTTTTCATTTATTGTTCTGTCAGTGACGGGTTACGTAGGCTACGTCAGTGACGACGGGTTACGTAGGCTACGTCATTAAAATTTAAAAGTCAATTATCTGAAATTAAGTATTTCAAATGGCGGGAGACTTTGCTAGACCTACTTTGACCCTATCTTTGTCATCGCCACCTGATATTGCAAAATCTTATACATGTATAAAAAACTGCTTATTTATATCTCCACATTGCTTATTAGGTTAGTACTAAAAGAAACTTAACCAACCATTCCTGGTTCCATAGGCTTAGCATGAGAACCGTAGAGAAGTGTTAAAGTAGATAAAAATTACGCTTCTGTGTAGACAGCTGACAGTTTTGTACGAAGAAAGATAGACAAGCGATTTCTATTCTACAATAGAGTAGAAATAGAAAGCATCATGCTAAGCCTGCTTTTAGAGTTTTAATTTTGTGTAATAAATGAAAATCACCAGTCTTTCAAAGAGCATGGGAGATGGGCTTCAAGTTAATCTTTGAGGATAATTGATGAAACTATTGTTGCTCTGCTATTATTACTAATATTCAGTTTGAAAAGCCTTATCAAATCCCCCTTAAAGTTTAAACTTTAAGTTAGCAATTACCCATATTTATGGGTAGAGATTAGATAATAACTTATTGAAGACTTACTGGACTTACTTATTGTCGGGAGTCTTAACTGGGGTCATTGCATTATAAACATCACTGATCGTAAATGTTGTAGAGCTCCAGACCATAATCATGTAAAATATATGGAGTAGGTGCCGATATTAACTATTTGCTGTCAATCAATTACCCATATTTATGGGTCTTAGCTCAAGACACCATCTTGAGATACTTAGCTCAAGACACCGTCTTGAGATACTTAGCTCAAGACACCATCTTGAGATACTTATCTCAAGACACCATCTTGCGATACTTAGCTCAAGACACCGTCTTGAGATACTTAGCTCAAGACACCGTCTTGAGATACTTAGCTCAAGACACCGTCTTGAGATACTTAGCTCAAGACACCGTCTTGAGATACTTAGCTCAAGACACCGTCTTAAGACACCATCTTGAGATACTAAGCTCAAGACACCATCTTGAGATACTTAGCTCAAGACACCATCTTGAGAGGCTTGTGAAGCATCACCAATCACCCGTACAAAGGTAATGGGTAAAACTGTGACATTAGAAGGTCACTAGGCAACTTAGAGAGATTAGATAATAACTTATTGAAGAACTGGACTTACTTATTGTCTGGAGTCTTGACTGGGACCAACAGGCCATTGCATTATATAATACAAAAGTAATATACTGTGTACTGTAGGTAATTATATTATATGTATATGTACAATGATATCCACGAACTCCTCCATTTTCGAACAGGCTCATTTCACGTCTAATACTATTTGCCAACCCCAATTCATTTTGTACTTGTACAAAACTTGTGTGGATCTGGGGATTTCATACTCTTGTTAATTTCCAGCTGTAACTTTTCCTTTAATGTCAATTGGGGTTGGGAGGTCTTAGCTCAAGACACCGTCTTGAGCCGTCGCCTTAACTCAAGATACCATTTATTATTTTATGCCTAGTATCTTGAGATAATGCTTGTGAAGCATTGATGTCCCAATCACCCGTACAAAGGTAATGGGTAAAACTGACATTAGAAGGCCACTAGGCAACTTAGAGAGATTAGATAATAACTTATTGAAGACTTACTGGACTTACTTATTGTCTGGAGTCTTGACTGGGACCAACAGGCATCATAAACATCACTGATCATAAATGCTGTAGAGCTCCAGACCGTAATCATGTAAAATATATGGAGTAGGTGCCGATATTAACTATTTGCTGTCAATCAATTACCCATATTTATGGGTCTTGAGTAGAGAATACAATCCCGGGATCCCGACCGTTTTCTGGCCCCGAAAATCCCGGGACTGTACTTGGCTAACCTCGGGATTTTCGGGATTGCCACAAACAAGTCTAGTTTGTATTCCGTAGTCCGTTGCGCCTTGAAAATAACCTTGCCTAGATTATTTTAATACATTACGACAAAAAGCAACTCGTACAATACGTAGGTACCCACTATTTACTACACAGGTACAGTCCTAATAATATGTTTGTCGTAGAACTTAGAAGGGACTTCCCCACTCGGAATACTTTAATACAATACTCTTTAAGGTAATTCCCCAACGAACCAACAGGGGAATCACCCGATCATCTCATATCATAATATTGTTGCGGGTATTTCCCGTCGGTCGGGGATTCCCTGTACGAAAGTATAAATACCTATCAGGTTTTATTTTTTTCATTTATTGTTCTGTCAGTGACGGGTTACGTAGGCTACGTCAGTGACGACGGGTTACGTAGGCTACGTCATTAAAATTTAAAAGTCAATTATCTGAAATTAAGTATTTCAAATGGCGGCAGACTTTGTTAGACATAAAAAAGACAGTGATACGACGTCAGTGTGGAGTTATTATTTAGTTGAGAAGGACGGGAATAGTGCTAAATGTAAGCGATGCCCAGCCATCCTCAAGACTTTGGGTGGATCAACTAAGGGATTACATACACATTTGTTATCAAAACATAACATCAAGGTTATATCAGCTTCAACAAGTCAAGATTCTGAAAATCTGAACATAGCACCAGCCAAGCGAAAGTTAGATAATTATTTTACTAAAAGTGCCGCCGATAGCCTTGATGATATTTTGGCAAGAATGATTGCATTAGATGGATTTCCATTCAGTGTATTCATAACCTCAGATGATTTGAGAAAATTGCTCTTAGCAAAATACACGGATTTACCAAAGTCAGCCGTCACTGTTCGAAAACGTGTTATGAATTACAGTGAAAAAATCAGAAAGCAAGTAACTGCAGAATTAAAACATTTGAAAAGTGCAGGTGAAAGATTTAGTATTTCTTTCGACGAGTGGACTTCAACTTCCAATAAACGATACATGGCGGTCAACGTTCATTCATATAAAAAATTTTGGAACTTAGGACTTGTTCCTATTTACGATAGTATGACAGCTGAAAATTGTCTTCGTATATTGCAAGAGCGTCTAAGTAAATTTGACATTTCCCTAGAAACTGACATCGTGGCTATTGTAACCGATGGACCGAATGTTATAATAAAGGTGGGGCGGCTTATTTGCACTGAACAACAACTGTGTCTCGCACATGGTATCAATTTGGCGGTCTGTGATGTGCTTTATGAAAAACATAATAATTTGCAAGATAGCCCTACCTCAGATGATACTATAAATGAACCAGCTGTGACTGTTGATTATATGGATGACAGCGATGATGAACACCATTTAGAAGACTTAGACTGTCCAGAATCAGGTTTAATCGTAATGTCACAAAATGATCTTGCGCCAGAACACGTACCAGAGTTAACACAATATGAAAATATTAATGAGCTGATAAAGAAAATCCGCAAAGTTGTAGTGTATTTCAAAAGATCTCCATTGAAAAATGAAACAGTACTTCAAAAATATGTGAAAATTGAACATGGAAAAGAGTTGTCACTTCTTTTGGACTGTAAAACCAGGTGGAATAGTCTTTTAACAATGCTGGAGCGATTTTATCTTTTAAAAGCATGCATTCAAAAAGCTCTTATAGATCTCAATCATCCAATTCGTTTAGAAGATGTTGATTTTGAATTGGTAAATAAAATTGTTGATGTGCTGACCCCAATTAAATTGACAGTAGAAGCAATCTGTCGGCGAGATGCTAATTTATGCACAGCTGATGCCGCTTTGAAATTTCTTATAAAACAACTGTCTAGCAAAAACTCAGCACTTGCCAAAAAAATTAAAACATCCTTAGTGGAACGTATAAAGCAACGACGAAGTGATGATTTAACTGGCGTGTTAAATTATTTACAAAATCCACGAATGGATGTTGAAAATCAGTTATTATCGGATTTGGAATGGCACGACTTATTTCCAGTTCCGACACAGGCTTTAGTGAGGAAGCAAATAAAGAGTATTGTTAAAAGATTAATAGTCGAGATTACACGGAAGAAGAAGCAAGGTCAGGATCACAAACAGATGATGAGCTAAGGTCAGAAACCTCCCAACCCCAATTGACATTAAAGGAAAAGTTACAGCTGGAAATTAACAAGAGTATGAAATCCAAATAGTAAAAAAATAGTTGGTTGGCAAATAGTATTAGACGTGAAATGAGCCTGTTCGAAAATGGAGGTGTTCGTGGATATCACTTAGAAACAGCATATAAGTATCTATTGTCTATTCCTCCAACCAGCGTAGAAGCTGAACGAGCGTTTTCAGCTGCTGCTTATGTTGGCAATAAACTGCTGCTGCTGCTGCTGTTTTTTAATTTCTTGCAATTAATTTAATTTTAATTTTTTGGTTTGTGTTTTTTCTTTTCTTATTATTATTCTGATTTGTGTTGTGCAAAGACATTAAAGACATTTTTTTTTTAATTACTCGTGTTTTTTTTATTTTAGCCCAATTAGAAACCACATAGTCTAATCCCGGGATGAGCCCGGGATCCCGGGAAAAGGCTTCAAAAATCCCGTAAGCCCGTGATTGAAAAACATGCTCGGGATTGTATTCTCTACATGTCATTCAATGAAAGGTCAATAAAAACACAATGAAAACTTAGGATGCAAGAGCAAGCCCAAGCGAGCTTTGTTCGCTCGCTTCGCTCGCTCACTAAATTTCCCCCATGCGTGGGGGAGGGGGTGTCTCTCCCCTCTCCTATAGCCTAATTGGCCTTATTCGCACGCGTGGCTAATTTAATGGAAGTGTTTTGTGTTGAAATCCTGATTGGGTAAATTGGTGCAGGTTTTTCTGACACAGAATGGTTTGCCCATAGCTATTAGATACAGTATTTTTATCTCACGAAGTGACGTGCGCTTTACTTACATTGTAGTACCTAAACAAGTGTACAAACATGCTGTGAATGTGTGCATGAAGACGAGTTGCGTCAGCACGTAACTCACATTACACACGTATTCCCGACATCGCCCGGCCCGTGGCTCGCGCGGAAGGTACCGAGGGCTCCTGCGCTTGCTCCCACATTCACAGCGTATTTGTACACTTGGTTACCATAAGTAAAGCGCGCATCGCTTCGTGAGATAAAAATACTGTAAGTAATTAATAACAAAACCGGATATGAATACTAAGTAGCTTAGTGTATGCGTCATACAGGTGAACTATTGAACTTGTCACTGTGCAACATGTGCGATAACATAGCTTAGTAATTTTAACCCTTATTGTTAGTGATTTAGTAGAGTTAGTGACTTTTGATTGATTGTAACTGAACACCACAAAATAACGATGTTGGTTATCTTATCACAGTTTTGGGATCACCTTTCAATCATGATACAGTTATTTAAATATGGATAATATTTGCCTTTTGAACTGTTGGCAAAGGACAAAAATAAACCGGCTAAGTGCGAGTCGGACTCGCGCACGAAGGGTTCCGTACCATTACCTATAAAAACGGCAAAAAAATCACGTTTTTTGTATGTTTTATTTTAATTTAATTATTGATTTTTAAAGTGAATATTTAACTAAATATTCTGTGAATATTTCAAGTGTCTACCTGTTACCGTTATCAATATCAAGCAAAAACAAGCAAAAAAATCACGTTTGTTGTATGGGAGCCCCCTTAAATATTTATGTTATTCTGGTTTTTAGTATTTGTTGCGATAGCGGCAACAGAAATACATCATCTATGAAAATTTCAACTGTCTAGCTATCACGGATCATGAGATACAGCCTGGTGACAGACGGACAGGCAGACAGACAGACAGACAGACGGCGGAGCCTTAGTAATAGGGTTCCCGTTTTACCCTTTGGGTACGGAACCCTAAAAATCACGTTTGTTGTATGGGAGCCCCCTTAAATATTTATTTAATTCGGTTTTTAGTATTTGTTGTTATGTTATAGCGGCAACAGAAATACATCATCTGTGAAAATTTCAACTGTCTAACTATCACGGTTCATGAGATACAGCCTGGTGACAGACGGACAGACAGACAGACAGACGGAGAGACAGACAGACAGACAGACGGCGGAGCCTTAGTAATAGGGTTCCCGTTTTACCCTTTGGGCACGGAGCCCTAAAAAAGGGCTTCTTACAAAAAGTCAAAATAAATCTTACCCCGTAGTGTTGAGCAGGATTAAGTTCTAAGTCCAACGGATAAGGTGTGTTTTGCTTTGTTTGTAAACTGCTTTGCCATTCCAGTTCCGTTAGTAGGCCCGACTCAGGTTCAAGGAATCGAGTCCCGGGGTATTTATATACCTGCGTAGACAATAGCCGCTCTTAGTATATTAGTGCTGGCCTTATATAGGAAATAATAAGTATAACCAGCAAATGAAACGGAGTGTTCTTGTATTTTTTTATGTTCACGCCTTTTTTGACAACCACGTGATTATGTACTGTTTCAGACATGTATGATATAATTATATCGCTATCATTTTTTATATCGTTTAATGTTAATTGTTACAGAAGACTTCGTAAAACAAAAATGGCGGAACCTGCGAGACCAATTCCAAAGAGAAATTAAAAAGGTAAAGGTTCCCTTTGATAATCCTACGAAGCCCTACATCCAATACTACAGAGGCAAGTGGATATACTTTGAGCACATGCTGTTTCTCAGAGACATCTCAGCAAAAATAACCAACACGTGCTATTCCCCCTCAGAAGACATCGAAATACATGATGATGATATTATAAAAGAAGAACTAATAGTATTTGACGATTCAGAAGATATATTCGGAGAACAAGCCAATATGTACGATAATGAATCAGATAATTATGAAAAAGAACTTTCAGTCACTGCTGCTAGCGTTGAAGACAATCAAAATATGAACTATCAACTCTTAATTCAACCTAAAATCGAAATAGTTGAAGAGGTCCAGCCAGGCGACAAAGGAATTAAAAGAAACGCTTCTGAAACGAAATCTCAGCCTGTAGTTCCAGCTAAAATTAAAAAAAAAACAGTAGCTGATGCCGCATCAAATACTGAAGACTATGGAGAAATAGACGACGACCTATATTTTGTTAAAAGTCTAGTGCCTTATCTAAGAAAATTAAGCCCAATTAGAAAGTTATTAGTTAGGAATGAGATACAAAGTTTGTTGATTAGGGAAAGTCTTTGTGAGAATTGTAAGTTTGGTAAAAGTTCGTCACATCATTCGTAGCATATTGTTGAATAAACTAACATTTAAAAAGTAATTATTTTTATGTCACGTTCGTTTCCTTCCTACCCTACCTCTTAAGTTATAACTGTGATTAAATGATTCAATTTGAAAGAATCAGCAAGCCTGTTTTAACGTAACTATTTTTAGTATGTATTAGCAACCTGTGTATACGTTTCTATAAGGGTGCGGTCATCGCCAAAAAATGGTCGTAAACTTAAGGACTATTTACGCCTTCTCCTTGTACGATACAATCTGTTTTACCGCTGTTTTATTGTAATAAATATTGCGATGTTATGTCAATATTTCAGAATGACATTCAGCCATCTTCTATAGGTACATGTCAGATCGAATTAAAAATGTGAAACTGACAGATTCTGACTATTAATTAAAAAAACATTTATTAATCACATCACACTAATATTATAAAGGCGAAAGTTTGTGAGTGTGTGTTACTTCTTCACGCTCAAACGGCATCACACTAATATTATAAAGGCGAAAGTTTGTGAGTGTTTGTTACTTCTTCACGCTCAAAGGGCTGGACCAATTTTGATAAAATTTTGTATGGAGGTAGCTGACACCCTGGATTAAGACATAGGCTACTTTTTACCCCGACATTCCACGGGATCGAGACTTACGCGGGTGAAACCGCGGGGCGCAGCTAGTATTTCATAAAATGGCCAGGCCATTAAAAAGGTTTTAGGTTGACGTCAAATAAAAAAAATGGCCAAGAGTGTATGCTATTTTGATAGTTGTTATCCTTTGAGTATTTATCTTGTTGCTATCATGTTATATATTGTTGTATAGGCAATAGTCTGCTCATTACTACTTAGTCTGTGGTCTGCTCCGTGTCATGGTGAGGATTGCATCCATTGACACGATTATTTATTTAAACTTCTCACACACAATAATGTACAAAGGCGGACTTTAGGTGGAATTATAGTTACTTGGTGATGTTGGCCGTCGAAGATCGAAAGAATTCTAAACTTGATTCTTTTACGTGCAACCCTGTCTCAGTCTGTACAGTCAGCCACGCTACATTCCCAGCTAGCTA
This sequence comes from Tiliacea citrago, assembly GCA_963921375.1. Classification (NCBI taxonomy): domain Eukaryota; kingdom Metazoa; phylum Arthropoda; class Insecta; order Lepidoptera; family Noctuidae; genus Tiliacea; species Tiliacea citrago. Next base: position 23,915,389 of record OY992798.1, read on the forward strand.
ATATTTTTCTTACATGCACGATTAATAGATAGATCATAGCCGAAACCAGAGAAGAATTAGCCTCCGGTCTCACTCCCTCTTCATTTGTTTAATGTTAGGACCAGCCTAAAAACAAACAACAACACGAAAGTAACTATTTCAGGCAAGTATTAACAAACTAATTACCCCACTATTCCTTGAACGAAACGTTGGAAGTCACTTCTTGATCATAAAAACAGCCTTAATTAGGTAAAGTCCGCGAATGCCCGTTAATCAAGTCTCATAGTCCTCGGTAATGTTGTACAGTAAAATTTTTATGTTCACTACGTTTTCTATTAAAACTTGGCATTTATAGCACAGTCTCACCTAACGACTAATGAGATATATCAATCAGGATGATAAAACAATAGATTATTTGATTTAAAGCGTGAATAATGGATAGGAGATAAATGATTTATGTTTAAATTTAATTAACTATTTATGGTTAGTAAAATTTGTAACGGTTTAATCTGAAAACTTCACAGAATGTTTAATTTACGGTAATGAGGGTAATAATAACCCAATTAGTAACTGATCTGTTAAACAATCAATTAGCTGCTAATCATAAAATATTCACATTGTATTTAAATTTTTATTGGAAAATAAAACGGTACGTAGTTAATACAAATCCATCAGTATTTTTTATTAATAAATTTATCCAACGCAAGCTAACCTACAAAATAAATTTCTTACCGTATCTGCTAAACGTTTGATATTTTTATTGATCGACAGCTAACTACACCGACCAGCCAATGACTGCGGGCCCCTCATAAAGAAACACCATATCCTAAAACAAATAATAAAGATTTAAACACAAATAAAACTCCTACACAAACGACATAATTTTCGGACTTTCTCCACGATAGAATTAGTCAAACTAAAATGTGTTCTAAACACAGGAATTTGTTATGTTGCACATAAATTAGATTGACGGCGGTCCGTCAAGTATAGTGATAAATGGGGCGTTAGCGTACGTGATAAAAATGAAGAGATTAAAATACTTGCTGCGCATGGTGAATGGGGGTTTGCACGGTGTGTGGCAAGCTAGTTAACGACTAACGGTAGACAACGGTGGAGTTTTAAAGTTGGTCCAGCAGCCTGCGCCATAATTGCGTAAAGCACATTCAATCACAATCCGAAAGATTCTAAAGGACATTGCAAATCCTTCATTGTTTGAAAAATTCGTCTGCTCACCAACGTAAATAACGTAATGAATGTTGTTGAACTGTCAAATAAAGACATTTCCATAACTGGCCAGCTAGACCACTGCTAACTATTCTTGTTTAAGCCATACCGATGGTAGCATATGTGGCAGTAGGCAGGGCACATTATTCGCAGAATGAATAACTGATTGGGTCGAGAAGTTCTGGGAGTGGCGACAGTGTACCGGAAGGCGCAGTGTGGTTTGATCACAAGGTGAACTGACAACCTGCTGAAGGTTGGAGTTATCCGGTGGATGCAGTTATTTGCGTTGTGGCAATCCTTGGGCAGGCTTTTGTCGTAGTGTACAAGGACATCATGCATTAAAAATGATGATGATTGAAAAGATTTTCCTACTACGAAGTCGAGTGGCCGAATAAAGCATTAATATCAAATTACTCCAAAATAGCTTCATCAAATAAAAATATTTACAGAATTAAAACCTTTAACAATAATCCTGCAAATAACAAAGCCTTAAAACAAAGTCCAAAGATAAATACCGATACTGATCCTTTTCATCTGAACTGAACCGCTTCCAACGAACGCAACAATGGCGCCCGCATAGCGCTGTTTGCACGGCATTAGCCCGTTTCCATGTTGACATACTTATAGATTCACTGATTGTCGCGACAGGATAGCCTAACTATGCTTAACGAGGTAGTTTCGGGACGATATTCTGCGGCTTTTGTTTCCTTTTTGTAGAACTTTTGTTGAAAGAGCTGACTGGAATGGGGTAGTTTTCAGTTTACAAAATTGGACGGTGTAGTCGTTTTGTGGTGGTCGAGGTAACCGAGTCAGTGAGTAGGTACAACTAGTGTGATTACGCTGTTTACACTCAAGTTGGAGCTGCTATAAGAAACAGAGAGCTAGTACTTAATTCTTAGCTTCATCATCATTATTTCAGCCAAAAGACGTCCACTGCTGGACATAGGCCTCCCTCAAAGGGGGGGTGCCATAATCGCCACGCTTGTCAGGCGGGTTAGCGATCGCAGTATGGTTTTAGAATTCATAGAGAACGCTGCTGCCCATTCTCTAGTAAGTATTGTTAGCTTATTAGTTTAATATTGTATCCGTCAACATAGCTATCAAAATCGACTGCAGAACAAAGACCTTTCCAGAATTAATGAAAATAACATTTATACTCCTTCGGGTATATTGAAGTTTTTCATTAATAAAAATCAGCGAAATTCAAATACGTCGAAAACGGTGCATCCTGGGCAAAAAATTACAGACATTTAACCCCCCCTGTGTGTTGCCCCCGTGCAATCAGCATGCCAACATGAATTTAAGTTAAAAAAAAATAATCTAACAGGAATTTAAGGCAAAAACATATTTTTTTTCACTGGTCTTTTTTCATCATCATAAGGATGGTTTTCGACTAGAACAACAATTTCTTTCCCTCTATTTTCCCAAATATTTTGTATGTTTTCTTATCTGCTCATATTGCCCTTAAGCATATACTCCAACTCCTACAAGTCCGCCCCTAAGACGACCCACTAACCAGAATGTTCAATGAGAAGAAGTTTGTTCAAACAACCGTGGTTGTTCAAACAATGTAATAGGTTGGGGAAAAAGTGAAAAAGTTTCTTCGCATTTTTTAAGAAAATTCAAAACATTTTTTAATATAGTTTATTTACATTTAACTAAAGTATGTAGGTACCATTTTGTTCGATAACTTTTTGCCATCTTGTAGGTAGGGACATGATCCCATTGCTATAGAAATTTTGGGACTTCTGATCAAAATACCGCGACAAGTGGTTTTGGCAGTCCTCTCGTGATGTTAACCTGACACTGCCTAAAGAATTCTGAAGAGACCGAAACAGGTAGAAATCTGAAGGTGCAAGGTCAGGACTATACGGCGGATGCATTAACACCTCTCAGCCAAACTCTCTTAATTTTTGCTCACTCAGCAAAAATTGTTATCATGATGAAAAACCACACCCCTTCTGTTGATTAATACCGGCCGCTTTCTCTCAACTTCTTGCTTTAATCTCATCAGTTGTTCGCAGTAGAGTTCAGAATCGATGGTCCTGCCTGGTGGTTATAGCTCATAATGAATAATGCCCTTCCAATCCCACCACACACACAGCATCACCTTGTTGCGAGTTAACCCGGGTTTCGCTACAGTCTGTGAAGCCTGACCGGCCTTTGACCATGACCTTTTTCGCACGTTCTTGTCGTACGTGATCCACTTTTCATCACCAGTTATCAGTTTCTTCAAAAATGTTTCGGTTTCATTACGTCGTAATAAAGAATCACAAATGAGTACACGGTTCATTAGGTTTCTTTCAGTGAGCTCGTGAGGTACCCAAATATCAAGCTTTTTTGTGTACCCAGTTTTTTTCAAATGTGCCAAAACTGTTTTGTGGTCAATTCCCAGTTCTTCAGCTACGTCGTAACTACTAATCTTGCTCCACTTTTTCGAAAATAGCATCCATTTTATCCGTAATAGGGCGACCAGAGCGAAGTGCATCTTTGACATCAACATTTCCGGATTACGACGACGCTTAACCAAATTTGTGCTACTCTCACAGACACTGCACTAGGTCCATAAACATCGCAAATTTTTTTCGCGGCTTGCTTTGCATTTTTACCTTTTTTGTAGTAAAATTTTAAAATGTATCGAATTTCTTCATTAGATTCACTCATCTTGACAGTACGAAAAAAACTTTTTACAAAAAAATAAGAACCGACTACCAAAATTAACACTACAAAGTGAAAAATAACTTTAATTTCGGAAGTCGGTGGCAAAAAACTCAAATACACCAAAGACACCGAAAAGTTTTTTATTTTTCACTTTTTAGTGGGTCAGTTTTGAATTTATCTAAGTTACAATAGCCTAATGTTAACTGCTCATCACCTTTTATAAAATATTGCTTTTCCCGATGGTGGGACGTTGATTGTTGAGGAGTTCTCCTGGTAAGAACCAGGAGAACTGCCAGTCACCATATGCATAGTGACGAGCATAAATTGGTTAATCGCAACCCGTTAAATAGGGGTACTCATTATTATATTCTTCCGGTCGCCATATGTGTCTTCATCATCAGTTCCACTTCACCAAATGGTGCTTTCCGAGAGCAAATGCACGAGTTACTATAAAAAATACCCAAATCGCTATAGGTTTGCCTATAAAATTTGAGGGTTTCCCTCGATTTCCATGAGATCCCCTCATCTGATTCTGATTTGGTGGTAATGGAACCACCTCGGGAGTATACCCTTTCAAACAAAAAAAGAATTTTCAAAATCGGTTTTAAAATTTAAACTTTCAATGATACCAAAACCAGCCAGATACAAATAGTATAGCCAAAGAGATTTTATTACAAGTTCATACATACTATAATGCGAAAAGACTTTTTCCTCAACTATGTTTAATGTCTTGTGCAGTTTATTGTAAAGTAATGTACTTCAATAACGGTTATGCCGTCGTACAAAGGTGTTATTTGTACAAACTTTGGGACAAACGGGTTTGGGTCGTCTTCTGCGTAGGGTTTTTACATCTATTAATGGGAGGGGGGGGGGGGGGGGTTATTTTATGTGTACGTGTGATAGCACGACGCATATGCATTTGTGGGACTGTCGGTACTTTAAAGTCTGAATAAACTTGCTGAGTGGGATACCTAAATGGTTTGCTTAATAGGACTTTGATTACTGCATGTTGGGATCTTTCAGCTGGTATGAAGATTGTCTTGGCTGCACCACCCCACGCAACGATACAGTAACTTAGTGTTGATTCACATAGACCGGTGTATCCCATTTTTAGGATATCTTTATGTGCACAAGTTCTTAACTTTTTGAACACGTAAATGAGTTTTCTTGTGCGCGCAGACAGAGATTCAATGTAGGTCTTCCAGCTGAGACTGGAATCAATGTAAAGGCCGAGATTCTTGACGGAGGAGACTCTCGTCACAGTCTGGCATGAACTGAGATTAATTCTGTCATGCTCGTCACAATAATGGGCTTTGATTTGTAGTGAGAGGTCAGGTGGAAGGGTAGAGGGTGTGGAACCAAAGGCTACTAAGTTCGTTTTGCTGACGTTCAAGGTTAAGCTATTACTGCCCAACCAGATCATAACTTAGGTCAAGGAACTTTCAGCGGCCTCCCTAGCTGTTTCTCAGTCGTGACCGCTGGACAGTAAAACAGTATCATCGGCATACGTTATAATGTGAGTATAAGAAAGGAGAGTAAGTAGACAGAGTTCGTTATCATAGATTTGGAAGTGGAGGGGGCTGAGCAAACTTCCTTGTGGCACACCGAAATCTAGTGGTTGTTCGCTGCTGATATAATCGCCTATTTTACCGCACTAGGTCCGGTCTGGTAGAAAATCGTTAAGCAATTTTAGAGCAGGGCCGCGTATTCCAATCTGTTCTAATTTTCCGAGTAAAACACAACATCACGTCTGTATTCTTCGAAGGGTTAGGCAGAGTTGTACTAAATATAGTACACCCACATTTCGCCAGTTATGTTTTTTAATTCCCACGTAACAGGGTACGAGCCTATTGCCATCAACCGGGCACAATTCCAGACTCCGGGCTGCTACTGAGAAATAGATGGAAATACCCGATAACACTTTGCCCGATCCGGGAATCGAACCCCAGACCTCATCCTCTGCAGTAGTGCTTGCGACCACTAGACCAACGGGGCAGAGTGATATATTAATTATTATGATGATGTCGGTATTATAAATCATAATCATCAGTCATCGCCAAAATTAGAAATACTTACCAATTCTATTCCGCCAGATGCAAACAAAGCCATGCTTAATAACATTGAAGAATAAAATCGTATAAATTACGTCAGAAGCTCGGCCATTCGTGGAAATACTTTATCTATTTATCATTACCGTGACCTATAGAAATTTTGAGAAAGACTAATGTCCTAACATTTTGGAGGGCTTATTCTGGAAGATTGCTTTCGGAATTAAATTATTAGGTACTATTATTTGGAAGTTGTTCAGTCTTGGATATGTGATTGGTAAAGAAATGGACAAAGTGGCTTAAATCAAAGTGGAAAAAAAGCGCTAATAAAGTTACAGCTTATAGTCAAGGCACATAAAAGGCACTTTTGAACGTCAAAACAAGAAAATAGAATTGATTCTAGTTGCCCCTTCCAAAAGGTACATATTGAGAGGAATGGGCAAGAATCTCCACACTTAGACAACATAAGACGACGTATCTAGAATAAAATAACTATAGGTAAAAATAATTAAAAATGAAGCAAAAATAGATAAATTGATTATGTGATAGATATGTATTGGGTGTGTGGATGGTGTTCACATATTTACAAATTTAATAAAAACAGAAGAATTTCCAAAAAAAACAAATGATAAGTCAGTGTGTGACTTAAAGTAATCAGTTAATCACATAATGAAAAATTAATGTCATAAAAATAATAAATTATACAATTAAATTAGCAACCAGATTGATTTTGTCTAGACTCTACATTGTCCTATGGAGCTGGACCAGCATGTTTCCAAGCATTCTTATCTTGGATATTATCCTCTAATTTGTAATAATATCCTTGTTTACAAAGTGTACTATTAATAAGTATTAGTTCAAAATTTTCTTTAATTTCAATATTAGAAGGTATTGTATTGTAACATCTAACACAGTACCCCATAAAAGATGTATGTACTTTAGATAATCTGAAAAATGGTTGATCTATTTTATCTTTATTCCTAGTATTAAAATGATCTCTATCACTTATTTTATTAAATGATGTAGGTTTTTACTTATATTTTCATAAATGAATCGACAAGGCACCGTCATAATATTAATCTTTTAAAATGGTTCCTTATGAGATTCACGGTGACGTTGATTTTATTAATGGCTCTGACAGCTTTCTTTTGCAAAATAAAAATTGATTCAATGTCAGCAGCACGACCCCCCAGTAAAATGCCATACGACATAATGTTGTGCAAAGTAGCTAAAATGGACCAAACGCGTGGTTTCTTCGGTTACAAAATGTTCTACTGCTACTCTTAATATCTTGCTCCTATTCTAATTTATTTGGGGTCGGAGCAACATGTCTTTTTATTCCATACTTCTCTTTTAATAGTCATCTCGATAGTCACTCGTTCTTTGATCTTCGTCGAATCTTATGTGTCATCCACATTTATACTTAAAACTTTCCTCGCGGCATTTTCCTCATTCCTCCTATTACTAATGTAAATAATTATAAATTATGATCTTAATGAGTACTTCTACAAATTCCAAAGGACATTTCTATTGATATTGATACAAAATATCAAGTATTGATTACATATTGACGTTGATTACAAGTTAATACTAAAACATCTATAAGTATGTGAATACAAATTTAGATACAGATTGAGATTTTCTAGGAAAACGACAGTAAATCGATGATACATCAAAAGGACTCCCATCGATTTCAATCTAACAGGAATCGAATAAGGACCGAATCCTATTATAAAAATCGATTTAACCAGAATACGGGTCCAGTTCAAACCGTCTCAAACCGGTTCAGTAAAGTTTCGATTACTCAAATACCGAGACTTGTTATAGAATCGTTTGTTATTTTCATTGTACTGTTTTATAGTAATGGCTTATAGTATAGGACATATGTCTTATATTTTATTGTTAAGGCCTTCGGGACCTTTGAACTCGGAAATGGTAGGTACTTACCTACTTGATCCGGTTCGGTTCGAACGGAAATAATAAATAAGAAATTGTTGAAATGACGGTGTTTCTTTTATTTCGTACGAAGGTAATTTTGGGTTCTATCCGGCAATTTTAGTGCTGAACGAGGCAGCTCTCTAATCACCAATTATCATTAAATCAATTTATTTCACAATAAGAAATTACAAGAATTTCACTTATTTGAGAACATTTTTGGAACTTAAATATAGTAAGTACTTCAGTATTTTATTAGTATAAATCATTATACTAAGTAACATTTTATTTTGTACAAAAATAACGTTAACGCAAAAGAAATAATTAGCGTGGTCGCAAATATTTATAATCATAATATGATGACACATTGCCACAAAACCCGGTGCCACAATACAGGCTCGTACAGACTGGTGCGATATCGCGGGCGCCTGGACAAGCTTTAAAGCAATTCTAATTCTATTATATAATAAGGTCAGGCAGAGAGAAAGGTATCCTGAGTAGAAAACAATCATTAATATTATTTGAAAAGCGGGGTACTTGAGTGGGGTCTAGTGTTATTGTACAACAGCACACTAACACTCCAGTTGCACGTCGGCCGACAATACCCAGAACAAGAAACAGGGTATGTAATGTACCTCATCCTTACTTTACTTTTACAAAAAGATTATTTCTATATCAAGGACCATTTCTTTATAATAGAATAAATGCAATAATTCCTCTGCAACCATGTTGTAAGCTAACATGCAAAAAGCTGATTACAGAATTTCTTTCAACCAAAAATTATGATGATACGGAATCCCTTCTCACAACAATGAAGTAACTCATAATACACACACGCACACACACAAACACTCATTCACACCCACACACACGCATGGGCATATACACACACACAAACACAGAGTTCTTGTATTGGTCTAATTTTTTCTTGTTTTTATGTAACAGTCTAAGCAATACCTTTGTCCTACTTTTCGGGAAAAGAGGGCTGATTGTCCTTAATACAGGCTACTAAGTAACCTAGCTAGGACATCAGATCGTAAAATTGTATTGTTACCTACTCATGTCAGATGTAAACTATTCCTAAGTTGTCATCCTACTTTGTAACAGACTGAACCTCTTTTTATGAAATAAATTACTATTACTATTACTTGCGTAAAACACTATCAGTAATAAGCAATGGGATTTTGTATTTTATATTAATTATTATTTTTATATTACTATTTATTTATATTTTTCAATTTTGTCAGTTCAACAACATTAATTGCGTTAGTTACGTGCAGACAAATTTTTCGAACTAAAGAAGCAATGGATTAGCAATATACCTACTTCAAAATCATTCAAATCTTTCAGATCGTGACTGATAGTGCTAGGGACGCAATTAGGGCGCTGGTTGACAGAGTAACGGAACCCATTTCCCTGTTTGAAAATTGATCACCTTAAATCTAGTAGAAGGTAATTGTTCGAGCCTGCTCGTTTAGAATGAGCAAATCAACGTTGCGTACTAATTAGATGTAAGAATTACTGTACATACATGTCATTTTTTGTATTCCATTTTGTTCGTCATCGAAGCAATATAACTTTGACTAAATATCAGCATATTTGGAGTTTCTTTGAAGGGTCACCCAAAATTCCCCAACATTTTGGTCCATTACCGAGCCGGATTGGTAATCCCATGAAGATTTGCTAAAAATCAGTGGATTTGGATATTAATATCGTGGAGTTTTGCCGAAGAGGTTATAAGCCGGCAACGTGACTATTGTGAACAAAGGACTTCAAGCTAATTTACGGTGTTAAGAATATTAGAGTTAAAATATCATCATCCAACACTCGCTCAGGTAGTATCTATTTAACCATAATTAAGGATTTTAAAAGGTTAGTGTTTATTTACCTGAATACCTATATTGTTCAAATTAACATATTTACCTATTTTGAATAGTTTCTAGCTTTTATCATTTATTTGATGATAAGTACTTATTTTGCAAATACGATTATACGTTCTTTCTATTATTAAAGTCCAGTAGATATTTTGCTACATTTATAATTGTATAGCAGTATTTAGTTAACTATTCTTAGTAAGTTATTAGTGAGTAGGTTGGTGTTAGATGGATATTGTAAGTCTTTATTAGTCTTTATTCAGTTAATTAAACCGTATTAGTCAATTTAATTGATTATTTGTTAGTGGAATGCCTTAAAGTTTGACGTTAGGTAATTAGGTGTTCAAGTTTTGAGGAATTTATATAGCTAAAATAAAAGTCTATATAAAATCTCGTTTTGTATTCACTTATTATTTACAACAAATAGAAGTCACTATTTACAGTATTAATATCTTTGTTTAATTGTTAAACCATAGTAGCTAACTGCTGGTGTCTTAAATTAGGTTATTTAAGTATTGTATAAAAATATACCTAAGCTGTTATTATACAAATTCCAGGTTGACTGCATTCGATTCCCAGTATGTCCGAAGAAAGAGAACTAGTTAAAAAACGAGGAAGCTTCAAGGGACGCTTAACTGCATTCATCAATTTCCTTGATGCATCCAGTGACAAGGAATTAACTAGTTGTGAGGTCAAGGAATTGCAGTTACGGATTGGAAGAATCGAGTCTTTGTATGAGCGTTACGATGAGGTACAGTTGCGATTAGAATGTCTAGTGGAAGATGTGAAAGCTCAATTCTCAGAGCGTACTGAATTTGAGTCACAGTATTACAAAGCACTGTCTAGGTCACAGGAGCTTTTATGTAAGTATAACAACGATAATGAGTCGATGAATAGTGAAAAATGTACCCGTATCAGTCAACGTAAGCCTGTTAAGTTGCCCACGATACAGTTGCCTAAATTTAATGGGAGTTTTAGCAATTGGTTGGAGTTCCGTGACACTTTTACTAGCCTCATTCACGGTACTCGTAATGATGAAATCGATCAAGTTGACAAATTCCATTATTTGCGAGCGTCTCTGGAAGGATCTGCTGCTGTTGTAATCCAAGCGATTGAGTTTTCTGCAAGTAATTACGATACAGCTTGGAAGCAAATTTGTGATCGTTTCGATAACAAAAGGTTGTTAGTTCAAAATCATGTGTCATCCTTATTTAATTTGAATGCTAGCCAAGCCTTACCAAGGAGTCCTCTGTTGCGTTGAAAGGATTAATTGACCAACTTAATAAAAATCTCCGGGCTTTGGAATCGTTAGATGATCCCATCAAGTATTGGGACACTTTATTAATATTCATAGTAACTCGGAAGCTGGATCAGTTAACTTATCGTGAGTGGGAGGAGCACAAAGGTCGTATAGACAAAAATAGCACAATAACATTCACTGCACTCATTCAGTTCATTCGCTTTCGCGCTGACTTGTTAGAAACATTAGAATCAGCACGAAATAGCAATAATCCCACTCCCATTAAGCCTAGTTCACATTCTAATAAGATGAAATCTATGGTTGTATCACAAGATTCTAATAATTCCAGCACTGAATTAAGTAAGTTGTGCCCGCACTGTAAAGCTGATCACGTTTTAAGTAGTTGTTCACAATTTCTTGCACTTAGCATAGACGCCCGACTCAAATTAATCTCTAACTATAAAGTGTGCTATAACTGTTTTCGTGCAGGTCACTACAACGCGCTGTGTTATTGTCCACCGCTCTTATCAAGTTATGTGATCACAATGATCGTGAGCACACAGTGCGAGCCATGCTTGATAGTGGTAGCACATCGTGTTTTATGACGGAACGATTATGTACACGGCTTAACTTAAATACTAGTCAGATAAATGGTTCGGTCTATGGCATTAATAACGTAAGTTCTCGCGTAGGCAAAACATGTCATGTAAAAATGACGTCATTAGATAATAGTTATGTTGCTAAGTTTTATTGTTTTGTTTTGCCATCATTAACGACTGTTGTGCCTTGTCGTGAAGTCGTCATTTCAGACCTGAATATTCCAGATAATATCTGTTTAGCTGACCCCACCTTCTACAAGCCTTCAGAAGTAGATGTCTTAATAGGAGCGGATCTCTTCTGGGACTTGGTTGGTTTACAGAGAATTAGGCTAGGAGTAGGTAAGCCAGTGTTGTGTGAAACGTTGTTAGGCTGGATTGTTTCTGGCCCTGTTACCTATAATAATGGTACTCGTAAATTAATGTCAACTAACATTTCATGTAATTTAACTCAAACTGATTCCCATAGTAACGGTGATTTAAATAAAATTCGAACCGATTTAGTAAAATTTTGGAATCTGGAAGAGTTTAACTCACAATCCTCACATTATTTACCTGAGGAGAAATTGTGTGAGGAGCATTTTGTCAAGAACACGACACGTTTAGAGAACGGGCATTTTTGTGTTCGTATTCCTGTGAAGCAAAGCCCTTCTATTTTAGGAGATTCTTTCCAAAGGGCTTCTAAGTGCCTATATTCCTTAGAACGCCGACTGAAGTCCAAGCCAGAGTTCGGTAAGTTATATCGTGACTTCATGTCTGAATATGAGACTTTAGGACATATGACCGAAAATACGGATGATGACAGTCCCAGTGGATATTTCATACCACACCACGGGGTACTGCGTGAATGCAGGACAACTACCAAGCTTCGTGTAGTTTTTAATGCAAGTTGTACTACTTCTTCAGGAGTATCCTTCAATGACGTGCAGATGGTGGGTCCTACAGTGCAGGACGATCTTATATCTATACTTCTTCGGTTTCGACAACACAAGTTTGTCTTGTCAGCTGATGTTGCGAAGATGTATAGATGTATATACGTCCACCCAACTGATAGGTACTTGCAACAGGTTCTGTGGCGTGATAATGCATGCGATCCTGTCAAGGTTTACAAACTAAACACCGTCACTTATGGTACGGCTAGTGCACCATTTCTTGCTACACGTTGCCTTAAGCAAATAGGCATGGACTATCAAACCAATGTCTGTAAGTTCACTTTGCCTTCTGTGTGTGACTCATCCTCAGTGACCAGAGATAGAATAGCTGACGTCATCAAGCATGATTTTTATGTAGATGACCTCTTGACTGGAGGCGATGATTTAAATGAAGTTATGTTTATCCGCACAGAGGTCACCAACGCACTGGCATCTGCTTGCATGCCGCTTAGAAAGTGGAGGTCTAACGTCCCTAACGTAATCTCTGGAGCTTCTCAGTCGTCATTAGATTTAGACATGGGATCAAATGAACCCAATAAGTTATTAGGGCTTGACTGGTTTTCTAGTTCCGACGAATTTGGGTTTTCAAGTTTAACGTTACCCTTTAAGGATTCTGTTACAAAGCGTGATATACTTTCTGTGATAGCACGCATTTTTGACCCCCTAGGGCTTTTATCTCCTTGCGTGGTCACAATGAAAATGTTTTTGCAACGGATGTGGTTAGACAAGCTCTCGTGGGATGAGCCATTAACCCCGGCACTTAATGCTAGTTGGAATGCTATTGTCAAAGCATTGCCGCTTATTAATAATTATCGTGTCCCACGACTCGTTATATGTGATGCATTTACTTTACTTGAATTACATGTATTCACAGACGCATCTGAGCGTGCGTATGGTGCGTGCGTCTATGTTCGTAGTGCCAATGATCAGGGTGAGTACATGGTTCGTCTGTTAGCCGCTAAAAGTCGAGTTGCGCCGATTAAGCCGACCACCATTCCTAGATTGGAATTGTGTGGTGCCGTAACTGGAGCGCGTTTGTATGAGAAGGTTGTGAGTTCACTGCGACTAAAGTTTAATCATGTCTATTGCTGGACTGACTCCACCGTTGTGCTGGGATGGTTGCAGATGTTACCTTCTAAGCTTCAGCCATTTGTGCGCAATCGCGTTGCTGAAGTTTTAGATAAGGCAGGGCACTGTACTTGGCGACACATCCCAACCGCCAAGAACCCTACAGACCTAATATCTCGTGGCGTAGATATTAGTGTTCTGCAATCTTTGGACTTGTGGTGGAGTGGTCCCAGTTTTTTTAAGCAAGTCCAGGCTAATTGGCCTTCTCAACATAAATCGTTAGAGTCAGATAAGCTGCCTGAAACTCGATCTCATGTTTTATTGAGCGCCAGTGTTAGTAATAATAGTCAATGTGATACATTCATCGATTTTAATCGTTTTTCTAGTTATTTAAGGCTGATCCGTAGTGTAGCAACAGTTTTAAGGTTTGTAAAATTGTGTAAGAAAATTCCTTCTATTGATAAATTTCTATCACAAGTCGAGTTGCAGGATGAATTAAATATTATTATAATTAGAAGCCAAATTGAGTCTTTTCCAGAGTATGAATTACTCATTAATAATCAGAAGTTGCATTGTAAAAGCGCCCTTATAAAGTTTAACGTATTCTTAGATAATAATAAAATTATGCGTGTCGGAGGACGCTTAGCAAATTCAACTTTTTCTTTTGATAAAAAACACCCTATTCTTTTACAGTCCATTCACAAATTTACGAAGTTATTATTCAAATTTGAACATGTAAAGTTGATGCATGCAGGCCCTCAGTTATTGCTGGCTTCGATTAGGGATTCATACTGGCCTATCGGCGGACGAAGCCTAGCAAAGAGTTGTTATCGTAATTGCGTGCGATGTTGTCGCATGTCGGGTAGAACAGTTACTCCTGTGATGGGTAATTTGCCACGGCAGCGTCTCCTTCCAGGCGGTTATCCTTTTGAAAGCACTGGTGTGGATTATGCTGGTCCCATCATGGCTGCTAGTAGGCAAGGTCGGGGATGTAGGTTGGTAAAAGTGTACATTGCCATCTTTGTGTGCCACCAAGGCTATTCACTTAGAGCTGGTGAGTGACTTAACTAGCAATAAATATTTACTAGCTTTATCTAGATTTATCTCGCGACGGGGAAAACCCAGTGACATCTACTCCGACAACGGTACCTCTTTCGTCGGTGCCTGCAACGAACTTTCGAAGTTCCTTAAATCTAATTGCAATTCCTTGGGCGAGCAATTGGCTAATGACGGAATTAAATTCCATTTTATACCCGCGTACACTCCTCATTTTGGCGGACTCTGGGAAGCGGGTGTTAAGTCAACAAAATATCATCTCAGGCGCGTGTTGGGAAATTGTAACTTGACCTTTGAAGAGCTTAACACCGCATTAGTCCAGATTGAGGCGATATTGAATTCACGTCCACTGACGCCGCTGTCATTCGATCCAGCGGACTGCACCCCACTGACTCCGGGTCATTTTCTTGTTGGCCGGCCGCTGATGTCACTTCCACAGCAAGATCTGCAGAACCACTCCACTGCTTCATTGTCTCGTTTTCAACGGATCGAGCAGCTACGCCAGCATTTTTGGGCCGTTGGAGTAAGGAGTTCGTGTCCGAGCTGCAGCAAAGGACTAAGTGGCATACCTGCAAAGACACGCTAAAGTTGGGTTCCTTGGTCATCATAAAGGAGGACCACCTTCCTCCTCTTAAATGGAGATTGGGACAAGTCGTCGCCGTCCATCCAGGGTCAGATGGAATTGTACGTGTGACAGACGTCAAAACATCCGCTGGAGTCGTCAGAAGAGCCTTCAATAGGATTTGCCCACTACCCGTTGATTCTGCGTCTGGTTGAAAGCGCCTCTGCTGCTTCCAACGTCCGGGGGCATGTTCGAGCCTGCTCGTTTAGAATGAGCAAATCAACGTTGCGTACTAATTAGATGTAAGAATTACTGTACATACATGTCATTTTTTGTATTCCATTTTGTTCGTCATCGAAGCAATATAACTTTGACTAAATATCAGCATATTTGGAGTTTCTTTGAAGGGTCACCCAAAATTCCCCAACAGTAATTAAAATCTATTGTACACTTAAAAACAGCCAAAAAATTCATAAAAATAAATTCAAACTAAATAAAGCACCTACCTGGACCGTAGGAGTCTTGCTTCTCAAGCGCTTTAAGCCCTCCCGATGTTTTTCAAAGTCCGCTTTAAGAGTTAGAAACTTCAATACCCACCTGTCTTCAGTAAGAAGTGTTTGTTTCAGGAAAACTGTTTGGTACGTAGTAACAGATTCATCTTGAAGTTTTCTTCATTGTGCTCTAGAACGTTGATTTAGTTAATTTTTTTACTGTGTTCTGTAATAAATACATCAAAAATCTCTTCTCATTCAGAAAAAAAACTTACCATGCAACAGGCTCGTAACACAATTTATCGCCAAGTAATTTCGAGACTTCGAGAATGCTGCTTCAGATTTGGATCTAAATAAATTATGAAATTCAGATTTTACAACATTACATAACACCACGTCTGTAATCCCCGATAGGACAGAGCTGTACCGCCCCACCCCAGGGTGGAGGACATCAATGAGGGTTTTCCACCCCGGAAGCAAAAAAAAAAAAAAGATAAGAGGTGCGCCTCCTCTGACCTCTTCCTATCACATTTCGCCAGTTATGTTTATTAAGTCCCATATATTGGGGCGAGCCTATTGCCATCAACAGGGCACAAATCCAGACTCTGGGCTGCTACTGAGAAATTTCTAATGGAAAATCCCAATGACACTTTGCCCGACTTGGGAATCGAAACCCAGGACTTCAAGCTCAGCAGCACGAGATTTTTTCAAAAAGTCATATTACATGTTTGGAAACTGGAATTACTTTTTTATGAAATCATGACATTGGGGATCGCAAGTTGCAAAAAACAAGAAAATTTGAATTTCGCGGGCTTCAGCTGCGGATCCACCTTAATCCAATTTGCACCAATCAGCTGAAGGATATTAACTGTCCACAACATTAACAAACGTTAATGTTAAAGTCGAGAGCTGTCCTGGGTCACCCGCGGGGTAACTGCGTAACACACTGCCAGTAGCAATGGGTTCCAATTTTACATCTCAACAACATTCATTGCGTTATTTCCGTTGTTGAGCAGACAAATTTTTCGAACATTTATGATGCAATGTATTAGCAAATTTTTCAAAGTCATTCAGATTGCTATTGATAGTGTGTTGCGCAATTAAGGTACTGGTTGGAACAAAGTTCCGGTTGCTTTTGCGCACGTGACGACTATATGAGCTACTCATAGACCGAAAATAGTGACATTACATTGACGTATCAGTGGCTAACATTTTGTCCGTCATAATATTTCTGTTATGTCAAAACGTTGCACTTGTTTCGGTCTAGCTCTCATTCGCCAAGTGGGAGGTAGTATAACGTGTGATAAAGAACTTCGTTCCAAAAATCTGACACCAAAATATAGCACTGATTCACACCGCACATTGCTGGCAAACAATGGCACTTACGCAATGATCTCATACATTGCGCGCCACCCACTGACACGATCGGTACACTCGCCCCATAAATATTCATTGGACACCGACTGTTGTGACATAAACGTCAGAGCCTTCGCGGGGTTTTTAATTCAATTTCGACACCATTGTTTTGATTGGTACGGTCGGGAGAAATGATAATATTATGTTTTCTAATAAAATGTTAAACTGTGTTATTTTTAACTGATTTTGACTTCCGTTTCACATGGCCTCAAAATGAAACACGTAATGTTATGTTATACTTAACTATTAAGTAATTATGTTATTCCATAACTGACCTACAAATAAAACAGTTTACAGCTGTTGCCTGCGAAATTCAAATTTTCTTACGTTTTTGCAATTTGCAGGTCAGTGTCAGGTTTTATCTTGATCAAAATATGATTCGCGACTATAACGGATATGTATTTATAGAATTATAATCTTTAGAGTCATTAATAAATCTCTATAAGTTAGATTTGTTCCATTGAATGACTTTTTCATGAAATCATGACATTGACTGACTGATTTGCAATTTGCAAAAAAGGTAAGAAAAAAATAGAATTTCGCGGGCTACTTAACAACGATATTTTGTCAGCTTGTTCCTGCGGAGCTGAATTTTGTTTTTAATTAAAGGGACCGTCACCATTTATCTAATAAATGCATGATAGAAAATAAGGCGCAGATCATATTGAATCAGAACAAGCTATTGTTGACAATGAAGAAACTATACAACATTATTTTTAGTATAATTATGCGAAACCCGATTATAGTTTGTTCAGAATAAGGAACTGAATCGATTTAAATAATTTTTACACCATCTTATATTTTGTCCCAAAAATATTTAAGTGTGATGGAAAATGTTATCACCATTTAATTACTTACAATAAAATCGCCGTACGGTTAGTTACCTACTGCCAAATTATTATCAATGAGCGCAAGACGACCCTGGAGGCGCGGGGGCGCGAGCGCCGCGTCGCTGTTTTTGTACGGACAACCCAGTAACATACCAACCTTATATCTTTGTGATTTTTCATGATACTTACAATTTTGAAATTTTGTACATAGATTATTTACATAAAAATACTAGACACGTGTTTCGGGTTTCGCTACTAAAACTAATATTGTATATCAGCAAAAATAAAATTTGTAATTTATCATACAAGTAGTGTTAGTAATGTTAGTATTATTTTTCGGGCTAACCTTAACTCGTGCTTTACCTTGCTTCTTGCCAGTGGTGCTGGAGGTTTTAATTTTTTTGGAAGTATCAAAATATGTCACATAAATGGCCGTATTTTTTTATTGCGTCAAGTTAGAAGCTTGGTCTGTTTAGAGCTCCAAGGGACCATATACCTACGTATTTGATATAAATTTAAACTTGATACCTCCACGCGTTCCTGAGAAAAAGGGTCTGGACGGACTGACAGACAGACAGACGGAAAACGAAGTGATCCTATAGGGGTTCCGTATTTTCCTTTTGAGTTACGGCACCCTAAAAAGTACATTAAAGTCACAAATACTTAGTCCTTTTCTTCATTCACTTCCTTTTCATTTCTGATGTTCCAAAATGATTCTGCTGACGTTCCTAACAAGCATCATGTTTGCTCCGAATATAATTTCTTGGAACAATTGAATGTGACAGAATTGAAACCAGTCGTTATCTTGTCAAACAATAAACACGACACGGAAAACCGTGTTCAATTATGAATAGATATGGAACTATTTGGCAAAATGAAGCTATTGAGGCTGATTCCTGTTTGAAGTTGTTTTAAACATGATTTTGGAGAGTTGACGTTTCTAATACCTGGAAAAAAGTACTTGATTTGTTTATCTGTACAGGTATATCAGGGTTTATCTGAGACAAAGTATTCGTCCACTGTTCCACGTTAGTTTTAATTAAATGATATACAAAAATATGTTAATATTAATAAAGATAAATACAGCATTACTTTTATTGGGGAATTAAATTTAATAAACTTACGTGCACCTAGCGTTATATTGATTAATGTAATTGGTGTTGTACCGTTTTAATGAACTATAAATAAATAAAATAAATAAATCTGTTTCGAGACGGTTTAGGAAAAGAGTTCCTGGAAGAAGTTAGGGGCATTTGTCAGTAATCGAGCACCTCAACTCAGTACTTAAGGAGTTCAATGATTCGACGAACAATACTAAAGAAAGGACATTTGGGTAGGCCGCATATGAATCAAACTGCCAGACCAAGATTAAAACTAACTGAGAGAGAAAAATACAAATAAAACAATGACCCACATTCTAAATGTGAATATCTTCACATTCAAAATTATGAAAAAAAGATACTTTACAAAGTATATACTCGTATAAATATTTATGTCATGTAATTATATTCATCTATTTCAATGAGTGTATACAAATTCAGAAATAATCTTGGTCAGATCATTTGAGATTGGTGTCTGAAATGGTATTTTGAAGAAAGAACCATACAGATTTAAGTAGACCAGGGGCCGATCGCGCTATTTTCAACGTAATTACCGTTCGAACGGAACGTTTTTGGTTTTGGTTTAGTTTTGGTTTAGCTGATATAAGAAACGGTATCGCGCTATTTTTTGTGAGAGTATTGTTCGATCGATCGTTCCTCCAACGTAACTTCCAAAGTAAAGCTAAATCGTTTCCGTTGAAATGATTAGCGCGATACGAAATGTGTCTAACGTAACGTTTTTGGTTGTGGCATTAACGTTCAAAATTAGCGCGATCGGCCCCCTGGGCGCCGATCGCGCTAATTTACCAAAACTACGTATTATGATTCACATAGTCCTCACATAATTAATACGTCACGTAAATCAATAAAACTAAAAATGTCAATATCAATTCCAAGACACATAGTTTGTTGCTGAGGGTACGTTGGAGTAGCTTAATTAATCCCAAGCCTAATTAATCCCAAGCCTTTTGTCGTCCAAGTAATCTTTACCTTTTAGAAACCTTTTTGACAGAGTTTCTGTTTAATATATGATTTAAATTTATTGAGACTCAGTTCTTTATCGTGGCTTCGGAGTTTGTTGTAAAAACGTATACTTTGGCACTTAAATGAATTACGAAAATTTTGGAGCCTAGTCTTGAGCACAATAAATAAGTCTTTTTTTTTTCTTTTTTTTTTTAAACGTTGCCCCACTACCACACACTAGGAAATTTTCCTGTATTGTGGGTGTATTTAGAAACATTTAAACTCACATACACAAACAGCCAGACCCGGAACAAATACTTGTTACATACAAATATTTGTTCCGTGCGGGAATCAAACCGTTGACACGCAGCGCAGCAGTCAACCGCTTAACCACTGCGCCAACCGCGCCAACTGCGCCTTTGTTTCTAGTATTTATGCTATGAAGGTCACTGTGTTTTTCGGAACGTTGTTTTCGAGCCAGGCTTGGGTAGTTTGTGTCTTGTGGTCAGGTGCAGAGTCCTGTTGGAGAGTCCACGGTACATTTAAAAAAAGTATATTGCTGAGAGGTTTCACAACACGATTCAAGGCGGTCTCTTGATCTCTTTGGCTGAAGTCTTCACTCCTTTTTCACAAAATTGAAGCTTTGTAACACCTTGATAAGCCCCCCCATCCACTTAACCATTTCTGACGCAGGATTGTGACCACGTCGTACCTTTCCGACCACTTGGGCGGCTTGTTTAGAACTATGAGCATACACTTTGTCATTTTGCTTGTCTTCAATCGTGATTTTTTTTTCATCTAAACAGAATATTTCTGTGCCTTTCACCTGCTTAACGGGACAGAAGGCGTTTTGACCGATCTCTTTAACTGTAGAGATTGATTTAGGGCATGTACTGCATCAACGATAAGCGCCGAGCTTCAGGTTCTGGTTTATTATACGCGACAGAGTCCTAGCGGGAATCTTCATTTCTCGCGATAAGATTTTTGTTTCATAATGGAGTTTCGGCGAATTCTGGCTTTAATAGCATTAACAGCCTTTGTGGTTCTAACAGCATGTGGCCGCTCCGATCCTTTATGGTCTTCAACAGAGGGAGTATTGGTATATCTATCGCTAGTACGATACACGACCATACCGCTGATAAAAATCTTTTTAATGTGTCTTATATGACCGATGGCTCCATACCCACTTTGTTCAAGGCAAACACTGTAATCCATTTTTATTAAAACACCCCATTCCTTACTGAAATTTGATACTAAATACGAAAAAAAATATTATGTGAAACTGCGGGAAATCCAAAGAAGTTTTTAACATATTAAACGTTCCAAATTCAAAATAAATAAAGAGTTGAAAAAAGAAAAGGTTTACAGTATTTATGGCCCGACTAGTTACATTGTTATAAATTAAAGTCGCTTTTCGTGTCTGTCTATGTGATCGCGTTGTTCTTCTAAACTAAGTAACGGACTTTGATTTGATTTCCACCACAATTTACAGAATTTAATCCGACTAGTTTAAATGTAGTAATAATATATTTATTAAACTTAGATACCTACAGTAAAGACTTCTCATTTTTTGGCAAATCTTAAATAATGTGCAAAGCATGGGCTGGTCGCCCAGTAATCAATAATAATGAATTACGTAAATATAGGAATCAACTGCCATTTTATCAGATAACAGTAAACATAATAAAAATAAAATACCGACTAAAGTAAAATATTAAATGAATCGAACCAGTACTCAAGTGAGCTGGCTCCGTTTCTTCATGCTCATCAATCCACTTCGTTACCTTCAAGGACATTCATTGACCTGGCAATAATGTAAATGGAATCAAATAGAACAAACAAATAACTTTGATATTAATTTTACAAATCGGTAGTGAATCAATTCCTTTGAGGTGATTATAAGGTACTGCTGATAAGTTTGCTTTTTGCATAGGAGATAGGATGTGTAGCGATAATGGCCAAAGGTTTGTTTTGAATACCTATTTACTAATTTGGTAAACAACAACCTTAATTTTTTTCTATTAGCCAAATAGTGTGAGAACCATTTTACTTATTTAAACGTAATAGTTAACAAGTTCCAAGTATCGTATTTAGTTTGTTAAGTTTTCGAAAACTTACCGATTAAAGGGTTTATTTTTAAATGTTCAGATAACTTTTAACTAAGGAGTAAACCTTGCATTTTGGCCTCTTTTGTATGGAAATTAGGCAAACCGCCATATTTATTCTTCCGATAAAAGTTATCTGACGATTTAAAAATCAGCACTGAGTAAGCAAAATATCGTTAAAAGTACAACTCCATAAAACGACTCATCACTCATTATGTGATCATGAAACCTGTAAAAACATCAACCGAAACAAAACCGCCGCGCGAATAATACCGGTAACACCAAGTTTTATCTCAAAGAACGTACAACAAACCGAGCAACCCAGTTACGAGTAGCTCCAAACTTCCTTCCCGCTCACCCAGCCAAAGCTTATTTGATTCAATGAACGAAATAAAAGACAAAAAGGTCAACAATAAGAGCCGAGACTTGAAAACTTGCATCCGCAGTTACTTTTGAAACTAACCGCCACTTCCTAGGAGTCGGTACACAGAGTCTAGACGCAGCTAAACTTTAGAAGCAAACAAACTGGGAGTTAACTGGGAGTTCACAAAACAACCGACGCCTTAGTCTTGGTTAGTTAACATGGCCATTTGGCTGCTACCTGAGGTCACTTAGCGTCTTGTGTTGTAAAGGATTAATTAGGTTTGACAACACATTATATTGAATACCTATGTTAACATTATTGTCTTGGCTGTCATTTTGAAATTCTAGAACAATTGGTGTGGGCATTACAATATATCGTACATAACATAACGCTTGTATTCCCCGAAGGGCAAAGGTGCACCTAGCAAACCCAATTTTCTCCAGAACAGTTATTTTTAAGTCCGATGTAGTAGGAACGAGCCCATTGCCGTCAATCGGGTATAAATCAAATCATCGGGCACTTCGTTTGTTGATAAGTCTGGGCATAGGATTGTAAATGCCAAATCGGTAACATTATATTTAATTGAAAAGAGTGTCCATGGAGTTTCTTGCCCGTTCTGCTCCATATGTATCTGATACGCTTTGGATTGGGCAACTAGCTTCATATTTAAAACTGACAGACTCCTTGAAAATTCAAAAGTGCTTGTAAATTGTTTAATTGAAATAAAAAAATGAGTTTGAGTTGTCGATGTCATCTAAATGCAGTTTGATTTGGTCAAAAATCAAGAATAATAGTTACGGTTTATGGACAGGCCCACATCAAGAAAGAAAGACAAATTGGTTTATTTGTCACGAAAAAAAGTGCATAAAAAAATAGCAAGCCATCAGTCAGCAAGCCACTGGCATTCGTATGAATCATGGCTACGCTTTTTTAACCTCTAAAAAACTATCCCATTATAAAGTTCATCAACGCCACGTATACTCATTTGTTACCAACTAAGTAATCAGGTAACATTAACAATTTCCACTACAATATTGATGGTAAACCTCGATATTGATAGAACCTTTCTAAAAATCCCATCAGCCGACAATTAAGTTGAAGATCCCGAAACCATTTTTCCAAAATATTTTCCACTATCATTAATCAGTTCACGAGTTGAAAACGAAGTTACTTCACTAATTTATCTATGTCACGATTTTCAGGAGGGACAAACAAACTTATTGACACCGTGACTTCCGTCGTATGATTGATTACAACCAACTTTGTCGGTATTTATTTGACGCTTTGATCGGTGTTTTCATGCGAAATTACAATTTGCCTAAACTTGTTTCGAATGTTTGTCGTGGTGAAAAAACGTAATTCTCTAAGTTCTTAATTTGACATGGTATATGCAATCATAATGAGTTTATGGTTTTTGGGTTGAAGGTGGAAATTTTATATAGTTTCCTTTTTTTCTTTTTTTTTGTAGTTTGAAAAACGAGGGTAGGCACACCCTCGTTTTTGTGATTAAGACAACACCCTAATTTCGTAACACAGTTTGAATCGGAATCGGAATGATTTTGTAGTATATTGCTAATCCACTGCTTCATATGTGAGATAAATTTGTCTGCTCAACAATGTGATGTTGTTAAACTGTCAAATTGAAAGCGATTCCTACTGATAGTGTGTTACGCAATTAGCTACATTCCACATGGCTTTTTAATGGCTACATTCCATTTAACTATTTACTTACTATCCAAAAGACAATTGTATACTCGTATTATCATTAGTTTACAATTAAACCAGAAACCCATCGTTCCTTCACTCCTCAGTAAAACCAAAAAACATGTCCACTCAAGTCCACCATGATTGTCTCTCAAAACATCAGCCTGTCACATCAAGATGAAATACGAGCGTCCACTTCAAATCCACTTTGTTTAAAGATACGGATTTTTGGAAATTAAATCCGGAACACTTATTCAGGTTGTACAACTTCCTTATACGAAATTGTGGCAGGAATTTATGAACATACAAGTGTAGGGGATTTTTCCGTTGACGAGGGTTCCGGGAGATCTAATTGAACATAGTACCTATATTTTTGGGCAAGGATATAATTTTGTACCAACGAATGGATGTGACATTAATAAGAAATGTTCTTCCAACAATGAGGAGTCCTGGGGGATGCCGCAGGGTCCGGGATGACGGTGTTAAATTATGCTTGTTGTGGCTGATATGGGGCTTTATTTTATGAAAAATGTATTGGTATTCGTCTCTTAAAATTGTGATTTTAAAATAATACACAAGAAGAGAGATATTTTAAATTAATAGTCATACCTGATCATATCTATGGTAACATACCTAAAGAGGAAAAAACGCAATTATTGTTCATTATATTTTGTAACATTAATAATCATAAAACAAAACAGGAAATTAATTCACAAATTCCAATTACGATCAAACCCCTATTACTCATTTTTCATTGCAAACCACAAAAATGAGGTTGATTTTAACAAATTAATTATCCTAAATTAAGTATTAATGAATATAAAATTGAATCCCACTTCATTATGTAACTCATTATTGTGCAATAATTAGTTTGGACTTTTTTAATAATAAAATCGAAGGCTTTCAAAGGTTCGATTCAATAGGGATTAATAGGGCAAGTTGAGTAGGCGTCTGAGTGCTAAGAGGTAGCGGATACGGCGGATACGGTACGGGATTTATTGTATAAGTACTGTGATTTATAATAAGATTCCGCAATTCACTTTCATTAAGTGAATACGCTGATTTTGCTCTTGCTAATCAACAATAAAAAAAACCGGCCAAGTGCGGGTCGGACTCGCACACGAAGGGTTCCGCACCATTATCTAAAAAATGGCAAAAAAATCACGTTTGTTGTATGGGAGCCCCCCTTAAATATTTGTTTAATTTAATTTAATTATTTATTTTCAAAGTGAATATATAAATAAATATTCTGTGAGTATTTCAAGTGTCTACCTGTTGCCCTTAACAATATCGAGCAAAAACGAGACAAAAAAATCACGTTTGTTGTATGGGAGCACCCTTAAATATTTATATTATTCTGTTTTTTAGTATTTGCTGTTATAGCGGCAACAGAAATACATCATCATCTGTGAATATTTCAATTGTCTAACTATCACGGTTCATGAGATACAGCCTGGTGACAGACGGACAGAGAGACAGACAGACAGAGAGACAGACAGACAGAGAGACAGACAGACAGACAGACGGATAGACAGACAGACAGACAGACAGACAGACGGCGGAGCTTTAGTAATAGGGTTCCCGTTTTACGCTTTGGGTACGGAACACTAAAAACAAAAAATGCAAAACAACAATCTTATAACTGGCAAAATTCTTTTACAAAATTGAAGAGAAATCATATTACTTACTGAATTATAAATTAACGTTACATAATCATTGAACATGAACATACACACATACACTGTGGAGCAAAGTTCTCTTGATTTCTAAACTGATCTTGTCTGCAAATTGAAATTTAGTTTTTCTTTCCCGCTGCCGCTCCTCCTATCACGCAAACCACATCTAATTCCATCACGCACAGTAGCAATTTGAACGGTTTTTTTCGTGCGTGCTACCCAAGTAATTGTTAGTATTAATTCGCCTCCCCACACCGCACGCGATCTAAATATTGTTATAGGCACTTAAATTTATTCCCCATCACAATATCAGATGGTCTAAATGGTACTTAGGGTCGGGGCAGATGCTGGGGAAGATTTAGCATTCATGGGGAAAGAAATAAAGGTTTTATAGGCATGTGAAAGAGAGAAGGTTATCGTTCAGCAATGAATAGTTGAATTGAGTGGAACTTTGAATAGTTGGAGAGGAACGAATTACAGAAGAATGAATAGAATATTTAGAAGTATGTCTTTTTAGGGTTCCGTACCCAAAGGGTATAACGGGAACCCTATTACTAAGGCTCCGCCGTCTGTCTGTCTGTCCGTCTATCACCAGGCTGTATCTCATGAACCGTGATAGTTAGACAATTGAAATATTCACAGATGATGTATTTCTGTTGCCGCTATAACAAAAAATTCTAAAAAACAGAATAAAATAAATATTTAAGGGGGCTCCCATACAACAAACGTGATTTTTTTACTCGTTTTTGCTCGACATTGATATCGGTAACAGATAGACGCTTGAGATGTTCACAGAATATTTAGTTATATATTTAATTTAAAAATAGATAATTAAATTAAAATAAAACAAATATTTAAGGGGGGCTCCCATACAACAAACGTGATATTTTGCCATTTTTATAGGTAATGGTACGGAACCCTTCGTGCGCGAGTCCGACTCGCACTTGGCCGGTTTTTTTAGTACAAATGAAATAATGTAAGCTTACCTGCAGATTTCTGCCCGGTTGGTGGAAATAGGCTCCGCCCTATTACATGGGACTTAAACATAACTGGTGAAATGTGGGTGCGGGTGCATACCTGCCTAACCCTTCTGGGAATACAGGCGTGATGTTATGTTACCTGCAGATTAGTTTGTCCCGGATGTGGGCATAAGAATATCTTTGGGCTATGATATTGGCCACGATATCCCCACTATACAGTGTACCTGTTTCAACTTTTTGGTGTGTATCTTAAGTTCTTAACACCCGTTTTCTGTGGAAGTGATTTCGTGAAAAGGGACGGACGTGTATAACAGGAAGTGACAGCTTGAGCATAGAATAAGTTAGTACTTTTTAATAGAATTGAATTAGTAATTACTTTGTAATAGCACTGAATTAGTCATTACTTTATAGTAGCATGGAATTAGTGTACTCATGGAATTAGTAGGTACTATATAGATTGTAGGTAGAGGGGTCGAATTTCGACCAGTGGCGCCACTAGTAATGAATAATTATTATAATAAATATTTTAATAATTAGCTGTTCAAATTTTTACTGTCGCTGCTCAGTTGCTTATTACCAAGGTGAGATGTCAGATGATGCGACTACCTGTAAGACTCACTCGTTTTTTTTATCAGTTTTAGGCTATTCACTAAATAGTGACTATATTAAAGTAAGTGAACTGAATTAAATTATTTACTTCCACAATTTACACAGTAAATTCACAGTTAAACCTTAATTCTAGGTAACTACAAATACTAATCACTGTAGCAACCAAACTAAATATAAAGCTTTAACTGAATTCCAAATGAGTGTAAACGGCTCAACCGTAGCTCATAAACATGTTTATACGTAAAAGGGTCACAAGGTTAGGTTAGGTCCCTGGTTAGAGGGGGACCCCCCCACAGTGCTTGCGTCCACGTCGCGTCCCCTGGGCAACGACCCGGTTCTGACCACCGTAACGGAGTGGCAGACCGGTGTTCGGCTAAAGTGCACTGTGCAGTCGCAGCATACATTTTAATCTTTTTATCTATTTTATTTTAACTGGCGGAATTTGCGACATCTGCGGAGGCTATGCCTAAAACATCGCGGGACGTCTCCGGACGTTTTAGAAAAGGCCCTTCTCAGGGCCAACCCAAAGGCTCTTCTCAGGGCCAACCAAAAGGCCCTTCTCAGGGCCAACCAAAAGGCCCTTCTCAGGACCAACCCAAAGGCCCTTCTCAGGGCCAACCAAAAGGCCATTCTCAGGGCCAATCTGAGGGCGCCTCGGCGTCGGAGGCTAGTCGCGCGCCGTCTGCGGCTAGCAGCGTCTGTTATTTGACGGGCGAGTTGGCGGACTCCGACAACGAGTCCATTGCGTGCGAGTCGGACGCAAGTTCAATGACTGGTCGCCAGAAGCCGGGGAAGCGGGCCCTTAAAAGAAATGGGTCCGGGGGTTCTTCGGAATCGAGGAGGCCGTCAAAGGCGAAGACCAAAAAGCTGGTGTCGGACACCCATGACGTGGGTCTGGCAGAGGCCCAACGCCAGTTGGACTTGTCTCGAAGGGCCCAGCTTCAACAAGACCTGGAGGAGCGGGTTGCGGCCAAAGAGAAACGGACGCGCGTCGCCCGGGCCAAGTCCGGGTACGGCGCGTCCCGCGTTCTGTACGCAGACCACTCCCTGGCGGAGCTGGAGCTGATGGCCGAGGAGGACGAAGAGGAGATAGTGGAAGTCGCCTCTAAGTCCTCCAATTTGAAAGGGACTTTTCAAAAGTCCCTTAAATGCAGGGCCGCGAGCATGCGCGGCATCGTCGGGGAGCTGGTGCAGCGCAAGGCGACTGACGAAACGCGGCAACTGCAGGCGAGGGTCGATCGCCTGCAGTCAGAAGTCAGCCAACTGCACCAAAAGCTGGCTGAAGCCACGGCCCGGCCAAACAAAAGTGAGCCCAGACCAGCGGCTGAGGTCCCCCCCTCCAACCTTGAGGATATAATCCGCAAGGTCGTCACGGAGGAGAGGGCCTTCACGAGAGCCTGTCTAGCGGGCATCGAAGACAGGCTCTTGCCCGAGAAACGCCTCCGGCCGCCTCTCGCGGCGGACAAGAGGCGACGCGAGCCGGCGCCGTTACCCCAGGGGGAAGACGCCCATCTTCCCTCTACCACCCCATCCAACCAGCAAGGCTGGACGAAGGTGGCTAGAAAAGGAAAGGGCAAAAAGAAGTCCCAGAAAACAGGCAGCGGAAAGGGGAAGGGGAAGACGTCAGCCCCCAGGCCCACTGCCGCTGCTCCCGCTGCTGCTTTAGCAGCTAATGGGACCCCCGCCAGGCCGAAGAGGAAACTAGTTCCTCCTAAGACCGCAGCCGTAGTGGTGACGCTCACCGCAGAGGCTGCGGAGCGGGGGGAGACGTATGCGTCAATAATGTCGCGGGCGCGTCCAAATGCCGATCCTAACAAACTGGGGATCGGCACAGTCTCGTGCCGCCGGACCCAGGCCGGGGCTCGAATTTTCGAGTTCCCGGGGGCTCAGGGTGGCACCAACGCGGACCTCTTCGCAACCAAGTTGCAAGAGGTCATCGCGGACGCGGCCAAAGTCACCAGGCCCACGAAGTCTGTGGCCTTGGAGGTGACCGACCTTGACGACTCGGTCACAAAAGAGGAGGTGGTGGCGGCGGTCGCAGCAATGGGGGGCTGTGGCGTCACAGCGGTGCAAGGTCGGGCCATCAGGCCCGGCCGCAGCGGCATGGGCACCATTTGCCTTGAGTGCCCAGTCGCCGCTGCTATAACCGTCCTCGCCAAGGGACGGCTTGCCGTCGGGTTCAGCTCGGGTGTAGTCCGGGCACTTGCAGCTAAGCCTCTGCGCTGCTACAAGTGTTGTGGCATCGGACACACTCGGCCTCTTTGTCCATCCAAGGTCGACAGGGCGGACACGTGCTTCCGATGTGGCAAAGAGGGGCACAAGTCCGCCTCCTGCGAGGCCGCCACGCCGCACTGCGCAGTGTGTGCCGCCAGTGGCTGCCCTGCGGGCCACGTGATGATGGGGAGGAAGTGCAATCCTCCCCCTAAGAAGGGCAAAGAGCAGGCGCCGATTCGGCCTGTCGCTGCCACCGCCGTCCCTGAGGCCGGGACTTTGGCGGCTGTGGAGGGGGGTGCGATGTCTGATTGATGGATAGGGTCATCAAGCATCGCATCCTTCAGGCGAACACCAACCACTGCAGAGCGGCCCAGGATCTGCTGATGCAGACCATGGCCGAGTGGTTGGTGGACGTGGCGGTGGTTGCCGAGCCGTACTCGGTCCCTGGCCGTTGGCTGGGTGATCGAGACGGCTTGGTGGCATTGGTGTCGCGGTTTTCCACAGACTCCCCTCCCCTCTCGCTCTTAGAGAGGGGACCGGGATACGTGGCCGCCGCGTGGGGAGACTTGGCCCTTGTGGGCGTCTATTTCTCCCCAAACCGCCCTCTCGCGGACTTCGAGAACTTTCTCGAAATCCTCACCGCAGTGGTCGGGAGGGCGGCACCACGCCAGGTCGCCATATTGGGCGACTTGAACGCCAAGTCGACGGCCTGGGGCAACCCGGCCGCTTCTTGTAACGTCCGGGGACGCGCCGCAGAATTTTGGGCGGCGTCGTGCGGTGTGTCCCTCCTAAACAGAGGGACTGTCCACACCTGTGTGCGGCAACGGGGAGGGTCGGTGGTCGACGTCTCGTTTGCCACCCCCGTGCTAGCCGCCCAAGTCGTGAACTGGCGGGTGGAGATGGTGGAGACCATGTCGGACCACCGCTACGTGCGGTTCGACATCTCCACCCAGAGCTCCCAGGGAACGGCCCGCCCGGGCCAATCAAGGTTCCCACGGTGGGCTCTCACCCGTCTGGACCGAGAGGCAGCGGAGGAGGCGGCGTTCGTCCAGGACTGGCTCACGCCTCCTGTCGAGGTCCTGGACGTGGACGCCGCAGCGGTCCAGCTGAGGGGGTCCTTGACTGAGGTGTGCAACTCCAGCATGCCCCGGTCTCATCGCCCACCTCCCCGCCGCGCCGTCTATTGGTGGTCGGAGGAACTGGCGGGGCTCCGGACCGCCTGCGTAGCGGCCAGGAGGGCCTACACGCGGAGTCGAAGGCGCAGGCCCCGAGATCCCACCAACGAGGAGGGCCTCTATGCCGCGTACGTTGACGCAAAGGCGGTCCTGAAGACGGCAATGTGCGCGGCCGAAGACTCGGCGAGAGCCGAGATGCTGGAGGGTCTCGACAGGGATCCGTATGGAAGACCATACAAGGTGGCGCGGGATAAACTGCGCCCCTTTGGTCCTCCACTGACGGAGACCCTCGAACCGGCATTGCTGGATGGGGTGGTCCGGTCTCTGTTTCCGTCAAGGACCGGCTTCACCCCGCCAGTGATGGACCCCCCGCGGGAGGCGGTTCCGCCGGAGGAGGAGGTCCCCGCGGTTACGGCGTCGGAACTGCGTGCAGGGACTCTTCGTCTCCGCGCGAAGAACACGGCCCCAGGGCCGGACGGCGTTCCCGCACGGGTGGTGGCCATCGCCGCCTCTCAGATGGAGGAGAGGCTTCGGGACCTTTTTAGCGCGTGTTTCACGACTGGGAGGTTCCCGAAACCCTGGAAGGAGGGGCGGCTATGCCTCCTCCGAAAGGAGGGACGCCCGGCGGACTCCCCCTCGGCTTACCGGCCCATCGTTTTGCTCGATGAGGTCGGTAAGTTGTTCGAGGGGATAATCGCCGACCGGCTGAGTAGCCTGCTGGGGACGGTGGGGCCGGACCTGTCGGACGCCCAATTTGGTTTCCGACGGGGTCGTTCGACGGTGGATGCGTTGGCCCTACTGAAGGGCCAGGTGAGGGAGGCCGTGGAGGCGGGTGACGGAGTGTTGGCGGTGTCATTCGACATAGCCAACGCCTTCAACTCTGTCCCCCACTCGACAATCTTGGAGGCACTTCGGTACCACGGAGCGCCCCAGTACCTGCGCCAACTCTTGGCCAGCTACTTGGAGGACCGGGTGGTCCTCCTTGAGGACAAGACGGCCAGAGTTAGGCGATACGGCGCAGAGTCCGGTGTTCCGCAGGGGTCGGTCCTAGGGCCACCGCTGTGGAACATTGGATTCGACTGGCTCCTGCGGGGAACCCTCCTCCGTGGCACGAGCATCATCTGTTACGCAGATGATACTCTACTCATTGCCCGGGGGAGGAACTTCGTCGAGGCGGCCAGTCTGGCCTCTGCTGGCGGATCCTTAGTGGCAGGAAGGATCCGCCGCCTAGGGTTGAAGGTGGCGCTCCACAAGACCGAGGCCGTGTTTTTCCACGGGCCACGGCAGCGCATCCCTCCCGACGGCCACATTATCGTGGAGGGCGTCAGGATCGAGGTCAAGGCCCAGATGAAGTACTTGGGCCTTGTACTTGACAGCAGGTGGCGCTTCGGCCCACACTTTAGCGGGCTGTCGACTCGCCTGCTAAAGACGGCGAACGCCCTGTCGTGGCTCCTCCCGAACCTGGGGGGTCCGAAGGCGAGATGCCGGCGCCTGTACGCCGGCATCCTCAGGAGCATGGCCCTTTACGGGGCCCCAATCTGGGCGGACTCCCTCCACAGGAGGGAGAACGCCACTGCCATCCGGAGGCCCCAAAGGGCCATTGCACTGCGGGTAGCGAGGGCCTACCGATCAGTGGGCTTCTCGGCGGCGTGCGCTCTGGCCGGCACCCCTCCTTGGGAGCTCGAGGCGTGGGTGCTGACCAGAGTTTACGAATGGACGGCGCGGCGTAAGGCGCTCGGGGAGCTCCCCGCCGCAGAAGAGCGGGAGGCCGTGCGGCAGGAGGCGAGGGACGCGATCGTCCATCACTGGACAGAGGAACTAGCCACTGCCGCTTTTGGCCGCCGAACTTTGGACGCGCTCGGGCCGGTCCTGAAGGACTGGCTCGAGCGGTCACATGGTTTCCTCTCTTTCCGTCTGGTGCAGGTGTTGTCCGGCCATGGGTGTTTCGGATCGCACCTGCACCGGATCCAAAGGGAGGAGACCTCGTCGTGCCACGACTGTGGCGCGACGGAGGATACGGCACAGCACACCCTCGAGGTGTGCCCGGCCTGGTCCGAACTGCGCCAGACTCTGATCGCAGCGGCCGGGCCGGACCTCTCGCTTCCCAGCGTCGTCAACTTCATGCTGGAAAGCGAGGGGGCCTGGACAGCAGTCGCCTCCTTCTGCGAGGAAGTAATGTCACAGAAGGAGGCGGCGGAGCGCGCGCGGGAGGACGATCCTCTCGCGGCGCCGCTCCGCAGGCGAAGAGGAGGCGTGAGAAGGCGATTGTACGATCGTCGTCTCCGCCTCCTCCCAGGTGGAGGCCAGCAGGCAACGGGTGCGGGGGCACCCTTGCCTGTATTGCACAGGCCTCCACCAGTGCCGGACGGGAATGGCCAGGTGTTCCCTGTCATTTCCGTAGCCCCCCGTTGAGAATGGGGGGCACGCGGGGCCCGCCGGCAAGGCGGGCATGCACCGAGAGGGTCATGGATGTAAAGGTTGAGCCGGTTTCCCATGGCCCTCCCATCACGGTGATGCGGGAACACCGCTGAGTTTTAGTGGGTATACTGTCACTTATTGACAGGAGTCCCACATACCCCGACTCGTCCCCCACGAGCGGGCATGCGTAATGCATTTCTCAGCGTAAAAAAAAAAAAAAAAAAAAAAAAAAAAAAAAAAAAAAAAAAAAAAAAAAAAGGTCCCTGGTTAGGTTTGGACTAAATAGTGAAGCTACATCAGACGCCAAAGTAGGATATGAGCTAGAACTTTATGGGCGAGTCGGCACAGTCGTTGAGTTTTGTGGCATAACCGAACGCATTTGTGAAATTGGAAAGGTTTTCGGGTTTGTTGGTAAAATATATGTAGGTATTGCTGAATCTACTGTTAGCCGCTCGTAAGCATCTTCTTATAAGAGTTGCTGTTAGTCCAAAGTTACTGCTACGTATTTTGTATAAGATGGAAGTAAGAATTGTAAATATTGTGAAAGATATTGTAACGGCTAGGGCTTTGCAGGGAGGCTGCGCAGGCCGTTAACAAATATAGGTAGTGTAGAGAGAAAAAGGAAACTCAAGTTAAGTTAATACATATATTTCCCTAGTAGGCTAGGTCGCGGGTAAGGTCACTGTTCAAGGTTCTGAGCACTATCACACCTTAAAAGGCGAAGCGTACCGTCCTTGGCAGCACGTGGCAGACGTGGTGGCTCCGCATGGGACAGTCAGGCCGCCGAGACTCCGCAGGCGGCGTGGTAGCACGCCTGGGACGCCGATAACACACGATCTAGCACACGGGCAGCGCACAGCTTAGCACACGTGTAGCGCACAGATGGAGCAGCGTCCAAATGGAGCAGCGTGTAGGTCTCTCCTGCCTTCAGCCTGGACGTAGAACCCCTAGTTTGGGGTACATAGATCTTGAGGTTCAGGGATAAAGCTCCTGCTAGCTATGCCAGCGGATATCGAAATGGCCGAGTGATCTTAGAAAATTAGTGTTGTACCACGTTTTTATAGATGTGCTTAGCAACTAACTAATTATTAGGTTTTTAGCATCACTCGACTATTTACCGTTGAGACTCACAACGCACAATATACATACCATGTTTGTACATTAACAAATTTTAATATCATTGGAAAGGCAACTTAACCAGTAAACTGGTGATGATGATCATTAATTTACCCAAATAAGTAACATATAGAAATAAACGAGGACCTTAATACAAGCTCGTAATAATAAAAGAACACACAAGGTCACAAGGCTTGCGTGATCTACATAATATGTATTTTTATTTCCAGGCAGTTTTATTGGGTGTACAATTATACGCACTGCTTTATCTTTGCATGCCACATGTCAGACTTGGATTTTTTACTCATGTAGCCATCCATCAAGGCTGGGTTTATTAATAACTATCTTACGAGTCCAATTTGTGTGTGTCTAGACTGTTGAGGCAAATTTAAGGTAGTTTGTTAACATCACAGCCGCCATTTTGATGGAAATTGTTGTTGTCAAGGTTGTCTTGAAAGTGGTAACTTTGTCTTCAAGAAATAATGGCAGAAAAAATTTGAGCGTATATTAGAACTTAATAGTGTACATGTGTGTACATAGTGTACACACATGTAGACAATGATGTCTGTCAATGTACACAGCGTGTATAAGAAATGTGTAGTCATATTGAAGGGTGGTACAGTACCATCAAACTGAACAACTTTCTACATGGGACCAACATCATAATCACGAAAAAAATTTTAACTGCCGCATACAAAACTTCAAGACCTACTCGAGTCAAATGGGACAGCTGATGATTTTCTGTACCACATCCTTAAATATGACCACTCATTTCTGAAACATGTTGTAAATAAATTGTGAAATGTTTAGAACGGTGAACTGTAAGATAATAATTACGATGACCATTTCATTGTTCGTGGAGAACAGAAATAATTTTATTGTTCTAAAAGTCATTTTTTGAACTGCATGCCAAAATTATTCACGATTTTGGAGTTGTATCTCCTATTCATCACAATATAGTAGACCCAACTAACCCAAACATATTGCCACAAACTACAGTAGCGAAAGACAAAAACCCCATACACATCATCCATCGACATTTATCATTGTGAAACCATCCAACCCCGGTGGTTACAACGGTCATTCAACTTTTACTACTGCTTCAGCTCCAGTTATGAATATCACGATATCTCGCGTATCATTGAAATACATTGCATGCTTGGTACGAACACGGAGATATGATGCCGATACAAATACGCCATTGGACATCGAACAGAGTTTTTAATTGAAACTCATGTTGTTCTGTTTTTTTTTTTGTTTGCTCTAACACGGGTAGTACAATTTAGAAACGAATAAATGCAAATAGTGGCCACCGCTAACTGTTGTTGATGCATTTTGATTCGGTTTTGTATTCATACACGTTTGCATTTTTTTCCATACACTGCATACGGCGATGGCTCTAAAGCCCCATTTACACGGTGCAAGGTTCTAGAATGTTCAAGAGCAATAATCACATGCCATAAAGCACGTTAAATATTGCCATTCAAGAATTGCATGCAAGTGTTCACATGCGTCCGATTTCTATAAAATGGTACACAATAATTGAATGCAAGTTTTGCCGTTCATTAAAATTGGATGCGACTTACACCAAGGCAATTTTATTGCAAGGCGATTTCGATGCAATTGAATCAAATATTGCCCGTATTTGCGCTCCAAAATATTTAATTAAAGATGTTATTGAACGACTTCTCAAGATTGTTTTTAAGTTGTTTCATTCGTTCGTAGTTGTAGAGCTGAATGCGATTTTATTGCACGTGAAATTTTATTGTATGTGCTGTTTACACCTATACCAGTTTTGAACGGCAACTAACTTGCCCGTATCGTACAACAATATTGTACGTGTCGTTTAGACGGTGCCAGATAGTTGCCCTTTAATTTTATGGTATGCCACAGGCTATAAACTTCTAATGTGTAAATGGAGCTTTATTCACATCGAAAAAGGGTTTCTACAAAACCTGAACCTTCTAAAATCTGCTGTAATTGGAGGATTTCACAGATTCGTGGGGTGATGAATGTGGCGATCGTTGAATTTGTTATTAAGTAATTGTTTTCAAATAAAATCTAGGCTATTTATGTATAGGTTACTGCATCATTCGTGAGAATATTTTCACCTCCATTTTAATCAACATCATTTCAGCTGAAAGACATCCACTACTGGACATAGGTCTCCCCAAGCATCGCCACTTCGACCGGCTCTGTGTTTCTCGCATCCAGAAAATTCCTACGGTCTTCACAAGGTCATTAGTTCATCTCGTGGAAGGCCTTCCAATGCTACGTCTTCCGGTACGCGGTCGCCACTGTAGAACATTTATTTGATTCACCTCTATTTTAAGTGAAGCTTATTCCCAATTAGCATAATTTATGAGGCCTAGTAAATGTATCACAACAATTTCTATCACATTCTAAATCATATCACTGCTGTCTGTCTAAACACAGATAGTAACATCATTAGATAATACTAACCCGCTAATATTTGCATCCCCTACCCTACCTAACGCTATCTAAAATTGCCAATACGATCTAGATGGATCTATCAGTGTACTCCCGAAATATCATAATTTAAAACGGTATGTTTTAAAACGAACCTTTAATAATTCCTAAAAATATTATTTAACACACTATTATAATGATTGCGCCACTTTTTGTGAACCTCTAATAGTTCCTATTTTGGGGTCCTAAAGATACTAAATAGCCAAGTAACTGTAACTAACTTGGATGTAGCGAGGTTGGTCCCAGTTCTAACCTAACCTTCTGTTTAGTCGGGGTACCCTAGTTTAGTTACTGTGACCAACTGTGAGAAAAGCCCAGAGAGTTAAAAAAGAGGCGCAATTATTATAAATAAATCTTTTATTTGCAAATGACATGGTGCACATACAATAGTGTTTAAATATATTACAATGGCACAAACATGTCTAGCCATAGAAATATTGAAAACAGTGTCTAGCTATTATAAAACATAGCATGCAAAATTTCGGGGTTTTTGAAACAACCATAAATCATTTTTTTTATCCTTATATTCTTTCACACTATAGAAGGTACACTCAATCAACCACTTGTACAACTTAATCTCAAAATATAATTTAGAATTTAATGTTTTGAATTGGCCTGGCCATATGGCATCCCGTTATAAATACGCACGCACATTGCTAGGCAATTTTTGTTGTATTTGGCAAGTCTTGGCAAATCGTTCAGCAATAATCTATAAGGATAGGAGGATGGGATGGGCT
Organism: Tiliacea citrago; assembly: GCA_963921375.1. Lineage (NCBI taxonomy): Eukaryota > Metazoa > Arthropoda > Insecta > Lepidoptera > Noctuidae > Tiliacea > Tiliacea citrago. Next base: position 23,952,952 of record OY992798.1, read on the forward strand.
ATTCCGAGGATTTACATCAAATGTTGTCTTAAATAATTCTTTATTCTTAACTACGAACACACATATTTCATAAATATGCAGACAATTTACACAATTATAAAGAGTTTACATCATTAGAAGCGCAAAAAGTTTTTAAAGGTTAATTAACTTAAAAAAGTGTCCAATATTACAAGGTAAATATTTGGCATAATCAATTATGTAATTTTGGAACAGAATTATTAAAGGCACGGGTTTTACATCGAACTGTTCGTATGTATCAATAATTATGTATTATGAAATTCATAATTTTATGAACTAATGCGCGAGGCAGCCTTGAGTTAGTAAGTGGTCCTTAACTAATATCTCGCGGAATACTTTTAAGTTTCTGGTTGACAAAAATATGGAGTATGAGTGTTAAGTTTATGTTCTTTACTTTGTAACACACTGACCAAAAAGATGCTACACTACCTATGTGAATTTGGTTTGCAGGTTAACAGGCGCGGTTAAAACTAAACCAATTTATTTGTTACTTGATCTATATTTGGCTTTGGACATAACTATTGTTTCATGTCTACTCTTCTTCTTTCTTCGCACCCACATTATTCTGTGGTGTAAATAATAGCTACTCAACAAGGTAGTAGCAAGGACTCCGATCAATAATAGCACTAAATTAAAGATCAGGAACAAAAATAAGTCGTTGAAGTGGCCACGTTTACATACACTTAAACATTTATATTTCTCACTACGAAATATAGAAAAACGTTAAATAATATTAACAACTTCAGTTTATTATAAACATTGACACTCAAAGTTATAGATAAATTATGATTGTAAAATAATTATAATTATTTAAGTCCTTCTGTAATCGGAGAAAGTTTAAAAGCAATAAATTAAAAATGGCGCTCGAAATTAAAAATATTTTTTTATATAAGTACAAAAACATTGATCGAAGAGCAAGTCCGCCGGACGCACACTCAGGTACACCTTTTTTGAAACGCATTTAAACTAACTATGTAATCTTTTATTTTACTAGTAGTGGTGAAATAAATATGTAGTTTTACGAAGCATTGTATCCTCTAGCTTTACTATTGTTAGAATTCAGGTAGCTAATTGTAAAGTCCCTATATTTCTACTTTATTCAATAACTTCAATTTAGTAAATCCGCAGGCATTAAGCACGCCTTTGTGCAGTATTTTTTTACTTGTTAATAAACAAATAAAATCGAGGAACATTTTCCAGGATATAAATAATTTTGAAGTATCCTCTGTGCTAGATTGTTGTGCTTCAGCCACATAGCCTGGGTCTATCAAAAACAGGTTGGGTTCACGTTCACATCAATCGCTTTTAACCAGAGGTGGGCAAAGCTGGCTTTTTATAAACTTCGGCTGGCATTTATGCTGCTTTTTTGTCCTCTGTTGCTGTCAAAGTGAAAACACTAACTTAGGGGTTATTTTGAATTTCTAAAAACCTTCAGTTGATTCGTTACATGATGCAAACCATGTTAGATAAGCTCCGTGCGAGGCAGATAGGTAATCGCAGTTTGTTATTAATAGGTAGCAGATCGACTGAAATACTTTCTTTCCTCTGTTCATTCAGAGCCTACCCTCTTTGATACATTTTGTTTAGGTTCGGGACATGTTTCCTCAGAGAAGACTGAAACAAGCACTTATTGGAAAACACGCAATCCAAAATCACGAGCTATGCTTTTATGAAGGGAAAATTGCGTGATTGTGGTAACATTCTTTAGTTAAACGAACAACTTGTGATTTTCTTGCAAACGAGTGAAGCCGCTATGACACATGACATGAGATTAGCAGAGACGAATCCTTACGAACTAACCTGGTTGCGTTCCTAATACTAACACTCTCCCTTGGAGCGCAACCCCATATTAGTGACACAGTATAAATACTTCTGTCTGTTTGGTGCCGGACTTAATGAATAGCACCATCCTATTTCTTCCCGTGGGTGTCGTAAAAGGCGACTAAGGGACTTACTAGAGAATGGGCAGCAGCGTTCTCTATGCATTTGAACACCATACTGCGATCGCCAACCTGCCAAGCGTGGCGATTAAGGCAAACCCCCCTTTGGGGGAGGCCTATTTCCAGAAGTGGACGTCTTTCGGCTGAAATGGTAATGATGTTGATGATAAATACTTCTCAGCCGTAGTTAGATTATCAACAATCAGTTCTTCAACTTTAACATAACAAAACTTTATCAGTAACTTATCTGATGTATTATACCTACTTTTCCTTCATTTTGCAATAACCATATTTGCCATTTAATTCTTAACAAAAAGAAGTAAAAAGGTAGAAGTAATACTATACGTTTTCCCAGGATCGCTACAGTTATTGAAGCACCTACACTTGAGCGCTCAGGTACACTCGTAACATTACACTCAAAGTAATCACATTACGCGCCATATTTGTACGATACGAGGAGAGGTGGGAAATGCGTGAAAACTCGACGGAAAAATCATGTAGGCTTACACCTCATTCCACAAGATTTTAGTACATATAGTTGTATCTTAATTGCTTGTATGAAAATTGCGGGAAACCAATGCAGAAACACGGCTTCCAAAAATTACAGACGACATACAACATATTAATTTTACCTTAACATAATATTATGCCTATATTCCCCGAAGGATTAGGGAGAGGTGTACCCACAATACACCCACATCTCTCCAGTTATTTTTTAGTCCCATGAAGTAGAGTGTGGGCTTATTGCCATCAACCGGGCACAGGTACCGACTCCGGGTTGCTACTTATAAATTCCTGATAGATAAACGTAATATCAATTTGCCCGACACGGAACTCGAACTCAGGACTTCATGCTCAGCGGTAGGCACTTGCTGCTAGAGCAACGAGACAGTTTATTTTGTCCTTATTACTACGTTGGTAATAATTTTGTTGTACCTACCTCTAAAATGTTCTGTATTTTATTATAATTAACAAATAAATCAGCACAATCTGCTGTGGTAGAGTCCCGTGACTTATGTTACGGTTTCCAATTTGTACAGCCGCACACAGCGTGTTTAGCAGTTATAACAACATTTAATTCAATTTCAGAAAACCGTTTTCGTAAGCAATTAGAAAATATTAATTTCAATTATGGAACTGAAACACTCCGCGCTTGACGTGACGATCAACCCCAAAAATTCAAACAAATTATAATATCGAGACTGTCAAATACAATGGCTCCGCGCACAACGCGTAATTTGTACAGGCGCACACAGCGTGTTCTGGAGTAATTATACAGATGTTAATTCAATTCTGTGGCCGCTTGTACACGCGAGGCAATTTTTACGCGGCCAAGACAACCTGTGTTTAATTGGAGGGTACTGACTTGACACTTACCATTTGAGGGTTGGATTTACGCGCGTGACATTTTATTTTTGTGAAGGGGACATTTTGGGGTTAAGGTGGTAATAGGTCTGTGTAACGAAGGTAAACATTATAAGCTTTGATTGAATTTATTACTAGTTCGGTTAGAGGGGAATTTCATTTTATAATTTTTACGAATACCTATACTCCATTTGAAATAAGATTAGAGATTTAAATAAACCTTTTTTACAGTCTGTGCTACTGATTTGGACTTCTATTGCATTCGTGGCATGACAAATGGCAGCTGTTAAACATTGGTATTGTAACCAGGTTTTTGCTTTTAATGCCATTCTTTATTTATCCTTTCGGAATAGAAGTCTAAATCGGTTGAACGGACTGTAATAAAAGTCTATTTAAAGGAGACGGATACGCTTTCATACAGTCTTGGGCCTGGATGTAAAAAGATGATGAGGTGTCAATTGGTAGTTACTATATTATCAAACCATCACTGGAAATTTTGCGATCTGAGAGCGGAGTTAAAAGAGATTTAGTAAAAGTGAGGTAATGTCATTTTTTGTACGGATAGGATGTTAATTATATTTGTAGAGTGGGAGGAAGTTAGGAAACGCAAAGATATAACAATCATGGGTAATGAGATGATGTTTATAAAAGCGTGTTAAAAATAAAAATATTTTTTTTATTACTTAGTATTTTTTATTCATCTTCAATTTTAATTAGAATGTCATCTAGAAATTGTGCAGGTGGTACTATATTATCTTGGTACCTAGCCCAACTAAGGTAAGTACCATATTATTGACATTACATGGGCGCAGCGTCTTTTAAGCACATCATGTACTGCATATTATGTTTTACTGTAAAAGTCTGTACATAATTAAACAGTTAAAAAAATCCCATGCTTCTGTATTAAATGTCGATCACAAATACGATTATTCTCAGGTGCAGAATATTTATACGGACTGAGCAACATTTTTCGAGTCGAAAGTGTACGTAACTCTGTACTTCTCTGTTCTCTGACAACCTTCAATAAAGCACCTTCTTTCTGTTTCAATAGATCTCATTTTCTGGTAATATAATAGTAGGTGCGGTCTGATTGCTTCTTATTTCTTCGACTTGAGGGTCAGCGGAAAGATCTTATGCCTGTGGCTATACTTCTTCAATTGGGCTTGCTTGGGAAGAAGTTGATGGGTCAGAGACCATATGAACAACAGGTCTGTCTGCAGCCACCCAACAAGTGTGGCATAATATTAAGCGACTGGCTACTTCTATCTGCAACAAACAATACATAATCATTTAAGTATTTAAAACAATCAATTTGACTTACAGTAAAAGCACTTGTAAAACACATTTAAACTGATTCAACTTACAGTGCCAGTCATAACCGACATTATAAATTCTCAAGTGACGAGGTGAGCAGGGCCTCAAGTCTGCTATTACAATAGTGTCAGAATGGTCGGTCATTGATTTCATAATTGTTGATTGTGACAAGTTTGGTAATCTACTATTATAATGGCGTCATTGTGACTTTCCAATGGTCGGCCACTGACACTACATTGTAATAAATTGCATATATTGGTAATCTCATACATAATGACAAATGAATGACATTTTTACCAATGGGTTTTATAATAATGGCAATACGACAATGCCATTATAATAACACAATTATATTACGAGAACATTGACCGACCAATGATGGACTATTATGAATTTACCAGATTACGAACTTTTAGCAAAATGACAATGGCATGACAATGGGATCGTGTTAGAATGACTGAATTTATAAAATAGCAGACTTTGGCCCCAGGTATGAAGTAGATGGCTGACTCTAGATGCAAGGACATATCCACATCGGACACAAACACTACGGTGGCCAAGATGTCTAAGTTCACCAAGAGGTGGTCTTTGAGGCAAGTGCCAGTAAGCTTTACAAACATGGTCACTGCTGTTTGCCTGGAAGATGGAAAAAGTTTTTAATGTCAGACATCAGGATTACTTTAAATTAAAACCTACCTAGTCTGTCCGATAGTTACTTAGTTCAATGTACAATTATAATCTTCATGTGTCTTTTAATTTTTTTTCTATACCTTATTATTTTGTAAGTGTATAATGGTGAAGAAAAACATCGCGAAGATTGCGAGCCAGTGCTGCGAGCTAATAAACAAGTGAGTAAGTACTTACAGCTTGTGGTGCACGCCATTGACGAATTACGAATTACAGCACCATTTCGTCATCTAAAGCTCGACGACCTAGTGTATTACAGCGACTAGTAGCTATGTTACAATGTACACAACGATCCATGGTATCAATATTCAATCGGTAGACCGGTCATAGAATGCAAAATAACAAGTCCAAATGGGAAACACACACAAAACATACACGCACTAAGCGATACGAAACGAGTTAGTGATCTACAGAGTTTTTTAATAGTCTTCGTGATAATTTTATTGATTTTATTGGCAATTTGGGATTGATAGCTGTCACTGTCAGTGTCATGTCTTGTCGGCACATACTAAAAATACAATAATCGATTACTAAATGTGAATTGATTTTAAGATTAATCTTTATTATGTCTATATATAGTTTGTTTACTGTTTATTACGTTAATTCTAATAAATTTAAATAATGTTAATAGAATTAATCATCTGGTAAAAGCATTATTTTTTAATTTGTGGTATGAATTTTGTCATGTTATTCGGTTAATATAATTTAATCGATATTCCATTTTATTCGTAACCTAAGTTACTTTTTTGATTTGTCATTTTCCAGTTTATAGATTGTGTTGATTTTTCGCATTTTGAAATAGAAAAATATAACCCTTTTTTTAAACCCTATCTCAATTTATTACAATCAGACCCAGAAATCCCTGTCTCCTTTCCAAGACATGTATAGTATAGTATAACTATAAAGTGTGATTTTGACTATCATCCGATCTTGGGCAACGGTCCATTTGGCGGAAAGTGGTAACCTCCTGTTACTTATAAGACATAGGGATCTCGGGTACGGCGCCAGCTAGAGTAAAAAGTAGAAAGTTAAAATGTCTCATGACCCTGTTATTTTACTAACACCCATTTCGTTTATATCAGACCACAGCATATTTTACTTCTTTACTACAGAAAAGGTGAAATGGTACTCAATACCTACCTATCTTCTACTATTATGGTGTCGAGTAACTTTCGCTGAAACGTTGACACTTATGTACAATTCAGGTTAAAAAAAATATCCTTTTTCCTTTCTATTATAATTATTGATGTGTTTGTGCTTGTACAGGCTCCTAAAAACAAAACAGACGAAACTAATACATTATCCAATTCTTCACCAAATTTTATTATATGTTAAAAGTTCAATATTTTCTGAATAACCAACTACTGTAAGTAACCAACACGTTTTAACGAACGGTTGCTGGTTGCGTGCCGCGCGATGTGCCGTCCGATTCAATTTGATTGGCCACAATTAGGGGCGGCCTGAACTGAAAATAAAAGAAAAAATACTACAATAGGGCATTGGGTTATTTTTTTGCTTTCGTTGGTGGCTTTAGAAATATGTGGGAGCTTGAAATCTGTTGTCAGTTATTGTGGATGGGAGGATTTAATTGCTAATAGTACAGTCGACTACATGGTAATAATTTAACGTTAACAGCAACTAAATTTTGTACCACGAAGGGCGGTTTTCGTGGTGTTTCTATACACGTGCGGTTGACCGTAGGTACTATGGCCTGGTGGAAGTTCTACTTTAATTAATTTTTGTTTATTTTTTGCAAAAAAGGAATGGTAATATTTTAATCTATTTGGCGCTCAATTAAATAGATCTGCAGTGGACATACAGACTAACGGATTAATTAAGTTTTAACATTCTCTGGTTAAGTGAATTGTTTTTTTATTTTTATTCTCAATCAAAAAAATTTTTAATGCAGGTCTGGCAGTTTGAGTACTTTATGCGGCCTAACCAATTGTCCTTTCTTTGGTATTGTTCGTCGAATCGCTGAGCTCCTTAAGTTTTGAGTTGAGCTGCACGATAACTGACAAATGCGTGCACTGACTGGACAGGTCCACTCAAATCTGTGTGGTTCTTTCGTCAAAAGACCATGTCAGACACCAATCTACATGGTTCTCAAATGATCTGACCAAGATTATATCCGTATTTTATATACACATTGACAGTGATTAATTTTATATATACAATGACATGAATATTTACTTTGTTAAGTATTATATTGTTTTAAGTATTGTAAATGTGAAGACTATGTGGGTTTTTGTTCATTTTCCTTTTTATTCTCATTTAGTTTTTATCATAGTCTGGCAGTTTGAGTGATTTTATGCGGCCTACCCAAATGTCCTTTCTTTGGTATTGTTCGTTGAATCGTTGAGCTCCTTAAGTTCTTAGTTGAGCTGCACGACTACTGACAAATGCGTGCACTGACTGGACAGGTCCCCTCAACCTGTGTGGTTCTTTCGTCAAAAGATCATTTCAGGCACCAATCTACATGGTCTTCACATGATCTGACCAAGATTATGTCTGGACTTTAAAAAGAGACTGTGACCTCTGAGTTTGTTTCGGCCTTTCTTCTCAGAGTAGTCGGATACGAAACGCCGACCTCATCTAGTTTTTTTTTAATATGATTGACGTGTAAAAGTGTTTGTACAAACCTACTTACAGAAATAAATCATTTATCATTTATCATTTATCATTTATCATTTAAATAAAAAATAAGCCGAGATCATCAAACTTGATAATAATGATGCACACTTTAAAAAAAAGCCGTTTATTAAATATGAACTTCACTAATTAAATATCTAATTATATGAAGTTCATATTTAAGCTAAGCTAAGTTCATATCTACGCTACATTAAACGTAGCTTAGGCTATATAAAACTTCCCAAGCGTTATAAGATGAACTGTATACTATTTCTCGAAGTAAAGTGCAACAGCTGGCGCTACACAAATCGGTTCACTATGCAGGTCGTAAAGGAAGCAGCCTGTATACCCATTGTAGTTCACCGTTATGACCTTAGAAACGTATTACTACAAGGCAGGACTGCACTGAAGAATATCTACTAGCATCTTTTGAACTTCGTCTACCGCTGTTATATTTTTTACTAGCAGACTGCAACTTGGTCTGCGTGTATTTTGTATTTGGAACAAAAAGTAGCGTTTGTCTCTTGCCAGGATCCACGTTACCTCATAACGATTGACAGGTGTAGACGTGAAAAGGTAACAAGCAAGACCAGCGGGCTAATTGCGTAACACGCTTCAGTTGGAATCAGCCTCAATTTGACAGTTCAATAACATTCATTGCGTTATTTACGTTGTTGAGTAGACATTTTTTCTAACTTATGAAGCAATGGATTAGCAATATACTTCAAAATCATTCCGATTCCAATTAGAACTGTGTTACGCAATTAGGGTGCGGAGTTTCCTTCGATAAATAAAATAATAAATAAATAAATAATGATGAATTTATTTGCCATAAAAATACAGATGGTGACCTAGGTGATTCATTATAAAATACATTATGTACATTGTATACATCTGGTTCTATGTTAAAATCTGTACTCAAGTATACAGGGTGGAAACTTTCAGCGGGGCAGTAAGGGGAAGTACCTTATCCGTTGCAGCTACGCGAAAATGGTCTTAGGAGACTATCCTTATCGTTTTGAGAAATTTTGATCTGCATTCACAGATTTTGAAAAAAATGTACAGTCAGCAGGAAAATAAGCAATTTTCACAAAAACTTTTTTTTATGCCAATCGATCCTCTTTCTTATAAGGATCAAAAACCTCTTGACCAATTGAGGTTTGAGTACTAGAAAAGTCATAAATCGCAAAAAACTTTTCCCATACATTTCGTAGGAAATGAGACTCCAACTTAGTTTTTTATGATGGATAAATGGACCGCTACAATGAAGACTGGCCAAAAATAAACAAAAAAAATAAACTTCGTATTTTGAGATGCCTATATTGCCGACATTGTAATTGTATTTTGCTTCAAGTATATTCAAATTTAGTAGAAAAAAATTACGTGAAGTATTTTTGCATAACGCATAGAAATTACATTTTTCTCTAGTGCGATACGGGAGCTATTTGGCTGTAATCACAACCCTGAACCGCACCGAACGTGCGCGCGCGCAGGGCTTTAATTAACCGAAGTGCATTTCGACGTCAAAAATATTAAAAACGTATCTCATGTTATTTTCTCATATATTTAAAAAAAATATATGATTGTAGAGCAGAATAAACAATTAATAAGAAAAAAATTAAAATATCATAAGCTATGTAACCATTATATATAAAAATACGTTCTTACAATAAAAGACTTGAGCATTTTCACATGACTTCTCTAGAAAAACGTAGACACTTAATTGATGTAATATTTGCCTATAAAATCATTAAGCATAAAATAGACAGTACCAGCTTGCTTGTCCTTTTCAGTTTTTGTGCATCCTATAGAATCCCACGTGGTGCCATTACTCTGCTTTGTCCACCTTTTAGAAGAACTATTTGGGAGCCAATTCGCCTTTTCCAAGAATGTGTAAGGCAGTAAATAGCTACAGTGATGATATTGATCTCCACTTTGACTCTCTTGCTAAACAGAAAGCCATCCTTAATCGTTTACCGAGCGACGCCTAATCCTAATTAAGTATATTATTGTGATAAGGTTCCAATGTTATAAATTTATCAATTTTATCTTTTATTTTTACACATATTATCAATGTAATTCATTCAATTTTAATTTTTAATTTATCATTTTTTTTAATTTTAATGTTTTACTTATCATTTATTAATATTGTTTTCATCATGTTAATAATTTTATGAATTTGCTTGCATTAATTTATAATTTATCAATTTTTATACATTTTTACATTTTTTATTTAATTCTTATCAATTTTACCAAAGTTGTAATGTCAAATAATTTTATCTTTTACCTTTACCAAATTAATATTTTTTAATCAGAATGTAATAAATTTATTTTTACCAATATTGCCAATTTTTCAGTGTTAGCGCTTATTACTAAGTAAGTTAGCTTATTTCTCTGATCCATTGTTTTATGCATGTGGTGATTACCTATAAGTAACTGATGCACTGTTATTTTAATTTTTTAAATGTATTGTGTTTGTATCAGTGTAATCAATTGTTGGTGAACCTAATAAAATAAATAAATAAATAATAATTTTGTAACAAGGAAATTTATATTTTTTGTTGTAATACTGAATGATTATATTTGTTAAGTAAATTAAGCATTTAAAGAAGAAGATAAATGTGTAGTTTTATTACATTTAACTTTTTTATACTATTGTTTTTGTTGATTATGTTCGATTTTAATAAAACACGATTATACATTAAAAAGTTATTAGGTTCTTATTTTACGAGCATACCAACATTCCAAAGAACATCATACTAGGGATGATATCATGCGATACCATGTTCCATGCGGGACGGGAAGTCATTTCCCGTAAAATTATCGTTTTTGAGATATGGCCGATAACTCTTGAAATTTTAATATCCAACAGGACCCCGTACTACCGCATGTGTATACTCAACTATGTAATCTATCATTAAGTTTAAAAAAAATCTGAATCCGATGAGTTTCCATGTCTCTAAGGACTTTTGAGGTCAGGATCAGCCGGGTAATTGCGTAACACACCATCAGCAGCAATGGGTTTCATTTAGACAGTTCAACAACATACATTGTGTTATTTACGTTGTTAAGAAGACAATCTTTTCGAACATACGAAGCAATGGATTAGCAATATACTCCAAAATCATTCAGATTGTGATTGATAATCAATCAATAGTGTGCACGTACGGGAAAAAGAAGTCATAACGCATAGCTGAAATTCGTGATTCGGAAGGTATTTGACTCGTAACGCACAGAAGGGAAGTTGGCTTCTAGCGCTGCCGCAGCGAATGTGTTATACGATTAACGGACTCGCTGCGGCAGCGCTAGAAGCTGATTTTGATTTGTTTCCAGTTATAGTTACTATTATGTTTAACTTTATAGCACCCGGGAGTTTCTTTCCCTTGATTTCCTTTTATATTGTGATCATAGGCTGAGAAGTGACCTGGGTTGCGAGTTTGTTCGAAAGGGATATCGTGGCCCTGGTATACAGGTAACTGAAGGAACACGGGTGGCTTTTAGTCAGTAAAAGTCTGACATACCCTCGCTCCGCCCAGAGCGGGAGAATTTATTTGATAATTTCCAACCCAAAAAAAAAGTCTGAGAAGTGAACAATCAAACTAATACACATCTTCTCAACTTTTTATAATGTGCTGATTACCATCCACTTTTCTCTACATCAGTCAGAACGCAGAAGAAACTTTCTCAAACTGGTCAATTTCAGTACCAATATCAACATAAATGCAAACCTAAAACATGGTATAATTCAAAATACCCGCATTTACTCAGCATTCATGAATCTTAACAACTCGCGTCAATAGTGGAGGCACCCAGCGTTGCTCATTAAAACTTGTCGCCGAGCTAATAACTTGCATACCTGGGTAAAGGTGCTTTTATAAAGAGGGACTACCTGTACAGTACTGAAGTGTGGGCTAAGAAAATACTAGGCTGCTAGAAAACAATCTATGAATAAACATTTCGCTTCAAAACATCACCTGCATTGGTAACTTTTTTGTTTATCGATCGCCTATCAAGGTTTCGAGGAATATAGTTTGAGACTGAGGCAAATATTAATAGAGCCTTTAAGTAGTTTGGCGTTGGCACTAGAAAAGATCACCTCTTTCTCCAGCCTGAGGGTCGGACACCAGAGGTCAACTGGAAGACCAGGGCCCCATACCACAAAACTTTACAAGTCTACAATTCTACAAAATTGTTAAATTGTAGAAAACGTTGCGTAACACAAAAATTACATTAAATATGTTTGGGTTAAAATTCTTTTGCATTTTTATAAGCGCAACACAAAACATGAGGCCTATGCCACGACTCACTACATATTTCAGTAAAATGTTCAGTTCTAATGACAATAGTCTTTAGTGAAGAAGAGAATATAGTAGTTAGCCAACCAAGGACGTACAAAATAAATTTAACATAACATAACATCACACCTGTAATCCTTGAAGGGTTAGGCAGGGGCGCACTTATAGTACACCCACATTTCGCCAGTTATGTTTAAGTCCCATGTAATAGGGGGCGAGCCTATTGCCATCATTCTGGCACAAATCCAGACTCCGGGCTGCTACTGAGAAATTCCTGGTGGAAAACCCCAATAAACACTTTGCCCGACCTGGAAATCGAACCCCGGACCTCGTGCTCGCCAGTAGATCTTGCGACCACTAGACCAACGAGGCAGTCAATAAATTTAACGTATAATAATTATCACAGATAGAATATATGTTCTATGTTAGAGGGTTTGGTTTCCGCACTTAGTCCTTCATGTGGACCATTGTGCGTGGGCCATGGCGGCCGTCGTTGGTTTATTCCAACCAGCCCACCTCCCTCCAGAAGCTGATTAGATCCTCTGGTCTGCGTAGAATATCTGTGAAAGATCTGGGTGACCCGAGGGTTTCTGTTCTGATCTGGCTGACGCCTGTGCAGTCAAAGAGCACATGTGCAACGGTTTCATCAGCCTCCATGCAAGCCCTGCACAGAGGGCTGTCCGTTATGCCTATATTGTGGAAGTGTTTTTTTAGTGAGCAGTGTCCCGTGATGGTCCCCGTCACCAAGCGCAGGCCGTTCCTGTCCAGGCGTAGCAAACGCCTGGTTAGTCTGCCATCTAAGGATGGCATGGCTTCCCTGGACTGCCTGCAGCCCGGTGTCGAGGTCCACCAGTTCTCCGCTTGTGTGTGGGTGAACTCCTGTAGCCACCTGCGTATTTGGTTAAAGGGGATGACGCGCTGGATGCTCTCCTAGCTAGTTCGTCAGCTGCGTCGTTACCCAGAGATCCGCTGTGTCCTTTTATCCATTGCAGTGTCACTGCGTTACGGTGGCACACTGTCACCCGCTCCAGTGCATTGTGACATTCTAGTGTTAGTCTGGATGTAATATATAGATAGAATATAATACGAGTACATATTGCAATATCAAAGAATTTTTATTCATCTGTACCACAACACAAAACTCTAAGACACATAGTCTTAGGGTATTTTGTTGTGGTACAGACACTTGAAAAGAATTACAAATTTGTAAATTGTAATTGTAAAGTTTTGTGGTATAAGGACTTGAAAACTTATTTGTAAACGGTCTCAGTACTGTGAGCCGTTGGACACCTTGGTTGCAATTGGCAAAAGCATAAACAGCAATGGAGCAGTGGTGGCCCAGTGATAACGGCCGTGACTTACGAGATGACTTTTATAAATTATTTCATCACCACTGCTCTCAAAACGGTGACGGACAACATCTTGAGGCAACCAGCTCAAAAAAAAATCCACGACATGTAACATCTGCCAACCCGCACTGGGCCCACATGGTACGGTACGGCCTACTATAGGAGGCCTGTGTTTCAGCAGTGCGAACATTCATCATACTTATCATTTCAGCCGAAAAACGTCCACTGCTGGACATAGGCCTCCCCAAAGGGGTTTCAATAATTGCCACGCTTGGCAGGCGGGTTCACGATCGCAGTATGGTGTTTAAATGCATAGAGAACGCTGCTGCCCACTCTCTAGTAAGTGTCTTAGTCGACTTTTACGACACCCACGGTAAGAAATAGGATGGGAGTATGGGACTATTCATTACGTCCGGCACCACACAGAACATTATAGGCTGTTTACGCTTACGCTAGGCAGTAACGTCTTTTTTTTTTTTTTTTTTTTTTTATGATGAAAACAAAGAAAGAGAATGTTATTGCTAACAAGCTGTTGCCCGGGACTACGTCAGCGATCGAGGATGAAAAGTAGCCTATGTTCTTCTTCCAGGCTAAGTATCTGTAAGTGGTTCAAGCATGAAAGGGTTACAAAAGACAGAATTAATTTTGTTTTGCAAGTGACAAAAAAATAAGAGGGATTGGACAATGGGATACTCTTTCTAACTCATAGAATACATTTTTTAATTATTGCCTGAGGTCCACACAGTAACGACTAGCACGAGAACACGAGAATTAGATACTTACCCACAATAAGATTCTATGCACACACCCTTACCAAATACGGATAAGTTACCTTTAAGTTATGTTCAGCTGTGGTTTTCCGTGAGTATCTTGGATGGAGCAGTGGTAAGTAAACTGGGATATATGCTTGAATAAACATTATTGTGCAGCCATGATTATACATGTTTAAGGTAATTAAATGTTGGCTTGAGGAGTTTTTAAGTGGCCTGTTATTCTTTCACTGCCAGTTCAAAAAGTTTATTGGTTATGAGTCGTCTCTAATTAGTAGTTAGTTATATCTGAATTTAAAACTGATGTTTTAGTACTTATTACTATGCTTGTAGTTGTTCATTGGTCTGAGGTAGAGAGGCAAAGCCTAGCCTCTTCTTATAAACATACCGAAAAATCACTCGGTCGCTCAGTGCTTAATTGCTAATTGGCGATTTTATATTATTTTGAGTCCTGCTTTCTTCACGGTACCTTTACACGGGTTCCTTCATCGTCAGTCAGGGAAGTCCGCAACCGTTCTCCGACAGTCGTTTCTCCTTTGGACTGTTCACCGACAGGACGTTTCGTTTTTGAGAGATTCGTCGATAGAACGTTTCACCTATGGATGTTTCGCCGACAGAATGGTTCGCATTTGTTAGTTTCGACGACAGGACTTTTCATAGGTTACCCGGAACTCAACTATTTCGATTGGGTTAATTTCTTCTTTAAAAAAAATGGGTAGGTTAGGTTAGGTTAAAACTTTGACCTCCTACGCACGAGCCGAGCGAGCGAAGCAAGCGGTGCCGCGGCAGCGGCCGGCGAGTGCCAGAAACGAAACAATCGTAGATAAAACGATCTGACGGCGAATATTCCATAGTTGAAAAGTCCTGTCGTCGAAACTAACAAATGCGAACCATTCTGTCGGCGAAACATCCATAGGTGAAACGTTCTATCGACGAATCTCTCAAAAACGAAACGTCCTGTCGGTGAACAGTCCAAAGGAGAAACGACTGTCGGAGAACGGTTGCAGAATCCAGTCAGGGATCACCAAGATAAACTAAGTTACCAGCCTCAGACTGACGGAACCTAAATAAAAAAAAATAGGCTACCACACTGATTAATAGGGTAGGCTATCAAGTAGGTACCATGTTAGTTAACCCTTAGGATGCACCAAAATAATCACAACAAGTCACAAAAGCATTAGAGATTTGATAAAATAAAATTGATTATGCTACCAAACAGGAGTACTATACCTAGTTTTGAAAATCGAATCGTCTTGCCCACTCAGGCACTTTACGTTCAGATCCGTCACGTAACAAGTTTCGACGTGTTGGCGTGACGTCACTGGCCCGCGGCACGGTGCCACTACACGGCACGGTTCCGTGACGTTTCTGGGACTGTTGAGACTGGGGGTATTCTGAGAGTCGATTTGAGGACGGTCTTGTAGCTGTAACAATTGAATAGTTAAGGATTTTCGTACGTCCAGTACAAATTAAGCAGTCAGCGTCTTGCTGACTGGGCCTTTATAGGAGAGAAGATAAATAATTAATCCCGTTAAAATTCAAAACAGGCAAGCATGCCTATAATCTATGAGATGCATAAACGTAATCATGGGAAAACAAATCAAGCAAACCGATACTACTGAACATAATTATAATTCTTGAAAGACTGCAATCAGAAATCGTGTGGAAATAGCTTTTTGATCACAAGACTTTGTATTAAACATAAGAGGGATGATGCTGCCCATCCTTAACTTTTGATAACATAGAGGGAGAAAACTGTTTTTCGCAAAATTGGTTCCAACTAAAAAGCCTTTGCCTTCCAGCCAGGAAATCTTACAGATTACAGGCTTCCAACTGCGTCCATTATGTATCAACAATAGAAAAATGACCACTAAAAACAACAATAACTTTAGCCCCACGTATCTCTACATTCAACAAACAATTTACCGCTCCTCAGAATACCACTGCCGATATTTCTGAGCGCCCTCCACCTCTTTTAAGTAAACTTCCGGGCGGCTCCGTGCACCGGAAAGAACGGTCCGGCTACAAAGCGGAGCAATATTGCTCCACCTAGCTCTATGGTTCGCGGGGATTCTGTTGTAGTGTCTTGTGTTATTTTGCTCTGTGATAATTATTAGGTATTTTTGTTGTTTTGTTAAAAGGATTCTTAGAAGTCCTTCAGACTTCTTATTCAAACGATTTTTCTGGGCTGAATTGAGAAGTGTGCCAAAGTTATGAACTGATATTCTTCTGGAAACAATTCTTACGGATATCCTCTGTCAGGTCAAGTAAGGATAGATTGTAGGCAAAAAAGGAGCAGAAAAAAGCATTTCCTTGTACTAGTATTTTTGTTTTACCCGTTTTTCGAAGAATGAGGTCGTTTGAAATATGAAATTTTTCAGCAACGTTAAGTTCGATTTTATGCCATAATGGCAATGGACATGGTTATATTTAATAAATAAGTCATTCGACAAATTGGTACTCTATTTATTTAGACAATAACTCCACTTGAAAAAAGTAACTACAACATACGAGTACTAGTCGCTCATTATTAGGTATTTTAAGAAAGTTTATATCTCATTACAAGCAGAGCGGAAGCGGATAAAATTGATGAGGTAGCAACTGCAATTGTCAAACTTTTATTGGTTGAATACGAGGCTTTTGGCTACTTTGTATGTGTGTATTGTTTTCTTTTTGTAATGTGTTTTGTTGGTGCAGAATAAACAAATTTTCTTTCTTTTCGTTAAAAGTCGTAGAGCACTGACAGCAAATGTGTTTTCTAAAGAAAAAAAAAAACTTTCACAGCGGTGATACAAATCTGGTTCCATATGAAAGGAAAAGTCACCAATAATGTGATAAATCCTTTTAATTAATAACCCTTATACACTTTTACACTTAGTATGTCCTGTACAGCTCGGCAGTCCAAGATATATTGCCCCAGAAAACATTATTCGATTTACTTGCAGCTCTGTGTCCACGTTACAAAGTGGGGGAAAGCGCGCGAATTTTGAGTCAATAGATGGACGTTAAACGTATATAAAATGGTAACTATTTATTATATTAACCATTAATGTTTTGTAAATGGATTCAAGTTAATTTCAACGTATTTCATCATAACATAATATTTAAACACAGTATCATCTTATACGGAACCAAATTACAGTTACTAGTCAAGTTGCGTACTAATTAAATCTTAGATTAACATTAAAATATCTAGATTTATTTTGTAGTTGCTTACACAGTATGTGTAAGCAATCATTAGATATCACACTAAAACAAATATTCAAACTGTTACAATCAAGGCTACGTATACTTGTTAATGTATTTGGTCTGAAGCCTCAATCCTAACCTATAGATAAGATAAACCTATTGTTACTCAAGAACAAAACTAAACAAGCTATCCCGCCGTCGCTACCACTTTTTCCGTAACCTGTCAACTGTAATAAAACCCAATTCCCACTAAACAATCCACAGATTAATCAGTATGCAGGCAACTTAACATTAACCCATAAAGTTAGCTCATTTGTACTAGCATAAAGAACCGAATGGCTTGGTAAAAGCTAACGACTATAGTTAACAAGAAGAAAAAATAACAGGAGTGGAAAAGAAAATCACAACTAAAACGAAATAGTAGTACTATAAAAGTATTCGAGTTCCGAGAGATAATGAAAAAAGTTGGTCAAATGATCACCCTCCTTCCGGCCGAACAGGGACGCGAGTTTGCAAAGTCTGGAGACTGTGAGCGCTGAGATGTTGTAGAATTTAAATGCGCTGATTCGTTGATTTTTTTTACGAAAAAATAAATAATTAACGTTCAGATTCTAAAATGAGCTGTAAAAATTCTTATTACCGTAAACGAGTTCTGATCATGAACTACCTGCTCCTCATGGAGTAGGTAGCTCATGAACTACCTGCTCCTCATGGAGTAGGTAGCTCATGAACTACCTGCTCCTCATGGAGTAGGTAGCTCATGATTCGAACTCGTTTGTACTGTTCATACAGTCTGAAAATTCGTACAAAATATTAACAATGTCACCCAATGTCACCACGGTTTGTAGATGCGTTTGTGATCTTGACGCTGTATCATTTTTTACTGTCATTAGGACTTTGGTATTTCCAAAATCTAACAGCCTCAGAATGTCAATGTCAACAGGCAAGCAAAGTCTCAGAAAAAAAAAACTTACATGAATAGCGTTCATAAATACGCGTCCTGACTCTTCCACTCCTGATTCCTTACAACTTCAGAGAGATAATTACTTCCTAGATGTAAAAACGGGCGTCTTTTATACTTGAGACAAAAAAAACTCTTTTTGTAACTCCCTTAATAAACTAGAAGCTGGTTTAAGTGGGGGTAGTTGGCTAATGTTTAACGATACACTTAGCTAGTATTTTACAGCTATAAAATATTTTTAGACTCCGGTGAAAAAATATGTTTTTATTGGTAAATAAAAATATATTTTTTCACCGGAGTCAATTAACAAACGATTAATTTCTGATTCCCTTTTGTTTAAGGTTAAGTTTTGTTTTAACCCTTCTAAAAAAACGCTTTTACAAAAAGCGTTTTTGTTAGTAAGTTCTTGGTATATATTTATTTTAGGTTTAGCCCGGTGCTGGTTTTCAGAAATGGATCGTTTGTTAATTGTTGATTAAAAAACGATAAATGGAAAACAAAAGGGTTTTCTGCTATAAACGTTATCCTTTGTCATGACTTAAAAAAAACTTAAACTGCACACAGCACACGCGCTTTACAATTAATTCTATTTATTTTCATCGATAACATGTCTTTCATCATACACATATTATTGGTCCATAATAATTTAAATGCAAATTTAAAGAGAGCAGTGATGGCCCAGCGAGAGGACTGGTGGCCCAGTGGTAAGGACTGTGACTTACGAGTTGTAGGTCGTAGGTTCGAACCCTGCCAGGTGCTATACTTTGTGTATATTATTTCATCACCACTGCTCTCGAAACGGTGAAGGAAAACATCGTGAGGAAACCGGCGTGGCCTAGAGCCAAAAAATCGAAATTATGTGGCATCTACCAACCCGCACTGGGCTGGCGTGGTGGATTACGGCCAACTTCCTCTCACCGAGAGGAGGCCTGTGTCCCAGCAATGAGAACATTATGGGCTGATTATGCATAATTATGTAATTTAAATGCATAATTGTAATTTCGAGAGCACAAACGGAACCCACGACCCTAAGGACCAAATCAAAACACCACTGTACCATTCATGCCAATTTAAAAACATCGTTAAATTTTATGGTGCGTATTCTCGTAATTAATTGATCCAGAAAGCAGTATAAAGGAACTGTAAAACACTGAATTCCAAAATAAAATGGAGTGACTAAAGTTAGGCTATTCGTTTTAACCGGGCTTGTGGTTATCCGGGTCTGGCGGCGCAAATCACGCGGAAACATACCCGGTTCTGATAGGACCAAATTAAATATAGGTCGGAATTTGAAACGGGTGTGCCTATTGCTACTTTATATTGGTGTATTCTAATTTAGTTAAGGACTTCTACATGGAATTCATGAGTGTGTCGAAAAGGCGACATCTTTTGTTTCACCCCCAGAAGCCTGAAGGCCAATTCAAGTTTCAAAATCTTGGGCCAATTCATCTTAGTGACAATCGATGACAAAAAATTATGAAAATTAGAGGTGTTTTTGACAGATTGAGAAAGAAGAAGAAAAACGAATGAAAATACGTTTCTTTGCGGTAAACGTGACGTAAAGAACACAAACACGGAAAAGAACAAGTTGTGGAAAATAGAATATACGTCACATCCACGCAAAACGGCTATCGCTCAGCATAATGCTGCGACCCTATGCGGGACAGAGTCCCAGCGCGCGCTGGTGAAAATGCGAACGTTCTTAAAAATACGGGAATTAACCCTCTGAAATTAGCCTATTTTCATATTACCATCCCAACCAGTTATCTATAACTATGAAATTGTTCAAAATATCTCTTTTTTTTATAGACACGAGACAAAACATGAAAGATCACAATGACATTTAGATAAAAATATTATCTAGTCTACATTATTTGCAACGGGGCTAATATTGTCGCCGATGGACATAGATACGCTAAAAACATTAGTAATCTGCTGAACTACCTCTAGCTCTGACTAAACAAATTAACGGTTAAACAATCGTGTTCCAAGTTATAAATAAACCTATGGTTGAACCTATATTTTCAAAAGTACTGTGTATCTGTTAGTAACCGGAGTGCACCAACAAATATGCTTAATCTAGTTACAATATTCGATGCACCAAAGTGCCTGAATCTGATTCTATTAAACATGCATTTTGCATGGAAGTTATGAAATATGTGCCGTGCTAAAATTAAAACGGGAAATTTTAACACAGAATTTTGTGCAACCCAGTTTACAATTAAACACAGTACACACAGAGATAGTCAAAATCGCCACGTACTGAAAATGGTTTAGTGATTGTAGTTAGCATGCGATAAGGATGCTTCCACTTTAGTGGCAAACTTAATGGTATTTTTGATGAGTTGGGTGGCTTGCCATGTTTGTCGAAGGAGCGATGGCTGGTAGAGCAAACGAATCCTGGAGAGGAGCCCGCGTATCGGCAAGCGTAGTGTGGGACGCCCCCACAGCTAGTACGACCGACGACCTTAAAAGTTGTCTGGGTCAGAATGAATGTGGACGATGAAGGGCAGGGTGTTGTCGCGCAGCCTGGGAGAGGCCTATGTCCAGCAGCGGACTGCGATACGGTTGTGGATGAGTTAATTAAAGCTGCTGGTAGAATCTACTAAGTAGAAATATTTTTATTTCGTGTTACACCTCACATAATCAGGCTACAATGTAACTACTGCTGTGTTTCAGACCTCCTCTCTGAGAGGGAGTTGCTCGTAGCGTGGCAAAAAGATTAGCCAGTATATACTGTTTATGGCTAAGTTCTGCTAATGGTTTTCCGAACAAACTAAATAATCACTCGTAGAGAATTTTAATGCACCAAAAACCCACTGCATTACTTGGCACAAAAGGGTTAAAACAATTTTCTAAAATAAAATCCAGCTATTTGTTGAAACCTGCCGTGCGGCTACGGGGTCTAAACATAGAATAAAAATGTGGAGGTAGAAGCGACACTTCAGGTCTGAACGAATTCTAAAATAGTTTCGGAATAGTTATAAAATAGTTTCGTGGATTGTGCAAGGTTTTTATATTATTTGGCAAATAAAGTTCTTTTTTTAATCAACAAAATATTGACAACACTATTTTGATTTGGGCAAGCGCTATCTACGAGATAGACTGGTGACCTGTTGAATGTCGCAGGAATCCGGTGGATGCGTGAAGAACAGGAACAGGCAAAGTGGCGGTGCTTAGGGAGGTGTACGTCCAGCGAACGTCTTTTGGCTATTTGATGAAGGTTACAGATGAACCGTGTGTGTCATAGCGGAAACGGTACTGATTATTTCAGTGTTATTGGCGAAACAAAAGAAAGTACAGTCAGGGAAATAAATCGTTAGCAAAATGACCCCCTACCTCAGTTTGCCGTGATAACCTCTCTTCATAACTGTCAAAGAATGACAGCTGTGATTTGAATATACGGCCAATTTAAGTTGGAGAGCATTTATAGATTTCTGTTATTTATATTTCTATGATAGAATTACATGTTTATAGGAATGCACGGCACTATTAACTTTACAAAAAAAACTGAATTTACGGAAGAATTTGTCTCTTCTCTTCACACAGTGTTATTACTCTATGGTCTAAGCGAGCAAATCGCGTGGAAACCGAGCGACAGATATTGGACCCGATGACCGGCCGAATTAAGTTCCATTGCGTTCGGCCGAAGCGTTTACGGGTCACCGTGTGCGCTCCCACAAACATTATTTGTTACAAACAGGGTTGAACAGTTTTTAATGGCGTTTGGTGTTGGATTTAGCACATTCAATAAAGTGCGGCGATAAATTGATGACTTTCAGTAATGATGCTTCGTAGCCGTAAAAACTGGGCTTGTGATAGCAGCTAGGTGACCATGCTTATGAACAGCTATTGATGCACATAAATGATTCAGAAGCTGTCTTATTTCTGGTAAAATATAAAGAAACCCGATAAAGTAACCACCAACAGCAACGTAGCGAATTGTAACGGAAAGTTTAGCATCCATATCTACTTTTTCGATTTGTTAATCAAAAAACTGTAATTTGTAAAAAGAATATACATCTACCAATATGCATCTACCTAAGTATTGCAAAACAGAACCAATTTAAAAATCAAATGGCCCACTAATGACCACCACTGCAAACAATCAAAAAACATAAAAAGTATTTTCAATTACAACACAATTCGGATATCAAAGAGAATGGTATAAAACGATATACAAAATAATTGCGGATGTTCTCTCCGTTACCGGCAAATGGGAGAATTCACATCCGCCGGATGTAGGCACCGGCGGAAGTTTACTTAGCCCGCGCGAAACCAACGGAGGCCGCGTCACCCCTGGTTATGTTCGGAGGCTGGTCTTTAGAGCACGATTTTAAGACGCGACTTTTATTTTATAATGAGCTTCGTGTTCAATTAAAAAGTGAGGTTTTTTATTATGTTTTGATACACGGCTTGATTTGAACAGTACCAATATTCTATCAATAGCACGACATTCAAAGAAGAATGGCAGTTTTCGTGTCGCTTAATTTCAGAAGCAGTTGATGAATGAAAGTATGTACATTATATGAAACAGTTACATGGCTTTATTTTGGCTTTTAAACTAATAATACTAATATTTTACTAAATAAAAATAAACTAATATATAAACGCAGAACCTGGGATGGTAGCTATGGAGTTATCAACTTATCATACTCACCAGAATATGGTATTTCTATTTCTATAATTATGCTATTTTTTTTTATATCATCTATTTTATTTCATCGTTTAAACTAATAAGAAACTTCAGACGTTATATTCTAATATTTCTGTGATAACTCATTTCTGTTCCATCAGATATAAGACATTTTAGAGAAGCAGGCTCCTGTCCTTGAAACACAAAAGTATTATTCTAAGCTTTGGAGCCAGTGCCTATTTGTATTTGCAACATGTTTTCTATGTTTAAATATGAATTAGCTTATTGTCAATGACAGACGATAAAAATAGTTGGTCGCTGTGATTAACTCAAGACAATGTTCATGTTCTTTCTCCAGAATTAGCTTACCTACTGACAGGTGATATGAGTTCATATAATTGTTTATTTTATATAATTAGTAAATTTGAAAGAAGGATCCGGTTGGGTTGGGCAGCGTTTGGAAAACTGCGTCAAGTCTTCTCGTCGTTAATCCCGCAGTGTTTGAAGACTAGGGTCTTCAACCAATGCGTCCTGCCCGTTATGACATACGGTGCCGAAACGTGGACACTAACAGTCGGGCTGGTCCACAAATTTAAGGTCACTCAGCGGGCTATGCTCGGAGTTTCTTTGAAGGATAAGATCATGAATGAAGTTACCCGGAAGAGAACCGGAGTTACCGACATATCCTGCAGAGTAAGCAAGCTGAAGTGGCAGTGAGCTGGCCATGTTTGTCGAAGACCGATGGCCGGTGGAGCAGACGAGTCCTGGAGTGGAGACCGCGTATCGGCAAGCGTAGTGTGGGGCGCCCACCAGCTAGGTGGTCCGACGACCTCAAAAAGGTGGCTGGGACAGACTGGATGCGGAAAGCGGAGGATAGGGTGTTGTGGCGCAGCCTGGGAGAGGCCTATGTCCAGCAGTGGACTGCTATAGGCTGAGTTGATTGAGTAAATTTGTTTTAATTTTAAATAATTTATTAGTGACATAATCTACTCATTACAATTTTTTATGAGTTGTATAACAATAGTTATTTTATTTATTTATTTGCTAACATGTAAAACACTGGTTAGTAGGCATGCATTAAAATTTCATGACACAGTATTAAAACATGCACCCTGTAAGGGCATTGCAAATTATATAATATATCGAATTACTATTATTAAATTAAATTATTAATTACATACTATTGACTCTAATTATTGCAATTTATTACATTATGCTAAACATTAACCAATCATTTATCACATCTTATTTTAAAATAAATCATTAATAACAATTCGTTCATTCATTTTAGTCATATACGTCACACATTTACTTCAAGCTTATTATTACAAGGTCGATCGATCGATTCACAATTTGTCAGTTTTAAATTCCTCAACGGTATAGTAGCCTTTATTTATTAATAGAGATTTCAACTGCTTTGAAAAAATTGTGTCATTTGATAGGGATTTTAAACTTTCCGGTAGCTTATTAAATATATTAGCTAATCGTGAGTATGGGCTTTTCCCGATAACTTTTAGGTTTCTGATGGGTAGTATTAATCTATTCTTGTTCCGTCTGTTATAGTTTTCATTTAGCTCGATATTAGATTTGAAGAGGTGCCTATTTTTCCGAACGAATATACAACTTTGCAGTGTATATATTGCTGGTAGTGTGAGAATTTGTTGTTTAACAAAGTGTGTCCTACAACTCTCTCGTTGGTCTATGTTTATTAATATTCTAATACATTTCTTTTGCAGAATGAAGAGGTCCAAAAAATCTGTACTTTATCCCCACAGAATGTAGGCGTACGCATAATAGGCAGATAAGGCGGTCTTATAGTCTGTGTTGCATTTTAATATGCTGAGAGCATAAATAAATTGCGACAATTTTGCTCTTGTACTTTCTATATGTTTCTTCTAATTTAGGTTTGAGTCTAATGTTAGGCCTAAAAGAGTAAATTTGTTTATTTCTTCTAATTTTATTTTTTGCTTTAATATATTTAGGTTTATTGGGGTTCTTTGGTAACTTCTGAATTGACATATTTTAGTTTTAGATAAGTTTATTTCTAAGTTATGTTCGTTTAACCATTGCTCAGTTTCTGTGAAAGTTTTTAAAATAGCTAAATGGTCAACATTGGCGGGCGTTTGAAATAATAAAGAAACATCGTCAGCGAACAAAATACACGGCGAACTTATCTTTTTTGGCAAGTCATTTATGTATAAGATAAATAAGGTACATCCTAAAACACTTCCTTGGGGTATTGAATTATTAATGGTAGCCATATCTGATCCCATGCTGTACCATTCCTAGTTAACACTATCAAAATATTCTAGTTCTACGAATTGTACTCTGTCTTGTAGATATGATTTAAACCAATTAAAAGCTTGCCCTCCGTATACCCGATCCGTAAAGTTTTTGTAATAAAATGTTATGTGACAAAATCAAAATCAAAAGTCATTTATTCAAACTAGGCTGAGAATCAGCACTTTTCGAACGTCAAAATTACATAAGACAGTCCCCCAAAAACCCACCCTTCACCACTTCCTTTCAGCTTTAGCTGGGAAGAAGAAGTGGCGCAACAAACTCCCCAGCAGCACAGCTGTCTGTTCAGATATAAAACTTGAATTGAATCTATACAATAAAATGTAAAATAATTTGCATTACGCAACACAGAACATTAAATATATTTATATTATTTGCCTTATGATAGCTAGCACACGCCACTAAACAAAAAAAAAAAAACATAAAAATCGTCAAAAAACTATACTCAAGCAGAAATAACGTAAACAGAACGTACTTAAATATAAAGCCTCCAGGCATATTGGGCGTGCCCGCTTACATAAAGCTATAGCTGTAACTCGAAGTCACAAATGATAAACTAGCACCATCGAAGTAAATTAAAAAACATTTAATGAATAATAACAATAACAAAACATATAGTATTGTAGTCTGTGAACAAAACCATGGTCAGCAAGACGACCACTCACTACAAGCAGCACCCGTTCACGAGCATAACGCAAAGATCAGCCATCACCCCCCTCGCCATATTTGAGGGAAGGAGGCAACCCGACCCCCGACGCTACCGCAAGCAGTGACATCTACGGGAGCACGACGAACTTGCTGCCGGTTGCTCAGGCAAGAATAATATAATCAATTGTCGAGGTCGCTAGCTAACCACTTATTGCAATACATCTCATAAAAAACATTTTCATGAGTATATTATGTCACTAATAATAAATTAAAAAAAAAAAAAATTGACTGACACAGTCAATAAAATAAACAATTATGAACTCATATAACCTGTCAGTAGGTACGCTAATTCTGGAGAAAGAACATGAACATTGTCTTGAGTTAATCACAGCGACCAACTATTCTTATCGTTTATGTAGTCATTGATAGAATACGAGTAGTATGCCTTTGAACAAAGATTGGATTTAACTTTAACTTTAAATGCATTAAAAGGCAAATCTAGCAAAGAAGAGGGTAGCTTTTTATAAAAAGCTATACCAAGTCCAACAAATGAGTTATGAACCTTATGAAGCCGGTAAAATGGAGCACGTAATTTATCCTTATTTCTGGTGTTAATATTGTGAATATCACTGTTTTTAGTGTATAAGTGTATATTTTGCCTAACATATAAGATGTTGGCGAAGATGAATTGTGATGCCACCGTGAGAATACCAATATCTTTTAAAAAATCTTTTAGAGAAACTCTGGCACCCAGCTGACACCTTGTCATAATTATGCCTTCGTCATATCTAGGAATAGTCCAATAGCGTACTTTCGTTCGTTAATGCAACTGTAACTGTAAATTTCCTGTACGTCGTTGTATACCGCTAAAGTAGTTGAGCATTTTTTCCTAAAACCAAATTGGTTTTTATCTAAAATATTAAACTTTTCTAAAAATGTGTTAACACGATTCGCCATTGATTTTTTGACATTTTTTGAGATAGTAGGTAATAGTGCAATTGGCCTATAATTACTAGGGTTTTCTGAATTTCCTCCTTTTTTGCAATTGAGCGTACTTTTGCAATTTTAAGTTTTTCTGTGAATCGTCCCTCATCGAAAGAAATATTTATTAGTTTAGTGAGAGGCGATGTTAGTTCCTTTACGCATCTTTTAACTAATAGCGGCGGAATATCGTCCACTCCAAAGCTACGTTTATTTTGCATCCCGCGTATAATATTAAAAACCAGTGAAAAATAAGTGATTAGCTAGCGACCTCGACAGTTGATTATATTATTCTTGCCTGAGCAACCGGCAGCAAGCACGTCGTGCTCCCTTAGATGTCACTGCTTGCGGTAGCGTCGGGGGTCAGGTTGCCTCCTTCCCTCAAATATGGCGAGGGGGGTGATGGCTAATCTTTGCGTTATGCTCGTGAACGGGTGCTGCTTGTGGTGACTGGTCATCTTGCTGACCATGGTTTTGTTATTGTTATTAATAATAAATTGTTTATATATTTTACTTCGATGGTGCCAGTTTATCATTTGTGACTTCGAGTTACAGCTATAGCTTTATGTAGGCGGGCACGCCCATTATGCCTGGAGGCTTTTATTTATGTACGTTCAGTTTACGTTATTTCTGCTTGAGTATACTCTTCAACGATTTATTTTTTTATTTTTTTGGTGTGCTGACATAAGGCAAATAATTTAATTAAATTTTTTGTGTTGCGTAATGCAAATTATTTTACATTCTATTGTATAGAATCAAGTTTTCTAACTGAACAACCATCTGTGCTGCTGCGAGTTGGTTGCGCCACTTCTGAAGTGGTGAAGGGTGGGCGATTTTAGTGGACTGTCTTATGTAATTTTTGACGGTCGAAAAGTGCTGATTCTCAGCCTAGTTTGAATAAATGACTTTTTGATTTTAGTTAAATTACACCACTATTTATACGTTTTTTGGAGAATTTAGCTTTCATGGCGACATTTAATATCTATTGATGTCAGCTTCAAATCAGAAATGTTTTTGTTGTCATAATATATTTTAATGTCACTACTCTGTAGTCTTGAGGTGTCGTTGTAATTAGTTGTGAGTTTTATTATTTTGTTTATCTACTAGTTTTATTTGTTTTGTGGTGAAGTATAGAACACGAGTATTGTGCGTAAACCAGGTGTGCAGAGATGATCGAGTCTAAAGCAATGCCATAGGTTACAGTTGCTGCTAAAGCATCGTATGACGACGACAAGCATAACGCCCGCGCAATCAGATATTCGACGAAGTTTTTCTAAGATTAGAATGTAATAATATACATAAATGCTTTATTCAACTACCAAATAAATATTTAATTTTTAGCTTAATCCTTATTAGGTCAAAAATAAGGCCTCGGCCTCCTCTGAATACCTTCACATGTTTCAAATTCTACATTCGCCTTTGAATCTTGCATACATATAATAAGATATTAGGTATAGGCAAATAATTATAGCTAGCCTAGTCATATTGAAAATATTTAGAAATGACTTCACGACTGACAGTTGTCCCATTAAGCCCACTGACAAATATCGTCAGTGATAACGCCTCGAATTCACTAGACGAATGTCACTACGCAAAGCGATAGTGCATTGGTATGCAGATGCAGGGCAACAAACATCGTGCATAGTTCATGTTGGACGTATCCCTAGGTCGCATTTTTGGTTTTTCTTCATCGAAAAGAGTTGTTTTCTTTGATTTGCCTTTTTATATGACGTTAACATTAGTACCTAGTAATAACAAAATACATTTTGCCAATCATCACGTAATTATGGTTACTTGCTTTGCAAAGAAGTGCATGAAGCACAATAGGGCATGACGCCTTTCTATATGTCCAATGTGTAGGGGACTTAATTTACAAAGTCTCCTACTAGTGCCACTTTTCCCTTCAGTAGCCATTATTGGAACTATTCATTTCCGCCATCTTTGAATGTCTTTTACTGCATATTATATATTATGAAGTCCTGCCAGTCTTCATTCTTTATTTGATTTGATTAGCCCGTTCGTCCACAATGCCAGTCAAAAGTAACCAATTACAAACTAGTTAATAACGCGTTAGTAAGTCGCGTCGTCTACGTACGGACCGCTATTGAAATACCAGTACTAAGACATTCTAGCTACTCATTGGTGATTTGAGTTTGTTGACTAGAGTCGTGGATAATCAGCCCAACAGTGATCAGAAACACTAAAAAGAACCCACGAATTTGAAATTTATTGTCAAGCGTGAGCAAACATGCTGTTCGATGCCGCGATGGTAGGATTTTCACTGAGATTAGGTGTGCAGCAAGCTCATTACGTTACTCAGCTCGTAACTCGACACGAATTATCATAGTTTCAAAACTTTTGTTATAATCATAATTATGATTAATATTTTATTCTAGGTGCATCGTCTTCACATATAATCATATAATTAATGTAATCAAACAAAATATTGTAAACATTTTTAAAAGAGTACCGGTGGAGTTTCTTGCCCATTCTTCTCCATACGAAACTACCTTTTGGAAGGGGCAACTAGAATCAATTCTATTTTTTTTGTAAATTTTGACGTTCAAAAGTGCCTCTTATGTGCCTATTTGAAATAAATGGTATGACTTTGACTTTTGACTTTGACTTTATGCACTTTACTAACCAAAATCGCATCTTGCGTGTTGCAAAATTATGTACGCTGAACTTCGCTAAGACTATAACTTACGAGTACATAATATAATATATAGGTATACATTTCTGTAACAACAATTCATTCGCCTAACACAATAATTACACGAAAGTATGTCCCGGTGTGTATCATAATTAATGCAAATTGGAGCTGACAGCATTACGCTAATAGATTCATGTATTTACATTGTAATATGAGCATGTCATCCTACCGCTTAGTGGCTATCAACTGGAATATAAGGGTTGATGTTGATCTATGTAGAAAAAGAGATAGTATTTGAAATGGATGCAGCACCTGAAACACTAATTATTTTGGGATGTAAATAAGAAATAGCTTGGTAATGAAAACTATCAAGTTTTTTCTTCAATCCCTCAATTGAAGAATAAACACGTAGATAAATGGTCCATAAGTAAATACTTCGTAGACACTAATTTAAACGTGAGTTTGTAATTCTTTTTATACTATATCTGAACCAGTCTGAACTGATTGTAAAGAAAGAAATACGAACTAACCTAGAAAAAATATAAACGCTGTCGCAAAAAAAAAAAAAAAATTTAACTCTGCTTGATAAAAAATAAGGCTGCTATTTTATAAGCGGGACTTGTTGCTCTTCAGTATTTTTTTAGTGCAAAGGACTTATCTTGAACAATCTCACTAAGTCAAGAAAATAAATACTTTCTGAAATAAAAAATATACGCGGGACTGCCAACAGAAGGGAAAACTTATCGCTCAATGTACCTACAATTTAACTTCACTTACTGCTACTACAGCATGTCGGCGCGGGTGTCGGTGACGCGAACCCATAAGTTTTTTCCCTACCAAGAATCGATTAACGCGCATAACGAAGTTTTCACTTCAATAATATCAAACTTTGATAAAATAACCACAACTTTTGTAATATTTTATTGCTTTTGACGTAATTTTAACTGTAGGTGTTGCTATTTTAGGGAGTTGTTATAATGCATTTTGGTCTCCGCCTCCCCATCCTCAAATATACATATTTAAATTTACCCTTATATAAAAGTCCAAAAATAACAAGCTACACATATAAAAACCTTAACAATTGGGTTAATAATTTGCAGAATAAAAAGGTCGACCGATAAAACAATAAAGACACCGCGACCAGTCGCCTTATCGGAACGAACCTTTATGCCTCAGTGGTGGTTGCGTGTGCCCACCAGTTACTGCAAAGCGAAACACACAAAAGAAACGATAAGGCTCCGACATTAGGGCCATCCCTCTTACGATGTATAGAAATTAAGCCGGTAGACCTACCGGCTGCGAAGATAAATGTACCCACTCCGAGATCGCATGGACTCAGCTAATGTTTAGACGTGGAGTAAAATTAAGTGGGATACAAAAGGCGGCTGCAAGGTTAAGCGGACTGAAGAAGAATCTATTTGGCAGTGCTTGTAGGAGCTGCCACAATTTCCGAATAAAACGTCTTAATTACCTAACCTCGGAAGTCAGCCTAGCCCGACCACACTTCCAAATTTACTGGCTAGTTGTCACCACATGTGGCCACGAGAGAAGGTGCATTGTTGCGTACTTCGAGATAATTATGTAGGTTATAGGTCTACATCCAGCTGATCTGCTATTTATAATCAAGTTCTCGTCTTAGCTAAATATATCGAGTTTTTTGCTTTGTAATAGATAATTTTGTGGTTATGTTAAAATATTATTGCATGTCCATCGTTGACTGAAAAGTTAAAAGCTCCTAAAAGGGACTCACTAGGGGCAAATTCAAGGCATTGCAATGCCCCTAATTAAAATCTCTTACCAATAAAGTTAACATGAAACTATTTAACTGTAAAAGATTAAACAAATATTTCCTCTTACAAATACTAGTCCTTTTAACGTCGAGCCCTTTCAAGTAGCATCCTTCTAACACATGAGCTCACAAGCGAAAGCCGAGGCCAAAAGACGAAGGCCGAAAAACTCTTACCAACGCTTAAACATTAATAGAAAACAAGAAAATACAGAGAAAAAGATGGCATGGTCGGAAATTAAGGAGCGGGCCGCAGACGCGAACCATTTGTCCGTCTGTCCGTTACACTTAACTTGGGAACCTCATTCGTTTAACACTCACCTGGGGATCTATGGCGGGGTTGTACAGGAGGATAGTTTGGACGGGCCCGTAGGAAAGGAAAAAATATGAAAAGAAAAAACGCTGTTGACAGGTATGCTATTAATTCTCGAAGATGTACAGAAAGTTAGATCCTACACGCTCAAAAATGTTTAAACTGTACAAGTAAGCACAAAAATTAAACCGACGTAAAAAGAAACTGAAAAGCTAAAAATAAACCTTTCAGTCTTACTAAGCTCAAAAAAAAACGTTTTTCGTCAATTTCTTATCTAATTGTGAGAAAGCTATAAATAATTGAAACATTATGTCTGTGTTATTATAAAAGTACAGTTTTCGTTGTAATAAACCATTCGTATCAGTATCAGCACCTGTTAATAGTTTCATCACTTTTGCTTTGCTTTTGATTGACTTATTTTTTTATTTATTTAATCATTGAATTCAAGCAACCAAGAGTGTTAGTAACAAAATGCTTAAACATTAACACAGGAGCAATCAAATTTGTGACATTAGTACTGCAAGGTGACCGGCCTAGCCGATACCTTGCAGTAGTGGCTCACTTAATGCTCACTCATTGTATAATCATAAAATAAAATTTTGATTTTATCAGAAGGATAGCTGAAGCCCAGTTTGTGATTTTTAAATTTCTTGATATGGTTTGTTAAATAATAAGAAAAAAAACATTACCGACTGGGTTTTTAAAATAAAACGGGAACCTTATTACTAAGGTTACGCCGTCTGTCTGTCTGTCCGTCTGTCTGTCTGTCTGTCCGTCTGTCACCAGGCTGTATCTCATGAACCGTGATAGTTAGACAGTTGAAATTTTCACAGATGATGTATTTCTGTTGCCACTATAACAAAAAATACTAAACAACAGAATAAAATAAATATTTAAGGAGGCTCCCATACAACAAACGTGATTTTTTTGCTCGATTTTGGTCGATATTGATAGCGGCAATAGGTCGACGCTTGAAATATTCACAGAATATTTAGTTATATATATTCACTTTAAAAATAAATAATTAAATTAAAGTAAAACAAATATTTAAGGGGGGCTCCCATACAACAAACGTGATTTTTTTGCCGTTTTTATAGATAATGGCTCGGAACCCTTCGTGCGCGAGTCTGACTCGCACTTGGCCGGTTTTTTGTACCCTTACAAAAAACTCTACTACGACTACGCTGTAAAAAGCTATGCGTGGACAAACATTAAAAAAAAACGAGTCGACTTGATATATCCTTCTCTTTTTATTTCGCCGGTTAAAAATCAGGTCCAGACCATTTTCAAACTAGGCAAAAATAAACCCGAATTAATAACACTGGCTATAGACAGTATCCAGCTATGTAAAAAGACAACACAGGACAATACTTACGTAGTAAATAATGTCGACAATACGCAGGACTTACTAAAATCAAAAGTATTTTCACATGGACAAAATCTCATTACATACCAATGATTCCTTTAAGGCACGTCCCTAATATCGGCCCGTAAGTTTCCACTCCTAATACAAGCCCTTCTCCAGCCTCTTAGTTTAGATGAGATTAGATTAAACGTTTGGCTCTTAACAATACAAGAGGGACAACATTTTTTGCTTCAAGCTGTTTTTAGGGACCCTACAGAACTGTTCTTTGGTAAATTGGGGTTTTAAGAATTGAATAATGTATCCTTTTTTATTGTTCAGAGCAGGATTACTAGTTCTTAGTTGAGTTTCGGGAGATTTGGCTTGACAAAATAAGACATTTGTATGTCAGGTAACTTTATTGTCGTCTTGAGGTTGCTTTTCTTTTGTTTGTTTTGAGGTCTTCATTAGTTTTATCTAGATGTGTGTACTTTAGATAAATATTTAAAAAAAAACCAGCCAAGTGCGAGTCGGACTCGCGCACGAAGGGTTCCGTACCGTTATCTATAAAAACGGCAAAAAAATCACGTTTGTTGTATGGGAGCCCCCCCTTAAATATTTGTTTTATTTTAATTTAATTCGTTATTTTTAAAGTGAATATATACTTAAATATTCTGTGAATATTTCAAGCGTCTACCTGTTGCCGTTATCAATATCGAGCAAAAACGAGCAAAAAAATCACGTTTGTTGTATGGGAGCCCCCTTAAATACTTATTTTATTCTGTTTTTTAGTATTTGTTGTTATAGCGGCAACAAAAATACATCATCTGTAAAAATTTCAACTGTCTAACTATCACGGTTCATGAGATACAGCCTGGTGACATACGGACAGACAGACAGACAGACAGACGGCGGAGCCTTAGTAATAGGGTTCCCGTTTTACCCTTTGGGTACGGAACCCTAAAAACCAGCCAAGTGCGTGTCAGACTACGCACAATTAAGGGTTACGTAGTTGGGATGAAGGAATCCCAAAAACAAACTTAACATTGTAGTTAAAAAACATGTTCTCCCATACATCGATATACGCCACGGTCAATTTTCCAACTGCAAATGTAAGTTTGTAATCACAAAAAAAATATTTCTTATGAGATAAATTACAAATTGACAATTTTCGGACTTTTTCCTTTTCTTGTGCTGTAAGACCTTGCTCCTTGCCAAACATGATTCTAGATCAACGGGAAATACCCTATAGGTTATGATTTATTTAAGACATACTCGATTTTTTTTTATGTGATAAAACTAAAACTTAACGAATTTAGTACATTTTCCTCTACTTGTGCCGTGACACCTGCTTTTTGCCAAATTTCATGATTCTAGGTCAACGGGAAGTACCCTATAGCTTTTGATTTATTAGCGAGTATCGAAATATGTCGCATAAATCACCGTATTTTTTTATTGCGTTGACTTAGAAGCTTGATTTTTTTTGAGCTCCAAGGGGCCATAGAAATACGTATTTGGTATTAATTTCAACTTGATACCTACACGCGTTCCTGAGAAAAAGGGTCTTGACAGTCTGAGAGACAGACAGACAGACGGACAACGAAGTGATCCTAAAAGGGATCCGTTTTTTTCCTTTCGATATACGGAAACTAAAAAAAAATTGTTGGTACGAGATGTACGGCAAATGTTCACGTTGGGATAAAAAGGGGGGTTAGGGTGTTTGTCACCAAAGTTGGTAGCGAAACAAACGTAAAAAATAATAACTTACATAATTATGGTGTCTCTTGCAACCTTCTGTGATATAACTGGATACGTATATCGATAATTTGTTACACGTTTAATTAGTGCATACTCTACATTGAAAACCTTTCTTTTTATTTTATGCCTGGCAAGATTTATGAGTAGGAGCGTGAGTTTTGGTACTACATTTTGTACCGACCTCCATAAAGGATAATTCAAAAACCAAATATGTACCAACACAAGCGGTGGTACGAACAGCGGCAAGCACACCCACTATAAATCTCTTGTATTACGAATGGGTACATAAAAATTCATTGCTTTCCTTCGATTTATCCGAACAGTTTTCTTTTCATTGTAAGAGTATTATTTTATGCACCCCCAGTGAGCGGTGCTGCTTAGATTGTGTTAACGTGGAATGGAGTATCTTGTCTTTTTTTGCGCTCAGTTAAGATAGTAATTCAATTTACCCAATGAATGGAAAAATATAGATGAATGTCTACCAATTGGAGATATTTTTTTTCTAAATGTTATTTCTGTTATTGTCGCTGTAAGAACGAAGACAACCGAACTCGAATTGATATAGCAAGAATTTGCATATCCAGATATAAAACATGGTCAAAATCAAAATATTTTATTTCACATAAATGATAAATGTATTTGCCATAAAAATACAGATGGGAACCTAGGTGATTCATTATAAAATAGTGTCCATTGTATACATCTGTTTCTATGTTAACATCTGTAATCAAGTATACATATAACCCTGACTCTTAAACTAGGTAAACCTGTATCTTAAGGGACAGTGATCCGCCATGAGGGCCTTAAACATAGTTAATGACAAAAATAGATGTATGTCGATTCATACTTTACTTTACTATTTAAAACCTAAAGATGTTATTAATTGTATCAACAATAACGCGTACATATAAAATATTTAATTGTATAGATAGTGGGGGTGGTTGTGTTGATATTGAGATAGACTCATGATAGCACAAGTTTAAACCTTAGTGGTTTTTTGGTTGCAATTTAATACGTAATCCTGTGTTCCTTTATATAAATGATAATAAAAATAAAAAAATAAAAAATCTTAGTATTTCATGCAAACTAAAAAAAAATCGAATAAAAATTAATAATACGAGTAAGATATAAAAAAAAAAAACTAGCTTATTTAATAATAGTGATAAAATGATAAAGTTGATGAGCGATGTGCAGTTGTTATATATTAAGGAAGTGTAGGTTGTGTCTGCGTGAGTGTGTTGTATGTGTGTAAGTGTATAAGAATCCAAATTATGAATGTGTTGTGAGGGTTATGTTTGTTGGGTGAATGTATTTTTGTTATGTAAGTGTGAGCGTAGTGCGTGTAAAGTATAAATGGACATTAGGCGATGAAGGAGAGTAAGGACTCTGTAAAAGCATAGTCCTTCTGTAGAAGCCACTCTATAAACCTACTAATCTCACATAAACCTACATGGGCAGTTATGAAACTTCAGAAGCTATGTGCACGGTTTCAATCAAATTATAGTGTTAATAGGTATGGGAGGACAGTATAGGCCCGTCAACAAGTACCGGGTACTTAACAAAATAAAAAATGGTCTACAAATCTATTAAGTTTACATTACTACCTTCTCACATTCACGAAATATAAAAGAATCCATAATTATAATAATATTATTAAAATAATAAAAGTATAAACCTATTTAAAAACAAATGACATGATTGCCATTACAACCGTAACAACTCTGGATTAATATCCTGTCCACAGAAGCCACTAATAAATAGTTGAAATTAAAATTGTAGGTTTATAATGTCAAACATTGAAAATATTATATTATATTATCAAGGAAGTATGTAAAAAAATTTAAAAAATATAAATATCGTAATTTGGGAGCAGTTATTAGACATTTACATAGATTAGCCGTTAATGAGGTACCAGGGACGCCACGTGTGCAGAATAAATTATTTTCAAACTTAGTATTAGAGTACCTACTTAGTACGTACAGCATAGTATAATCAGCCTATAGTGTTTCCACTGTCGGGACACAGGCCTCGTCTCTGTGAGAGGGAATGGACTGTAATCCACGACGCGGGCCCAATGCGGGTTGGTACAGTTGGCAGCAGCTTTACCAGACCCCTCTTACAAAGAAGAATAATGGAAGAGGGGTCAGGTACAAATAAGTAAATATTGTGTTATTATCTATTTATTCAATTTCTTTTTTAGGGTTCCGTACCCAAACGGTAAAACGGGAACCCTATTACTAAGTCTCCGCCGTCTGTATGTCTGTCTGTCTCTCTGTCACCAGGCTGTATCTCATGCACCGTTATAGTTAGACAGTTGAAATTTTCAAAGATGATGTATTTCTGTTGCCGCTATAACAAAAAATACAAAAAAAAATAGAATAACATAAATATTTAAGGGGGCTCCCATACAATAAACTTGATTTTTTTGCTCGTTTTTGCTCGATTTTGATAAGGGCAACTAGGTAGAAGCTTGAAATATTCACAGAACATTTGGTTATAGCAGTTATGGTTTAGTTATATTCACTTTAAAAATAATAAAAAAAAAATACAATAAAAAAAAAAAAATAAAAAAAAACATAAAATAACATACAACAAACGTGATTTTTTTGCTGTTTTTATAGATAATGGTACGGAACCCTTCGTGCGCGAGTCCAACTCGCACTTGGCTGGTTTTTTTATGCTATAGGTCATTCAATTTCTTTTTTATGGTATAGGTAACAGAACTTCAAACAATCTTAAACCTAAATTCCCTGTAACATGTTTTAAGACATTTTTATTTAATATTGATCATTTACCACCCAAATGTTTACACAAACATTCCCTTCCTTCTTCTCATACTCCAAGCATGGCTCACTTTTTACTACCGATTGGAAATGAGTTACAGTTGAGCAGAGCTATGGATTTCATCTCTGTACTGATACAGAATATATGGGAGTGGTATTATTGCGCCTCGCTACAGAGGATAGTAAGTAAGTAAGCAGAGAAGAAAATTTAGCACCGTTTGAGGTAATTTAGTCGTATGAGTGTTTCTATTGGTTTGAGAGCGGGAATCAAAACGCTGGTATATCGATACCAAAATAATATTATTACGAATTACACTTAATATCAATATACTAACTTTGATTATTTTTGTTATTCATTGATGAATGAATTAAAACGTTTATTATCAGAAATTTTTAGGCTCTTCGTTATGTATAAATGACACTGGGACAATTTGTCTCTTGATACAATTTTAGCCATTTTAAAAAATGAGTTCATCAAAAAAAACAATAATTATAATTTTGCCATGCGGCCTTATTGGCATGCCTGACAATAATAGACAGAAAAGCAGTAAATTAGAGTACTTAATAATATAAGATTTTAAGAGATTAGATTTAGCTATGAATATAGAAATTCACCACTCTTTTAGAAAGCGAAATATGTGCGACATTTTGGCAAGAAAATGGCGATTTGGCACCATCTGGAGCAATACTCGTATAAAGAGATGATCTTTGTGAGATAAGGGGGCGTAAGTTAAAGGGGTGCTCCGATTGTCTGGGGAGGTACAATGAGTCATTTTTTGCCACGTTTAGAGAAAATACTGAAGTTATTTTGTAATAATGGTATCCTTTTCACACTGGCAAATCAACTGCTGAAGCCGTCCACGAACTGACAGATTACATAGTCAACAAACTAGATAATAAAAAAAAGACCTTAGCCATTTACCTAGATTTAGCTAAAGCATTTGACACAGTATCTGTTCCGATTTTGATAAAAAAATTAGAGAATATGGGAGTAAGAAGTTTACCACTTCAATTATTCATAGACTATTTGTCTGACAGAACACAAAGTACTAAAGTAGATAATTGGATTAGCGACAAACTTCCTAATCAGTACGGCGTTCCACAGGGTAGCATCCTCGGTCCGACATTATTATTGTTTATATAAACGATTTGTGCGACATCAAGCTGCAATACTACTGCCTTGTATATAGCTGCGATACTGCCTTGATATTCGATGCTAATACGTGGGATGAAGTTAATAATTATGCTCAACAAGGTCTTGATACGGTGTATAAATGGTTATATTCCAATTTGCTTACACTCAATGTCGATAAGACAAAATACATGAAATATTCCCTTAGACCCCAGGATCAACCAAACTTCAACTTGAAAGCCCACTCATGTAATTTCATCAACTATTGTTCTTGTCCTGTATTAATTAAAACAAACTATATCAAATATCTTGGCATAATCATAGATTACCGTCTCAGCTTCCAACAAAACATCGAAGCCCTAGTTCAAAGAATTCGAAAATTAATTTACATATTTAAAAATCTAAGACATATATCTGATACATCAGTTATTAAGACAGTTTACTTTGCACTTTGCCAGTCTTTGCTAGTATATTGCATTACTACTTGGGGCGGTGCATCTAAAAGTTTTATGATAAATTTAGAGAGAGCCCAAAGAACTAACTATTAAAAGTTAGTTGCTTTTTCCCAATTCTCTATCCAACTTTCGAACTTTACCAACACTGCCAAGTGCTAACGGTTCGGCAATTGTTCATTCTCATGACAATACTAAAAAAACACACTGAACTCCCCTTAGATCACGATTTACTAACACAAAATAGACGATCAACAAATGTTTGTTCAATCATCCGTTATAGCACTAGTTTCTCCCAAAAGTTTTTCTGTTTTCTTGGCACTTTTCTTTATAACTCAATTAATAACAAAATATCTATCTACACTCATACAAAAGCTGTTTGTAAAAGAAAATTAAACATTTGGCTATTAAATCTAGATTACAATGCCACTGAAAACTTATTAAAACCAGTGTCTTAACACTCACACACCTACACTCACACACCTATTCTTACAAACATACAATACACACAATATTCTTCATTTTCCCCATTTCCATTCTTCATTTTTTGTTATGATCATATTTATTATAATAATTTAAATGTGTATTAGTTAATATTAATATAAGTACCTACCTACATAATTTGTATATTTCTTTGAATTTTAGTTGTATTGCTTTACTTGCTGAATTTTGTAAACTCAAACAACCAGATAATAATTATGTATATGTCAAATTAGTTATCAGACAATATAATTTGCAATTTTCCCTAGTTTCATGATATCAAAAACATTATGTACATTTCTAACTATATCTTTAGTTTTATAAGTTCTGCTTATACTAAACTACAATTTCAGACTTTTATTATCCCTATAGTATCTTGACTATAACTGTTTTTGTAAATGAACAT
Organism: Tiliacea citrago; assembly: GCA_963921375.1. Classification (NCBI taxonomy): domain Eukaryota; kingdom Metazoa; phylum Arthropoda; class Insecta; order Lepidoptera; family Noctuidae; genus Tiliacea; species Tiliacea citrago. The sequence continues at coordinate 23,993,142 of OY992798.1, forward strand.
GTCCTATCTAAGAGAGCCGGGTGATCTGTAACTCAGGACCCTCTTACCTCAGACACCTTTCTCTATTTAAGATTGTACATTTTATTAACCAGTGCCTGTAATATGATGTTGAGATAAATAAAGATTTATGATTATGATTATTATTACTTAAGACTTGAGTGATTTTTTTAAAACATAGATGATTATGATCTATATCTATGTTTGCTTATAAATAAGTGGACACTCTGGTAGATACCTAGATGAAATACCTAAGTTATTGTACACCATCTTTGTAACACAGCTCCAACAATATCGTATCAAATCGTTTGTTATGGGTACAATCAACGCCCGGCTGTTACCACCGTATGGATCGCCCGGAGGGCACGGTGGAGGTCTGCCCGGCTTGTACGGCCCTGGTTTAGGCCATGGTTTGGAGCGAGAGTGCATGGGAGGCCGTAACCACTTTCTGCGAAGCAGTAATGCTCGCGAAGGAGGAGGCGGAATGCGTGAGAGAAACAAAAAGGCTTATAACAAAGGCACTTAGAGGTGAGTTAAATACAAATTCACGTATTATAAAATTAAGGTAATTTTACTGAAACCGTAAAAAAATAAAACCTTATACCTCCGCCTAGATCAATTATCCAGTAATAACATAAAACCTAGTAAATCAATAAAGTTACGGATATTATAGGAAAATGGAGATATTTGTTTGTTTCGTAAATTCTAGTGTGAAGAAAAACTTGTTGAAGTAATACAAAGTCGGTTATAAAGCTCGTGAAATACAAAGTATTTACTTACTTGTTTGAAAGTTAAAATAGGTTATTTCAGGTACGTAGTATATATGACAAGTAATGTAGTACGTAACTTCACTACATGGTAGTTCTTCGTGGCTAAAATGCATCATTACCAAACATAAAGCTAAAAAGCTAGCTTACAATCTGCCTTATAATCTGCCTATAATGTTCCCACTGCTGGGACACAGACCTCCTCTTTCTGTGAGAGGGAAAGCTAGCTTGCTTAGGGTTATTAAAATTAAATTAAATTATGTTTATTTCAATAAGTAGATCTTCTAAGAGACTTTTATAGTAAATTTCTGGTCAATATTTTAACAAGGTGGCACTGGTATCTCAGCAGGTATCTTCAATATTCATTTTTCAAAAGTTGTTGGTACTTTATTATAACCATTTTCAAATTATTAAAATATTGTTTCTGTACCGTATTTATTTTCGCTAATTATAATTAAGTTCCACAACTTTCGTCTTACGTTTGGTAAGCCGAAAGTTGTGGAACTAAATATAAACACAAGCAAAGTCACGGAGCAATATCAACAACAGCCAGCAATATTTCAGCCACCATCGCCCACCGTGGCGGCGGCCATTGTGTCTCAATCGACCGGTCAATTTGCATAATAACTGTTATTTTGTACGCGCTATGATGTTAACCCACACTTTACTATGGAGGTATTTTCAAGGAGTTGTTAAGATTATTAGGTCAGATTATTGACGTATTATTTTGTGGTGTATTTTGAGAGTTAATTTTGGTTGTATAATGTAAGGGAACTGAAGGTAGATGTTATTAGTTTTTGTTTTAGCTTGATTAACTTGGTTAACGTTGATTTTAATAATAACATTTTTTTTTAATTAATAACCTTTTCTTACTTTTTTATTAAATTTGCCGTGTTACAGCCATTTCATTCAACTGTCAAAGAATATTTCATTGAACAGTTGTAATTTGATTACTTATAGGAACAATTTAAGTTGGTCGTCAATATGCTTCACAACTAATTTCCCTGGTTTTGTGTCGTCTTCCTACCACACGAAACCATGAGTAGTCATCTTAATTAAGTCAGTAAAATATGACATTACTGTGTACTTGAAAAGTCCGGCAAAAAATAAAAACATTTCCTCAGTGTCTTTGCTGTGCCTGGCAGCAGTACCTATCCGCTTTGGGCTGCCGTTTTCTAAACTCCAAAATCAAATCAAATCAAATAATGTATTTGCATAATACATGTTAAAAAGGAAATACAGGGTTAAAAGTTACATTGTATTATAACTTAATAAGGTATGTGTGAGGGTGTACGTGTGTGTGTGTGTACTAATCGCAACATTGAATCTATAGATTTTTTTAAATTGACTTAAGTACTAAAAAAATAGAATGCCAAAATAAAATACACAAGTCAAATCAAAATTTCAATAATCTCAATAATCATTACATTTGTGGTGCCATTTCAGGTATTAAAATCAGTCATCTTTCATTTAAATAATCATTAATTGAATAGTAACATTTTACAACCCGGAATTCGTACAAATCTAATTTGAATTGGTCCATTTTGTGTAGGTATGTGATACTTTTTGGCAACTTATTGTATATTTTGGGTGCCATGCCCAAATGTTTTTTTATTAAATACTGCTTTTTTATGACGTCTTACGCATATTATTTTATTTTTGTGTCGTGTGCTTCTTGGATGTAGATTCGCTTTGGCAAAGATCGCCACTTCCTATTTAAAAAGACACGGGAATGTTAATAGCTGGAACTGTTGAAAATGTGTCTTACAGCCACAATCTATACAATTAAATAATGTTTATTGATATTCCAACTTTTAATAATGTATTAAGTTTGGTACCTTATCATTCTCCTGCCCTTACCCCAATTTATTTTGGGGTCGGCGCAACTTATCTTTCTGTTCCATACTTCTCTATTAGTCCTTATCTCGGTAGTCACCCCCTTTCTAGCCATATCATCTTTCACCATCATCCAGTCCATCCTTCGTTTGTTCCACATTCGTACTCAAAACTTTCCTGGCGAAATTTCCCTCATTCCTCCGTATCGCATGCCCATACCATGACAACCGATTTCCATACAACTTTTCAGTCACCAGTGTCACTTTCAGACTTCCTCATGTATACTCATTTCTTATTCTACCTTTTCTTAAAAAGGTTATGTAGGTAGCTAAGCACTAAGTTAATCATCACAAAATAAACTCAATCAACCGCTCTCATCATATTTTTATCCTTATTGCAATTTCACACTTTACGTTTCGTTCAAAGTTCCCGATAATATTATGTTAATAGCAGCTATCGTTTCCACGCCATGGGGCAATCATTACAAAGATCATATGCCCTAAGTGTGGGGCAATCTTGTTGAAATAATAACGCCGGCAATATCTTAGGGTGTTGCATAGCTTGTAGGGAATAATTTTAGTAAAATGATGTACTGATTAATTAATAATGAGGCTTTATTTACATTTTAATATTGAAGTTAAAACCAGTTAGTAGATGGAAAGCTTGATTAAGAAGAACCTGGGCAAGTCTGTCAATATGCTTGTATATGGGTTTTATTCATGAGCTGCTATAATTTATCCAGAAACTACTATAATTATGAACGATTACGATGTCTTATCACCATTATTTACACGTTCTATAAGCAGGATACTTAATCATAATAATGAAAAAACAAATTTGCGTCTTCTATTTCTAACCAAACCTCACTCATTATCGCATTATAAAGTGAAAATATTTTAAAATGCAAAGAGCCTTTCAAAACTTTAATAAAACAACATTGGTACATTAATACCCTTAATTATGAATGTCCTAGAACCAACTATTGAGGACATGTGACATGTACCAAACCGTACTGGGCCCGCGCGGTAGATTACAGCCCACTCCCTCTCGAAGAGCCTGTGTCCCAGCAGTGGGAACATTATAGACTGATTATGCGGTTATGTGGTACATTAATTACAGTTCCTAATAGGTACCTGCACTTTTTTAAAAATATTATAAGCACTTATTTATAAATCTCGCGACAAAAAAGGGCACATCAGAACTTCAAAATAAAACTAAAAGAAGTATTATTCCCTATACACCGATCATCATGTTTACGAGCAGTTTACGTGCACTGTTATATTTATAGCAGGCGCACTTGTGCACAAATTGCGCCGCATTACATGTGGCAGTTATGATAACGTGAGCCGCGATTCACACCTGATAGGTTGCGAAGATGAGGAGTTTGTACCTTGAGGGTGTATTTTAAAAGGTATTTTAAAGTCATACTAAACCCTTTTGTTCATCGTCTTTCACTTCAAAAACCGACTTACATAAACTAAGTTAAAATGGTGTTTTAGTCTGACCTTTCTGTTTTAACTGATACTAAAATTAAAAGGTCAGTGCATATTTATAGAGCGATAAAATATAAATAATAAATATATAATAGGTTGAAATAATTCTAGCTCTTCAGCTTTGAATCAAATAATATCTGTTATTGTTGTCTGTGTGTATCTGTGGCCTATGCCCAGCAGTGGACGTCTTTTGGCTGAAATGAATATCTGTTTGTGAGACTAAGATCAATCAGCACCCCCCGGTTCGTGGGTTTTTCCGTGTAGTGATTTTTCAATATGATCATTATTTAATTGTGCTTTTCTAATTTGTTTTCTTCTTCTGTGTTAGGTACACCAAATACGTGCTATATCGAATCGTGCTGTATCAAGATATGATTTATAATCATATTGAGAATCGCAAGTTTGTACATTTTAGTCATTAGCTGCATAATATTAATTATAAACACGAACAGCACTTATCCTCAATACGATTACATTACGACATGTATGCAACTCCTAAACTAAAAACTCATCGATCTCCATTACAATTCTCTTCCTCCAACAATCCACTCTTAAAAGGATTCACTAATCAAAACTTCAGAAAACAACCCACAAGAAAGGAAGGGGCAATCAAAAGAAAATTAGCGTGGCCACCTTCTTACAATTTCAAATGGAAAAACTTGGGCTTGGTACGGAACCAATTTGTGGTCGCGGGGGACACACTAGGATTAATTAGAACCACCGAGTTTGTTCCACAGTTCCACCCTTATGATTGGGGCTATGTAATGTGGACCTGACTTAAATAAACCATCGGGTTTTTGGTTAAATACTCCTTTGTTGTCCCATGGGATTAGTGCGGTTGGAAGTCTTTGATGGAAGTTCTTTCGGAAAAGTCTTGTAAGTAAGATTTGCTTAACCCGTTTTTGGTTGTTATTAACTTGGAATAGTAGATTGCTTGAATCATAATTATATTTATTCATCTTTTTGTGTCCGGCTAATGGCAATAGGCTCGCCCCCTATTATATGGAACTTAAACATAACCGGTGAAATGTGGGTGTACTATAGGTACCTCCCTGCTCTGCCTAACCCCGAGGGAAATACAGGCGTGATGTTATGTTATGCACGAATTTATTTAACACGTAACACAAATCCTGCAGACCTGTGATAGGAAAGTTTAAAACTGTAAGTAAATGAGCATTACAGTCATCATCAATCATTATTAAGATTATTTACGATTATACTGTTTATAGACATTTTACGTAAAAGTCATATCATAATTATTAACAGACTTCAAAAAAAAGGAGGAGGTTCATAATTCGTCGGAATCTTTTCTATATTGCTCAGTACACTAACATGATTTTCATTAAAATCTTCACAAATAAAAAAATGCATCCTGTGGACAGCATATACGCAGAGGGTTGTCAATACTTTGCGGGTCCAATATAATAATGCATGCAGGATGCTGTTGAGGCTCTCTCTGTTTTGCAGCGCGTCCGCCTCGTTCATGGAGCCACGCACAGATCATTTCGCGGCAATTCTATGCAAGAAAGCGGCTGCTGCACAGAGTGCGTGTGAGAAACAATAGAATCCTGAGTGTGATAGCGGTCTGGTATGACTGTTCGTTCTTTGAACATTGTATGCGTCTATGTGTGAACTAACATAGTTTTAAGAACTTTATTACTAAGAAAATGGATCATGTTGTCTGAAAAATAAATAAATATATATAAAATACAACGTGACCTAAACCCTTTACCCTCTCCCTCTCTCAGTTGTTCCAGAAATGTATAGGTAACGAGCCGAATGAAAGCCTCGAACGAGTTAGGACAAGTTTTGTCGGTAACTCCTCGTGTGCGCTTGGCATGCTCATTGCAAAAAGTTGCAAATATTAAACTTGTGGGATTCTGTTTTCGGTTTGCCGATTTGCTCAGGTTTTAGTTGTTTGCGTTTTGCTGAACCGGTTATAAATACGATGAAAATATTGTGATGATAAAAAAGTAATTAATTAGAAGTGATTTTCTTTTGTCATAGACAGATCTAATGTTCATGTTTTAAAAAGTTGTTATGGATCCTAGCTAGTCCATAATAACTTTTAAAATCATGTTACAGGTGCATTCTTTTCCCATATTTTAAATACATTACCGTCAAAATGTTTAGTGAAAGTTTTAAACCAAACTCAAAAATAAAACAACATGCTTTTGATAAATTGCTTGAATGATTTAATAACCAATTAAAACAGTTAGTTCTACTAAGCTCCACTATTTAATTTACATCCCAAAGGACACCAAATACGGATTGGTGAACTTACTAGTTCTACTTACTTACTAGTAGTGTCTATACTTAGACACTACACGATAACTCCAACCAACCCGATTAGACTAATAACAAATTTGTTGGAAGACAACACACAATTACGGACAAACTGACACGCGGCCAAACTTACATAGGTGAACTGAATACGAGATTTATTGATTCCCAGAAGTACAAAATGCGGGACATGGTCACAAAATGGCTAGATGCAGAAGGCCACCTCCAAAGAAAGACTAAAAACAGAGCTCCAGACTTACGAGGTGTAAGTCGCGGGATTGAATCCAGGAAGGCATGCACTTTACTTTGCGTAGTTTATTTTCATCAGCAATGCTCTCAAAACAATGAAGAAAAACATCATGAGGAAACCGGCATAGCCTAGAACCAAAAATGTTAAGACTTGTTACATCCATCAACGCGCCATGGCCCCCATGTTGAATTACAGCCTACTCTCTCTCAGAGAGAGGAGGCCGGTGTTCTAGCCGTGGGAATATTAAAGGCTGTTCATGCTACCCATAGACACATGTCTACGTACACGGACTGCAAACGCACTCGTGACTGTCATTCGTTTGACGTAGACTAAGGTCCTCGTACATACCTACGCGTCTATTTGTGCGTGCGGTTGAGCTCGTTGAATCGAGCCGGCCTTCTGTATTGTCTATTCTGTGACAGGGCTGCTTCCAACCAATACGTTTCCAATTACTACAGAGAACTTCTGAGAGCGTCCAACGAGGATTTTCCTAAGTTGAGACGCGACTTGCTGTTGTAGTTTTGTTTTTAATGACTGTTGAGTTTGAGAGTAGATCAGGCGGTCGGGTTTCGTCAGATGCTGGTGATGTTTATGGAAACTGTACTTTTGAATATTTAGTTGCATTTGAATTATAAATTGAACGCATTATACCTATAAATTAATTGCTCTGGATTTTATTTATTTTTATTTAAGAAAAAAATTGCTACAAAACTGAAATGTGTTTAAATTATTATAATATAATTGTGGCTTGTCCAGATATTGTTCAGTTCGAAAACCCGTCTTCCCAGAGACAGTGGGATGAGCCTCTCAGTCTCTGCAGGTTGGTTCGGAAAAACCTCATTAATACGTCCACCAATACTGCTGAGCGTGCCCACTTGCTGGCTGTGGGAGAATGGGAGTCGGGCTTTTGGCTTCAGACGCTACCGTCACCCAACATAGGCACTATGCTGGATGACATCACTTTCCGGCTCGCTACAAGTCTGCGTCTGGGTGTTCCTTGCGCTGCTCTACATCGCTGTCTGTGCGGTGAAGCAGGTGACTGCTTAGGTCACCATGGCCTATTCTGCAGCAAGCGTTGGTTGGTTGGCACGACACGCTAGCATTAATAACATCGTCCGTCGGGCTCTTGTAACCACCGGGTGTTTTAGAACCCTTAGGGGCTTAGCACGCGACGATGGGAAGAGGCCAGATAGAATGATCATAATGCCTTGGAAGTTGGGTTATGCCTTTGGTGTGGAATGCAAGCTGTGTCACCACCCTTGCGCCATCCCATTTTCCTAGTATAGCGGATTGTGCTGGGTCGGCTGCTGCAAATACAGATAACCTCAACCGGTGCAAATATACCAACCTTATTGGGAGCTACTCGTATATGTTTGAGCCGTTTGGGATTGATACACTAGAACCGTAGGGATCGAATGCTCATCAAGTATTTCGGGACATCGCCAAGTGTTTGCTCGACTCTTCATGTGACCGGCTGGCTTATTTTTAGGCCAAAGAATCAGCATTGCCATCCAATGTAATTGCAATCCTTTTGGGCACTTTTCCCACTGACAGCGATGCGAACGAATTTTTTGATTCCCAATGAGGAATCTTCCCCCTTTTTACCCGACTGCCCCAGAAGGAGGGCTATGTTTTTCGAGTGTATGTATGTATGTCTATTTCTTTGGCACGCTCTGCAGCCTAAACGGCTTGATGGATTTTAACATATTATGAGGTATCATAAGATTCGTCTTAATTGTGGGAGTGACATAGGCTATATAATATTTATATATTGCAACTACAAATACAAATACAACAATAAAAAAATGAGTATTTATTTAAATTAATTACAACAATATTGGTATCAAATAAAAGCTAGTTTTAAGTCAATTCCAAATATATATATAGATTATAACATTTTTATGCTACCATTTCGACACAAAGTAAAGAAAAGTTCATTTAAAGAAGTAGTGTGACGACATCTATTCTGCCACATACGAACAGTTACATTAATTCTTTGTTGGGTTGTAACCGTGAAAATCTGTAAAGCACAACACTGGAACCATTGGATTTTTTTAAAATATAATTATAAATGACTGGAACGGTCATCAGTTCGTTTTTGTTAATTAAGTTCCTAACTTCGAATCAGTAGAAGTAACATAGTGTGGATCTACGTTCTATAAACTTGACATCCCATTACAGATTCATCGTCAGGTGTATTTCACCGCCAGTCTACCAATTCCTCATTCAATCAAAAAATCAAAATCAAAAGTCATTTATTCAAACTAGGCTGAGAATCAGCACTTTTCGAACGTCAAAAATTACATAAGACAGTCCCCTAAAAACGTCCACCCTTCACCACTTCCTAGTGCTTTAGCTGGGAACAAGAAGTGGCGCAACAAACTCCCCAGGAGCACAGCTGTCTGTTCAGATATAAAACTTGAATCTATACAATAAAATGTAAAAAAAATTGATTTACGCACCACAACATTAAATTAAATTAAATTATTTGCCTTATGTTAGCTAGCGCACGCTACTATACCAAAAAAAAACATAAAAATTGTTGAAAACTATACTCAAGCAGAAATAACGTAAACAGAACGTACCTAAATAAAAGCCTCCAGGCATAATGGGCGTGCCCGCTTACATAAAGCTATAGCTGTAACTTGAAGTTAAAAATGATAAACTAGCACCATCGTAGTAAAATAAAAAACAGTTAATCATTAATAACAATAAGAAAACCCTGGTCAGCAAGACGACCAGTCACCACAAGCAGCACCCGTTCACGAGCATAACGCAAAGATCAGCCATCACCCCCCTCGCCATATTTGAGGGAAGGAGGCAACCCGACCCCCGACGCTACCGCAAGCAGTGACATCTAAGGGAGCATGACGAACTTGCTGCCGGTTGGTCAGGCAAGAATAATATAATCAATTGTCGAGATCGAGATCAATTGGCTAGCTAACCACTTATTGCAATAGAACTCATAAAAAAACATTTTCATGAGTATATTATGTCACTAATAAATAAAAATAAATTGACTATGACAGTCAAATAAAATAAAAAATTATATGAACTCATATAACCTGTCAGTAGGTACGCTAATTCTGGAGAATCTAACTCCGACCAATCTAACGAGTCCTACGATGATTAAAGCCGGGTTACGTGTATATTAATTAGTTAATCATATTTTTAGTAGATACCTTTATAAAAGTTAATAAACACAACTGAGTGTCTTTTGGAACGCTTGAACATGCATATAACTAACTATGTGCTCGATAGATGGCGTTATGCTAATGATGATATTTTCTGAATCGCGGTGTTAAGACTTCCCGCGTAACAATGACCCTCACACATTGTGTAACTCAGATTGACGTTAGTTTGGTGAATTTTGGTCAGTCAGATGTGTTCTGTCACATAAAAATAATTATAGTTATCTAGGTTTGTGTTAAGTAATAAGTCTTCCCTTGGTTTTTAATTTTAGTTATTTTATTTGTTAATATTAATTCGGTAAATTCAGCTATCAAGTCGTAACTACGCAGCTTAGTTGAGTCGAGTCGTTACCGATAATAAATTGCGAAGCGAACATTTTTATAGTCTATTTTGTTCATTTAAATTCATTTACATTGTGTTTTTTTACGGTCCTGTTTCGTACCGAAAGGGGGAAAACGGGAACCTATTACAAAGTCTTCTTGGTCTGTCTGTCCATCCGTCCGTCTGTCTGTCACAGGGCGGGCAGGGTATCTTTTTAACTAGCCATAAGGTAGTCTCTTTAAAAATGGCATTGTCTCGTAAAACTAAAAATAATAGATCTAAAGTATCTAAATTATAAGCAGAAACACCTAGTGTGCGTTTACAGCCAGCTTTTACTCGATTCACGTAAACAGCTAATAAAAAGCATCACCAAGCGTGCTCTAAACGTGCGAAAACGTGAAGCAAGCGAAGATAGAGAACAACGGCAAAAATTGCAAACACGGACAGAAGAGACACCTTTATCTCGCATCAAACGATTAACTCAGATGCGAGAACATGCTTCCAGGGTTCGAAGAATCGCGGTCCACTTGCTCTATCGCGCGACTCAAACAGATGCGAGAGCACGCGAAAAATGCCCGAGAACTCGAGGTCACCGTCCTCTCGCTCTATTCGACTCAAGAAGATGCGGGAGCACGCGAAAATCAACCGAGAATTTGAGTCACCGTCCTCTCGCTCTATTCGACTCGAACAGATGCGGGAAGCACACGCAAAACAATCGAGAACTCGAGTCACCGTCCTCTCACTCTATTCGACTCGAACAGATGCGGGAGCACACGGAAAATAATAGAGAAATCGAATCACCATCCTCTCGCTCTATTCGACTCGAACAGATGCGCGAGCACGCGCAAAACAACAAAGAACTCGAGTCACCATCTTCTCGCTCTATTCGACTCGAACAGATGCGAGAGCACGTGCAAAACAACCGAGAACTCGAGTCACCGTCCTCTCGCTCTATTCAACTCGAACAGATGCGGGAGCACGCGCAAAACAACCGAGAAGTCGAGTCTCCATCCTCTCGCTCTATTCGACTTGAACAGATGCAAGAGCACACGGAAAAAAACTGAGAACTCGAGTCACCGTTCTCTCGCTCTATTCAACTCGAACAGATGCGTGAGCACGCGCAAAACAACCTAGAACTCGAGTTACCGTCCTCTCGCTCTATTCGACTCGAACAGATGAGAGAACATGCAGTCCTATGTCGTAATAACGAATCACCCTCCACACGTGAGCAAAGAATTATGACTATGAGATCACAGTCCCGTGTCCGACGGCAGATGTTTGCGAGTAATGATGCTACATTCGATGACATGATTTTTCAAGTAGCGAATGAGGAGTGTTATGTATGCAATAAGCTCCTGTATAAGAAACAGTCACGTAGCGTATTAACTGGTACTATTACAGTCGTATCATCGAACACTCCTGATCGCATTAGTTGTTGCCATAGATGTGCCAACAAATTATTAAAAAATCAGTGCCCATCTAATTCCTTTTGGAATAACATGACTGTTGTACCTGTACCATTAGAACTAGATTGTCTCTCTGAGATGGAACAACGCCTCATTTCCCGGATAAAACCTTTTATAAAAGTAGTTACGGGCAACATTGTTTTAAGGGTCAGGCCATCCTCCTTGCTCAGCAAGTTGAAGAAGTAATAGAGCAGCTTCCAATAAATGCAGCAAGTGCAGGGATAAGCATTGTTACAGAGAAATTGGAAAATGTAACTTGTAACAGAAGGTTCTCGGTGGATATTGAGAAAATTAAAAGGGCATTAGACTGGTTAGTGCGTAATAATCATTTGTATGCAAATGTGCAAATTAATTCAAACATATCAAATGAAGAACTGCAATCAAGTATTGTGGAGGCTATAGTGACTTTATATAATGAAGATCAGGTTAGACATGAGTCACCAAATCTTTTTAACCCATTGGGAAATGAAAGACGCATCTTGCGTGGGTCTTTTCACCAGGGTAGCGAACAATTTGGGAAAATGTCTCGTGGTCGCCAATGCACTGCAAATGCTGCGACAGCAATAGCATATTCCTGTTCAAAACCATTGAATGAATGGGCCTCTTCCGACCTAGATGTAGGTGTTTTGTTAGCCGGAAATACGTACTTCGACAGGTGCATGTCACGACTTGTAATTAAGCCGCCGTTCTTAAATACCGAGGAACTTTTGCCTTCTGTTTCTGTGGCCACAACAGAATTCGATTTAAATATACAACCTGATGTTGTCGTTGGCGTTGTTAATTCCAGAGCACCATCTGAAGTACTTGAAGGATACTTTTCTACTTTATCATCAGGGATTGAATTTTTTTTTTCAACTTGGGAAAAAGGAATCGTCTCGTGTCAAACAAATATTGCTGTAGCGGTAATTAAATTAAATGATACATTCTATTTATTCGATTGCAACATCTTACAGTGGCACTACAGGTTAAGAGATATCATGATATGGGATTTAGTATCACAGCTGTAAAAGCTTCTTCAAATGAATCATCAGTAGTGCCAAATGAGCAATGCAACACACAGAATCATAGCTGCAAAGATCAAGGTATCGGCCATGCCTTGAATGAGGGGATCGTTTTCGTTACAACAGTACTTATGCCGATTGATACTAACATACCTGATTTGTCTGATGTTATTAAGAACACTGATGTAAAAGAAAGATCGATTCCCATGTAACCAGTTAAAACGCAAAACTGCGCCCCTCATTAATTTATTGAAAGAGCAAAGAGCTGAAGAGTTAGCGTGGATAAGGTTATTCCCAGACGGTCGAAATGGACTCAGACAACAAAGGCCCATTTCTATAACACCGCTTGACTATTATCAAACACGTGTTATGAGCAGCCACAAAAGATTTCATGTGAACGAATATATATTTTATGCTCTTTCAGTTGTGGAACTATGCAAAGCGCAGAAATTTTTTTCAGTATGTGCTCGGTTGCGCCAGGATGGAGCTGAGCCATCAGATGTAATTCAAAATGTGCATCTTGTAATGCGTAACATTCGTGGTACGTTTGCGTATTGGCACAAGGCTTATACGGATCTTCTTGCTATGGTGAAAAATTTAGGCCCCCCTCACTGGTACCTTACATTATCTTGTAATGATTTAAACTGGCCCGACATGTTAAATGCACTTTTAGTTGCTGATGGTCGCCCAAATTTTCCCATTCAAAACCTAACCTTCCTGGACAAACAGCACCTTGTAGACGCATATCCAGTTACTTTGTCAAGGCATTTCATGTTGCGCTTGAAAGCTTTGTTTTTAGCAGGCTACGAAGAGAAAATGATCCAATTTTAGAAAAAAAATTGTTGATTTTTGGTGGCGGGTGGAATTTCAGCTAAGAGGTAGTCCCCACGTGCACATGGTTATATAGTGCGCCGATATGCCAACTTTTGACAGCTCTGAAGGAAAGCAGTTACTGGAGCATGTAGTAACGTGTAAGGTTCCTGACGCCGAAAATGACTCAGAGATGCATGATTTGGTTATTCAATTACAAACACATCGACATACCCAAACTTGCTATAAAAATAATCGCAATATTTGTAGATTCGGTTTCCCGAGGCCGATCGCAGAAAGGACTGAAGTCTTAGATGACGATCAAGCAGTAAAAAACGGTGCAAGATTTTATATCCTAAAATGAACCAAGTCGGAAACAATGATAAATTGTTATAATCCCCAGTTGTTGAAACTATGGCGTGCCAATATTGACCTACAGCCTTGTGGTTCAGCTTTAGGTGTAGCGTACTACATTTTGAAGTATATCTCAAAAGCTAAACCTGCAGAGGTGTCTAGGTCAATAAGACAGGCTATACAAAATGTACGGGACCGAGGTGCAAGCAATACAAAATGCAATTCTGACTCATAGAGAAATCTCTGCCAATGAATGTGCGTTTCGTCTCTGCCATTTAAAACTGAGGGACAGCTCACGTAAATGCGTATTTGTAAACACTTGCGTGCCAGAACAACGATATCGAATGCTAAGGTTTGACTCAGAAAGTTCCGAACCATACAAAAACGTGTTTGATAGATACGCTCACAGGACTCATTCTCTCGAGCATCTGAGTCTAGGTGAGTTTGCAATCTGGTACGACATGGTTTCTTTTAGAATCGATATTGATGAAGATCAGCAAGATATTGATGCATATGATGCTCACAATGAGGACGTGCCTAGGGGTCAATATATTACGTTACGAGTACTAGACAACGTAGGTAGGATGAGGAGACGGACACGTCCAGCAGTACTTCGAACACGTTATTTTACATTAGCTTTAGACCCAGAATCATATTACTACTCCTTAATCTTAACTCATGTTCTATTCCGGGCAGAGGCAGAACTGTTAGATGGATTTGATTCAGCCAAATAAGCTTTTTGGGCTAAAAGGAATCGACTGCGTCCACTGCAAGAAGGGTTTTATGCAGAAACTACAGTGAGAGTGGAAACCGAAATACAGCAAGCTATAAGCCGTATTGTGGCTTAAAATTTAGCAGCAGAGGTTTTACTGCAACAAAATAGTGACACCAATTATAACACTGTCCATCAATCTATTGATAGCGTGCTTGATGATGTTGATCAAATTATAATTGATGAGATTGAAGAACCAAATGACGTTGGTATGCAGGATAATCAGTTCGAAGCAGCTGTTGCATCATTAAATTTGAGTCAGCGACAGTTGTTTAAAAAAATATCCCAACAGTTATTAGATGTGACGAATCCTGATCAACTGTTGATTTTTGTTACCGGAGGAGCTGGCACTGGAAAAACATTCACTCTTAAAGTCATGATTGAACAAATTCGAAGGTTGAGTCCCATACAGACAGGCAAAACCGTAGCAGTCACTGCGCCAACTGGAGTAGCGGCTAGACTCATAGGTGGAAGCACTCTACACTCCACTTTTGCGCTTCCTATTGAAAAGGGAAGAGCTGAAACGTTACGTCCTATCACTGGCGAAAGGCTACAAAGAGAGCGACAAAAGTGGAGGTCGATAAATTGGCTCATCATTAATGAAATATCTATGGTGCCCTATTTGACCATAAGAAATATTCATCTACGACTGCAGCAGCTGAAACAAGATCAAAGGTTGTTCGGTGGGATAAATGTCATTTTGTTTGGAGATCTAATGCAGTTACCGCCAGTATCCAAAATGGTGGTGCTTACTGCTTCCGACAACCTTCAAGCTTAATCGGTGAAACCAATCTGTGGCAATTATTTAACTTCTGTGAGTTGCCCCAAAATATGAGACAGGCAGGAGACAATACCTTCGTGGATATTCTCAATAATATTCGCGTTGGAGAATTGACCATGGACCAACTTGAAATTCTGGACAGCCACAGGATCCCACTAGTAGGTCCATTTTCTGAAGGAGAAGCGGTAAGAATTTTTCCAACGACAAGACAAGTTGATGCTTATAATTCAACAATAACCGAGGAGTTGGGCAAATCTTTAAAACTGTATCAAGTAAACGCTGTCGATATGTCCTTAGAAGTAAAAACCTACGGCCAGTGCCCACGCAAACAATTCATACCACAGGATCCAAACAAGACGGGGGGTATCCTCAGCACACTATGTATTGGGCTTGGATCGCGAGTACTGTTACGCCGTAACATAAATGTTAACCACGGTCTAGTGAACGGCGCTATGAGTGTTAACCGAAAGATTGAGTGGCCAACTCTTCGCAGGGACCAATTAGAATTAGGAGAGTTACTTCAAGCAGTATTTGTTGAGTTTGATGACTCTACAATCAAAGGTAATCAACCAGGGGTAGGTTTACGGATTGAGCCCTGCACGATCGACTTTGATGCACTTCGGGGACAAGGAAAAATAGAGCGGAGGATGTTGCCTGGATACTTTGTTGGGCTGTAACTGTCCACAAGCTACAAGGTACCACACTTGATCGGGCCGTTGTGAACCTCAGCTCACATATCTTTGCAAAGGGTCAAGCTTATGTAGCCCTTAGCCGAGTAAAAACATTGGCTGGGTTAGCTATTAGTAACCTTGACCCCAAAAAGCTGTTGGACCGGCCGCACGATCAAAATTCTTTGCAAGAGCTTCAACGTCTACGAGATTTGAACTCTACAAACTACTGTATTGAAGATTTGGAGTAGTTTAAACTTGACAGAATAAAACTTACCAGACATTTAATTTAGTTACAATCATTTCCTATTTTCTAAAATCCCTATCCAGTTAACCTTAGTTTACGTATAGTTTGTTTAATTACCAATACTTACCTGAACAACTCGTTCTTTAATAAAACTAAAAATCTTGAAATAATGAAAATTATTAAAAAAAAACAAAAAACCCGACTCTAAATCAAAAACCAATAACCTGAAATATGGTTTAACTTTTGTTTGTCCCGCCTGCAATATTCAAATTCTATAGATTTTATAATTTATAGAATTTTGGTATGGCAGGCGGCAGCAGTATTGCTTGCTTTTCTCCTTTCAGTTATGTGTTTTTGCAGTCGGGTTTTTTTTTTTTTTTTTTTTTTCGTTCATAATATGTATAATATAAATATTTGAAATGATTCTAATGTATTTTGCTGTTCGATTGTATATATTAGGACAGTAATGTTAAATGATGTGCAAGCCGATCAAGAATCAATTTATGATAAATATTTTACAATAAGAAAAGTAATGTCAAGTTGTCTAAATGTAAACAAAAATGCTACCTTCCTAATAACAGCAAAAAACAAGAACAAACAATTTGTTAACAAAATCCATTAACAAAGAAACTTAACACCAAATATAATAAAAATCGAAGGCTTTGCCGCAGCCAAGGGCAGTGACGTCACCGGATATCTCCACTCCCCGCCCGCGCTGGCCCGGACAAACTTCCTGTACGAGCGACGCCCGGAAACCGGATGTAGTATCCCATTCGGAAAAACTCGACGGCCAAGTCTGAGTCTATTAAATAGTTCTTGTAGACATTCTCCTATAGGATTAGATGATGTTGGATTGTTTTATGTGCTTAAGATGGGAAGTTTGCTTACGTTTTTTTACTTTATTGTTCTTGAGACACTTGCTGTTTTTGCTCTTTTTAAAAAACGTTGCCCCACACTAGGAATTTCTCCTGTATCGTGGGTGCGTTTACAAACATTTAAACTCACATACACAAACAGCCAGACCCGGAACAACTACTTGTAGGTCATACAAATATTTGTTCCGTGCGGGAAACGAACCTGCGACACGCAGCGCAGCAGTCAATCGCTTAACCACTGCGCCAACCGTGCCGTCATGTGTGTGCAGACACTAAATGTAGAGTGTGAATAGATCGATACATGAAGATCTGTTCAAGGTAACCGTTCTTAACACAGCGTCATAATACAGGTCGGTGCGAGGTGTCGTAGCATAAAAACATCCGATATACAGTTAGTCCAAAAGACTAAAACACACTTAGGTTGTTAGCAGCCTCATAAATGATGAGCAATCGGAGTTTCAAGGATTTTTCAAGTAAGTTACTAATAAATAAAATAATTGTATATTGGGAACTGGCTGAGAGCAGTGGTGGCCCAGTGGTAACGTCCCCGACTTACGAGTTGTAGGTCGTGGGTTCGAACCCAGGCAGGCGCTTTACTTTGTGTAAATAATTTCATCACCACTGCTCTCAAAACGGTGAAGGAAAACATCGTGAGGAAACCGGCATGTCCTAGAACCAAAAATTCAAAGACATGTGACATCTACCAACCCGCGCTGGGCTCGCGTGGTAGATTTACAGCCCACTCCCTCTCGAAGAGAGGAGGTCTGTGTCCCAGCAGTGGAAACATTATAGGCTGATTATGATTATGATGATGATGAACTGGCTGAAAAACGCCGTGTCAAGGTTGGCTCTAAGTTCTCAAGCTATAATGATTTGAGTTCCATTGTGGTGTTGAAGATATTGACTTTGGCTCCGTGTTAATTATAATTAAGTATCTGTGTGTGCTGTACAACAGCTGCTCAGCCTGAATTGAGAGGCTTATGTAATGTTATTATCATTGAGTTCCAAATGACAACACAATATGAGCGCAATAATGACGTCACATAATGAAATGATACAATTTGCTACAAATTAGATGAGTTTCGGCTTAACGTTGAAGATAATGTAACGTTATTGTTATGATACGGATATTTAGACCCACACTCACAAACTTGAAGAACGTTATATCGTAAGAACGAGAGTATGGAAAGGTGTTTTTTTTTAAATCTACAAATGTGAAAGACATAATAGTGTACAGTAGATAATAAGATAATGGTTTCGCCACCAGTCAGATACAACATGGAACCTACGATGGTCTAGGGTAAATTGCTAGAAACTATGAAATTTTGAGGAGGCCTATTGGAAAATACCTTTGATTTAGTACGAAAGATAAGTTATTCATAAAACCCTATAAAGAGATATGTTTCACGAAATCACACTCCAAATTCCAAACAACTCATAATAGTTCCAACGAATTCAACCTAAATTTAGCTAAAACATTAATTCTGACACAGTGTGAGGATTTAATTACATCCCAACAATCAAATTAAATAACAGGATATAGCTAATCATATATCGATCGGTTGTAACGGAAACATTAGAGCCACGCTTTGACAAATAAACAGCGAGCATTCGAAATTAAGCGGGTAAAGTGGGATAAATAACGCGGTGTTTACGTTTGTGGACGAGAGGATTTGGATTAAGTATTCGCTTTGGTGGACTTTGTTTTGATATTTTGTATACATGGTTAAAGAATTTTTGTTCAGTCAATAATTATTGAACTTATTCTCTATGTGACGCCAATCTATATCTATGTACAACCCGTTCGAAAACTGGATGCAAAGCCTTAAGGGGTTGATCCCATTTTGGCAGTTGGCACCATTTTGAGCTACACATAATCTTGGACGAAGACCTTTTTTTATCTGCTATTTTAGTTAATTGCCAGCAGTGCCCCAGTTAGTGCTGGTGTGTTTTTTTTCTTGGTTTATCTGATGTACATCTTATCTAATAAACTAAGTCCCAAGCGTCTGTGTTATTAAAAAAAATACTGGACACGTTTAAAGATGTAGAATACTTTTAAAATTAAAAAAAATAAAATAGACTCAATAATTTTAACCTTTTTTTATAATATGCTCAAAATGCTCCAAATGGTGTCAACTATCACCCCCTTATGGCTTTGCACTCATATCTCGGTCATAATCTGTTAAAAATTGTGTAGCGTTTACCTACATTTCTGACATTTAATTGTCGCCGAGATGAGATTGCTACTTTTAACCACGGGAGCAACAGTAGCAGAAAAGGTACCTAAGATGGGAACGATTTTTTACTAACTTTGTTATGTGGCAAAGTTATACGCATTAGTGGTATATATTAATGATCTATCCCAATTGTTAAAAACTCAATCACTAATGGTGTTATTTGCTGACGATACTTCCTTAATTTTTAAAATTAACTGACGTGCATCAAATCTTGACGACGTAAATAATGCCCTACTGCAGGTCCAAAATTGGTTTACTGCTAATCATTTAGTATTAAATGGAACAAAAACTAAGTGCATAAGATTTTCTTTACCAAATGTCAAAAGTAGTAATTGTGAGATAGTATTGAATCAAGAGAAACTAGAATTCGTCGATAAAACTGTTTTCCTAGGGATCACGCTCGACTCAAGGCTTCAATGGGGTCCGCATATAACATCCCTTGCAGGACGGCTAAGTTCAGGAGCATATGCTGTGAGAAAAATCCGTCAATTTACTGATGTAGATACCGCGAGGCTAGTCTATTTTAGTTACTTTCATAGTATTATGTCATACGGTATTTTACTATGGGGACGGGCTGCAGACATCGAGTCTATTTTTATTCTGCAGAAAATAGCCATCAGAGCCATATATGGCCTCCGCAGGCGAAACTCTTTAAGGGAACTGTTCAAAGATATTAACATCATGACGGTACCTTGTCAATATATCTATGAAAACATCATGTATGTTAGGAAAAATCTACATATTTTTAGTAAAAGAGGCGAAAGACACAATTATAGAACTAGAAATAGGGACCAATTAGTTCAACCAGGTTTCAGGCTGGCTAAAGTAGACTCATCTTTCATGGGGTACTGTTTAAAATGTTACAATAAAATACCTCTGCACATACTTCAACTGAATGAAACAAAATTTAAATCATGTTTAAAACGCACACTATGCAGCCGGGCATATTATAAGTTGGGGGATTACATCGCTGATAAAAATGCTTGGCTTAATGCTGGTCCTGCTCCACAAGGGCGCAAAAACTTAATTGATTAGCATTTGGAAATAGGTACTGTTGGAGCTGCTGAAGATTTCAAAAATTATCTTTGCATTGTATAAATTCAATCTATTAGTATTATATAATTGCATAGCACATGTGTGAGTACTATGTACTTACTATAAAGCTACCATTTACTGGGTACGTCTTTCATTGACTTGAATGTGCCCTGGCGGCTGAGAGTATGTCATGCTCACTGTAATGTGTCGCTGATGGTTGCGGGTGTGTTGGATCATTTAGCTCCCTTCAAAATGGTTGAGCTGAATGGTGCTAATCCATGCGTCATGTTCGTGAACGGTCGCCATAAGTAGGGACTGGTCATCTCTTAGCGGCCATGGCTTCTTTTAATTTTAGAATTGTTTTTTTTTTTTTTAATCTTTTTATTACGGACGCTTTTGACGTTTTGCATCGTTCTCACATGTTTAATTTCAACACAAATGATGTACTCGTAACCAATATTTTGTAACCATACGTCAATTTAAAAGAGTGTCTGTGGAGTTTCTTGCCTGTTCTTCTCCATAGGTACCTACCTACTAAGCTTTGGAATGGGTAACTAGCTTCATCTTTATGACTGACCGACCCCTTGACAATTCAAAAGTGCCTGTATTTGGTTTATTTGAAATAAATGCTTTGAGTTTGCTTTTAATTGACAGAGCGAGTGATGCGACTCTGCTTCAAGTCTGGCAAAATTTGCTCTACTCTGTCAGTTTGTTGGTACTCCTCTTCAGATCGTATTTTACAACTGAGCTGGACAAAACTTGGTCTGTATACCAAGTTTTATGACTTTATAGTTTTTTTATGTCATCGGGGATTTTAGGTGAAGATCAGCATGTCGATTCTGTGACCATCTCACCGTGAAAACTTTTGTGAAGTGAGCGTGGAATGAACTGTCAGTGTCATCGCACCTGATCATCAATGAATCAATGTTGATCAATCCATCAGTTCGACATTTTGACATCAGTGAGATGATACTGACAGCTCACTCCACGCAATATTTCACGGTGAGATTTTTATAGAATAGCGTTGCTGATGAGGATCTTCGGCGTAATAAGCAGAATAACTCCTTAAAATGCAGTCAATTCACTTTTAGATGCCTACCAGTGGAATCGGCGTTTCAACTACTAGCTAGGGATTTATGGAGGACCTGGAACCACCTTCTCATTACAAAACTAGGCTGCAGAATTACCTCTGCCAATTAAAACCTATTAGTTTTTTTTTTGCTGGCCTACAAACTACTTATGATTTTTCTTCATTATTATTTTAAAAACAATAAACATGGTAAATATCCCGCGATCTACTGTTCGCAGAATTACTAGTTACTGTTTGGTTAAGATAATTACTGTCATTTGAAAATGCATCACTATCAACACAATGGGGTTTAACATTCTAAACAGACTAACAATACAACGTGTGTGTAAGATCCATTTTGCTGTGACAACCCCAAATGTAATTATTAGTGATTTTATGGCGGCTATGTTTGTACAGTCATAAACTGTGATTAGATTAGAGATTATGTTAGCGACAATCAGGTATCGTGAATAATTATTATGTGTTTTGTTGACTATGTGATTAATTTGGGGCAAACAGGAATGTAAACTCTGTAGCTATACTAAATTGAGTGTGAGTTAAGGTGCAACCTGACTGCGATGGGTTGACGTCAACCGGTCAGTATCTTCTAAAAACGTAGATAACTGTTTTATATTCCACATCGATCGAGGGCGGCAGTGTTGTATATTTGTCAAGTCTATCTTTTGTGTTTATGAAATATATAACTTGAACTGTCTTCGTCGAATGAAGACAGTCCACGTCGAATGAAAACAGTCAAGGCTGAACGTTGCTCGGTCGGTAATCCAGCTACCATGCACCACACCGGATCGGCCAGAACACACACAGTCTGATTGTACCTTTAGCCTTTGTGCTTGAGAGTAATCTATTACTAAGTTTGTTTTTTTGAATGCGCTAAACTCTGAAGCTACCTGTTGGATGATAGAACAATTCTCGAGGGAGGTTAGGTTATAGGTTATTTAAAATCATGCTACGAACCTTAAGAGCCAAACAAAAGTATGAAAGAACGCTAAGCGAAAACGAAGTGATAGCGCGGGCGGACGATAATTTCTCACGGACAAAGTCGCGGGCAGAAGCTAGTATAATATAAAGACCGACGAAAACAAAGCTCTCTTTCTACGAAATAAGTGCTAGCTGATTCAAAGAATTTAATATAAAGTCAATTAAAGCTTAATTTTTAAAATGTTGCTAACTTCTGAAAACGCGTTGGATAATTTCAGCGTATTCTTTAGAGCACCGGGTATAACACCTACGCTCTCATTTTTCATTCCTAGATATGATTTCTAATCCACGTACATGAAAACGATGATTTTACCTTAGAACGAAAAGGAAATGGAGAAAAATTCAAAAAGTCGTACACCATTCGTCATTGTCAGAGAAATGTCAAATTAGTGCAGAAGGAGTGATGGAATCTAGGTATTGATTGGGTTCAGCATCATCCATCATTGCCCGTTTTATTGGCATGTCAAAATTGTACCGTTTAAGGTTGTCTTTTTATTAGGACATTGTTGTAGTTGTCGTAATGTTGGCCTTTTGATCCGGGTTGGTCCTTAGAAAGGAGTAAGTAGTTAGTTGAGTCAAAAGTCACAATCAAATATTTTATTTTAATTAGACCAAAGGCTTTTTTAACTGAAAAAAGTTCAGAGTTTTAAACGAATAAAACTTTGAGGTGCCTACTTACTTTAACACAAAATGAATGATAAACTAACTATATCTACTCCGGAGATTTTTTTTTATAATATTATAGTTTTTTGACAAATGGTTTGGTTTGCTTGCTTGTAAATAATTCACCTGACTAACAGGTGTAATTCTCTACCCAACTTCCGAGAATATTTTATAAAGTTTCAGTTTAATAGCTCAACACTTCTGAAATCACAGGAAAACTTCTAAAATACCCCTTTCACAAGCATTCCTGTGAACCGTTTAGATTTTCTCTTTACGTAACTTTAAAGGCAGGTTTCGCAGAACCCGATCTCATTTAGGTAATCCGGAGATCACAACTGTACAGAAATTCTAGCAGAAACTGCACCGGTTGGAGTTGCTAGTCTAGTAAAATTATATTAAAAAAAAACATTTAAAAAAATATAAACATCTAATCGGCGGCGGCGGCGCGACGTTCGCAATTTAGTTTCCAAACATGTTTATGACTTTTTGGAAAAAACTCTAAGTTAGGCACTCAGAGTTTTTTCCAAGTGGTCGTAAGCGCTACTGCTGAGCATTAGGTCTTAGGTACGATTCCAAGGTCGGGCAAAGTGTTATTGGGTTTTTCCATCAGGAACATTTAGTAGCAGTCCGGGCTGCTACTAAAAATGGCTGGACTTGTGCCTGGTTATAGCAACAGGTTCACCCCCTATTACTCTGTGCTACAACTTCAACATTGTTAATCATTTTTTCAATAGCACTAGTCATACTAAAATTAACTGATTTATGTTTTTTTTTCTCTGTGCTGTTAATATACATTGATTTCTCTTGCTATTTATTATTAATTTGTATTAAGAAATGTGTAAATATTTATAATTGTTATTTGTTTTTAATTCTACATTGATACATTCTAACAAGAACGTATGTAAGTTTTGTATAAATAAATATTTTTATTTTAATAACATGACGTACCTATGATAAGAGTAATTTAGGACCAGCCAATTTAGAGGTAATTTAGATGTTCTATGAAGTTTTTGGCTTGATATTAAAATCTAGGGATTGGAAATAATATTTTTTACGTAGCAAATTGATTAATAATTTGATCTATTTTTTACTTAATTCTCAGGTTTTTGACGATCATGAATATCTTGATTATTGATGGGTTTCAAAGAAACTATTATAAACAACCATAATTATATTCAAGAGCTACCTCTTATGAGGATTCATAAATAAAATCCTCTTATACTACCGATCCGAACACCTTGACCTTCACCAGAAACTCCATCTTCCTTTATATCACCGTCACATTATTCTTATGCGATGTGGGTAGTTGGGTAGCTTTATTTATTTTAGCCATTACCTCAGCTGGAACTCTGAGAAAGGGTCCAAGATTAATAAGAACTCAGCCAGTAATGGTACCTTTTTGTTTTATTGTACAAAACAGTCTTGACGGGGCCCATTAGCCGGCCCGCCCATTCATTCGTCCCCTCATTCGTTCACTCGTTCGTTCAACGATCACCTGGGGACTAGGCTAGGTTTCAGATAATCGGAGGTATTACATTGTTTTGTTTTGTTTTTTTTTTGGGAAATTCTGCCTAATTCTGATACTGCGTTTTGTTACAATGTTTGTTGAATTCCTTTCTATCTTGTTGAGCATCATTTATACTGACCAACTAGGTATTTAAGTACTACCTACCTACTACCTAATTAAGTAATTTTAGCAGCAAAAATACTGATTTCCACTAGCCAATGGAAATCAGGATACGTGTAAACTGCTCTAGTGGAAAATCCCTATTTCTAAACAACTTTTTCACATTATAGTGGTTACAGTCATGCTTTATAAAATAATTATCATAATGGAATTTTCATTCAAGGATTAGCAATTTATTATATAATATATATTTACTAATTAAGATTTAACCACACCACGAAAAACACCCAAAACACACATTTCTCAAAATTCTCAAACAAAATAAAGATGTTTATTTTAAACCGAAAATGTTAGGTCCTAAACACAAAACAAGTGAGGTTTGGCTCAATAAATTCTCAATCCAGTCCCTACTCTAATTAGGACGGTGGTTGAACGGTACGGCTACGTGTAGACACAGCGTAGATAAGCTAATTGCCTATCTGGTTCGTTTTGGGCCGACGCCGACGATACGATACGATACCGACGAGAGAAATCGGGATTTGACAGAATTTAGAATGTAAAGTTTTCGGGAATTGGTTGGTGCACCGATTTGGCACGCCTTTCAAAAGGATGGAAGATATCATAGACGTAGCAGACTTATGTAGGTACAGAGCAGTTCTACAGAAGTCGATATTATTGTTCACGATGCGCGGCGATCAATTAATAGCAGTGGTATAGCCTGTAAACTATAATGAAATCACTCGATAGAGTTGAGTGAGTCCATTATAATAGATACGTTTTAGGTAAGTGAGTATAAAACTAATGTCCTAAAGCTTCACTGCCACTGCTGGGTAATGACTGTGGGATGGGGACAGCAATGACTACAGAAGAAAAAAGAACTAAAATTATAAGATCACAAAATTGGGAGTACAAAGACGGAGGCACAACAGATAAAGATAAACATAACAACGAAAACGAAGCCCCAAAAGTCGTCGTCGCTAAAATTACATGTAAAACGAAAAATGAAAGTGGCAAAGATTCATTTTGGCAAAGTTAATCAACAAATGTAGGAGCATGGACCAGATGGCTACGCAGCGGCTCTATGGGGTATTAAAATGCTATTTTACAATCATTTTAATCCACTAATTGGACACGCCGTGGTCTGCCCAGAAGGGATAATTAGCAAATTGGCTGATGATATTATTTTTAGTATTCGATAACGGTCGACCCTCTGTGCTATGGTGCAAGGCACGGATGGATGAAAGTGAATTGGCAATTTCTGCATTTGAAGTGCTCTTATAGGTAGGAGATTTTTTTTTTTTTGAGATAGATCATAATATTTTACATAGTTCCTTGACATAACCTTTTCTTTATTTGGCATTATATACCTTCAACTTTAATTTGAAGAAGGTTTTTATTTTTATTATTTTAATAATATTTTATATTGTTTTTTTTATTTTTTTAACCGACTTCACAAATAGGAGGGAGGTTCTCAAGTCAGCTGTATTTTTATTTTGTGAATATGAGAACGTTCTAGGCTTAATAGACTGTAGATTTGTAGACCAATTTCTATTTTGTTATGTACCTGGTACTTGTCGACGGGCCTACACTGTCCTCCCATACCTATTAACACTGTAATTTAAAAATGTTGTTAAAAAACCGCGACCTTGGAGGTTCTTGCCGGGTCTTCTCCTTATGAAACGACCAATTTGAACCGTGCACCTAGCTTCTGACGTTTCATAAGTGCCCATTTAGGCTTAAGTGAAATAAAATATTTTGATTTTGATCACCTTGAAAATTTTAAACTTTGTCAAATGACTAAATATGTTTTTGGACGTCTTGGAAAATCACTCGAGCGAATCACTCAATTGCCACAATTCTGAATATTGCTTCAGACAGTCAAATACCTGGTATTTCATTACATGGTTCAGTTTGATCGTTCTTCTAAGGGCAAATGCGCAATTTTAGGTCACCTGATTCCACCCATTCGTTCACCTGTAACATTGCAGGTTGGATGAGTAAATTACTCATTTCACCCGCGACCCTCTTTTGTTTTAACCCAAAAAGGTCTGGCTATCTACCTCATTTTAAATTAAGCAATTCAGATATCGCTTATGATAATCCTCCCCAATGTGTAAGGCCTTTCGTGGATTAATTATATTTTATTAATTTTATGCAGACGTACCGAAGCCGTTATTTCTCTTGTTAACGATGTTTTAATTCATCATAATGTGATAATCATGCCCGCATGTTAAAGTATCGTATGAAAAAGTGATTATCGAGTCGTTTGTGTTTTGAAAATAAGGCTATGGAACAATAGGTGTTAATAATGGCAGCCTACTATTATCTTACTGCGGGGCAAAGGCTCACCATGCTTGCTCAAGATGGTTTGGCGATTTCCAATTTATATTTAAGAAACCTGGACTCACGATGTTTTCCTTCATCCATGTCAGTAATGTCCTAAATAAACTCAGAAAGACCATAATATAAGTTGAAATAGTCACATTGGAATACTTACTTGCCCGGATTTGAACCGAGTTTGGAAGGGGCCTTGGTACAGATGTTGAATTATAATCTGTAATTTCTGTTTATTCAAACCCAGATAAATTGAATGACGCCTACTTTTTTCTAATAGAAGAATCATTATTATTTTATTAAACACTTTATGCCACATAAAAAAGGACAAACATATTTCCTACTAGTGTACAATGGGCGGTCTTATCTTAAGCCCCTTGTAATGAGGGGGGAGGCATTTTTTTTTCTTTTGTTACAAACATCATCGAGGTATTTTTTTTTTTTTTTGGGAAAATTACAGTACTACAGACAGTGGCATCAAGCCAAGATCAAGAGAGCCAATAAGGTCCTAACACTTTTGCATTAAAATAACTGTAGCTGGGCATAATTAAACCTTTATATCTGAGAATCAAGGCTCCTGTGTCTACAGGCGCGACGCGACACTATTAGCACAATTTCTATGAAACCTTAATGGAAAGTGTCGCGCTGCCTGTTACGCCCGCGATGTCACGCCAGTCTGCACAAGCCTTTATTTGTTAGATTTTTAGAGTTCCATACCTCATAATAAAAAACTCTATCCGTCTGCCACAGCCGATTTGCTCGCTCTACGGGACCGATTAAGTAGAAATTTGGTACACATAATTATGATTTTTTGTAACCCAACCAAATAAAATACTTTTAAAGTTATTAAAGAAAATAGATGAAAATTTATTACCATTACCCTTATCTCCGAAACTGCTGAGCCTAAAATGTTGAAAATTTTTTACAGAGAATAACTTATACACTACGCTAATACTTATTACAGAAAAACCTATGGTCTTAAAATAACATGGTAAATCACTTAATAAAGTGCTTACAAATTAACATTTGCAGTTGGAATGAATGGCGGAACATGCTTTCAACTACAATGTTAAGTTTGTTCCTGGGATAAATTCATCCCAACTACGGAACCCTCCATTGTACGTATATAATAAATGTTTCAGGTACCTACTTTATTTATGCATGGTGATTAATTTTTATGTATTTTAATCATATTTATTTTATATATTTGGTTGTATAGGCATTATATTCTAAGTAATGTTTGTTTTTTTTTTTTTCAACTCATTAAACCTGACTTGGGTCCGTACGTATTTTTCGGGTGACCACTGAAAATCAGCGCTGTGCTGTGGGTCCCCCATAGCACATCCTCATGCTGAGTGCAAGCCTTCTTGTCACGGTCATGACGTGCAGCTGCCGACTATTCTTTTTTACCAGTTTATGTTTTCATATGTTTTGCATGTTTCTGTGATAAATAAAATAATTTTTCTTTCTTTCTAAAGTGGGGGTGATATTTTTTTTTCTAAAGAATTTGTGAAAACAATTTTTGTGGGGTATGTACGGCATCCATACTTGGCAGAGCTCTTTTTTGGAGCATATCCTATGCGTGCTCCATTGGGTTGAGGTCTTGCGATTGAGCAGGTCACGGCAGAACGTTGATGCGAGCATCGGGAAGAGTACGTGTTACGACTCTAGCCGTGTGTGGACGTGCATTGTCGTGCATTAGTCGAAACGAATCGCCCAACCGGCTTCGTAAAGAGATGATCACGTCTGAAGGAGTATTACAAAAATGCGCGTAGATGCATGATTTTCTCGGTTGTAATTGAACAATCCTCTTCGCAAAAATCTGAGCATTGAGGTTGCCCCTGATCCAAATGAGATCAGTTCTTCCACCGATCCAAATACCGGCCCAAACCATTATTGTTCCCCCTTCATATAAATGAACTTCCTTACTAAATTTCAAACGTTCTTGACGTCCAGAGGTCCTCCAAACTAGAATACGTCTTGTATCCGGCCTCATACTCGTACCAAAACGAGATTCATCGGAAAAGCAAACACAACGCCAGTGTTCTTCCTCCCAATTTCTGTGTTCGCGATTACGGGGTGTTATAGGTGGAACTGTCAGCGGCCTTCGGGAATGCAGCCACCTCTCGTAAATGATTTCGGATGGTTTGGTTGCTTATTAGCAACATAGCAACATCATGGCGAACATGGTACGATTCCGTCGAGCAGTATTTTAGATGTACCGTTCCTGACTGCGAGTGGTGACGCTCTGTGTAGTGCCAAGAGCAACAGCCACAGTACGTTGCCTGGAACCAGCTTGCAAGTCTTGCAACATTGCGATGGCTCTCATCATCTCTTCTCGTGTCAAATAATGTCGTCGCTCCATATCGATGCAATATTTTTCAGTTCCGATGCAGAAATTGTAATGGTTATGTAAAAACGCTATTACACACTTCTATAGGAATCTTGGTTGACAGTTGATTTTCTATTTTTAATCAAAATTTAAAGAAAATTCTTTATTCAAATAGCGAAATTCACTAAAAATAATCAATAACGATCCAAAAAAGTTAAAATCTTCAATTGCGGCGATATTCTAAAACGTACTTGATCCCCTTCAGACACTTTTGGAGTGTTTTTTTTTATGTGCGCCTACAATTCGACAGGTAAAATCAAATTATATTTATGATGTGTTAATGATAAAACTAAACAGGGAAATGGCCATATCACCATCAAAATTGCTGACATAATGTTTCTTGAAATCTGCTTCCCGGATTCATTACAAAACACAAATCAGAAAGATGACCTTTAATTACAAACCACCCAGTCATCTCCCAATTCCACAATACCTACCGCCTGTAATCTCATCGTTACTTCACGAACATTCACGAACCGAACACGAACTCCCCAGCCACTTCACAGGCCCATACAATACAGACCTTCAATATTAAATTGAAATAATCTACCATCGGCATCCTACCATTGAATCGTGTACAAACGGTATTAAATCTACTCGACCTAATTTCAGATAAGTCGTAAGGAATTTATCTGTCGTTAGCAAAAAGAGGAATACAAAGGCATAGGATACCGGCTCTTGAATTAATTTCTCTGCCCGCATTTTGTTCAGATTCAACCTAGTTACCCTTACTACCGTTGCGTTTTGATTAGATTTTCTTGTTAACAGTAGCATTATAATTTGATGAATTGTACTGAGATGGGGAAAGGGATAAGGAAAGTTTATTTGAAAAGGAGAATGAAAAATGTACCTACTATGTATGTTTTGACGCATGATTGGTTTTAAAGTTAGGGAGGTCCTGTAATTGGTATATCAGTATACTAGCTCCTGCCTACGACTTCGTTTGCGTAGAATTCGTAAGATACACATTATTATTATACTAAACTACACATTTTTATAAAACTCCGTCTGCCCCCGACTCGCCGCGTCCCATCGCATCGCCCGCCCGTGCTTTGCTTCACTTTCGCTTAGCGTTCGTTTTGTTTTTTTCTTTTTGGTCAGCTCCTAATCCTAAGGGTCGTAAGCGTTATGTTAAATAGCCTTGCTTAAGAATTGGGCTATCAAATGCCAAAAGACGTTTTCAAATCGGACTGGAAGTACAGAGATTAATGACATCAACTCAGCCTATCACAGTCCACTGCTGGACATAGGCCTCTCCCAGGCTGCGCCACCACACCCTGTCCTCCGCCTTATGCATCCAGTCTGACCCAGCCACCTTCTTAAGGTCGTCGGTCCATCTAGCTGGTGGGTGTCCCAGACTACGCTTATCGATACGCGGTCTCCACTCCAGGACTCGTTTGCTCCATCGGCCATCGGTCCTTCGACAAACATGGCCAGCTCACTGCCACTTCAGTTTGCTTACTCTGTGAGCTATGTCGGTAACTCCGGTTCTGTCCGGTTCTCCGGTTCCTCTCGGCTGGTTGGCCTCGGCATGAATTTGGACAAGACAAAAGTCATGTACAATTCGCACGTCATGCCGAGTCCAATCCACATCGAAGGGTCGCTTCTCGATGTTGTGAAGGAGTATGTCTACCTAGGACAAGTCATCCAGCTCGGTAGACATAACTTTGAGAAAGAAGCCGACAGAAGGATCCAGTTGAGTTGGGCGGCATTTGGAAAACTGCGTCAAGTCTTCCCGTCGCCTATCCCGCAATGTCTGAAGACTAAAGTCTTTAACCAGTGCGTCCTGCCCGTCATGACATAAGGTGCCGAAACATGGACACTGACAGTCGGGCTGGTCCACAAATTCAAGGTCACCCAGCGTGCTATGGAGTGGGCTATGCTTGGAATCTCTTTGAAGGGTAAGATCAGGAGTGAAATTATCCGGAGATTAACTTGTTCAAACAAAAATACAAACAAACAAACTCTTCAGCTTTATTATGGTACCCTATCTTTTTCCCGCAAATTCGCCCGCGCCAAGGTCAGAAGTTATCCCACGGGAAAGTACTACCGGGGTAAAAATACTAAAACATAGCTCTGTCAAAATAGACATTCAAGGTTACATTAATTCGCATAAAGTTAAATCGTGGTTTAATTGTTTATATCATCAATATAAAAGAAATGTCAAAGGTCCCCCATCGATCCCGCACGTGCAAAAAAATGCAAATATCAACTTTTTGCGAACTTTGACCTTGAATAACTTTTTTTACACGTGCGGGATCGATGGGGACTTTTAAAATTTCTTCTATAATATATTGATGATAATGTAACCTTACCCGTTTTTTTGGCTAACTTGACCGGACTAAACAAAAAATGTCATCATCATTCATCATCATTTCAGCCAAAAGACTGACTGCTGGACATAGGTCTCCCCCAAGTTCTGTGATTCCCGCATCCAGCGGGTTCCTGCGGCTTTCACAAGGTCATCCATCCACCTTGTAGGAGGCCTTCCAACGCTACGTCTTCCGGTACGTGGTCGCCACTCCATAACATTTCGGCCCCATCGGCCATCTGTTCTGCGAGCAATGTGCCCTGCCCTGGCACTTAACTTTGGCAATTCTTCGGGCTATGTTGGTTACCTTCGCCCGCGGATGTAACGTGATGTTCATTTCTGATTCAATCACGTAGGGAAACTCCAAGCATACCCTTCTCCATTGCCCTTTGGTTGACTTTTAGCCTTCTAATAACGCCCATTGTGAGCGACCACGTTTCAGTGCCATACGTCATCAACAAAAATGTAGGAGTACCTAAAGGTATTCATTAAAGTATACTGTGTGCAATAATAATGTTTAGATGCACAATAATCTTAGTATTTACTCTGCTGTAGTGGAGTTCGCTGATTAAATTGAACGCTAATTATACCGCAAACTCTCGAAGAAACGCGCTGCTAAGTTTTGTGTGCAACCATAGATTTTCACTAAAAACGCACACACAAGAAACAGGCCATCGTTTTCTGTCACCATGATAAAACTATGGCGGTAGTTACAAGCATTGCTTCAAGCGTTACTGCACGACTGCCGAGCATGGTGATGATCACAATATTTCTCTGCAATGAAAGGAGATCATTAATTTTGGGCTAAATTATGAAAGTATCGGCCAAACAAAAAATAAGTTATATTCCGTTAGAATAAGATATTCTCGTGACTTTTCACTCAATCAATCAATCTGCCTAGCCTTTTTCTCAGCTATGTTGGCGTCGGCTTGCAGTCTAACCGGATAAAGCTAAATACCACTATTTTACATGAAGCGACTGCCTATCTGACCTCCACAACCCAGTTACTGGGCAATACGATGATACTCCTTCGTAAGACTGGTCGTCAGACTTTCGGGTTTCTGACGACTCGTAACGTCCGTCAAAGTTCCACGAATGACAACCGGGACCAACGTCTTAACTTGCTTTCCGAGGCACGGAGGAGTCTCGGTATGTAAAGGTGGTCACCCATCCAGGGACCAACCCCGGCAAGCGTAGCTTAACCTGATGGATCGACCCATGTGGCTGTTATTACTTAGCCACGAGCTCCTCCTGGGACCAAATCAGGGTAATTCACATAATTAAATCAGCCCCCAACCTTAGATTCACAGTAAAAAATGATAACTGTGTATGTTTACGGGAATAAAAAGCTAGTACCTACTATAATACTACTACCTATTGTTTTTTAACTAAAACGTACTGAAACACAGTTGTTTTCAAACTCAGCGCACAATTACAAATTTAGTCATAAAGTGAAACTTGAAGAGAATAACATATTCTAACGAAATATTGGTAACTGTTTTTTGTTTGACTTTCTCATTTAGCCCAAAAATGTATGGACCGTACATGAATTCCTTTTAACTGTTTACACGTGCCCAAATGATAAAACTATATTTATCAAGTTTTTTTTTTCATTTATTCCCTCAGACTGCGTGACTACCGTCTATTTACATATTTACCGGACAGAACTTAAAATCTTAATCGAGTTATACGAGGGCGGCACTGAAAATTTCGGGAATCAAGGAAGTGACACAACATTACTATTTAAAAATGTATTTATTGCTTTTCGAAGTGGTCTCCGCGAAATTTGACACATTTTTCCATACGATGGAACCAATCATTGAAGCAACCATTCCATTCGGAAGTTGGGGTCTCCAAAATGGCCGTTTTGTAGGCGTCCACAGCTTCTTCAGGTGATGAAAATCTCTGTCCACGCAATTTATTCTTTATTTTAGGGATAGTATAGAAATCATTAGGGCTTAGGTCGGGGCTGTACGGCGGATGGTCTAATAATTCTATGTTTTCTTGCTCTAAAAACTCTTTTGTTCTGTGCGCGGTGTGAGAACTCGCATTGTCGTGATGGAGGATGATGCGGCGGTTGCAGTTCTCTTTACGGAGTTCAGAAACGACCTGTGGCAAACAAATGCTAGCATACCATTCTGCATTAACCGTTCTTTGTCCCTCAAGAGGAATAGTCGTAACATGGCCGGTTTTGGAGACAAACGTGGCCACCATTTTTTTTGCAACACTCCGTGAACGAACAATTTTTGTTGGCTTTAACTCATTTTCGAACACCCAAACTCGTGACTGGTTTTTTGTTTCGGGTTCGTACGCGTATATCCAGGATTCGTCACCTGATACAATGTTGTATACAGCATTTGAGGATCCTGCGTGGAATCTTTCGAGAGTTCTGACGCACCAAGTAACGCGAGCCGCTTTTTGCTCTTCACAGAGCGAATGCGGTATCCATCGGGAAAACAACTTTTTTACACCTAATTGTTCATGCAAGATTATTTGTATTTGACTCATGCCAATGTCTAAAGTTGCCTGAATTTCGCGGTATGTCACATGTCGAATTTCCTCAATCAGCTTACGCACAGCATCAACGTTTTCTTGGGTGACTGCAGTTTTTGGACGACCTTGACGGGGATCATCACTGAGCTTGACACGTCCACGTTGAAATTCAGCAAACCAGCGATAAATTGTGGTTTTGGATGGGGCTTCATCACCAAATGCAGAAATCATCCGGTCAACACACTGTTTTTGTGTTAAACCAGTTCGAAAGTCATAATAAATCATCGCTCTTGAATTTTCTCGAGTCAATTCCATTTTCTCAACGACTAAACAAGTTTGACAAAACCTTGTGACAAGACCGAGAATCTTTAAAAAAAAAAAAAAATGGTATTCGATTTTTAAAACCAAGGAGTTTTCAATTAAAAAGATTTTAATATGACAGGAACAGTGGAAATATTCCATTCCCGATACTTTTAGTGCAGCCCTCGTATAGCTACACGAATGTCTCACGTACTTTTTGTTCCCTTTTCGACATGATTTTACTATGTAATCTTGATAATGGTAGATTATTTTACGTAATTTATATAATTTCCATGCAGTTTACGAGTTTTTCTATTTAAGCACTTTGTTATTGACGATGGAGAAATGTTTTGCTTTTCATATTCGCAAGGACTTCGATGAAGCTAGAAAGCTTGGTTCTGGGGTAGATGCAATATTGTGGTGCCCTAGGTAAAATGATACAGAATATTGCTCTTAAAACTACTTTACATTAAGGGAATGCGCTAAGGTAACCCGCAAAATTCAAATTTTCGTTTTTTGCAATTTGCAGGACAGTGTCAGGTCGTATGTTGATTAAAATTATGATTCGCAACCGTAACAGAATTATAATCATTAGAATCAGCAATACAACCCCTTACGTTAAAATTGGCTTCAAATGTCATGATTTCATGAAATAGTCATTCAATAGGGTCTTAGGAACTTAGAGAGTTGTATTGATGATTTTTATGATTATAATAAATTCTATAAATAAATATTTGATACGGTTGCAAATCATATTTAATTTAATTTATTAATTTGTTTCAGACACAAGTGATCCATATTTTTGTTAGTATACTTAAGAATTATTTTAATTTAAATCAACATACAACCTGATACTGACCTGCAAATTGCCAAAAACGTAAGAAAATTTGAATTTCACGGGCTACCCAATACGGAATCTGAAAACTAAATGTTGACCCAATTTTTAGTTTACATTTATTAAACTTTGCCATTTATTGGCTTTTTTATCCTTATCGTTTTTCATATACATGACGAAAAACTCCGAAAATACTTTATTAAAAATAAACTTTCATTCGAGAACCGATAGTACCCGCTCACCGCAGACCACCCACGTGGCTGCGATGCACGCTCGCGATAAATCTATCTCTCTATAAATTCGCAACTGTCCATTATGTGACGTCACGACTCTGGGTGGCCACGCCCCTTTAAGTGAAACCCTCAGATGACTTATTGTTATGGTCCTTTTTGTGTTTTTGTGTTTATGGGCACAAAATAAATGGTCCTCCTGTACGGAGGTGAACATCATGATTGATGCTGATTAATTTTTCTCGCTGTTTCGCGAAGTTTTTTGGAATTTCTTTCTGAGAAATAAAAGCGTGGAACGGAATGGGGTGGTCCTTGTTTTTGCATTGTGTATGATGAAGAATCTGTTATGGCTGTTTGAAATAATGTTGTTGGGAATGGAGTTTGGAATTGTGAAATGTGGTACAGCTAATTCTAACTAGGAACAGAGAGTGGAGTGACTTGAGAGAATCGAATAGGATTAAGCTAACTTTCTCTACCTGTAGGCGTAAAAGGACTCATCGACAATCATCACTGAAGGATAACGTAAAGACGATCGATAGCAGTGACTCCTTGTTTATCATCTAGCATTGGATTAGCAACTGGCTAGCTTTGAAGATTATGGAGACTTTCTCTTTAAGCGTTAAAAAAGGTACCTGCTAGTCATTGAGTATACCAGAGATTACGGAGCCGCTGCTAGCGGTGGCATTGTCAACACTTCCATACATACTAAGCGTTTCACCGTTTACTCACGCAAATAGTATAGGAACCGATCCCTTTGATTGGCTGACGAGAAGTTGTGCGCTCAACACACTTTTGGCCCACAGTACTAATAAAATTCGTGTCGCCAAAAGTGTGTCTAAAACAGTCTCTAGACGGTCCCGGCGCGCGGCGCGGCGATTCCGTGCTCTGTTTAGTATCTATATATCAGGACCGACTTTGTCATTAGCCACTTTGGGTATGTGCCCAAGGCCCCGCGATCCATGGAGACCTCTAGTTCCTGCCAGCGTCGTAGCTATATAGAGGCTGTCAAAAGAAAAGCTAAGAGAATCTCAGATGGAGTGCTAAAATGTCGAGCTCACTTCGTTCGTTCATAGGTACATCCTACGTTTTCTTAGTTCCCTTGCATCCTCCATATCCTTAAGTGCCCAGGGCCTCCAATAGATTAATGACGGCCCTGAACTATGCAGTAATTGACGTGTACGTAATGAAGAAGATAAATATTGGGAAGTACATAATTATTATGATATAAGCAAGTACTCGAATATAGTGTTTCGCAGGAACATATTTTGCTGACTTAATTAACAGGGTGGCTGTGGCACCGCATCCGCCTTATGTACTCGGCTGCGGTTTTGATTCACGCGCCGAGGTAAATATGACCTACTATAATTATGGCATGTTTATATGGTATTATAGGTGGAATTAAACTATGGTATGGGAAATCGTAGGGTAAAGTCAGAGGAGATATTATATACGTATAATAATTAAAATCGTAGCGAAGTCAAAATTGTACATAGAATATTTTTGAAAAAAGTAATTGCTATGAAATCTGGGATCAACCCCCCAGGAGTTCAATATGGTTAGGGGTAAAGATTGAGGTGGTTGAACATGGACTAAACCATCGATTCTAATGCCAAAAATATAGTTTTTAGAATTTTTGTCTGTTTGTCTGAATGCATGTTCCAGCATGACGCAAATTCTACTGGATAGATTATGTTCAAATTTTTCATAGATAGAATAGAATAGAAATACTCTTTAATGTGTACACCATAAAAGTTACAAATATAAATGTAGTAGTTTTACATAGGGTGACACAATGGGCGGTCTTATCGCTAAAAGCTAGATATTCGCTATAAGTCTGGTCAGTTGGTAGGCTATATATTATCACGCTATTTGCTGTGGGGGATGAACAATATTGCTTTATGTTTGTATGAATGCATGTTCCACTGACTTTTTATTTTATTTTAGTAAAACATACTTTTACGATGTTTGTAAATATGTGAGCACCATATATCTATCTAATAATTAAGGTATTTCTCATTGCTTAGTTTTTAATTCTTTTTACCTATTAAGGTATAGTATTTTTATTCTAGGTGCATCGTCTTCACATATAATCATATAATTAATGTACTCAAACAAAATATTGTAAAATATTTCTAAAAGAGTAACGGTGGAGTTTCTTGCCCATTCTTCTCCATACGAAACTACCTTTTGGAAGGGGCAACTAGAATCAATGCTATTTTTTTTGTAAATTTTGACGTTCAAAAGTGCCTCTTATATGCCTATTTGAAATAAATGGTTTGACTTTGACTTTGACAGCATCACGCAAATTCTACCAGATAGATTCTGTTAAAATTTTGCACAGATATTCCCTTTAAATCTGGTCAGTCAGTAGGTTATTTATTATCACACTATTTGCTATGGGGGATGAGCAATATTGCTTTATGTTTGTATTCCTCTATAGTTTACAGCAAATCATGCTATATTTTTATGGGGCTAAGCTGTCAATCATCATGACAATAATGTCATGATGATTGGAGAGTGGATTTTTGAGATGGGGCGGTAAACCCTACCTTAACCAATGTAGATACAAAACCGGTCGGAGAAGACTGTCCTTAACTTTTTGAGCCATTTGAATTTGTATTATAAATAATTACACAGATTTTGAAAAAAAATTACAGTTTGGCAGAAAATGGGTAATTTTAACAAAACATTTTTTTGAATGCCAAAAGATCCTGTTTCTTATGAGGATCAGCAAATAGATATAAATAATAGACAGATAGAAGAGTCAGAAATCGCAAAAAACCTTTTCCCATACATTTCGTGGGAAATGAGACTACAACTTACTTTTTAGGGTTCCGAACCTCAAAAGAAAAAAAAAGGAACCCTTATAAGATCACTTCGTTGTCCGTCCATCCATCTGTCCGTCTGTCTGGCTGTCAGTCAATACCCTTCCTGCCAGGAAAGCGTGAAGGTATCCAGTTGAAAATTATATCAAATACGTAAGTCTACGGTCGCTAGGAGTTCTAAAAACTCAAGCTTCTAAGTTAACGCAATAAAAAATACGGCCATTCAGGCGACATTATTTTGATACTCGCAAAGAAATCAAAACCCTACTACTACTTCCCATTGACCTAGAATCATAAAATTTGACAAGAAGCAAAGTCTCACAGCACAAGTAAAGGAAAAAGTCAGAAAATCGTTAGTTTGTAGTTATATCACAACATCATAATTTCAGCCGTGACATATCCTCTGTTGGACAAAGGCCTCGGCCTGATAAGTCTATCCCAAGTTGCACCAGAAGGCCACAACACTGCTTCCTGCTTAAATGGGGTTATCATAAAGTTTTCCCTAAGCACCGCCACTTCGACCGGTTGTATGCTTCCCGAATCCAGCGGATTCCTGCGGCCTTCACAAGGTCATCAGTCCAGCTTGTGGGAGCCATTCCAACGCTACGTCTCTCGGTATGAGGTCGCCACTCCAGAACCTTTCGGCCCCATCGGGTTTAATAATATAATAGATTAATAATTTAATAGTAGATTATGCAAAATAGTAATATTAACAGTAACAGCAGCATTCTTATAGATTATTCTTGACGAATGTATTAGTTTTGCAGGCGTTCATTAATTCACTAAAACCAAAAACTTCGCAAGCAATGGAAAATTGCTACGGAAGACTGCAAACTCGACCGCAGGACTAACTGCTTCTCACACGGACGTACGTCGCTTGCTCCCACGTCACCAGTCCTGAGCTTCTGTATATTATGACTGCTGAGACGATTACTACTGACGTAGTATAA
Organism: Tiliacea citrago; assembly: GCA_963921375.1. NCBI lineage: Eukaryota > Metazoa > Arthropoda > Insecta > Lepidoptera > Noctuidae > Tiliacea > Tiliacea citrago. The sequence goes on from OY992798.1 coordinate 24,032,555, forward strand.
AGAAATGCGTAAATAAAGTGTATGGTCGAATATATGCGATTGTGACCAGAAAGTTGATGCCCAAAAAGTATCGACTGGCTGTTCACAATGGTGTGCTTGGTGCCGACGCTTATGTATGGAAGAAGGAATGTTGGGTGTGGCAAAAGAAGCATGAAAGTAGAATAAATGCTGTGGAAATGTATTGATAAATGATAAATGATTTTTATTTCTGTAAGTAGGTTTGTACAAACACTTTTACACGTCAATCATATTTTAAAAACTCATGTGGTCGTCATTTCCTATCTGACTACTCTGAGAAGACAGGCCGACTCAGAGGTCAGAGTCTTTTTTAAAGTCCAGACATAATCTTGGTCAGATCATGTCAAGGCCATGTAGATTGGTATCTGAAATGGTATTTTGAGGAAAGAATCACACAGATTGAGTGGACCTGACCAGTCAGTGCACGCATTTGTCAGTAATTGTGCAGCTCTACTCAGAACTTAAGAAGCTCAACAATGCGACGATCAATACCAAAGAAAGGACATGTGGTTAGGCCGCATAAATGACTCAAACTGCCAGAACATGATTAAAACTAACTAAGAAAAAAAGAAAAGAAAAAAAAACAATAACCCACATAGTCTTCACATTCACAATAATTAAAATAATATACTTTACAAGTAAATATTCATGTCATTGTGTTTAAAACAATCATTAAATGTTACTGTTAAATTAATAAAAGTTAGCAAAAAAAACATCGAACAACAAAAATAAACCACTTCAGTATGCAAAAATTGGAGCAGCTCAATCCCAAGCCATTTTGTCCTCAATATAATCTTTAACGGTATAAAAGGCTTTCTGGCACAACTCACGTTTAATGAATGATTTGAATTTATTAAGGCTTAGCGAAGCTTATTCCTTGCGAAGCATGTGTGGCGTGACCATGAATGATAGGCTAAAAAAATGTGTGATAAGGCAACGGTGCGGTTTAAAAGAAGATGTAGTGACAAAAATTGAAAAGAGTATGCTTAGATAGTTTGGTCATGTTGAGAGGATAATTAAAAGGCGACTAACAAAAGGTATTTAGGTACAAGACAAATGTGAGTGGAAATGCTGGGAGGGGACGCCCTAGGAGTACATAAATAGTGACCTAATTGGTGATGTTCTTCAGAAAGGTCACGTGCGTAGTACTCACAACCGGTGTGAGTGTGTGACCAGATGTATGAACGTAAACGAAGTAAAAGGAGAATGTAAGGAGCGTAGCAGGTGGCGTTCTATAGTTTCTGCCTACCCCCATGGAAAGAAGGCGTGATTTTATGTATGTATTTATGTTTTATAAAAATAACATAGCTTCACGATTGTATTCCCCGAAGGGATGGGTAGAGGTGTACCTACTCATAGAACACCCACATTAAATTTTTCCAGTCATGTTTAGGTTCCATGTAATAGGGGGCGAGCCATTTGCCATTAACCAGGCACAAATCCAGACTTTGGATAGTTACTGTGAAATTCCAGATGGAAAACCCAATAACATATTGCCTGACCCGGGAATCGAACCCAGGACTTCATGCTCAACAGTAGCGCTTGCGACCACTAGACCAACTAGGCAGGACCAGGCCCGGGGGACGGCGCGTTGTGTTCCACGCGCGCCTCAAAGAGACGTCAGCACGAACTGACGGGGTCCGTCAGGACCAATGCCAGGATATCGTGGCCCTGGCACACAGGCAACTGAAGGAACACGGGTGGGTTTTAGTCAGTAAAAGTCTGACATGGCCTCACAAGTTATTTGATGATTTCCCATCCAAAGAAAAAACAAAAAGACCAACGAGGCAGTTTTTTTTATAAAAATGTGGCTGTTATTTTAGTATATTGTGGTGTCTTACGACTTCCACGCGAACAAATTCGCGGACAGAAGCTAGTTTTAGAACTATATACCAAATATCGGGGTTGACATAATATAATGTGAATTTTGTGCAATATACAATTTTGTATGAAAATAAATTTGAAAAAAATATTTTTTGTTTTATGGTTTTTTTATTTTATTTAAGACGACAAGTTTACAGCTTTATCGTTTAGAGAATTTTTCGTCTTTCTCTGCGTTCTATGCTACTTCAATGCCTCCTGTGAAACATTAATATCCGCAGTTTGGTCATGATATCTATCTATCTAACAGGCAGACAAACTTTGAAGCTGAAACTATTGGATGGTGAAACCTCTTTCATTGTGTGCACAAAGAATTTTGTCCACTTTAATCCACTACATTCCACCCCTATCACATCACTGAATCCAGAACCATTTAATCCTAAACCTAATCTTCCAGAAAATGTTGCCATAAAACAGCTATAAATAATTCCGACATAAAATATAAAGGATTTAAAGAAAATTTTCAATATCTGTCGAGATATTTATCGTTGCCCTTTCGATCCATTAGCCGGGTGGGGGCCGGTTCCGGTTTCCGGTATCGTTCCGGCGGAAGTTAGAACACATGGCTCCCTGAACCGGTCGATCGTAAAAAATATCTTATGAAAGATGTCTTGCGTTGATGTCCAGTTTTCCAGAAATTTATTCAACCCTTTGCTGCGGTTTCCAGATTTACGATTTCTGTGTGATTTGATGAAGGAATATCTATGTGATTTTGGTCCTGAAAATCTAGGATATGTAAAGGTAAATTAGATTTTCGCTGTACATCTTTGATCAGTCTAGATTCATATTTTACTATGCAATATGGTAGGTCCATATGTTTTTGATTCAAGTTATTCAAAGGCTCTTGGAATACTTTATTTATGTCTTAACATATCAAAATAACTAGAAGCAATTCTACATTATATAGATAAATAAATAAAAAACATCCTGCCTGCTGCCTGCCAGCCTGTAATCCCCGAAGGGTTAGGCAGAGGTGTACCTATAGTACACCCACGTTTCGCCAGTTATGTTTAAGTCCCATGTAATAGGGGGCGAGCCTATTGCCATCAACCGGGCACAAATCCAGATACCGGGCTGCTACTGAGAAATTCCTGGTGGAAAAACCCAGTAACACTTTGACCGACCTGGGAATCGAACCCCAGACCTCGTGCTCAGCAGTAGTGCTTCTGACAAATAGACCATGGAGGCAGTCCTATAAAGATTCTTATAATTATTGTAACCTCGCAAGGAGAATTCCAATCACCTTAAATACACAGTTTAGTTATGTAGGCTGATTGTAATTAAACGGAACAAACTAAAATAGTACCAAGAATTGGAGTGAAGTCAGAAATTGCATTAAATTGGGAACTTGTGCGAGCACACGCGTAATGTATTGTCACTCACTGAACTTTCGAACTTCGTAGTAATGCTGTATTGTGTTGGCGTAAACTTCGCGTCAGTTGCAGCGAAAATTAGAAAGTATTTTTGATGAATAATTCATCGTATTTGATAATATAAATGGTTCATCGTTTTAATTTTGCTAGGAATAAGCTCTAATTACAGCGGTCTATCTGTTTATTTCTTTTCACGGCTGAACCGATTTCGATGAAATTTGGCGCATAGGTAGACCATGCCCTGTGTTACGTCATTTTGACATACTTTTTTTAACCGATGGTATGTTCGGGATCGTTTCCGATCTCCACGCGGGTGAAGCCGTGGGAAAAAGGTAGTAAACCTATAGGTTAATCGCGATACCACAACATTAAGGTACCTATATTTTCAAAAAATAATAATTAATTTTATAAAACCTATATACATACTAACTTTGTTTTCACGGTATCAAGCTACTCTCTGAAGGATTTTCAAAACTTACTTTATCTCAATACAGGAAAATAAATACCAGTGCGCAAATTTTGACAAATTAAACTTATGCGAGTTTTGTTAAAGATATTTTATTTTTATTTTGATGTCTTAGTACAAAAAAATAAAGTTATCGTTAATGAAACATGTTTACTTTGAAACTTGTTTTATGGTGACTTGCCGGCCGGCGCGAGTGCGCGGTGTAGCGGAACGCGTTAACCAGCTTAAACAGCTGTGGGCTCGCTCGATTTGCGATTTGGAGGTTTTTAGGTATTTTATTAAGATCGCCCGGAAAAAAAAGTATTGAACAAATAATGGAAATGTGTTCTATTATTGATATTAAACCACCAAAAAAAATTGCGCACTGGGTATTTTTTTTTTCCTGTATATAAGATGTTTCAAAATTACATAAAAAAACAGCTGTCTCATTCAGTTTAGAACAGTAGGTATTAAACTTTAGTATGGAACAGCAAATATTTTTTCACGATTTTAAACTTTGTCCCATATTAAAAATTACTCAGTTCGATGGTCTAAAACACCCCTTAAAGTTTGTCAGGTTAGTTTTGAAACAGCCTATAGAGCAGCCCGTTGATCTATTTTGGCGACGCAAATTTATTTATAAACCCGTATCCTAATAATATGAGTCTTTTTCTCTCCTACCATCAAACAATTCGCAACAAAAATAATTTCCCAACGGCCACTCCTTTACCCCCCTCTACAGCCCCATAGACTGATCCCATATTCATCTCACAACTCCACCCCTAACTTAAGGGTCCGTATCACTGGCCGTAGAAAGTTGTCGCACCGTCTGTCCCAGAACAACTCGCGAACTACCCAACAACTTATGAATTGTTGCGTTTACAATTGCCACATGGAACTTTTTTGTTGAATGTTGGAGTTTGTTCGTTCAGGACGTGAAGGCGTGATAAGGAGGTAGAGGTCTTGTTTGGTATAAGTTCTAGTATAGAATTGTGGAGTAGTGTTGGGTAATTCTGAAATGCCAACTTCTTCAGTACTATTCAGTAAAAATCTCACCGTGAAAACTTAGTGAAGAGAGCTTAAAGTGAGCTGTCAATGTCAAGCTCACTTCACATAAGTTTTTACGGTGAGATTTTCACAGAATAGACCGGCTGGAATGAAAACCTTTTCAGTATAGAGTGAATAGGTTAATTCTGGGAAATTATGCGCTGGGCAGTCTTTGGGGACTGCCGATAGAAGTGAAAACAATATACACAAAGGTCATGGAAAGCGTTCGGTGACGATGACGCGAGTTCCATGATTTTTGTTCACCCAAAAAGTGCTCAACGCGCCTAAAGAAGTATTCACTTCAAAAACAAGTGTTGGGCTTCAATAACGGCGTGTCCTAATGTGTCTTTTTATTTGTCGTAAGTTATTTTCAGATAACACTGGTATCTGGAATGAAAGCGAAGCGAAGATAAAAGCTCCTTTTTAGGGTTCCGTACCCAAAGGGTAAAACGGAAACCCTATTACTAAGGCTCCGCCGTCTGTCTGTCTGTCCGATTGTCACCAGGCTGTATCTCATGAACTATGATAGTTAGACAGTTGAAATTTTCACAGATGATGTATTTCTGTTGCCACTATAACAATAATACTAAAAAACAGAATACAATAAATATTTAAGGGGGCTCCCATACAACAAACGTGATGTTTTTGCCGTTTTTATAGATAATGGTACGGAACACTTCGTGCGAGAGTCCGACTCGCACATGGCCGGTTCTTTTGTATAAAATAAACTTTTTTCCTACAACGAGACTGTTACAGGTATATAATATACTGATATCATAACGACACTCTCAAATGGCATGCAGCATGCATCTGAAGGATTGTGAAGGATATTCCTAATCCATAAGTGATTGCTTCGTTTGTTTGAAAAATTCGCCTGATCAACCACATAAATATCGCAAAAAATACTGCTGAATTGTCAGAATGAATGGCATTGGCAAGTGTGTTACGTAATAATTCCGCAGATTGGTGAGAAATAAAACTGTCATAAGTTAGCAATGCTGATACAATAAGTTCAATGAGAACCTGCAATACCAGGCCAAAAATAAAAACCTATATTACCACAGGATTTAGATACTTATTGTTACTGGCATAATGAAGTAGTTTTCATATCATTGTCGAAGGACAGAAGGACAGGTCCGTCTGTACACAAATCACGTTGGACATTCTAAACTAATTATACAGCGAGTATTGCTAGAGGACCAAGGAAACGTGTTTTTGTTAGATATATATAACATGGATGTTGCAGATTATTTTGTCCATAAATAAGGCTTTAATATTGAACGATACTGAGGTTTCTGTTCTATATCGTGGACATAGTGCGGCTGTTAATAACAATAATAATATTATAATTAATTTTTTTGTACATGGAGTTTTTTTGCCCGTTCTTCTTCATAGAAACCTACTACGCTTTGGAATGGTAGTTTAATCTTTTTGACTGACCGGCTCCTTGGTAATTCAAAAGTGCCTGTAATTGGTTTATTTGAAATAAATGCCTGAGTTTATGTTTGATTTCTGTACGAGAATGTTTACTTTTGGTCAATTAATTCAAATCCAGAGCAGGATACTGACGCTAGAGTATTTCGCTGTATTGAAATACTAGATCAATGTAAATCAGCCTTAATATTCCACGTCTGGGTGTTTATACTTGTGAGATTTTAAGTTTGAATGCACCATCAAACAGGAAAATCCTTGTGCAATGAACTAAAACTCTACAAGATTACGATTTAAAAACGAAAAGGTAAGTTAAGAAATACATAGTTTTCATAGTTACTGGCGAAATGTTGGTGGACTTTATGTAACATCTCTGTCTTACCCTTCAGAGAAAACAGGCGTGAAGTTATCTTCATCCACCATCAAAATACAGCAAACTCAATGGTTGTTCTGGAAACAGACGATGAAGAGGTTAATTCAATTATAAACACCCTCCGGACTGACAGTGCTACGGGCTGGGACGGCATCCCACCAAAATTGCTTAAACACGCTAGCCACATTCTGGTCCCACCTATCACACGTATATGCAACCTGGCAATATCCACAGGTATATTTCCCAGCGCTCTAAAAAAAGCCATCGTACATCCAATATACAAATCGGGTGATAGAAACAGAGTCACGAACTATCGCCCAATTTCAGTGCTTCCAGCAATCTCCAAAATTCTGGAAAGAATTATGTACAAACGCCTTAATAACTACCTAAACAAACACAAAATTATCTCCCAAAACCAGTTCGGTTTCAGACGCGGATTATCCACAGAGGACGCGGTGTCATCTTTACTGGATTTTGTGGTTGACAAAATCAACAATAAGTTCAAGTGTCTAGGAATCTTCCTAGACCTTTCGAAGGCGTTCGATACAGTGTCTGTTCCTCTACTTCTTTCTAAACATGAATCCATCGGAGTGCGAGGCATCGCTCACGACTTATTTAAAAACTTTCTTACTGATAGGATGCAGTGCGTTAGGATAGGGGAGTACGTTAGCGAAGCAAATCCTGTGACTGTCGGAGTCCCACAAGGAAGTTTGCTCAGTCCTCTCCTTTTTCTGATTTATGTCAATAAACTCTGTCAGCTATCCCTTCCATCCACAAAAATAATAGCCTACGCAGATGACACGGCAATTCTATCTTATGGCCGTGATTGGGCTTCAGCTAAAGAAACAGCCGAAAAGGGGCTCGCTGAAGTGATGTTATGGCTAGAGCAAAACAGTCTCACACTAAACGTTGCAAAAACTAATTTTATCACCTTCGGCTCAAGACGTTCCACCCTACCACGAGATGGTTCACTACTTATTAAAGCCCACAAATGTTCCAACTTTCTACCCCTTTGCTCATGCCCCGTTGTAACTAGAGCACCAGTGGTACGATATCTCGGGATTCAATTAGATGCCTGCTTATCCTGGAAAACACACTTAAAAACAGTGTCCGCACGAACACGAAAACTTATTTTTCTATTTAAGAAGCTAAGGACAAACAGCGAAATCCTTAAGATTGTTTACTTGGCACTAGCCGAATCAGTACTGAGTTATTGCATCACTGCCTGGGGAGGAGCCGCTAAGACCGACATTATACAGGTGGAACGATCCCAGAGAGCCGTAATTAAAGTAATTCTAAAAAGATCCTTTAGATTCCCAACGCGGCAACTTTACAGGGACTTTAAAACACCAACGGTTCGACAACTATACATACTACGCACAGTCATGCGAAAACATGTGACTCTTCCATACAGCATAAATAACAGCCCGACAGTAAGAAGAAGACCCAACCCGACTTGTCCCACAACACATACAAAAACTACATTCGCTAGACGTCAATACCTAAGTGCCCTTATATCAAAGTCAAAGTCAAAGTCAAACCATTTATTTCAAATAGGCACATAAGAGGCACTTTTGAACGTCAAAATTTACAAAAAAAAATAGAATTGATTCTAGTTGCCCCTTCCAAAAGGTAGTTTCGTATGGAGAAGAATGGGCAAGAAACTCCACCGGTACTCTTTTAAAAATGTTTTACAATATTTTGTTTGATTACATTAATTATATGATTATATGTGAAGACGATGCACCTAGAATAAAATTACTATACCATAATAGGTAAAACGAATTAAAAACTAAGCAATGAAAAATAACTTAATTATTAGATAGATACGTGGTGTTCACATATTTACAAACATCATACAAGTATGTTTTTCTAAAAAAATAAAAAAATAAGTCAGTGTGTGAGTATAGGTTATCACAGAATGTAAAATGAATATCATAAAAATAACAGATTTTACCATAAAAATAGCAACCAGTTTGATTTTGTCTATATACAATAAAATACATCAAAAACATAACATACATACACTAAACACACACAAATGTAAAAAAATAACTAAAGAATTCCTTCTCACCCTAGATTATGATGAAACAGAAGCACTGATGAAACCCCTATAATTATTAGTATCACGAAGCTTACACACCCACAGATACCCCAAATCACCTTCCTTCTTTACACACACGACACACATCACACACTCACACACACATCACACACTCATACACACATCACATATCACACACTCATACACACATTACACACTCATACACGTTCCCCATTACACCACATCACACGCGCTTACTCACACACTATTGCTGCTGTTACACGTTTTAGCTTCCCTAATTTTGTAAAATAATGTTAGCGGACAAATGGATGGCCCCTATAACACAGGATTTTCCTAGCATCGGGGTCATTATTCACAAAAATTGAGCACAAAATGCAATATTTTACTAACGTAACATGTATTGTATTTTTATTTTTGCTAAAATAAATTATTCTTATTCTTATTATGTAAGTAAGTACTTAGTTGCAAGTTGGGAACTATTTGCACCTAATTGCTGGCAGATACTATTGTCAAGATGTTACATAAAAAAATGAACGAGCCTTACAGTGTTACACGTTGGTAATAAACAACTGTGCAGCGACAGAAATAAATTAACCTCAAAATTTTAAATATGGTAAATAATTAAAAATGTATTAATTACTAGTGGTCACCCCCACTGGTCTTAATTCAACCCCCTCTACTTACAATCTATATAGTAATTACTAATTCCATGAGAACACTAATTCCCTGCTATTATAAAGTACTTACTATTCCATGCTCAAGCTGTCACTTCCTGTTACACATTTCCCTCCCATTTCACGAAATCACTCCCACAGAAAGCGAGAGGAATTAATAATTATCTTACACATCAATAAAAAAAGTCAAACCATTTCCATTCAAACTACATCTGCAACCGACCAACCGCTTACGTATTCGGACCCAAAACTATGTATTTGATTAAGTACAGACTTAGTTTTACAAGGTCGCTCCCGGTCCGACTCCGATGCTAAGTTAGTTCCATGTTAACAAAATAGATACTTCGCTCACTATTAAGTGCTACTTACTGTAGTGACTATTGTGGTACTTTAGTGCTAAGTTAGTTTCATAATAGTTTAGAGCTGAGAATTACTTATGCAGTTACTGAGGTTAACTGCTGGTAGAGGATTAGAAACTTCTAGACTAGCTTATTATGAACTTATAAAACTAACAGTTTGAAGGAGTTAGTACTTAGTGAAAGGAAAAATGGATGTGTTGGCATTATGTATAAAGAAAGATCTACATGAATATAAAATACTAGCTTCTAGTCTTAACATAAACTGTATCTTAAGACACTCGGCAATACTGTGGCTTCCCATAAGTGACAGCATTTTCGGAATCAGATCATTATAGAAAGAAATAAACATGTAGAATTAAGTAGTAGTAGTTCCTCACTCCTTAAACATCATCATTACATAAAACAGTTCCTTGCTCTTGTTAAGTTAATTGCTTGATAAGTTTATTGCTTTATGTATACATGTAATTATTGTATATGTAAATGGTACACCACTGACTACCTGCAGTATTGTCTCTCCTTCTCCCTTTAATCCATCCAAAGGTTGTCTGTAAAAGATCGCTTTTAGCGATAAGACCGCCCATTGTGTCACCCTATGGAAAATTTCAACATCTGTAATTTTTATGGTGTACATAATAAAGAGTATTCTATTCTATTTTAAGTAGTTTATTTTTTATTTCTTATTTATAATCTCACTGTATGCTGCACCCGTCCATGTCAACACGTCAACGCTGGCTGTCGCTGAAAACCAGCGCTGGGGCTCTGTCTGGCAAAGGGTCGCAGCATTATGCTGAGCGATGGCCGTTTTGCGTGGATGTGACGCATATTCTCCCCCAACTTGTTCTTTTTTGTATTTGTGTTCTTTTTTTGCGTCATGTTTACCGCGAATAAACGTATTTTCTTTCTTTTCTTCATTCATAAAGTTCCAAAGATACTACTCCGTACGTACTTTTTTATAATAATTAATAAAAAAAAATAGAAAAATAACTAAAGGTAAACCCCTATAGATAAAAATCACGTTTTAACAAACATGTCTAGGATAAACTAGGATCATTACCTTTCAGTACGAGGAAAAGATAGATACCTAGAATTTTTAAGTGTATCTTGAATTCTCGAGAAAACGATACTCTAGAATTCAAGATGGACCTAAAAATTATAATTAAAGACTTAGAAAGTATAATAATCTTTTACAATGGGCTGTCGCTAAAAGCGACTTTTTACAGTCAACCAAGATACAAACGAAAAAAACTTTTTCATTCTACCCTTAAATCACTTTTACGTCCAAAATCACACAATAACAGCCCCATCACATTAATATTTCACGCTATCCTAATATAGGCGCAAGTGAAAAATTCACTGTAAAAAATCGCACCAACAAAACGGGGAGCGTGTTAAAAATTTATTTTGAATGGCCATTCATTAAAAGGCATCCTGGACGGAGCTGTTGCGTCGGCGATAGCGATCGTGAAGAAATTACACTTCCTTCCTTATTGCCGGCGAGCGAAATACGGTAGTTTTAGGTAAATGTGAAGAATTTATACTAACGACTCTCTATTACATGTTTAAGTTGAAGAATGGTATGGTTTATCTTTAAGGAATTTTATGTAAATGATGCTGACAATATCTATAAAAAATTAGTGCTTACAGTTGGGAAAGGAACGACACATATAAATAAACTCAGACCTTCTTCCCATTGGGGTAGGCAGAAACTACAGAACGCCACCTGCTACGATCCTTTTATACTACCTCCTTCGTTTACGTTCATACATCTGGTCATACACGCACGCCGGTTGCGAGTACTATGCACCTGACCTTTCTGAAGAATATCACTAATTAGGTTGCTATTATGTCCTTCTAGGGCGTCACCTGCTGGCGCTTCCACTTATAGCTGCCTTGATAATCTTTTATTAGTCGACTTTTCTGTTTCTTGGTAAAGGAACTGTTGGAAATTAATATTGATTGTGTCAGACTGGTTACGGGGTAATTAACTGTACGTGCTATACAAGTTAAGCACAAACTGAGAATCATCTCCGTCACACAATATCACTTTGGGAACTGTTTAAAAAAATTAGGATTCCAGTAAACTTTTAGTAAAGCATTGGAAGTATTGTCGAATCAATATTAGCAGCCAAAAAAGCTAAAATACCAGCAGTCACAAAAGGACCCAAAAGTCAGTTAAAAATAAACATTGTCCAGTAATGAAACAACAAAATAAAAAGATAACGACACAAATGCAAATGAATCTAGTTTTAAATTGAAATGGCCGACTGCGTCCAAGAAAATTACTATTCGTTGTTTCAAATGAGAAATGTTCTACAGGAATACGCCATTTTTTATTTCGGGTCGTTGATTAACTTTTTTACTCAATTATGTTGAAGGTACATTTTCACGCGATTTTTTAAATCAATTTTGCATGGAAACAAGATATTAAGAGTTATTTATGTGGGAAGGCAATAACAAGTTTGTTACGAAAAGAAAGTAGGTATAGTCGACCTGGTAATTACCTTATCACTTTTCACAATAATTCCCAGTAGATTAAAGCTTCACTAAGGTTCTTCTTTTTATCGTATCGATGGAAAAAGTTCTAACATATTTGGCCCACAATTCGGCTGCGCGAACTCCACTCACCGACGCAGTCATAAGATTACGAACGTTGAAATTATCTGTCTTTCACAGTCACATACAAATAGATCTTTTTTTTTCGACATTCAACTTAAGGGTGGTAAATCATTTACGACTATACCGACTATAAAATTGTGAATGTGAGTTTACTAGGTTACACAAGGGGGTACATTTAAATCGCATGTTATAAAACGTGTGCGGTCGGGGGACCACCGTCAGAAACGAAGTTTCTTACACGATACTCGCATGCACACACTCGTATATAATAGAAACACACAGAGAGAGGGACACTCGCATGGAGGGGCATAACACTTTTTCCTTACGTGACGATTTCTACCAGTTAACTCCATCCGCAAGTCGCGTTAAGGAACTTCGTTCCGAAAAAATGATATCTCTTCACTACAATTGCAAAGAATGAAGCTCATAAGATATAATATTTAGCTATAGTAGAATCAGCAATTTCCTATCAAGTAAGTTTTCAATCTCCCACAAATTGCAGCACCGTAATTGCTTCAAGCAGTACAAAAATAAAATTCCTCAATACCAGCAAATTGCCAATTTACTAACCTATTTACACATTCCTTTAAAAACTTCCAATCAGAACTAATTGCACATCAAACGCCGCTTTTTCCTTTACTAAACGGAACGTTTACAAACTGAGTCGTAAATTCACACACGTTCCCAATAAGGACATTACAAGCGGCCCAAACCAGTGCAAACCGGTTCGGACCGGTACGAACTGGATGAAGGACTGCTAATTGGCGACGAGACGCATTTAGCGCTAACCACCGTCCATCGTTCGCACCTTCACACATTAATATGAGAAGGCTTTACTACAAGTCGTGCGATCAATAAAACTGCGCTTTTATAGAAGCAGGAAAAGGCTTTAGCTGCGTAAACGAAAACTTGTCCGTATACGAACTGTTCTAAATCAGGATTAACTTCATAATTTCATTCTATTCATTTAGTCAACACTCAACGATTAAACTATTAAATTCTTATTAAAATGCAAAGTAGACAAACAGACTTATACAACTGCGAACAGTGGCAAATTGACGAATTAATTCACATCTATTTCGAACCAGTTTGAAGCAGTTTAAGCCGGTTAGAAGCGGATAATTGGCGACGAAACGCCTTGTATGGCGCTGGCCACTGCCATTAACGTTATTTCTCGTCTCGACACTTTAATGTGTGAAGTGCTTCGTAAAATTCATACGACAAATTGTTCTGCACTTTATGTCGCAGAAATTAATGTTTAGGAACTTTGTCAACTGCCTGCTAAATCTGGTGAAGTCTAAAATGACTACCACTCAAAATGTAGTAAAATAAAGTAAGTAAACTTTGTATAGCAAATACAGACTTAGGGCGAATTTCACAAATGAAACTGAACGCGATCAGCACATCTAAACCGAGTTCAAGAGCTGTCAGTGTCAATATTCCAAAGAAAATAATGACACTGACAGCTCTTAAACGTGGTATAAGTGCTGATCGCGTTCAGTTTCGCGGTAAAATTGGCACTAAGAGGCTAAATGACGGACATAGACATGTTTTTCATGCAATTCTTTCATATTTTTTTCCATCCGTAGGTACTATGTAGGTAAATGCGTTAACTTATCTGGCTATAAATTATAAATAAAATGTATCAAAAAGAAAATGTTGATCGGGTTTTAATGTTTTTGTAAAAAATTATATTTCTTTAGGTCTTTACCTATGAAATTGACGTTTTTTTTATGAAATAAGTTAACGTAATTTTATTTCTATGTTTTTTATTTCTATTAATCACAGTTTATTGCAGTTTATTGATGCCCTTCTTGAATAAATCAGCTGGACGGGAGGCAACAAATTCTTCATAGGCATTTTGTGCTGCCTCTCGAGTATTGAATATTTTCCCGCCAAGAAGTTATCCAAATTCTTTATAAAGTCGAAGTCTATAACCGCAAGGTCTGGTGAGTATGGCAGATGACGGAGAGCTTCCAAGCCCAGCTCTTGTAACTTGGAGACCGTCTGCTTTGCAGTATGAGGGCACGCGTTGTCGTGCAAGAGCAGCGGACACGAGCGATTGACCAAAGCTAGTTGGATACGTACGAGCTTCTCCATCATTGTGTACAATTCTTCACTCATCAAAGTCATCCCGTTTGGTAAGAAGCTGTGATGACCATCACATTTTTAGGGGTAAGTCTTCGTTTAGGGCCTTGTTTAGGTGCTGTGTGAGCACCATTTATCTATTACAAAATTGATTTATCTGTCATTGCTTCATTTTTGGTCCTTTTTACATATTGTTTAATAAAATTACTATCAATTTTATTCTAGGTGTATCGTCTTCACACATATTTAATGTAAGTACCTATACAAAATATTGTAAAACATTTTAAAAGAGTAACGGTGGTGTTTCTTGCCCATTCTTCTCCATACGAAACTACGTTTTGGATGGGGCGACTAGAATCAAATTTTGACGTTCAAAAGTGCCTTATAAGTGCCTATTTGAAATAAATAATTTGACTTTGCTGAACAAGGATCGAACCAACTTCCTGAGCGCTTGCGATTGTCAAACAGAATCCATTTTTCGTCGCAAGTAACAATACGGTTCAAAATTCATTCGTTTGCGTGACTGTTGATCAGTGCAAGACACGTCTCGACGCGTACTTCGCGCTGGTGATCATTGAGTTTGTGGGGCCCATTTGTCAAGCTTTTTTACCTTGCCAATTTAACGCAAATGGACCAATATTGTTTTATTGCGAACGTCGAAAGCCGCTGCTAATTCAGCCGTAGATTGAGTATCATCAGCTACCACAATTGTCTTTATTTCGTCATTGTCGACCAAATTTTTCGGACGACCACGGGGTTAATTTTTCAGGGCGAAATTGCGAGAACAGAACCGGGCAAACCAATAACAGGTGGTGCGTTTGTAATTACTCGAATTTTTAACGCATCCATGATAACGAAAAAGATTCAAATGCCATGAAAATATAACGCTAATCAATAAACAAATGACTAATAAAAAAAAACGAATTCCATGTTTTTAAAATAAAATTAATTTGAAATTAGAATTCTTAGCCAAACAATAAATATTTTGATTTGAAATGGCCAGTTCTGCAGAACGGCAATTTCATAGGTAAATACCTATTATTTCTTCTAATTGAACAGACAGCTGTGCTACTGGGGAGTTTGTTGCGCCACTTTTTCTTTCCCGCTAAAGCACTAGGGCACAGTCTTATTCAATTTTCACGTTCAAAAATTCCTAATTTGAAAAAAATACTTTTATTGTTGATTTTTAACCGACCTCCAAAAAGGAGGAGGTTATGTTCGTCTGTATGATTGTTTTTTTTATGTTTGTTCACCGATTTCTTCTTCAATTGTGGACCGATTTTAAAAATTCTCTTTTAGTTTGAAAGGGTATGGTCCCGAGGTGGTTCCATTATCACCAAGTCTGAGTCTGACGATCCCATAGAAATTGAGGGAAATCCTCAAATTTTATAAGCACACCTATAGCGATTTGGGTATTTTTTATAGTAACTCGGGCATTTTCTCTCGGAAAGCACCATCTGCTGAAGTGGAACTGATGATGAAGACCACAGATGGCCACCGGAACTACTTAATAATAAGTATTTAACGGGTTGAGATTCGATTAGGTACTTTAATATGGTTTCTAAGCAAAGTGTGTTTAGTGAGTGGCAATTCTCCTGGTTCCTACCAGGAGAACACCTCAACAATTAACGTCCCTTCATCGGGAAAAGCAATATTTTGTAAAAGGTGATGAGCAGTTGACATAAGGCTATTGTAACTTAGATAAATTACAAACAGACCCACTAAAAAGTGAAAAATAAAAAAAAATACACAGAAAAACAACTGACTTCCAAAAAAAACACTACAAATTGAAAAATAGTAGTAAATAAAAGTTATTTTTCAATTTGTAGTGTTTTTTTGGAAGTCGGTTGTTTTTTTTAAGTAAAAAGTTTTTCTTTATACTACCTACATGGTCTTCATCTTTCGTCCAAACTCAACCTAATAATAATCCATAACTACCAATCTCGCTCTTCCTAGATCAGCAAGCAGTTAACTTTTCTTGATAAAGTTAAAACATAACTCGTGTTTCTGGGCATAAAATTTCTAATGCTGCATAAATATTTTCTCTCTCACATACATCAAAGTAGTAATTTTTAATTACCACTAAACGTATTTTATAGCCTCGCTTGGCAAAGTAAAATATGTTTTGTAGTTATTTTAATAAATTGTGCCGTCATATCGCCCCAATATTATTAGGAGACGACATGTAGGTAAGCAGTATAAAATGAAAAAAAATGTTGCTACTCAAAACTAAAACAAGAGAAAAATTGAAGAAAATAACAACTGTCAGAAAATGACAGCAGTAATTTTAATTGACAAAACAATACGATAGTATTGATTATGTAAATGTTCTTTTTATTGGCAAACGATCTTAAACTTCTTCACTAATCAGCTCGTTAAAAAAGTATCAATATCTTAATTAATTTCATTGACAAAATGCATTTCATTGGAAACGAAAACTCTGAACAAGATTGAATCTTCGGAATTGAGTTTTCCTGTTTCCTCAACCTCAATTCCCAGTAGCAAACTCTTTCCTAATTAGATCGAGATTATCATCCCAGTGACTAAACGGGTAATGAGGGTAGTTTAACATAAAATACGAGCGCATTCATCGGTGGAACATACATTACCATCTTGTCAGACCTGTTGATCCGATCAGCGTTATTGGAACCGATTTGCGGATCGGCCCGATACGTCGTTATCGCCTCGGGCGCATAATTTACGCTATAATGTCACAAATGAAGGCAGACATTTTTTTTGTAGCGCGTATAATTTTCGATGAATTGATGGGACGTAATTTCAGGTGAAATCTTTGGATGGTATTAATTTATTGATTGGGGCGATAATTAATTGTAGGGAGTTCTTTTTGCCGTTATTTCCTTGTGGATATGTTGATAGCATATAATAATACTTAATAAATGTGTGTCAGCGCTTTCTTAAAAAGTTTGACAGTATTCTGTAGTCCTCGAAATAATTAAAATAGTACTTTCAAAGATGCGTATATTCAGATAATCCTACTAGTAATATTGTCCTTGCTAATAATATAAACGCGAAAGTAAGTTTGTCGGTTTAGGATTAAATTAGGCGCATAGGTAGCCCATTATTTCGATTATAGGATATTCCCACGGGATCGAGACTAATGCGGGTGAAACCGCGGGGCGCAACTAGTAAATTTATAACTTTGTATGTTTGTTACTCAATCACGCAAAAACGGCTGAACGGATTTGGATGAAAATTGGCACACAGATAGTTTATATAACCTGGATTAACACATAGGGTACTTTTTAACCAAAGTTAGTCACACTAATATTATAAAGGCGAAAGTTTGTGAGTGTGTGTGTGTGTATGTTTGTTACTTCTTCACGCTCAAACAGCTGGACCAATTTTCATAAAATTTTGTATGGACGTAGCTGACACCCTGGATTAAGACATAGGCTACTTTTTATCCCGATATTCCCACGGGATCGAGCCCTACGCGGGTGAAACCGCGGGGCGCAGCTAGTAATAAATAAAAGGTAGGCGAGATGCGATAAAACTCTCTCTGCGTGACAAGTTCTGGAGCTCAGAAAGCTATAGAAGGACTAATGTCATGGACAGGTCAATTGCTTGGAGGGGACCGATAAACATTCCGGCAAGCGGCAGCGAAGCGTAGAAAGGCCTTCACGCACACTAGATCCTAGAAATGGGATTGTATCGAATTGTTCTATTAGAGTCACCGCCCAATTTTATAAATAAGGTCAGTATGAAAGCTAGTCTCTATACGCAGTGATTGGAATAAACTCTCTGTAAAAGCCATTCTCACTCACAATGGGTATCATAGGCGACGCGTCAAAAAACGCCCACACGTATACGAACGTCACCGCGTGCAATCGGAAACATTGAGACGTAAACCGAGTCGACTCATAATACGCACGTCTGAGTGACGATGAGAGTTCGAAGTAGTCCCTGCGCGTCCGGAGTAGTGTGAACCAGCTTTTGTGACTGTTCATCGTGGAAGTTTTGCAGTTGTAGTTTGACTTCTAGTAAATATCAAAACAATACATAGGAAAAAAAAGATCCGCATACTGCATTTTATCTGTATTTTTAACCGACTTTCAAAAAGGAGGAGGTTATTTATAATTATGTTCGTCTGTATATCTGTTGTGTTTTTTTATTTTTGTTACAGTTTAACACTAATTTCGATTCAAAACTCAAAGATCTTGGTAATATACCCACTGATACCTATATGTGGGCTAGTTGCTAGTGCTATGCGAGAATTGAATCTGCGACCCGTAAATGCCCGTAATGGAAAAGCCAGCCCCTATACCAATCCAGTCGTTAAGCTGGTTCCAACACCCACTCCCCAGATCATCAAAATAACACATTTAAAATATTCATAGCCGAATCGGATAAGCTTAACCACATTAAACGACCATTTCAACGTTTTGGGGGTATACAGACTAAATGGTTCGTTAAATATTTTCCAGTTTGCGTCGCGATTATGTTCTGTCGTCTGTTGCTGTAATTCCGGAGGGTAGATATACCTAGCTGTATAGACAATTTATGTTTTGTTGATGTTATTCTGTTGTGTACTCGGAGCTCAGTTGTATTTCTGGGTGCAAGAGTTTAAAATTTGTTTTTTTTTTGGATTTATATTGTCCTGGCTATTAATTACATTGTTGGCTGAAGGTGCATCAGATGAAAAGTTTTTACTTTTTTCTATAAACCTATGAGACTGTGCGGTTTGCAGACGCATTGCCTCAGGGATTTGACAAGCGACTTCAGATGACATTTTAACTGTAGACGACTCATAAAATTTAGCATGTCTATTTTAATGACCAAGTAGAACCGTCTCATGCGCTTTTTTAGCTTGGGACATTAGGTACCAAAATTGCTTCACGGTAGCAATAAATGTAAATCTTTTTTTCTCGATCTCTATGAGCTAAAGAATAGGAAAGGGAAAGTATCGCCGACCTCGTAATTTACCACTTTTCACAAAATTCCCAGTAAATTGAAACCGCAGTATGTTGAAACTATCTAACTGACACTTATACAAATATATCTCGAAATGATGAATTTGTCTATACTGAGATTTTTTCTATTCTAGACCAAAATTGCAGCTGCGACGACCTTTTTTTAAAATAACACGATAAATAATTATTATTACAGAGACAACACGACACCAGTGAAGGTCCTTAGCAGGCAGTCCTTGGCAGAAAATGATTCAGTGGTCCTCGGTGAGTGTCACTCGGTAACTAGGTTATTTTTATGTGTGAATACCTCGTTGGTCTAGTGGTTGCAAGTGCTACTGCGAGCGTGAGGTGCTGGATTCGATTCCCAGGTCGGCCAAAGTGTTATTGAGCTCTTACATCCGGAATTTATCAGTAGCAGCCCGGAGTCTGGATTTGTGCCCAATGGTAGCAATAGGCTCGCCCCCTATTACATGGGACATAGATATAACTGGCGAAATGTGGGTGTACTTTGGGTACATCTCTGCCTTACCCTTTGGGGAAAAAAGGCGTGATGTTACGTGTTTTTTTTATGTCGACACCAAATGTCTTTTTGTCTAGCAAATTAAAAATCAACGTAAAATAAAACAACAAATCTGACGTTTTATGACGTAAAAGTAACATTCAACCATAGGGTGGTAAAGCTATTAAGAAGTCGAGTAAACCTTTTGATCAACAAACATTTGGAGAAGAGGAACATTCATACACTAAATATTTAGTAAACATTTCCATGAGAAAAGTCATGACACTCAAGTATAGCGAAAAATATCTTCAAAAGTTCCACCTACACTGTTGAACCACCAATTCTTCAGAGAATTCAACAAAGTGAAGTATTATAAAAAGCAAGTTAAACTAAAGTCCAAGTGTATGACAACTGATAACAGTGAAGTCAGTAGCGCCCTCTCCCGGGGGCGAAGTGAGTTAGTGGCCAAGTTTCAGTTTGGCGCAGTGAGTTTTAAGATACGGTGGGTGGTTAAATGTAGTAGAGGGAATGTGGCTTTAGTATTCAATAGGTTTTTAAGAAATCTAGTGTTCTGTATACAACGTGTCCCGGAATTAGAATATTATGTTATAATAATATTACATAATATAATGAATTATTATGTATAAAACATTGTTAAAATTAGACATAGGTACTGATTGTTGGAGAAAATTATGGTCACATTACAAATCTATGCTCGCACACGTATATAGGTCTAGCGTAGTAGGCACTTCGTCCATTTTGGTTGGTTTTGACTGCAGAGCGGCAGTGTGACTATAACTACGTACCTAGTTTAAATGTATTATTTTAGGATAGAAAATTACCTATGTTAAAAATTACAGAAATAGATTTAGTAAACGATTCTGAACAAACTACTATCAAAATGTGCATTAATTCAATCACACATTGTAGATCGAATCAATGATATTTTTGTGGAACGAAGTACGTACAGCAGGTAGGTCGGCAATTTGTGTGCCAACATAACGGCGGCGTTTCAGTTGTGGTGAACTATTTTCCATGTTTAAGGTAAGGAATCTTAGGTTTGAAAATGTTTTACCTAATCGTGCTATAAGTGACTCTAGGTTAATATAGCTACGAGGGACCTACTCTCCCATTGCCGTTGAAGTTGATAATACTTTCTTAAATTCCACAGCAAAATCAGCCTATAATTTGCCCACTGCTTGGACACAAGCCTCCTCTCGGTGAGACGGAGTGGGCCGTAATCTACCGCGCAGCCCAGTGCGGGTTGCTACATGTCACGTCTTCAAATTTTTGGTTCTACGACATGCCGGTTTAAACCCTCACGATGTTTTCCTTCACCGTTTTGAGAGCAGTGATGATGAAATAATTTACACAAAGGTAAGCGCCTGTCTGGGTTCGAACCTACGAACGGCCACTCGTAAGTCGCGGCTGTTACGACTAGGCCACCACTGCACTCAAATATCATAACGTATATAACGCTACAATTTGTAATCTTTGTACCACGTCAAATTGTGAATCAATTCACTCTACAGTAGTATCCTGAGGTGGACATAAACGCACGTTGTTCTAAAATATTTCATAAATAAATATTGAAATTATTGTAGGTATTCTTTACATTAATTTTCTTTGAAAATATGTAAAGGTAAAATTCCATCACTGATTATTTGAAAATATATACAAAGATACACTTCTCCTTATTTCAATTAAAATATATACAAAGACACAGTTCTCCCTATCTCAGTAAAAATCACAATAAAAACAGACAAATTTATTTTGTTTCCAACACCATTATTTTCTCTTATTATTTTCTCACGTATTTTCGTAAACAAAACGTATATAACGCTAGATTGTTCTCGTAATATATCTGTTGTACTTATAATTAAGACGGATATATAAAAGGCAGTCCCTGAGGCGTTGCTAACTTTATTACAGAAAAAGTCTAGACTGAAGTCGGTATGAGACGACTATTGTTTGCAAAAATCTAAGTGTTGGTGTGTAGAGATACTTATTTGATAACTAAGAATGATTGCAATGTGAACAGCTTCTCTTAATGTATTTTGGTTAAAAAGGTATTGTTATGAGTTTGGTACAATTAACTTTCACGCGTGTACGATTTTATGACAAATCAGACAAAGGGGTCCTAAGTGATACACCGACGTATTTCAGCAGCTTATAGCATCCATACTCCAAACTTATAATACCATAAATGCGAAAGTAACTCTCGGCACATAGGTAACATAACCTGGGTTATTTATTTATTGATTGAAGGTCTTCAACAAAAGATGTAAACTTAAATTACGGGCAACATAAGGCATTAAGTAGGTGTACTCCTTCACATAATGATAGGAGACCACAGGACGCAAAATAAGGTTAATAACTAAGCTACCAGTTAGGACATAGGATACCGTTTATCTCGGTAGTACGTTCATGTGGGATAATTTCTGTGCTCCACGCGACCACTACCGCGGGTACAAGTTAGTGTTCTTATGGCTCTGCACCTTGCTGGCTGGCCCATTGACTGCTTAAAGTGGCCCGTAGCAAGGCCCTTATTCATCAGAGGTCTAGCTATAGCGTAATATTTAGTGATAATAAACTTACCTGGAATTTAAAAAATATTTAGATAATAGTTTGACTGGCTCTAGATTGGTCCTGGGCTGGTATGGTAAAAGACAAAAGACTTCTCTCTTTTGTATGGCATTATTAGCTGTTGCACGCAACTTCGTTTGCGATTCAGGATGAAAAGTAGCCTATGTCCTTTTCCAAGATCCATGCAGCCTACCTCATTAATTTCAACCGAAAGACGTCCACTGCTGGTCGCAGGCCTCCCCCAAAGATAAGGTTTGCCATAATCGCCACGCTTGGCAGGTGGGTTGGCAATCGCAGTATGGTGTTAAAATAGGGTGTTACCCGTGGTCCCGGTGGGTCGACCCATTACCGGGTCCATGAGTTTTTTTTTTTACCCGTGGTCCCTTCGAGAAATACAATGCTGCCAAATTAAAATGGTAGATCGTTAGTTCTTCAAGTAATTAAAAAAATAAAACCATCTACTGTTATTGAATCATTTGGGTTAGGTTAGGTTAGAACAGTGACCATTAACGATAGATTCCCTAGATTCCCTCTATTTTTGGTGAACCATTTTAATTTGGCAGCATTGTATTTCTCGAAGGGACCACGCGTAACGAGTGGTTAAAATGCAATGATGCACGCTCCCCATTCTCTAGTAAATCCCTTAGTCGCTTTTTACGACACCCACGGGAAGAAATAGGGTTACCTGTTTGTCAAATATCACGCAAATCCGTTCAGCTGTGTTAGCGTGAAAGCGTAACAAACAAACAAACTCACTATCGCAGTTATAATATTAGTTAGTCTAGCAAAGTTGGCAAACTGTTGGTTCACCATCCTGGTACACATCTCTGGGTACTACAACTACTGTTGTGTTTAGGTGTTCAGTAAGAAAGCAACGTGCTCGCAATTCGTTCCCATACCAACTTCTCACCACATTATTTGAATCCCAATTTCATTTTGTTGTACACGCGCACTTCTCGAAGGGATCCGGTCACCACAAAACCACTACGTACCTATACAAGCAAGTAGCAATTCTGCCGAAACTTTTGATATAACCTGCCGTCTTTGCCTACTGAATATTACATTAACTAACAGCGGTTTTTTGTCATGGCGCGGGCTCTCGATTTGCATGTTATGAGTTGGGCACGTCATGACGTGTTCTTTTGTTGCTAAGGGTGAGGCCTGAGATTTAGGGAGCAAGTTGACAGTGATATCATGTTGCAAAGAGGGGTCGGATGACTAAAACAAATTAAGGAGTAACATTTCGTGAGCCGATAAATAGAGTCGTAATATAGAAGTAAGAAGAAATAAGCATGTTGCGCCGACCCCAAATAAATTGGGATAAGGGCAGGAGAATGATGATTTCGTTAACCAATAGATCCATTTTTAGGGTTCCGTGATGAAAAAGGAACCCTTTTAGTTTCACCATGTCCGTTTGTCTGTTTATTCGCGGCTGAGCTCAGACTCTTAGGGCCGTATTACAGAACCTTATTCAAGACTCAAGCATTACTTAAAAATAGATTCAAGCCATTTGATTGGTTGAAACTAGTTTATAAGTAATGCTTGAGTATTGAGTGACGTTCTGTAATACGGGCATTAGTACTAGAAAGCTGTAACATGGATATACAATTATACATTATTAATCACGCCGACAAAGTAGTAAAATAAAATCTTGAAATTGTAGGTGTGCGTAAAGTGAGGAAGATATTTTATTTCTCGTCTATCCCATGGTGTGTGGAGTTGGATAGGCCGTCAAAAAATATTGCGGATCAGTGAAAATCATTTTTCGATTCAGGGATCCGTTTGCGTAATACGAGTATTAAGCTTTAAAGTGCTAATTGTTGTTAGAGTCAAGTTCCCCCCCCTCCCCGTCAACTAAATGGTTATTTTTGAATATGTGAAAAACTTTACACAAGTTAAAAGGAAAACTATCACAGCTAAGTAGGCTTTACAAGTTAACAAGTAATAGTCGACCAAATTACATTTGCAGTTGAAATGTATGGAAGAACTTGTTTTACATATACAATGTTAATTTTGTTCTTGGGATAAATTCATCCCAACTACGTAACCCTTCATTCTGCGTGGACGCACTTGGCTGGTTTTTTTTTTACCTTTTTTTTACTGAAACTAAATAAAACTGATCCAGGCCTGACAGATTTTTTTTATTATTTATTATGTAAATTTGATTCGACCATTGATTTTCAACATAAGTTGTATTGTGAATTAACTGTTTCTGAAGTGGTTTCATTGCATGTGGATATGTTAAAATATACATTCACCAAATAAAATTAAATGTGTAATTATAATGGTGCAAAAGTACAAAAAAATCAATCAATCAATCTGCCAAGCCATTTCCCATCTTTTCCCATGTTGGGGTCGGCTTCCAGTCTAACTGGATGCAGCTTGTACCAGTATTTTAGATGGAGTGACTCCACAATCTAGTTTCTGAGAAACACGATACCCCTTGGTAAAACTAGTTGACAAAGTTTTGGGCTTCTGACTACCCGTAACGACTGTCAAAGATCTACGAATGACAGCCGGGACCAACCGCTTAACGTGCGTTTCAAGGCACGGAGGGGTCTCGATATATTATGTAATGCAGGTTGACCCATCCACGAACCAATTGCTGCAAACGTAACTTAACCTGAATAAACTAATATTATAACAGTGTATAAATGATGTATGTAGTAATGTTTTTTCCAATCCACAATACTTCAATAAAATAAACCATGTTTTATGATTTTTTATATTATTTCACACAAGCCTTTTCATTATTCATCATCATTTCAGCCGAAAGACGTCCACTGTTGGACATAGGCCTCCCCTAAAGATTATATGGGTTGCCATAATTGCCACGCTTGGCAGGTGGGTTGGCGATCGCAGTATGGTGTTAAAATGTATAGAGAACGCTGCTGCCGATTCTCTAGTAAGTCCCTTAGTCGCCTTTTACGACATCCACGGGAAGAAATAGGATGGTGCTATTGTTTAAGTCCGGCACCACACGGAGCCTTTTAACACTATCAATTTGAGTGTATTTTACGCATCCAGCCATACGGCATCCTTACATACTTGACTTATTCTTCCAAAAGATTGAGCGCCTAAGAAATTTTGTAAGGCAACCGATTGCAGGAACTCGACTGACAAACGATAACATTGGTGCAGGAAGAACTCACGTTCCAACGAAATTGAAATCCTACCGATTCGTCCAAAGGCTATGAAAATATCCGAGCAATATACTTTGTACGTTGTATTGGAATATCGACAATGCAATGTAGGATTTCACTATGGGAATAACTGTTTGTCCCGTGGGAAAAATAGAAATGGTGATTATTATTAAATGAAAAATGTATCTATATTTTTTATTTATTTGCTCATGCAATTAATATTTGTTTGTTGATGCGTCGGGAAGTTCACATTTGGATTTAATCAGGCAAGGTAATAAACTCGTTTTTTTTTTAGAGTAGGAGTAGCAAAAATTAGACATGGTTGACAAAATGGCAATTTATGCACCATTCGACTTCAACTCAAACTGGGTATTTATTTTTACTTTACTGTAAAAAAGGAGGAGGTTATTTGCGTAAACAATAAAAAAGGGCGGGCCTTACAGTAGTCGCATAAATTTAATGATGTGTAACATCTGACATCTCACCTTGGTAATAAGCAACTGAGCAGCGACAGAAATTAACCTCAAAATTTAATAAAGCTAAATACTGTAATATTTATTTGAATTTACTCAGGTCGCAATTCGACCTCCTCTACTTACAATCCATATGGTACTTACTAATTCCATGGGTACACTAATTCCAGGCTTTTTTAAAGTACTTAGGTACTAATTCTATGCTATTAAAAAGTTCTTACCTATTCCATGCTCAAGCTGTCATTTCATGTTACAAATTCCTTTTTTACGAAATCACTCCACAGAAAGCGAGAGGAAAGACTGTGCACATCAAAAACTCGCCGAATGCAAAATACTCTTTTTCTCTGCTCTTTTTTTTAAAGTCAGGAAAAAAAGGACTCGTCTCTGTTATTGTCAACGTCTGCATAACAAACGTATTACTGATCAGTACCACAAAACTTCTCACTGCCACACAAAATTACAACCATTCCAAATCAATCAACATTGAACCTCAATCCTAATGAACTAACTACTTTTCTCCCCCGTCCCCTTGTCCCCTAGCAACGACAAACAGTACACAAATCTATCAGTTCCGGTAATTGAAATCCCATTAGTGTTGGGTGATGAAAATGAAGCGGGCCCGGGGCGGAATCAGATGGCAAATAAAATGCGAATCGCCCTTTTGTCTGCCCCGGGCGGACAAGCAAGATTCAATTTGTCAGGCATCTGGAAATGGTACAAGTTTTAGTCGATAGAGGGATTTAGGGTAGTTGATGAAACTATGTTAGTGTCTGCAATTGTTGAGGTACACTGTTATTGGGATCTTTAGACGCTCGAATGACGTTAACAAGGGGGCGCTGTTGGTAAATATTTGTGCTATGGTTTTGTGAAACGTATAGATGAATCCAAGATGGCGGCATTCGTTCCGATTTTTGCCACGCGCCAAAAGAGCCTTGTAAATGTTAAGCTTGTTCAAAAATAGTGTGTGTATAGAATGCTCAGCTACATAAAATATGTTCCACCTATTTATTTGTGCCCTAAAGCACTATTTGCTGATGAATTATAAATTATTTACTTCGGGGCAAATACTCGTTTGATGTAATTAATTTAGTGAATATATATACGATATGTATAAGTAATGCCAAACATAGGCATAGGATCACTAGAAAGAATATTAAATTGCAATAAAACCAACGTTAGTCAACCGGACTGATGATCGCAGTTAAAACAGCAGATCGCAGTCAGGACTGGTCACAGGAGGGTGTCAGGTCCAGTTGGTTGTAAGCTCTAAGTAAGTATCATACCTCATACCAGTCATTTTTTCTAAAAAAAAGACTATCCCAGTTTTTGCTGGTTCACAAAAATCTGGTCTACACAGGGTCGCTGGTCTGGGTTCATTTCAAAATCAGCGTCACACAGCAATTCTGTCTGCCATTATTGCTGAGATGAACATAATTCTGGTGCGTCCGTGAGACACACTTAAGTTCTTAAAATATCACTACAAATTATAAAATAAAGTCACCCCACCATGTCTCCCTGTCTGAACGCGATAAACTCAAAACTACCAAACGGATTTTCATACGGTTTCCACCAATGGATAGAATGATTCATGAGGAAGGTTAAGTGTATCATTAATGAAGTTTTCGGAAAAAATCATGCCGACTGGGAGCTTCGTGCGCATTACGGTAGTAGGTTTCCGTGATATAATTCCCGACCTCCACGCAGGCGAAGCCGTGGACAAAAGCTAGTATATGTATAAATAATATATATTATAATATAAAAAAGCTGAAGAGATTGGTTTTTTGAACGCGCTAATCACCGGAACTACCGGTCTGATTAAAAAAAATATTTTTGCATTTGTTAGCCCTATTCTTGAGGAAGGTTATACGCCATTTAACATCACCGTACGACCCTTAAGAGACTAGTTTTTTTTTGTGTTTCTTGCATACAACACTGTGGCAATTATATAAAAAAAAATATATTTCTTTCTTTCAATACCTATTTTGCAGCTATAAACATAAATAACTATCACAACTACTATCTTCGCACCAATCCACGCTGTCGCCCGTCACTCAGCACCCCAAATTGGTGACATGGAGAGTACAGCCCCCGGGGTCCAGGGTTTTTGTCGCCCGACACCTGCCCAAAAGATCCTGTTTCTTGTTTCTGAATTTTATTGGAGAGAGCTGATAAGTTTGCTTTTACTTTACACGATTTTGGAAGTGATCGGCCATTGACAGCTGTGCTGATATTAAGTAACAATGTTTTTGTTATTTCTTTAAATAGGTTATTTCCGGGTGACATCGATGTGAGGAGTATTTCTTGCTACGCCTAAGTGTCCTTTTGTTTAGTTCTTTTTTTAATGTACTCAGTACCTATAGTGTAAATTATTTAGTTGTGAAAGGTAGTTAAACAATCGTTCTTTGTCATAAAAAAAAATGTAGTGGACCTCAACAGCTGAGGCAAATGGAACGTGGAGCTGACAAAAATGCGTGCACTAACAGGTTAGTGCACGCACGTATAGTATCCCACGGTTTCATCCGATGATAAACGATGGTGCACAGTATGGCTAGTAACCTATTCACTCGAGACTTAAAGACCCTCAGGACAAAGGCGTAATAAAATGCGAGTACGATGTATTTAAAAACTGCTATTATTATTTGTCTTTTAGTGCAGAAACCAAATTTTCACCAAAAATTCTATTAAATTCTGAGTCTATTGACTTTTCTTGTTTTTTTTGTATTATCATTTTGATTTTTCTATTTGTGTCATAATATACTCCCGGGCTCCTAAATCGAGCCACCGTGCATTTTTATGGCTATAGGCATAAAACATCAAAATAATTATTATTCAGAGAAAAAGTTTTTATGCAGTTTTGAGGCTGACATACTGGTCATCATTTTGGTACCACCATTGTTCCAAATTTGAATTCACGAAGTTGAAAAAGAGAAGAAAATCGGAGTTTAGTCGCTCTTAAAGAAGCAACAAGCTTCTATTCGTCATTAGTTACTTCGCTTTTTTTTGTTTTGTTTTATTATAAAAACAGTATCGAAATTGTTTTTCCTTATGGGCGTAGGAAAGTCTACTGAAGACAGGGAGAATGTTTTCAGCAATATTGCATTGAAGATAAGATGAGTTATGGACAGTCTGGGGCGGAATTTCCACCGAAGGAAAAACTGGCATTGAGGTTGTGACGAGACCACGGTTGCCACCACTAAATAGCGACCGATACGTTCGTGATTCTGTGATGCCATATCCTGCGTTTGTGAGCCAGATTTTTTTTATGCATGATAATGCAGGGGCGCACACTGCTAGAATTGTTCGATAATACCTGCATGACGTTAGTATCGTAGTAATGGAATGGTTAGCAAGAAGTCCTTATATGAATCCAATGGAGTACCTACTTATGGGCTGAGCTAAAGAAGCGTGTTAGAACTAAACCACCAGCTCCATAAACTTTTCAGGAGCTGAAAACTGCTATCTTGGAAGCATGGGAGAACATTCCACACCACGTCACAGTATTAATTGATTTCATGCCGAACCGCATGACGGCCGTTGTAAATGCTCTTCGAGGTAAAAAAAGTTACTAAATAAACATTTTCTACCATTGATTTATTCAAAAATTCCACGCAAATTTTTGCCCTGAGAAACGTGAAAAAACGACTTATTGCAAAAAAAATAAACAATTTTAATTTTAAAATTGTTTATATTTTGTATTCCGATTTAAAAGGACATGTCCAAAAATGTTTTTTTATTATTCAATAATTCTAACCAGGATCAGTTAAATATATTTGGATAGACAACCCAAAAGCTAGTGGTTCTAACTATAACATACATTTTTAAAGGCTTCCATTTTTGAGAAAAATCGAACAAACCTTTCTAAGTATTTTAAAGTGAACACATCCTAAACAAAAAGAAAACTTGTCAAAATTGACACATGGCACTGTTATTACTGTCTTTAAATATTTGATCGATGATTAAGACAATGTAAACAATAAGAAATATGATGAAATGGGATATTTTCAGTCAAAAATGTTTAGTCTAACCTTTTAGAATTGAAAGGGATTATATTTTAGATTTTATTTGGGTTGCCATCCACAAATAAAATATATGAAAAACATTAAATATTTTATAATTTTTCTCTTAAATGGAGAAAAACCACATTTTTTTTCTTTGTACTATGTACCATTATTTAAAAAGATAGAAACCTTTAAACAAAAATATGCAGGGTGGCTCGATTCAGGTGTTCGGGAGTGTATTAAGTTTGTATAAATAACTTCCTGTGCGAGTACCTATAAATACTTTTTCTTCTTTTTCTTTTCTCAACAACAAAAATCGTCAACTCTAAACATCTTACCTAACAGATTTGCGTCGCACACTGGCACGCGGGTCACAGGAGAAATCTATTGGTGCTCAGAGTCACTCGACACGCTACGACTTGTTCACTTGTTCGACACCCGTGTTGAACACACTGACTCGGGCCTGATTGTAACTGAGATAGAGATTTATGGCCTAATAGGCTGATGTTTGTGCTTTGATGAAAGATTGGTAATACATTTTAAAGAGAAGTAAATAAGGAAAATTATAATATAAATATGTAGTTTATCGTTTATTAAATTAAAATAAATGCAGTTTCCCATCGGCATCTTCTCATGAGCCTTAGGCAAAGAGTTTCTAAAAAACAATGATACCACTTATAAATAGAAGTATGAGTACCTACTTCCACATTTCTAGCTTCAGAAATGACGATCTTTCATCCTCTATTAAACCTTTTTAGGGGATGAATTTTCTTAAATCCTTTCATGGTGCTCACATTCGTTATTTCAGCAACTCCTGTATAAAATGTCATCCATGTAAACCCAGCGGATTAGGCTGAGCCTTGTCTGTCAGTGAATTAATGAATTT
Source organism: Tiliacea citrago (assembly GCA_963921375.1). Taxonomy (NCBI): domain Eukaryota; kingdom Metazoa; phylum Arthropoda; class Insecta; order Lepidoptera; family Noctuidae; genus Tiliacea; species Tiliacea citrago. Next base: position 24,063,441 of record OY992798.1, read on the forward strand.
AAGATTTTTAATATATAGAAATATAAGTCCCGTGTTATAGTTATACTATGAGCCGAATCTATTGACATCAACCGGACCCAAATCCATACTCCAAGGTGATACCTAGAATTTCTTAATGGAAAATTCTAATTCCGCAAGACCAAATCCAGAACCCATTGTTCAATAAAAGCTCTTGTACCCCAATACCAACAAGGCAGACAAATTACCGTTTTTTCGGACATCCAAACTCTTTCCGCAAGCCAGGCACAGTTCGACATCATAATAATTACGCAGAGGTGTAAAAATGACAAGGTACTCTAATTATAGTTATCTTTCATTCCGATCTAAAAAGCTAATAAATTAACTGCCTAACATAAGTTGCAAGTTGTAAACGTCAGGTGACGGAAATTGTATAAGGGTAAGCACCGGGCAGGCGTAACTTATCACTTTTTTCTTTGAAATACGTGCATTTTACATTACCTTCTTTTAAAATAAGCACATATTATTTTCCTTTTGCTTTCATGATAGAAAAAAAATGGGCAGAAGTCAAAATCAAAGATTTATTGGCAAACTAAGTGTGGCCGTCCGTGGCCAGAAAGTCCTTGAGCCTTATTTTTTCACCTGATACTATCAAGCTTCAGGCTGCTTAGGTTATGCTAGACAGAGTAGCTTAGTTTTACCACCTATATTGTATTGTTGTACGTATAAAGTATTAATATTATGTATAGTTTTGGCTTTGGCGGTTTATTGTTTTTGTTGGCAGTACTGTGTTGTTCACAGATTTGTTATATTATTATTCTGTTAATTATATGTGAAGACTTGTAATTGTCTGTCAGTCACATTTTCAATTTCTTAGTCTGTTTTGATTAGCTGTAAGTCTTCCAAAGGAAATAAATAAAACATATAGAGGCCTTGGGCATCCGTCACAGACGAATGAATACTTAACAAAGGCATAATGTGGAAAACAACTGAAATTTGCCTTCTTGCCAAATAACGCATCAAAGTATATGTATAAAATATCAATGATTTATTTCAAAAGGGTCTGATGAGTAAGTATGTAAATTGATCACAATACATACCCGTGGATGCCAATTTGTCACTTACAAACTAAGTGCTTTGATTTGATTATTGTCGTTGCGTTACCCGTTCAACAGACGTTTTTATTGGACAATTGAGGTTTGTTTTATAAACTCAGTTTTTATTGATGATTACTCAAAAATACCTAATTGAATTATAATAATTGTTAGAAAAAGTGGTGACATATGAAGTTGAAACCATCTAAATACACATTAATCTGTTATCAATTTCCTTTAGTGAGTGATTGCATAGGAGCTAACCTGAGCAGGGTTTGTTTACTTTCAGAAGATACTCAAACAACAACAACATTTTTTTCAACATTTATATCTGTAACTTTTATGGTGTACATAATAAAGAGTATTCTATTCTATTCTATTCTATACTTTTGACTATACGTCATGTCCTGGCAATAGTTAATTAGTAATTAATATATTGATTGACAATCAAAAAACGATCGAGCCACACAGTAGTCGCACACGGTGTGTAACATCTGACATCTCACCTTGGTAATAAGCAAATGAGCAGCGACAGAAATTAACTTCAAAATTTAAAAATGCTAAATACCTACTGAAATATTTAGTCCCATAGTGAAAGTTGTCTAAATGATGAGTACAATGACCCCTTAAGAGGATGCCTATGAATTCAATTTCAACCTGTATGGTTCTAACTCATTCCATGAATACACTAATTCCATTCTCAAGCTGTCGTTTTCTGTTACACACTTCCGTGCCTTGTCACGAAATCACTCCCACATAAAAATAGAGGAAATATGTTACTCATCAAAAACATGTATATCTTATAAGTCAAATACGAGTATCTGCCTCAAATTATAATCAAAGTTCTTTTTAGGGTTCCGTACCCAAAGGGTAAAACGGGAACCCTATTACTAAGGCTCCGCCATCTGTCTGTCTGTCTGTCCGTCCGTCTGTCACCAGGCTGTATCTCATGAACCGTGATAGTTAGATAGTTGAAATTTTCACAGATGACGTATTTCTGATGCCGCTATAACAACAAATACTAAAAACCAGAATAACATAAATATTTAAGGGGGCTCCCATACAACAAACGTGATTTTTTTGCCATTTTTATAGATAATGGTACGGAGCCCTTCGCGGGAGAGTCCGACTCGCACTTGGCCGGTTTTTTCTCTATCTAACATCGATTCCCGGATGAGGTGCCCAACGAAACCTTTTGGTCAGCTGGTCAAAGGAGAGTAGGTAACAAAGGACATCCTTGGTAAAGAGTGAAACGTATCCTACGTTATACAATACGTTTTAGTCTCTGACTTTGGGTTAGGAACCATTGTGGCACACTGCTCGACCTAAATTTGTTTCAGAATAACTATTTTTGGTGTGGAACGCTTGAATCCAAAAGGAGGGTGGATACTTCGTTTAGGTCGTTCGTTTCAATAAGATGTTTTTGTCGTAAAGGCTCCACTGGGAATTCAAAACAATATACCTTGTGCCTACCAAGGAACACCCCGGACACAAAAAATCAATGTTTCAGATGTAAATCCTTAAGTTATTAGTTGAGGTACAAAATTAGGAGCATAAGCGTGCTCTGACTGGAGCGGTCCACCCAAATCTGTGTGGTTATCTCCTCAAAAGGCCATCTCAGACACTAATCTGCACGGTGCTCACATGATCTGACTGTGCTAATGTCTGGACTTTAGAAGAGACTTCGGTTAGGAAACACCGACCTCATCTAGTTTTAAAATGTTACTATTAGGTACTATTTTGACGTGTAAAAAGCATTTTTGCAATTTAGAGAAATAAAATATCATTTAATCAAACCCTACTTAAAGCGTGGGTATTGAAACTAACAACTTGATTTACAAAGGCAAATTAAATCTTCACAATCACAAAATCAATCCCTCTTAATTCCTGAAAACGTCATTAGAACATTATTTACACAGACTTCCCCATCACTTAATTATTACATCCCTATAAAGGCAAGTGTACACAATCAAACGAGTCAAACTCCCCCCTCATTACGAGCCATACCACCGTAAAAGTCACAGAGTTATTATACGAAATTATAGCACTATTATAGCACTGCTATAAAACTTACAGCTATATAACTGAGCCAATCTTGGTTTACAACCTATAAAGATGGAGGTATAAATTGATACTTTATATAGTTTCTGAACTAACTCGGTTTATGTATTTTGTATTACTTTTAGCTCTTGGTGAAATTGCAGTGGACCAAATAGTGTTCGCCAACTGTCTAGTCTTTACCCAAGTACGTTGGGGTTGTCTTCCAGTTCAACCGGATGCAGCTGAATAACAGTATTTTACATGGAGCGACTGCCTATCAGACCTCTACAACCCAAGTCCTGGGTAATACGGTACCCCTAGTTAAGACTGGTTGTCAGACTTTCAGGCTTCTGAAAGGTAGGCAGTAGTTATCATGACAAAATAACAGATTTTTTTGGTGTTCACAAACCACTCGCATGCTCGGCGGATGCGGATCTAAATCTAACGCATAATTATCATCATACACATATACTTCCATATTTCGCAGGTCTTATATTCGTAAGTTTTCTATAAAGCTAAGGAAATTAATTTTTAATTAAATTGACTACCAACTTAAATTATCTGTGTATTCAAGTCACAATAGCTATAATATAATTTAAATTTATAATGGATTGTTTTTTTTTGTAATTTTACTATGGGTTTATTACCTAAATTAAACGATATAATAAAGTCAAAGTCAAATTACTTATATCAAATAGGCACATAATAGGCACTTTTAAACGTCAAAATATACACAAAATAGAATTGAATAATAATAATAGTACGGAAAATTGAAGTAGGGTGTAAATTTACTTATCAATTAGTTTCCTGACTGGACCTATCCCGACTCCAGGATACTATTGAAACATCAGAATCGATCCCAGGACTCAATGCTCTGCAGTCACGCTTATGACTATATTCGTCTGGCAGTCAAATCTAAATAAGTAACCAAATCCTTTTTTCTACTAATATTATAAATAATGAGAAAGTTTGTATGTTTGTTACTCAATTACGCAAAAACGGCTGAACGGATGGATGAAATTTGGCACACAGATAGTTTGTAACGTAGATTAACACAGAGTATTCTGGAGCCAACTTCGAATACAAAAAATTGCATTTCCAAATTTCCAAATCATCAAAATGCTGAAACTTCATCAACCACAAAACCCAACAATCCATCCACACACTAAGCAAAGAAGTAGTAACTTAATGTATTAAGTGGCAACGCAGAGAGATATTCCCGGGAAAGCTGCAACACTTCCAACCCGTTTCTGTCAACCAAGTAAGTACCTAAGTAAAGCTAAGTTGTCAACCGGGAAAAACGGTTACCTGTTTACGGTTTCTTTGTGGAGTGAATGCGGTACGATGCATTTGAACTGGAGAATTTGTTAGCAATCTTTGGGTTCAAGTATTTTACGGGTTTAGGTTTGAGATAGTGCTGTAGGTGTAAGTAATTTATATGTCATTGCCTCATTTTTAATTCTTTTTACATATTGTGATGTAGTAATTTCATTGTAGGTGCATCTTTTTCACATAATTATATAATTAATGTATGAAAAATATTGTAAAACATTTTAAAGGAGTAACGGTTAAGTTTCTTGCCATTTTTTCTTCATTTAAACTACCTTTAAGAAGGAGTAACTTGAAGCACTTCTACTTTTTTTGTAAATTTTGACGTTCAAATGTGCCTTTTATGTGCCTATTTGAAATAAAAGATTTGATTTTGACTTTGAAAGAACTGAATATTATTTTAGAAATGGGTTTATGGTATAGTAGTATTAATTGTCATGACTAACATAGTTTTAAGATATTAATATAAGACTAACAAATATGGACCAAAATTAAATCTGAATTAAACATATTTTTTTATATAGTATATAATTATATGAGTATTAGTAGATACAGATATTTCAACTTTGTATTTCGGTGACGAACGTAACATTTTCTACTCTCGTTAGTCTATTTAAAGCCATAGTCAAAATAAGTTGGTTACCTCAAGGGCTATTTTATCTGCTCATTGCAAGATAGAATCTGCTTAACCGGGTCAGCAATATGTGTCGTGACTTGATAAAGGATTTTTTTTTTCAAACGGCTGACGAAGGTATAAAAGACTTGACTTTACTTCTACATTAAGTAACTACACCAGTTTTATACTAAGTGCTAGTAGTGCTGTGGCAATAACGTAATGCCACTTACCTAGTTACGGGTTATACGAGCAGGTGAAGTAATAATATTCAATTATACCTAACAACTCTACTCATACGGCGTCGGTGCAAGCGCGTGGTAACCATTGAAGTACACTATTGGATTGCCTTTAATTACAGGCAGTTAATACGGGTCCTAGGACACTCCAATTCCTTACTTAGATTCATCATCATTGGCAGCCTTGTTCCACCCACAGTTGAGTATAGGCCTCCCCCCTTTTGTGCCCTTCTTCCCAAGTCTGTGCGAGTCTCATCCAGGTTTTCCCTGCGATCTTCTGTAGGTCGTACACCCACCCATCTGGCCTTACTTACAATTACTCAACTATCACAATCAAGCCACCCATCCAAACCCAAACCTCACACAGTTACTTCACTTACAAAAACAAAACAACGTACATCCTCCAGGTATCACAGCGATAATCAATAAACCATTCCGGCCAGTCGGAAACCACATTCATTATTCAGCGCTACAGCGATTGTATCAGCTGTGTAAAATTACACTTCCTTCCCCTAGTTACGTGGAGCGATCGCTTCAAGCGGTGCAGCGCTTGAGGTGTAAGGGCCCGTAACTCGTTCCTTTACGGGTTGTTGAGCAAACAGCGCGCTTTATAAAAGTTCGCTGAGTGTTGAAATGTGAAATCTTGCGATTTTTTTGCTGGCTGTATTGTTGGGGGCCGATCGACGTGTTTTGGATTTATACTGGGTTCTACCGACAAATGTTTACTTTGGTGACAGTGCAATGTAGAATTTTTAAAAGGAAAATTACTTTTATTTGCGATCAAAACACAATGCAAAGAAAGAACGCAAACACAAAAAGAAAATGACATTAACCGGTTTTTGTGACCGTGTGGAATTCTTAATAGTTAACTTCAAGTCTTTGTAGATTTGAGTTGAACTAGTATATGGTTACCCTTATTATGCCGGAAAAGTATGGAAGAGACCTTTTACCAGGAGTAGGACAGTATACTTAAAAAAAAACGACAATTTCCATAAACAAGATAAACTCATCCTTTCTTTTACGGTAAAAGAGACAGATTCTCAAGAGCTTATTCTCTCGTTCTTCTGTAAGGTTATAATAACATACTGGAGTCACCAAGCAGTCTTCCAAGTTTGGTGATATTGGTCATGCCTCAATGCGCTTGAAAACGAAAGCCTATAATCAGAAACCAACCCTTTTCGAGTTGGCAGTTACCAAGATGTTCTATAACACAGAAACCCATTAATCACCAGCCAAGCAAAAGAAGAAAATTTGTACAACCACATCTCATCAGTAATAAATAACTGTTGGCGTATTTTTTATTTATTTAAGTGCAAGCTATCTCGACGGAAAAGAAATATGGCCGGGACGTGACGACTTAATCTGTCCAACCCCGGTACAGTGCGAGAAATGTGTAAATAATTTTTATTTGCGTCTCTTTTCGTAGAGGATTTTGGTGTTCATTTTGTGAGTTTCCGTGACAATGATAATGATCTGTGATTATGAAGTTTGATGGAGTTAAACCTGTAAATTGCCCGATGTCAATTAAATATTGTAGGTACAGGATCAAATTCTGTGAGACAGTGTACCAAAACCGACCAAATGCGTGTTGGATCACGCACAATGAATGGTTCCGTAGTTGGGATGAATTATTTATCCCAGAAACAAACTTAACATTGTAGTTACACATGTTCTCCCCATACATACATCTATCTACGTCACGTTCAATTCTCTAACTGCAAATGTAAGTTGGTCGACTATTACTCGCTATCTTGTTAAGTCTACTTAGCTGTGACAGTTTTCCTTTTAATTTCGTTATTATATCCAAAAGTAATAATCATTGAGCCGGCAGGGGGACACTTGACTCAAAACAAAAAATTGCACTTTAAAGCATAATAGTACGCAAACGGATCCCTGAATCGAAAAATAGTTTTGACAGACACCAATATTTTTGTACGGCCTATCTAATGATACCCCACACCATGGGATAGACGGGAAAAACAAATATCACCCCTACTTTGCATACAAGGGAGGTACCCTAAAAAATATTTTATTATACCACTTGGTCGACGTAATTAGTATATATACCTATGCCAAATTACAGCTTTCTAGTACTAAGAGTCTCTGAGCTAAGCCGGTACAGACAGACAGACGGACATGGCGAAACTATAAGGGTTCCTTGTTGACTACTGACGAAACCCTAAAAAACCGAACAGAATTTTAATTGTAATGACCAAACTGGCCATTACTAAGACATAACGGCGCTTACATAATAAGCGTTTAAAATTAATCGTTCCGATAAAGTAACTATTCAATATCAAAATAATAATGTATTTAGATTTTTATATTCTAGCTACCAATCAAAAGCAAACAGAATTAAAACAACCTCAAAATAATAACACAAAAACAATCCACATTAACATCCCTTCGCCCCAAAAGCTGAAGGAGCTCACATCCAATTCACTTTCAAGAGTCGTCAGTACGTCGTCAGTTCACCGGGCTCGTCCCAAACACTCGTTGCAATTTGCAACGAAAACACTCCTTTTTAAGACCGAACTGCAGCAAAAGACTTATTCGGCTTCGTACGCATCCTATTCAAGGAGTTAAGTAAGGAAAAATCGGGTCTCCTTTTTTCTTCCAAGCTTTTCAAAGCTACTGTGAATGGGGTTGTCAATATTTTGAGCGGTATGAATGGGCCTCTGTAGTGGATGTCAATGGAGGCTTAAGTGTGGTGCGCGGTTTTCCATTTGGTGTGATTTGTGTCGGGTTTTTGTGGTGAAGTCGTGATGCAAAATTAGCAGATTAGTCGTTTAGTCATACAGATGACTAAACAACTAATCGACACCCTGTGATGGAGGAAGGATACTCTACTGTTTCTTAATGGTTTGGGTTCTTAAGGTTAGCTATCGATTTCTAAGACCACAATAGAAATTATTTGATTGGTTTGTTAAAAACTTTTGTCAGTCAACGTCCCGTGTTTAAATAAACAGGACCAAAATCAAATAAAAATGTTGATAGGTTCTGAATGAAACTATCATCGGCAAAAAGAATCTGCCATGAATATTATTTCTAACTTTTAAAGATCACTAAAGAGTTGGCAAGACAAATTGTATTTCATACTGAAGGTGTTTTCCATTATTTAGGTCTACCAACAACTGCTTACACTACTACTACTATTAAAAAAACATGCATTTAAAACTCATCATCTCTGACAAATACAAAAGAAAGAAAAAGAACTTCTGTGTCGACACTACTGGAAACACGCTCATAACGTGCCCTACACCCTTTTGAAATAGCTCAAAGCCAATTAGATGCGATGACAAGCGTAGGATAGCGGCGTGAATGGCTACGTAGTGGCGAAGGCCTTTACAAAAGTTACACCGATGTGTTTAGATCTATCTGATGGTAGAACGAGGAGTTTGCATGCATTGAGAATGTGGTTGAAGGTGGGGAGTTCCTTACACGTGGGGGGAGAAAGGGAGCTAAGGGGTTACGTCAAGAGGATTGAAAGTTGACGTGTCTGATGCAATTCTTAATACGTGTGCCAAGTTTGGTGAGTAAATGAATTTTGTATTTGCATTCAAATAGATAAGTACCTACTTATTTTGTATTTTGATTGTCTGTTTTTTTGAATTTACACTACCCACCTACATTGATAATTAATCATAATTTTCTTGTACTTAACAACTTTCAATCTCTTAAGATTCGACATGACGACTTTAAACGCGAGACATCCAAACATTATAATGTAAATAAATACTGTTACCAGTAAAAAAAAAAGCAAACAGTATATTGTTTAGTCGCCGATGATCAATAATATTTTATATTTCGACAAGCAGTTATAATAGATTTTCTATGAATCAATTTATTATTTAATTTATAACCTATCAATTTCATATCCAATAAACTTCAGTAGGTACCTATTTCTACAAATCATAAAAATAAGAGATCATTATTTTCATATCTCAGTGCTCAAATTTGATCAAACTGTTACACATAGTTATTTAGAAATTTAAGCTTCGTTTAATAATTGGAATTACCCATGTTGTTATTAGTAGCCGATATATAAAAACCGGCCAAGTGCGAGTCAGACTCGCGCACGAAGGGTTCAAGACCATTATCTATAAAAATGGCAAAAAATTTGCCCTTTAAATATTTGTTTTATTTTAATTTAATTATTTATTTTTAAAGTGAATATATAACTAAATATTTTGTGAACATCGCAAACGTCTACCTGTTGTCGTTATCAATATAACGAGCCAAAAAATCACGTTTTTTGTATGGGAGCCCCCTTAAATAATTATTTTATTCTGTTTTTTAGTATTTGTTGTTATAGCGGCAATTTCAACGGTCTAGCTATCACGGTTCATGAGATACAGCCTGGTGATAGACGGACAGACAGACAGACAGACGGCGGAGCCCTAGTAATCGGGTTCCCGTTTTACCCTTTGGTTATGGAACCCTAAAAACCACGTGGGTGTACTACAGGTACACCTCTGCCAAACCCTTTTGGGAATACAGGGGTGATGTGATTTTATGTTATACTCGTAAAAACAATAGCAACATAAGTAATTCAAGCTAAGATCTTTGTCAAGAGGAGATTGTAGCTAAGTAATAACTGCTGCACGGGTCGATCCATTAGGTTAAGCTACGCTTGCCGGGGTTGATCCGTGGACGGGTGACCATCTTTACATACCGAAACTCCTCCATGCCTCGGAAAGCACGTTAAGCCGTTGGTCCCGGCCCTCATTCGTGGATCTTTGTGCTCTACCAAGCCCTACCAACGGGTATCGTATTACCCAGTTACTGGGTTGTGGAGGCCAGATAGGCTCCATGTAAAATACTGGTATTCAGCTACATCCGGTTAGTCTGGAAGCCGACCCCAACACAGTTGGGAAAAGGCGGGTAGATTGATCCTTATAAACACGAACCTACAACTAAGCTTTAAAAGCACAAACTAACTCTTCGTATCACATGATCTTAAAGACAAAGACGTGCATTAGACAAGCTGTAACTCCAGCAGTCAGCCCCAATCATGGCCGGCCAAACTTTGCCCTTAATTAAATATCTAAACTTCGCTAAGTAAGTCAAATTTAAGCGAGTTTCAAGCACCTATTCAGGTGTTGTCCATAATAAAAGCAAGTTGTCCGTAACAGGGACTTAAGTTAGAATACACCGGCGTTGTCTCTGGTTTAAGTTTAATGTATGTGACGGTTACTGCGAAGCTTGATTTGGAGAGTGGATAGTTTAGGGAATTAGTTGCTCTGGTTAGTTAAAAAGAGGGTTAGTTGTGTTGGAAGTTGAGTAGGTTTACATGAATTAAATTGTATTGGAAACATGTTTATAATAACTAAAATCTACTAACTCGGAACCACTCGCCGTGTTAACAGCAACTCCGTTGAGTGACCTAAGTTATTTTATCTTATGTCTGTCCATAATAATAAGTTACTCTGTCTGTCTGTCAGTTTTTCACGCCTTATCGGCTAAACGGATTTGGATGAGATTTGACAAACGGGCAGAACTGGGTCAGGGCATAGAATAATTTTTATTCCAGTAGTACGTCCCCATAGGATAATTTTAGAGTACCAGGCGAGCAAAGTAAAACGCAGTCAGATTGTTTTTAAATAAAGTTTTCTAACTACTAAGTACACAATTCATTTCAATTTTTCTTCATAATACGTTTCTAAAAATCTCAACAAGCCGCAAAAATATTAATCTAAGATCTAAAACTTTCTTGAAACCCCCACACGCTTTTCCAGACGAAAAACTAATTGCAGAGAAAAAAGGGAAAAAAAATAATTCTTGAAAAACATTTTTAACGCTTCCTTGAAACGCTAGATTCAATTGGCTAGCTAATCAATCTTAGTTCTTCACCTAATTAGAGCCCAGTCCAACAAACTTCGTCATGAAAGAATCTGGGGAAAAATAAGGGCAAGCGAGTAACAGGATCTTCGTACAGGGATCCGTGGAGTGTGGAATAATTTGATAGAGTTATTTTTTTGGTTTCTCTCCCTTTGTTCAACACCGAATTTCAAAAATGAAATATTTTTATTGTATGTACCCTAGGTAGGTAAAATTAATGCATTTTTTACCCATGTTGTATGTTTCACACCCCAGGTAAGTAAGTAACAATATCAATATTAAAAAAAAACTAGTTTAAGGTATTCTTCTATATTCGAAGCAAAATAAGCCATACAACTTTATTTTATTTTGTGCTGCATCGGAATTCATTATTATTTTGACATAATAATACCTAATCAAAATAACAATGTAGACATTTACCCATTTTGTGACATCCCGGGTGCATAAAATATCGCATTGCATGAATTACTTATTTATTTTGCACTTTTTATGTGGAAATATCGTAAAAGCCTATTTTTTTATGAATAAAAAAACTGGTCTGGAAACCTCAGAGCCTGTTTGCCTATCAGTGATCTAAAACTACAGTCAATCAATTACTTGCATTATTATTACACGAGAAATTAATTTCGTAATTTCGTATTTTCTTCGAAAAGCGATTGTAAATTTTGCGTTGCGGAATCCTAAAAAGATTTTCTTGATACTTAACGACGACCCTCTGACTTAGTAAACGTTCAGATGAATTAGGAAGCTCATATTTCTAATCTGGGTCTGAGCTTATAATTTAAGTCGTTACTTTTTTTTTTATCATTCATCTTTTGTCTTTGCGTAGGCAGGCAACAAACGGGTTGGTTTGTCTTTTTGGATAGGCAGAGGGATGTAGCTGTTCGTTACTATATCAAACAGATTTGTAACATCGAGCAATGCAGCGGTATAGCCATTTGAAAATGTACTATAATTATTATTTGAGATGGATGTGAGTGGCTAGGGATCAATCAGAGCTAGTTGCAAATAGGAGAGGGATGTATCCAGTAGTAGTACTCTCTGTAAGGTGATGATTGTTAGCCGTGAGAACCTATATGTTTACCTATTTATAACTCAAACTCAAAGCATTTATTTCAAATAAACCATTTACAGGCACTTTTGAATTGTCAAAGAGTCGGTCAGTTAGTCAGAAAGTGGAAGCTATTTGCCCATTCCAAAACAAGAAACTCCAAGGACACTCTTTTAAATCAAGATATTACAAAATCCTGGGTAGGTACATTATTCTTGTCGCTTCTATGTGAGAACAATGTAAAAAACAAAAATAAATATATTAAAAAAAAAACAGTTCAAAATATAAGATTAAAAGATTACAATATATATATAATATATATCATTTGTACCTTTTCGTTTAATAATAAAGTTATGTACGTTCGAGGAGTTTGTTAGGATGCGCGGGGCTGAAGAAGGTGGGCGCGGGGCAGGGGAGCGCGGGCGCGCGACGCGAGCCGAGACCGCGAGCGAGTAGTCGTCGATGTTATCCAAGCAAACCGCACGGACATCCTCCTCGACCGCGACATTTTCGAAAATCTATCTTTACTCTTGGTTTCTTCATTACCTCCCCTACAATGATGATGGTTGTGAAGGAGGAGGCGTTTTTTCTTTTTCATGTACGCACACCAATTTCTCCGTGATTACTTGGCCGTATTAAGCGATTGTTTTTTTAATTTGATAGAGGAAGCCCGAGTGGTGGATTAATGTTAATCCATATCATATATATTGAATATATTATAACATTCACATGGTAAATTCCATACACAAATTCGTTTGCCACTAGTTTGAAAAAGGCTAGGCACATATATATATCTGCCTAGCCTTTTTCCAATTATGTTGGGGTCGGATTCCAGTCTAATTGAATGCAGTAACACCAGTATTTTAATTTTACTTGGAGCGACTGCCTATCTGACCTCCATGACGCAGTTACTGGCTAACACGATACCCCTTGGCAAGACAGGTGGTCAGACTTTCGAGCTTTTGATTCCCCATAACCACTGTCAAAACTCTACGACTGACAGTCGGCACCAACTGTTCAATGTGCTTTCCGAGGCACGGAGGGGTCTCGGTGTGTCATGGATGGTCACCCATACACGCACCGACCTCGGTAAGCGTTGCTTAACCGTAAAGATCGACTCATATGGCTGTTATTATTAATCCACTAGCCTCTCGAATTTTCGTAGGGTATCACCACTAAAAAGTGAAAAATAAAAAACTCATACCAAAAAACAACAACCTACATAAAAAAACACTACAAAGTGAACAATAACTTTAGTTTCAAAAGTCGGTGGCAAAACATAATGAAACAAAACTAAAGACAAAGACATCGACTTAAAGTTATTTTACACATAAATCAACATGCAGCAAATTTCCTATGACTTCTATTTATATTAATACCAGAACTAGTTTTGTACAACCTGCAACGTGGTTAGACAATACCTTGAAGTGAAATCAAGCAATCAGGCGGATTGTTGAGCGGATGAAAAAGGAGCGAACAGTAGCCGTGTTGGCACCCGGCCGATACCGGATGCTCGCTAAATCTGTTTACTAGGGAAACTCGAGGAGGACTGGCCATCGAAAAGTTTCTAAAGTTTATACTTTAGCTTAGAAACTTTTATAAATAAAGGTACCTAATAGTACTATCCTTGCTTTTTTTTTTAATTGTTTGCTTCCTAGCCTAATTGTTTTAGTTTAGTATAATATTATTAATTAAATTTCAAGCCAACAACATATTGTAGTGAACGCTATGTACGCCTTAACTGTCACTATGCGTATTAGTCCTCATTAGTCAATAGTCGTCTGTACCACAGCCTTAAATTGACCACACGTTTCTGATACACCCTGTATAATAGGATTGTTTCTAGCATAAGTGTGTGTGTTTGATGTGGCTGGCCTTTTCACACTAATAGATAAATAGTAATACTTTTTTTTTTTTTGGTTGGGAAATTATCAAATAACTTCACCCATGTTCCTTCATTTGCGTGTGTGCCAGGGCCACGAAATCCCTTTCGGACAAACTCGCAAGCCTGGCCCTAATGGACCCCATCAATTCGTGCTGACATCTCTTTGAGGCGCGCATAGAACACAACGCGCCGTCGACCCGGGCCTGGGCGTCTACTCCCTATTCACGAAATCCGTAATTTGGGCTGAAGTTTCGGGCGTTTCCTACTCCGTATCACTTACGGACATACGATTAGTTCGGAGCCCGAGTTAAAAATGAGTGACAACATGATTTGATAGTGTTCACTAATCCCGATGTATATTTGCCCGTTGGAAAAATTTAATTTGTCACTTGTTTTGACGGATCATTTATTTTCTTTTTTACAGGCCCGTATCTTCGTTGACGGACTTAGGGAGTAGACCCCCTGGTCCGTATCGCACGGTGAGCTACCCATCGCTCACCGTCCGCAGGCCCGCGCCTATGGTGGCCGGAAATCGGCTTGCGACTCCTGACGCCCAGGGCGTGTCCTGCGGCGACTAGGGGCGTGAGGGCGCGAACCCTGCCTCTCCCTCACGCGTTCCGCCTCCTCCTTCGTGACCATTACTGCTTTGCAGAAGGAGGTGATGGCCTCCCATGCACTCTCGCTCCGAACCAAGGCCTGAACCAGACACGGCGGTGCTCCGCCCAAGCCGGGCAGACTTCCACCGTATGCTCCACCGTATTCTCTGGGCGACCTGCGTCAGGCGGTTTTGTGGACACGAATGAGAATTGTGACTTGACATGCAGGCATACCACACTAGACTGAGCGACTTTTACCCACTAGGATAAATGTATCGAATTACGATTTTGTTCGCTATGTCCCGTCTATTGTTAAGTAAATAATTTAATGTCTTTGGTCACTTGTAATGTCTTGATTTTCGCCACTGACAATAATATTGCCAGCATTTTGATAATTGATATAGGTAACTTTCTCATTTAAAGTTGTTATTTATTTATTTATCCTTTCACTGGAACGTCATACAGCAATTACACCAACAGAGCAAAAAATTACTTCATGTGTAACATGTGTGCAGTGGACATCGAACGGGTGGCGATGGATCACGCACGCCCACGCAGCGTCAAGACACTTTTCCATATTTTCTTAAATCCATCCTATTGCGCACATTCTTTGCGATTTTTTGAGAATCAATGAATTTTTTTAAATAAATATAATTTTTATTATTGAAAAAAACGTCAAATTTGGATGTGTCATCCTGTTTGACAGATGTAGGTATCAGAGAAAGTATTATTTTTCTATTTATGTAATAGATTTAAAAATCGTTTGACAGCCTCCTTCAAATACAACTTTTATCCTTTAAATACAACAACAACAACAAGAGGGTTTTCGATGTGTAGCCAACCTTGAAATTTATTTATAGTGTTTATTTATTATTAGTGCGCCTTGTATTGTCATCCCTCCACACTGGGAATGAAACTAAGTTCATTTAGCTTCGCTCATCTAACTACCGCGTATTTTCATACTTCGGTTCACCGCGAACTAAGAACCGAAGTATGAAAAGACGCGGTAGCTACGTGAGCGAAAATAAACGAACTTAGCTTCGTTCCCAGTGTGGCCCGCGCTTAACACCCACGAAAGTTCTAGTATAACACTATAAAGCCCTTGTGGCTTTTTCGTTGAACCCTATGTATGACAGGCTAAAAGCCAAAGATTTAAATCCCTAGATTCGCCCGACTGCACCAAAAGATGGTCAAGTTTCTATTTCGTCTCGCTCACCCATACTGAAAATCGTATCTATCGTTTCATGCAAGAAGTGTGAGCTCACTCTTCTCAGTATGGACACATTTCGTGGGAAATAGGTACGGTGAGGGCGAATCTAACGATTTAAATCTTTGCTACAAGCGTAATTTATTCATGAGTTCCTCTTTCATAACTTTAGATAGTTTCAAAATTTTCAGTTTTAAATATGAGCAAAAGGGGTAGGCAGAGCTGTATTAGGTACACCCACATTTCGTCTGTTTTTAAGTCCTAAGTCCTAGTTTAATTGGGCGAGCATATTATTGCCACTAATCCTACAGAAACTTAAATTCTGAGCTCCTACTGAGATTTTCCAAAATGGAACAACTCAATGACACTTTGTCTAACTTGGTGATTAAGACCGAGAATCCGAGCTCAGCAATCGCGCTTGCGACTACACACACTACACAACGAGGCAGTCAGAAAATAGTATAACCCAATATTTTTAGAACAACTGTTAAAACCCTGCGTCGACATTACTAAAGTGTAACCCTGTCAGCTACACAATATTATGATGGATCGAGTTTAGTAAAGCAGCCATCTACTCGGTAAAGTGCTGAAAGTAATTAGGGACTTATTTCAACCACCTACTTCTACCCTAGAATGTTTTTGTTGAAGACTTTCAAGGGAAACTGCAGATAAACGATTATGTCGGACTTCTTGGCGGGAAAGTGAAGCGTCAATCAGCGTCATGTTAGCAGTTTTGTTTTATTTTCTAAAATTTGTGTTTAATCGAATATTAATGTGTAATAGTGGTGGATTGTTAACCATTAAGTGTTCGTGAACCTGCATTAGTGTAGGCAAATGAAACAAAACAGTGCAACATCACATTAAGTTCTCTCAAGAAGTCCGCGCGAGGTTTCAGTAAAGTGCCCCACGTCTTTACTGAAACTCAAGGGGAGCGGGGCGGGATATTATCATCTATCATCTTTATCATGCAATGAATGGAGTTCATTTCATAATTTGTACTTGTTACCTAATTTTACATGACACTGGCTAAATGTACAAACCGTGCGAAGCCAAACAGAAAATGAAAAAAAAAAAAAAAAACATTATGTCAAAAGGTGGCCAGCGGCCGCCAGTTTGACAATTAAACCTCACGGTCATAGCTTGCCACATATTAGTAATCTGTGATCGTGACTCATCTCGAACTACTGTGTTTTGTTTTTATAGAAGGAAATCCTAATTAGGTACGATATGCCATTCTTGATATCCGCTGGCGGCCAGCTACAAATAGTATATTAAACTTTTTTTTTCTGAGAACGTTAGCATGTTGAAAATGCTTCATCAAAACGGACCTGAAAATAAAAGTGAAAAACATTATCTTCGTTTTGGGCTTGGCTGCAGTTCGCAAAGAAAGGGTCCGTAGGATAGATATATAGATTCAATATACTATAATGTACATCAAAATAATACAGCTCTTTTAAAGTATTGCTAATTCTACCTACATAAGGTACAACTGTCGGTATTATTTCTGATAGCGATATCTTTGAGAATTTTGGTAGGTACACACAGCTCCATTAACTGGTTACCCACCAAAAGATATGTGCGTTCAAATCCGTGATAAGCCCAAATTGATGTTTGTATTTTGCAAACACATTTAATTGTAATTAATGTATAGTTTAGTAAATAAATAAGTTTTTTCAATAAAACGTAATACTTTTATTATTGCGTATAACGACAAGCAATAATAGGGTTAACATTTACGAAAAGGTATTCCACACCTAAGTAGACTGTAGGTTTCAAGACCGCTTGCTGTGTATGAGATTGGAGTTTCAAATCCTTGGCACAAAGTGTGCTTTCTGTCATGCATTATTTATTTTTAATATAACGTACCTAGGTTTTAATTTTGTTTAAGTAATATTTATAAAAAAAATAAAAATCAAGAATAATTAAATAGTTTAATAATCTTTTAACAATAGTTATTATTTAACAAAACTGATCTTATTTTACTACAAAAATTTATATTTTACAATTTGTTCTGATAATTTACAGTTATCATAATAGATAATAAATTATATTTTGCCAACTGACACAAACGGGTCCTTAGCCAAGTGACATCCTGTAAGTGAACGTATACATCAAACGTTGTAGTTATAACTAGAAAGTATTTATTAATTTTATAAAGAAAACGTAAGTAAATACCCTCAAATTATAACATCTATCGATTAGACAGATACCTAAAGATATAGTGACTCGGATGATACTAGGTAACAATTTCATCGCAGTTCATATTGGGTTCGCTGGCTAGTTTGTCAAATGTTTGGTATGAGTATGACGATGGTCGGTGATGCGATGGTTGTATCCAAGTCGAAACAATAAACTCTTTTTCAAGTATTCTTCAGATTATTCGTAACCATGGAAAGAAGGCGTGAGTATATGTATGTATGTGTGTGTATTCGTAACAAATTCAATGTTGTAGCAGTGTAACATTTTAAAACTTGAGGGGTTAGCACATACTGACGCTGTGTGTACATACAATGGCGGTCTTATCTCTGATAGCGGTATCTTATATAAACCCTTTGGACGCACTGAACGAACTTAAAATTAACAAGTGGGGGAGAGGGGGCAGTCAGTGGTGTAGAGTGCTACAAGGATCTTATGGCGCCTGAATGACATTGATAAGGGGGCGTTGTTGGTAAACATTTGATAAGCTGTCACTGTCATTGTGTATTGACATAATAAGATGGCGGCGTTAGTTCTGAATTTGGCCACGTGCAAAAATAATTTTATAGCTTTGTACTCATATCACATAAGACGTCTACTGCTGCACATAGGCCTCCCCCAAAAGGGGGGGGGGTGGCAAAATCGCCAGGCTTGGCAGGCAAGTTGGCGTTGTACTCATAATTATATGTACCACTAATAAATCCGCAATAGTTTACTGATTCCACAAATATCCAATACAAACAAAATCAAATTCGAGTTCCCCTAGTAACGCTTCCCAAGATTAGACAGAGCTGAGACAGTTTCATTTGGCGCGTCTGCATCGGAACCAGCCCTGAATAGCAAAGAGCCAGCTGGAACCGCTTTAAACTGGATCATCCAGACAAAATGGCCGCCGAATTGTATTGAAGTCGCAACGAATTGTTTATGAGAAATCTGTTGTTTAGTTAATTAAGATTTTCTGATGAAGATAGAGATATTTTTTTCTAACGATAATTTGAAATAAAAGAGGCAATTTTTTTGTGCAGAAGTTCTGGATTATTTAATTTATGAACGTGTATTATGGCTGAATCATTCAAGTTAACACGCACAATAAAATACATGTTCTATTGGATACAGTTATAGAACATTCTAATTACTTACTTTTTCTGTATGAGACGATAAAACATGTTAATATAATAATATAAATAATATTTAAAATAAATAAAATTTATTTATTTATTTATATATTGGTACTCCAACGACTTATTCACTAATTACATATTACACAAATGAACTTATACATCTATTTGTATGGTGAATTTGTCACTTACAGAAGTACACGGCTTAGACATAGATAAATAATACATACCAATTATGACAATTAATAAAAGTGATTTAAAAAGAACTATCTTTTCTTTTTGTAACAATAAAAGTCAAATATTTATTGAAATAATGTAAATTAAAAATTAATGCACTTCAATGATTTGATGTAATTGTAAATTGATTTTGCATACCGTTAAAACGGTGAGACATGGAGCACTATGCAATGATACGAACACCTTTGTAAACATACCATATTATTATTTCTGGCACATCAATATTCTATTCTATGAGGGGTTACGGGTCGTCAGAAGCCCAAAAGTCTGACAACCAGTCTAACCCAGGGATATCGTGTTACCCAGTAACGGAGATCAGATAAGCAGTCGCTCCATGTAAAATACTGATCTTCAGGTGCATCCGGTTAGACTGGAAGCCGACCCCAACATAGTTGGGAAAAGGCTAGGCAGATGATGAATCTATTCTATGAGAATACTTTGAATGCATCCAGTATAAAATTATAAACTCCCCTGCCATCATTTCGAACCAAATAAAATAAGTCACGTGGGCGAAAATTTAAATTTCCCACCAGCCAAAAACTTACTTACATTTCCACAATACTATGTCCTAATAACTGATACTTTTAAACTACCCACATGACAAGTGCTGCCTCTAGAATGGAACATGTTTGTATAATGGAACCAAGCCAGAGCTTCAGAACTTTCTACAAACTAGTTATTTTCGTATTGGAATAACATTATGAGAGTGTTAAGGGGGTGTTGTACAGTTTAAAGTTAAATTGGCTGGATGGAATATTGAATGTTATTAAGCTCTTGGAATTATAGTTTAGGGAGCGTAGCTTTTGGAAGTGATGATACTTAAGTATGGCTGGTGTATTCTGGGCTACAGACAGCCCCTGGTATCATTCTGAATGGTTATTTTTTTACAACAGCATGAGCTTTTTCTAGCCGTTTTCGTATAAAAAGCAATAGAATGACGAATGACACGGGTGCACTCTGCGCATCCTGTTTTAATTTTGAAGCGTGCTTTTATCATTGTATAAATTATTGACTCCTAGTGTATACTTTTTTGGCCACCCAGAGATTTAAGTCAATCTATTGAAACCAGCGTATCACACCATATTGCTCTGAGATCTAAGCAACCATGCTCATTTGCAGCAGTCAAATCTACATATTATCTTTCAGTTTCTTTTCTTCTGGCCACTTTTCCAAAATAATTTCGCCCTCTTATTGCCTCGCCTCTCATGCACAAGGTTGTGAAATCAAAACAGGGCAAGTATTAATGTACATTTTTCAATTCATATGTACTTTCTGCGTTTATCTTGCAAATCACTGACTTCGGTGCAGGAAAATCCTAGTGAGGGAACCTGAACTTATAGTTAATATAAATCTGAAGTCACCAACCCATCTTGAGCAAGCGTGGTAATCAATGCTCGTGCCTTCTCTGTATCAGGAGAGGCCTTTGTCCTTCAGTGGGACAATGACTGGTATTATTAAAAACTTTTCCGTCCATCATTTAACAAAGCATACCTTCGCCTTAACACATTCTGAACCGACCGCCGTTCACTTGAAGTTATTCTTATTAAACTCGAACAAACTTAATGGCCGATCTTATTCGAGTACTGCAATATTTCAGCGACTATTAGAGCGTAAATCATGAAATGTGAAATAAAGTTTCAGGAGTGGGAAGGTAATAACTTTGTCGATGTGGTGGAAGAAGGATCTAGTGTGGGTTTTTATTTTAGGCTCTTCATTGTAGGGTTCGTTTTACACAAAATATGTCTATAAACATCAGCTATCAATCAATCTGCCTAACCTTTTCCCAACTATGTTGGGGTCGGCTTCCGGTCTAACCGGATGCAGCTGAATACCAAACGGGCGACTTCCTGTTTGATTTCCACAACCCAGATACTGGATAACACGACACCCCGTGGTAAGACTTTCGGGCTTCGAACTACCCGTAACGACTGTCAAGGATCTACAAATGCCAGCCGGGAACAACAACTTAACTTCTTCTTCTTCTTCTTCGTCTTGATATGTAGTGGATGGTCACCCATCCACAATATAAATATTTGTCCAATATTGGATTGGTGATCATAAAGGCAGTGGTGAAGAATACTATACAAATTAATAAAGCAAGTTTGTGACCATGATAAAAAACCTAAAAAACGATGATTAAATATTGGTTTATGATCCGAATTATTTTGCAACTATTTAACTAAATTAGTTTTCCTAATGATTTTCTACACGGGTTTTTGTACAAAACAATCCTCATCTAATCTTGAACTTTAAATATCACCTCTGATTAACAAAACAGCAACAGCAAAAGTATGAAAATATTTTAAAATCTTTCTTCAATGGAAAAAACATCTCACATACATAATATAAAAATTTTATACATCCACATTATATTCAATTTCCACTATCTATTGTATGCAAACAAATTTAAGCGAACTCACACATTCAAAGAATTGCGATAAAAGGCTACGGGCGAGGTCATGGACCGCGTAGCGCCTCTACGAGTGTCGCTACGAGCTGCTACGAGCTGCTGCGATAGCTCTACGAACGTAGACTGAAAATAGGATTGTATTGATTTATGGACAGAGTTTATTTTGACTTTATTTATTAAAGGAAAGTAGTTTTTTTTGTATATTCAGAAGGAAGAAATGATATGAATTTTATTATAGTTTAAGTGGAGCCTTCAAATTAACGTGTTGGGTATAAGCTGCCCAACTTTTCTCCGGCCTATAAATATTGAGAAAAAGAATGATGGTTAGGTTTCATCGAACGTTAGTTACTAACTAGTTTATCTTTGTAGGAAACCAGCTTTTCTCTATAAGTGCTACTGGGACGCTCACCGAGAATTCACTGGTTTAAATATCATCACCTGCCTTGACTTTAGCCAACTATGTTGGGGTTGGTTTCTAGTCTAACCGGATGCAGCTGAATACCAAATCGGGTGACTTCCTGTTTGATTTCCACAACCCAGATACTGGATAACACGACACCCCGTGGTAAGACTTTCGGGCTTCGAACTACCCGTAACGACTGCCAAGGATCTACAAATGCCAGCCGGGAACAACAACTTAACGTGCTTTCCGAGGCACTTTCAGAGGTCTTGATACGTAGTGGATGGTAACCCATCCACAGTTTAAATATATTGGGAAAAAATCCAGAAGCGATCAAACCTAAACATAATTAGAAAAAACAGTTATTATCCCCAAACTTTTTTCAAACCAAACATAAAATATTCAACTACCCATCAAAAAATCATCCAATATTATTCGTCAGCACTTCGGCGTCAGATCGCGTGTCATCGTCAGACTAAATTTCAAATCGTTACAGATTTGCATAATTGCATTACCAGGCCGGAGGGAGGCTTTCATAAAAAATGTATTAAGAGACACCTGGTTTCCCCGTAACTTTTGCCTCTAAAAAATTATTTATATAAAACTTCTTTCATAAATCAGGATAAAGTTGTTTACAAAGTAATCTCGCGACCCGGTTCCTCCCGCGAATATTTTATATTACCGCTGTATATAAAAATAAATGACACTTTCAGTTTTGAACGTTTCGAGATATGTTTTAAGTTGAGTACCTGATGGTTAATTGGTGAAGTTTTTATGTTTTACTTCTTGGTTTCGTGGGGTTTTAGGGCGTTTTTTACTTCTTGGTTTCGTGGGGTTTTAGGGCGTCACTTGCCGTTGGAATAAATAACAGCATTGATGCCTACTGAGTGCATGCGTTCTGCTGTTTTGATTGGGCACTTGTCAGTTGTTGCAAAGCTATTAGTACTTAGTGCACAAAGCCTACTTACTTTTTAGGGTTCCGTACCCAAAGGGTAAAACGGGAACCCTATTACTAAGGCTCCGCCGTCTGTCTGTCTGTCCGTCTGTCACCAGGCTGTATCTCATGAACCGTGATAGTTAAACAGTTGAAATTTTCACAGATGACGTATTTCTGTTGCCGCTATCGGGTGAAATGGGATGATACCGTCTCTGAGCCGTATGGGTTGGAGTGCGGGGTGATACAGGGTGGTCTGACGTCTCCCAGGCTCTTCAACCTCTACGTGAATGACCTGAGAGTCGCACTCAGCAGCATGCGTGTCGGATGCAGTGTTGATGTTTGTTGCAGCTATAGCTTTGTGTGGGCGGGCACGCCCATTATGCCTGGAGGCTTTTATTTAGGTACGTTCTGTTTACGTTATTTCTGCTTGAGTATTGTTTTCGACGATTTTTATGTTTTTTTTTGGTATAGTGGCGTGTGCTAGCTAACATAAGGCAAATAATCTAATGTTGTGTTGCGTAATGCAAATTCTTTTACATTTTATTGTATAGATTCAAGTTTTATATCTGAACAGACAGCTGTGCTGCTGGGGAGTTTGTTGCGCCACTTCTTCTTCCCAGCTAAAGCACTAGGAAGTGGTGAAGGGTGGGCGTTTTTGGGGGACTGTCTTATGTAATTTTTGACGTTCGAAAAGTGCTGATTCTCAGCCTAGTTTGAATAAATGACTTTTGATTTGATTTGATTTGATGGGGTTAGAATTAACAACATCAGCTATGCAGATGACATGGTGCTGCTGGGTCCGTCAGCGGGAGCAATCAGGGAGATGCTTAGAACGTGTGAGACCTACGCTGCCGCACATGGATTAAAATATAATGAAAAGAAATGTGAATACATGGTCTTTGAGGTCAGCGGCAAACGCCGTGGAGAGGGACCCGAGTTGCTTATTAGCGGGTCACCAATTAATAGGGTGTCAACTTTTAAATACCTAGGGCATTGTCTTGCCGCTGACCTCAGGAACGATGTAGACATTGAGAGGGAGCGCAGGGCTCTAGCGGTCCGGAGTAATATGTTGTCCCGTAGATTTGCGCGGTGTACAGACCAAGTTAAAGTAACACTTTTTAAGGCTTACTGCCAAAGTTTGTACACGGGCAATCTATGGGTCAATTATACTAAGAGATCGCTGGATGCCCTGCGCGTCCAATATAACAATGCTTTCAGGATCTTGTTGAGGCTGCCTCGATACTGTAGCGCGTCGAATATGTTTGCGCAAGCCCGCACCGACGGCTTCGGTGCTATTGTACGCAAAAAAACTGCGTCGCTTCTGAGGAGAGTGAGGGGCGGTCAAAACAGAATCCTGAAAACTGTAGCCGAGAGCTTCGGCTCTCCGATTATGCAGCAGTTTGTGCGGAGGTTGATTGTTACTAACACTAGGCAATAAGTTATTTTTTGTATGTTACTAACACCATATGGATAATTGTGTCCGAAATAAAGAGTTTCTATTCTATTCTATAACAACAAATACTAAAAACAGAATAAAATAAATATTTAAGGGGGCTCCCATACAACAAACGTGATTTTTTTGCTCTATATTGATAACGGCAACTGATGCTTGAAATATTCACAGAATATTTAGTTATATATTCACTTTAAAAATAAATAATTAAATTAAAATAAAACAAATATTTAAGGGGGGCTCCCATACAAAAAACGTGATTTGTTTGCCGTTTTTATGGATAATGGTACGGAACCCTTCGTGCGCGAGTCCGACTCGCACTTGGCCGGTTTTTAGTTAATCTTTCTACCTTGGACTTTGCATTAAACAATAAGTTGCGTGAATAATTCTTGAAATTAATAATGTAAGAATTAGCAATAAAGAACCATTTTCACTATCCTATCTCCTTGTAGATAAGAACAGAATTTGTGTAAAAATTCTAATCTCTGAAACTTGTGTCACAGACTCACAGTATTATTCATGAGGCCAATTCTATCGAAAAATTTACGATTATTTGAAAAGTAATCGAGATACCTACCGCCCGGGGGCTAACAAGGCACCTCCTTATTTGTCCCCAGGTATGAACTACCCAGCTTTCATATGAAATGTTTCAAGTTTTTCACAAAGCATTCGTTTAGAAGTTTTTGGTACATTACATTACTGTGTCAGTCCCGCTTGTAAAAGTGTTTAGGATTCCTAAACTATTCTTTGGAACTTTTAGGTCTATTTCTTAAACTTTTTTGTGATTTTTTGTTGGTGTTACTAGACTTGGTAGTTTGGGTTGTCTTTGACACAATATTTACCTTTTTATGGGACTGAGAGCCTGAGACTTTATTAAAGTCTTGTACTTTCTTAATCAATATATTTTGGGAACAGGATAATATTCAGATTTTGGATCTAATCTTTGTCATCGATCACAAAAATATACAAAATGTAAAATCTTAATCTGATACTCATTTACCTCAGTTGCCACTGATTCTCAACAGCTAATGCAAAAAAAAAACCTGTCAAGAGCGAGTCGGATTCGCGCACCGAGGGTTCCGTACGTATGTATTTAAGATGAGAGACATCGTTTTATTTTTCCTGTAATCTTTACATAAACTTCTATCAAATAAAATAATTTCAGATGTTTTTCTATGCAAACTTCGGAGATAAGGGGCGGGAACGGTATTTTTTTTTTACATTTTTCATTCCAAAGTCGAAAACAATAAAGCCTAAAAAAAAAATGTTTGAGAATTTGCAAACAGCGTTCTTTCATATGATACCTCCTAGTAGACTGCATTCAAAATTTTGAGACTAAGGCTCTGTTGCAATTTTTTTTTTTCTTAATTTCTTTCTTGTTTGAAAAATAGTTGGGCAAACGTCATCCAAAACTATTCCAAATTTTAAGTTGATAGCATTAGTAGTTCTTGAGTCATCCAGCTGTGAAAGACAGACAGACTTAGTCTCACCAGAGGTTCCTTTTTACCATTTTGGTACGGAACCCAAAAAACTACGCAACCACTTTCAAATTACCTTGCATGGCACTCACGCGATCATTTCACCCTTAATAAGATTTGGACTCAAACAGAACCATTTCTCATAAACTAGTCAGTTGTACAGGTACAGGCTTTACACAGCTAGCCACTATTTTCACACAACAGACTCAATTCTAGCCACCATAGCTTCTCTAAACGACTTAAGCCACCGACTTTCATTCGTAAGAACAGCAAGCAGATCTCGGGAAGTCACTGGAGCAGTGATATTTAACGTCGGCCCATAAAATAGTACAAGTGGTCAGGGGTCTTGCACCGCCCCTCTGTTTATAGCTCGAGAAATAATGGCTGAGAGAAATAGTCTCCTATTTTAAAGTAGGTATCTTTTGTCAATGGTAGTGTTGTGCGTTTTGTGAGAACTGTGGGCTTAGCACGAACATGCGGAGTTAACGTTACGTAAATTCAAACGAATTTAAAATTGAAAAGACTCGTTTTGCACATTATATTTACCTAAATTTAAGACTTTAATTATACTTATGTGTGATACGAATTGAGCTTGTTGCAAAAAAAAAAAAAACAAAATGCCTTTACGCCACGCGATTGTGCTAGGGTCCTTAATAAGAATTGAATCTGTTTCGTAAAGTTTTATATTATGTTTATAGTAATTTGTATTACTAATCCTATTTACCGCACCAAATCAGCTTAATATTATAATTATGTGTTTGTTACAAATTCCCTTCAAAAAAGTTAAATGTGTGGTCCGAAATTAAAACCTTCCGATAATAATCCGATTCTTA
Organism: Tiliacea citrago; assembly: GCA_963921375.1. Taxonomy (NCBI): domain Eukaryota; kingdom Metazoa; phylum Arthropoda; class Insecta; order Lepidoptera; family Noctuidae; genus Tiliacea; species Tiliacea citrago. The sequence continues at coordinate 24,090,356 of OY992798.1, forward strand.
TAATAAATTGTTCAACGACCCGTTCGACGTTGTTTGACTAATACATAAAGCTAATTAAATACAAATAGTTCAAGAATATTTTTTCTATCACTTATGAAATTTTAAAGTAATGACCCTTCCTACATTTACTGCTCCATTTTTGGCGAAGTGTTGACAATAAATACGTCACAGTCAACTGATTCTTGCTTTCAAAAAATCTTCTTATCACCTACATAGATCGACGTCATGAATAATGTAATGCAGTCTCAAGAAAAGCCATTACGACTCTGTTCGCAATAAGACTTCTAAGTGTAAAAAGGTTACACAAGTTTTATGTAAAATTCCTTTCAGGCACGAAGTACCTTCTAGGATTTCTTTGAAATTATGTAAATAACTTATTATATTTATGTAAACGAGTATATAAATGTCAACGTTATGAAAAAAAAATAGTAATTTACTCGGCTGTGAGTGACATTCATGTTACGTCATACATGAATGAAGTTTAAGGGCTGGCGCGGTGCTGTTTAGAATAATAATTATCCTAACTAATATTATAAATGCGAAAGTTTGTTTGTTTGTTTGTTACCTTTTGCCGCCTAAACCACTCAACCAATCATCCTGAAATTTTGCATACACGTTGTCAGGTGTACAGAAACGGACATAGGGTACCTTTTATGCCGAAAAAATTAATGTTCCCAAGGAAAGCAACAATACCAATCTTTTGATAATAGATGGCGCCACGTGTCTTTCGAATCATGATTGAATTAAATTATGGGATGTTTAAAAAGCAGAGTACAACCCGAAATGATAGTCAAATTCTAAATTAACGGGCGCGAAGCCACGGGCAAAAGCTAGTAATATATAAATGTAGCTATACAAAGATCATTTGGCGCAAAAATAAGAACTAAGGTCATCTTGTTTTTGCAATACATTTTACAAAACAATTTCACAAATACTTAACAACAGTGCCTACCTGTCGACGTCACTCCAGCACCAAAAGTTCCTTGTAGTACTGTAGTTAACCCCTGTTGGTTTTCTCAAAACCAGACATAAACAGTTGCAGTTTTAACAAATCATAAAACAACACTGTTTTGTTTCTTATGTTTTTTAAGAGTGATAATAATGATTGCGTCGTTATAAAATAAAATAAAAATAGCCTTTATTTCCTCTGACCTTAATACATAAACAAGTAATAACACTACAATACTAATAACATTTTGTTTTATGGTAATTAACCCTTCATTATTAATAATTATCAGATATCAGGTCAAGCTGTTTTGTGACATAGGCCTCTTTATTCCTGTCCCAAGCTGTTCTTCTCCAACCGTTTAGCAGTTTACCCTCCCATCTGTTCACCTGCCATGTCTTCTTCTACGCCTTTTTCCATTCCTCGGGTACCATTCTGTGACTTACTTCGTTATACTTTACGTTAAATGTTTGGGATTGTTACGTATGTATAGTTTTTGTTAGTATTTCTTTTGAACGCTTATTGACAAACTTCCACTAACTCAAATGGTGGAAATGGAACGCTACGATTTATGGTTGCTTTAACTTATGATATGGCACAGGCAATTAAATCGCACTGTGTTAAACAGGCGTTATCTATTTGATTGGACAAATGAGTAGCTCTGTTATAAAGAAGTCATGAACTTTTTTTCATTGAGAAGACCTCCAATTTTAAACAACGTCATTTTACTTTCACGACCTTCACGTAACTCCTCCATTTTAATTTCTACACAACTCTGCTACCTTAAACAACTATCTTCCTTCCATTACCACCTAATTTAACCTCAATAACTTGCCAAAAATACAACACGGAATAAAATTCGGACACGTGTCAACCCTAAATTCGAGTGAAATGGCGCTTAATGCCCTCACGCGCTAGGGCTGTGCAGTTTATTTCCACGTGACGTTTTATGCGTTAATTAAAGTTTTTAAAGGGTGTTGTACGCGTTGCGACTCGCCAATGTTTGAAGAGACTGGTCACTTTGATTTTGGGGCTGTATTTTTTTTTTCATGTATTTTTTGTATGTGGTATCTTATTTGGGGTTTTACGGTGCAAACGTTAATTCTTTTTGACCTGGCTGATTTATTAACAGTTGGAACTTAACTTAACAAAAGGACACTGAACTAGAGCCAATAGAAGTTTTATTGTTATGACGCCTAAGGGCGTTTAGCGTTTCTGAATGTGAACGGGAGTCAAAACCGTGTCTCCTAAATACAGATTACTCTGTGATCTTGGTAGGAGAGAAGAGATTCACCCAACAATAAATTCACTGTACCGGCACTATCATATATTAATAATGCATCAAAACCTTTACGTATCTAAATAAATTATTATTATTAATAATGGCTGTGCAAGGTTCTTATGGCGCATCGCCAAAATTTGAACTAAGCCGCCGCACAGTGGGCCCATACTGAAAATTTGCGGACTTAGGCAACAAAGTTCCAATATCGATGCGATTTTTTTTTATATGACGTGTTATGATATTCCTGACCACTTTTATTCTTATAAATTTTTTTCTAAAGTTGATAGTTTGTCTTGAAAAAAATTAATTACATTTTTTTGTATGGAGCGAATCACGTTTAATTTTTTTTCTTCAATTGTATTAATATGTTGGGTGTGTGGCGTGAGTATATGATAGCTAGGGTCATTCTCTATCCACGAAAAATAAAATCAGCGCCGGCCATCCGCGGCAGCGCAAGTAATCATTCGATAAAAAAAAAATGTTTTGTAAGATTTTGCCATTTAAAATAAATTCAAAGTATATTTTTGTTTCATGTAGCTGTTTTGACCTTCTTTTTAGTTCAATATATAGTTTTCATAGCGCATAGGTACTTATAACTAATTATTCTGGTAGAAATTTAGTTATTATTGCTATGTTGTCGGTAGCACCTGCATTGTGATTGATGACTCATTTGTTTGTGCGCTCGGCTAAGCGCATAAGTAATGAGTCATCGTAAAATGCTCGTCTCTGATTGGCTGAATATTTTTCACTCACTGTTATAAAAAAAAAAATTATTTAATTAGGACCTTGATCCATAATGTTAGTAATACACAATACCTATGCTATGTTAGTAACAAATGCAACTCAAATTTTAGTTCAAATACCTGTTGCACTCACTTGACGCACCAGGTACCTACATGCACATGTACATGCACCCAATGTGCCATAATGGTGCAACACGGCTTATCACTGATGACCTTCAGAATGTCGTTGACGCTCCCACGCACTCTGCGCATCATGGACGCATTTATTTTATTTTTATTTTATTAGAACTATGGCTGGATTTTGTACCAACCTAGATCTTTTTGTGAAATTAAGAAGTGGCGGTGATCTGAAAAATCATATGTTTCTATATGAAAGTATCATTTCTGTCTTGACTACTGAAGTTTCTGAAGAAGACAAGAACCGAATCAAGGAGTTCTGTCGACTTTTTTGTGTAAATCTAAATAAAAAGTGGATAGAATCAAGTAGAAATCAAAAAACTTTTATGAACCGTGTAAGTAATCGCAAGTGGTTGGAAAAAAAATCAAGTGGTCTGTCTGTGACAGTGTTGATCTGAGAAGTGAGATGGGCTTTTCGGACGCAGCCATATTTGAGCCCGTGGATATAGATTCCCATGTTCTTATTCTTGCAGTATGTACTGCGGAAGCGGGAACATCTACAGAAAAGGAGCACAGAAAACCGTTCGAAGAGTTAAGTAATAAGCAATAAAAAAGACGTTCTACTTCCATAGTAGAAGAAAATTCCGAGGAAGAGTTGCAGCACTGGTACATAACAAAATTGAAAGACAATGGCAAAAAGAATCTGACAAAAGTGGTCGAATACCTTTCCAGTAATCCAGATGCGCTATCCGAAGTAGACGAGCGACTATTAAAAAAGCAGAGCTTAAGTACTGTCTCTGAAGATAAGTGTTTAGCTCTTTATACATCAGTTGCGCTCTCGAAATGGAAGTACCTACTTAGCTCTTCGACAATTTCTGAAAGAAGAAAACTATGCTGCCTTTCCATCTTATCCAAAGCTTGTAAATGGCAAGAAAAGATGTTACCCACCACAAGAGAGTATGGAGATTACCGAAAAAGAGCTCACATTAAATTGCAAGCGCTATTGGACCACACTGTGAAGAGGATTCTACTAGATATTAATTCTGTTGATAGGTCTCAAAATGAAGAACTCAAGTTGACCTGGAAATGGGGACTTGATGGTTCTTCGTCGCAGAGTAATTATAAACAGAAAACGTCAAACACAGTTACAGAGTTCGATGATTCATCAGTAGTCATGATAAGCATCGTCCCTCTTGGGCTAGTGTCTTCTAGCTCATCATCTGGGAATGAAAATATAGTTTGGGAGAACCACACCTTGCTCAACTCTGTACTGTCGACCAGTGAAGTTCATTTTCACTTCGGAGACAGCTGATTTTATAAAGTCTGAAGAGTCTGAGATGAAAAAACAAATTGATGAACGGATATCTACACAGTGTGGAAATATTATTGTATCACATGAATTGCATATGACCATGATTGATGGAAAAGTGGCCAATATTATTGCTGAAGTACCATCATATGCAACGTGTCCCATTTGCTTGGCAAAACCGAGCGAGATGAATAATTTAGACGCTTTGACTTCCAAACCACTTCGCGAAGAAATTTACAAACATGGAATTTCTTCACTGCATATGATGATTCGGTGTATGGAATGTCTTCGCCATGTATCTTATAATCTGGATTTTCAACGATGGACTGCTAGAGGCGAACATAAGACTTTGAAACAAGCTAAAAAAAATACCACGCAACAAGAGTTTCGTGAGCAAACTGGAATGCTGATTGATATAGTCAAACAGGTATGTATTTAATTTTCGCTCTTTTTATGTTTTTTGTGTATTATATCTCTATGTATTGTAAATTACAGTATTGTTTTCCCATTTTAGGGTTTTGGAACTACAAATGACGGGAATACTGCGAGGCGCTTTTTCCAAGATTACAAAAGAACATCCAGAATAACGGGAATTGACGAAAATCAGATTTTTAGATTTTCCGTTATTCTACAAGCCATATCATCAGGCAAAAACATTGACTGTGAAAAATTTAGAAGATACTGTAGAGAAACAGCTGATGTGTACGTGCAACACTATTCGTGGTACTACATGCCAGTTAGTGTACATAAACTTCTAATGCACGGTGCGGACATCTGTAACCACTTTGGTGTTTTGCCAATCGGTAAGTAAAAAATAAATATAGTTTGATGTATTATTTGACTCGATTACGTTTTGACATTAAAATGTATGTACATATGCGTTTTAGGTACCTTATCTGAAGAAGCTTCTGGAGCCCGTAATAAGGACTTCAGAAACGTTAGGGAGAGGCACACTCGGAAAACGGGGAGAATAGCATCAAACGAAGACATTCTCCATGGACTTCTAATAAGCTCTGATCTCCACATATCCTACATAAGGCCTAAATTAACGAAACAGGTTGATAATGAGTTGTTGCCTGAAGCAATTCAGTTGTTACAGACTACTGAGCCTCCCTGTGACAGTGAGATTATGGAGGAAGAAGAATGCCTCATAGCAGAGTCCGAAAATTTGCCGGACCTACTAGCACTTCTGGAACAAGAAATAATGTGATCCGGCTCTAGATTATTCCTACAAAAGCCCATCAGGGCTAGGAATATGACAAACAGCCCTTTTGAGGGCTACAATTACTTCACCGTTTCATATTGATCATACGTACGATAACTTATACTATAATATATAATACATACGCTTGATTATGTAGATAATTATAAAAGACTTGCCCTATCATTAAAAAAAATAGTATAACCTGAAACTTATTACGATATTTTTTTAACAATAGATAACGTGCAGTTATAAAAATAACACAGCCAATCAGAGACGAGCATTTTACGATGACTCATTAGTTATGCGCTTAGCCAAGCGCACAAACAAATGAGTCATCAATCACAATGCAGGTGCTACCGATAACATAGCAATAATAACTAAATTTCTACCAGAATAATTAGTTATAAGTACCTATGCGCTATTAAAACTATATATTTAATAAAGAGAAGGTCAATCAGCCTAATGACATAAAATATATACTTTGAATTTATTTGAAATGGCAAAAAAAAATTTACAAAACATTTTTTTTTTTACCGAATGATTACTCGCGCTGCCGCAGATGGCCGGCGTTGATTTTATTTTTCGTGGATAGAGAATGACCCTAGCTATCATATACTCACGCCACACACCCAACATGTTAGTACAATATAAGAAAAAAAATTAAACGTGATTCGCTCCATACAAAAAAATCTAAATAATTTTTTTCAAGACAAACTATCAACTTTAGAAGAAATTTTATAAGAATAAAAGATGTCAGGAATATTATAACACGTCATATAAAAAAAAATCGCATCGATATTGGAACTTTGTTGCCTAAGTCCACAAATTTTCATTATGGGCCCACTGTGCGCCGTCTTGTTTTTTCAATACATTTTACGTAACAATAAAATCACAAATGTCACCACAACAACACCACCTCCCCTCAACCCTCGAACGAGCGCCAAAAGATCCTTGAAGGGCGGTACAAACTGTTTACTATGCAGTTGTCATAATATCCAGTCACTCTTTAAAATAAATATATCACAGCCTTACGATTTCTTCTAGTACAAAAATAAAGTTAAAAGTAGGGACACCACATAAGCCAGAAGCAAAACCGGAATGAGTTTTGATTTATAAATTAACATTCGAAGTAGATTAAAATCAAATCAAATAAATTTTAATTCAGTCGTAAGTACACCCTTATAAAAGACACCAGATTACAAATAACACATTATTATTAAATTATACAAAACAATCAATCAATAACAACAATATTACATTACACAAAGTATTATTTTAGCTGGAACATTAATTGCCATATACGAAGACATAGTTTACCTCGTATATGGCCCTCAAGATTCCATTGTCAGATTTATGTATTCGGTACATAAAAGACGCCTGTGACTTTCTCATGACTGCGTAAAAGTCATCTACTCTGTTTTCGGCAAACATGCCGGAAGCACTACACCGCCACGGCAAACCCCGTATGCATCTGAATGCGTTATTATATTGAACACGCAGCGTGTTGTAAGCACGCTGCGTGTATTTGTACCAAAGGCCACAGGTGTAAAGATTCCGGCAGTATGCGTTAAACAGGCTGATTTTCACTTGATTTGAACATTTCGCAAATCTTCGAGCCAGCATATTACTTTTGGCTGCGATTGAACGTCTTTGTCTTTCAATGTCCTCGTCATCTTTAAGTTTCTCAGTCAGAATATGATCCAAATATGTGAAACATTTCACAGATTCCAACTTAGCGTTGCATAGAAATATGTCCGGTATGTAATGTGCTGTTGTCGTAACGAAAACACATTGTTTGGTTCTTTTTAGCATTATACTTAAGACCATGCTTATCTGCATATACCTCACATATTCCTATCAACTTTTGCATTGCCGTGACAGACGGGCTGAGCAGAACCATATCGTCGGCGTTACTAAGATTATTTACAGGTACGTTAACTGAACAGCCTACCCCGGCTCCGCTCAGCTGCTCTATCAGGTCATTCACATATAGATTAAATAATATGAGTGATGTTAATCCGCCCTGTCTTACGCCCGTTCTGAGAAAATATTCGCTAAACAAGGCCTCCCCCCATTTAACTGCGTTAGCTTGGCCCTCATACCAATACTTCATAACGTAAACATATCATGTGGTATACCTGTTTTGAAATTTTTATCCCATACGTGTTATAATTTATTGTATCAAATGCGCGACTTAAATCCAGGAAACATGCGTATACATTTGTTTTTCTGTCTAGATAATATTTAACAGTTTTCTTTAGGGCAAATAAAGCAGTGTCAGTGGCGTGCTCAGCATGGAAACCAAATTGAGCGTTATTAAGGTTTATGTATTTTTGTATTTGAGGTTCTAGCAACCTTTCAAAACAGGTATACCACATGACATACCAGATTAACATCGTACTATAAAAAAAAAATATATTTTCCGGATCGGTTCATAAATGACGGAGTAACAAATAAAAAAAAATATAACATAATATATATTTTGTATGTATATAACTTTATTCTCTTTTAATATGTATATATTTAAATTAGTGATTAGTATAGTAATAATATTAGTAAGTTTATTTTTATTTTTTTTATGTATTTTGTTTGCTCACGTTGACTACATCTCTTTGTCTACTTTCCTATCGCAGGTATGCTGGAAGAGATTTCTTTAGAAATAAGCATCACCTTTGTACGTATTTTTCTGTTCCTTTCTTCTTGTCTGTTTATTTGTGTGTACATAAACTGTTAAATAAATAACTGAATCAAAAGTCGGTTAAAAAGAAAGTATGGTCTTTGGCCTGCAGGGGTACAACGCAGGCTAAAAACATATATCACTCAAAAATGTCCAGCATCCTGTAAGGCCTCGAACTACACTTTTATTTTCCTTGCCTTCTCTAACAAAACTACACAACACTACAGTAAAATAACACACAAAACTGCATAACATTCATCACACTACCGCATCATTTCTCAAAAAAAGCCACAACCTAAATATCAAAACAAAACACCGGGGACAATTATAAAAAAGCTGCAAAAAAAAAAAAAAAAGACTCACTTGAGCAATGTTACATAATTATACAATGGAGTTTTCGCGAGTTGAGCAGAGCGCTCGCATCGTGTCAACAGTCGCCAACAATAAGCGGCAGGGCGCGCTCGAGAGCATAATCACTGGCGCTACGAGTGGCGGCCGAGAGTTACGTTTTTGTTTTGTTTTAGTTTAAAAAGTAATTTTTAAATTATGTGTTCTTGTTTTTTAAATGTTTGATATGTTGTGTTCTTTGGCCCGCACCAAATGCGTTTAAGCTAAACGTATTTAAAACATCGTTCTGTTTCTGTCAATCGTTTGAAGATGACAAAGACAGAATGATGATTTAAATATTTTTAGCGCTAAACACTAAATATGATGCAGTGGGCTTTTTATTTAGTCTTGATATTTTTTAAATTTAAACACGCATGTGGGAGTAGCTTGACTCCTAGCCTAATGGTTGGATAGGCTTGGGGGATTTTTCTCTTAAATATTTTATTTAGCGGCCAAGTGCGAGTCGGGCTCACACACGAAGGGTTTCGTCCCACCATACAATTTTTAACACATTTTTTTTTGAATATTTTAGTAAAATCATACGTTTCTTGTATGGGGACCACGTTTAATTTTAATTTTATTATTTGTTGATATGGTCATAGTAGTACACACTCTATGTAAAATTTAACGTGTCTATCTATTACGGTTCACAAGATACAGCCCTGTGACAGACGGACAGACGGATGGACAGCGGAGCCTCAGTAATAGGGTCCGGTTGGCACCCTTTGGGTACGCGACCCTAAAAAGTATGAGTCTATGAAAAATGTAGGCATGAATCATTTTTGTTCCGGGTTATTTGAACCTAAAGATTGATGATCAGAAGTGGATAGTATAATGCATGTTCGATCAAAAGGATTCATAATTAAATTACATTTTGGAGGAAAAAATATAGTTCAGTCGCTGAAATTATTTTTATTAAATAGAACAGAGTTTGTAAAATGTTAAGGCGTTATTATAAAACGTTGCTACCAGCAATAATTCCGTAATAAAAAGTCATAAAACAGCAATAAAGTGAAGTCCCACTTCAACTGGGTGTTAGGGGGAGCACTCCACTCGGTAAATGATCCCCGCTCATTAGCAAGGATTCAACGTCCTTCATCCGATCGCTTCATATAAAAAATAAACAATATATTGTTTATAGTGATTCTGAACTGTTTCGAATCCTAACCAATATTTAATTTTATTTTAATAACATTTTAATTTATTTTAATAATATTTTATTTTAATAAATGCGAAAATGATTGTTTGTTTGTTACGCTTACATGTCTTAACAGTAACTGCAACAACCGATCATCATGAAATTTTGGGATACAGAAAAAGACACAGGGTACCTTTTATCCAGAAAAAAAGTACTGTTCCCGAGGGACAGAAAAATGATTAAGAAAATCAACATAAACGCGAGCAAAACCGCGAGCTAGTTTTTACAATGAATTCAATTTTTTGACGGCTCGTGAAGTAGCTATTGAATACTGGAATAAAATAAAATATTTGTTTTATTTGATGTGCATATTTGGTTTTTACGACTTGACAAAAAATCTATAATATGCACATTTAATAAAAATGTATTTCACTAAACCTTTTGGAATAAATTATCTAAATGAAGGCGAAAACTGCATCTATAATACAAAAGGTACTTTAATTTATATCATGTTGTGGTATACTAAGCACAAAACTAAATCACATTGGATGTTTTTAAAATCTTAACATACGGCAAAAAGGTAAAACAAACTATAATCACCGGTTGACGGTTCATGATCGCACTTTGTCGCTAATACGCAGAAAAGAGGAGAGTGCCATAAATTGTGTCACTTCTTCTAATCTTTTCTTATTGAATTACTTATAACCAGCTATGTCATACTGGTACGGATGGGAAATAAGTGAGCTATTCTCTGGGCAAAAAAACTCAGAACTTCGTCATATCTATTACCAGAACTACCGAAACCTAAGTCAAAGTCCAAAAAATTTATTGCAAACTAAGTGTATAAATCTTCTGCCTAGCCTTTTCCCAACTATGTTGGGGTCGGCTTCCAGTCTAACCGGATGCAGCTGAATACTAGTATTGTACATGGAGCGACTGCTTATCTGACCTCCACAACCCAGTTACTGGGTAACACGATGTCCCTTGGTAAGACTGGTTGTCAGACTTTTGGGCTTCTCCCGTAATACCTGTCAAAGATCTACAAATGACAGCCGAGGCCAACGGCTTAACGTGCTTTCCGAGGAACGGAGGAATCTTGGTATGAAAAGATGGTCACCCATCCATGGACCAACCGCGGCAAGCGTAGCATAACCTGATCGATCGACCCGTGCGGCAGTTATGATTTAGCCAGAGCTCCTCTAAGTAAGTGTATAAAATATTAGTCTTTATTATGTTAAAAAAATTACATAAAAAATACGGTGTTAGTTTGTATCGGTGTTCAAATAATTTCTACGCTCATTCACAAAAAAAATACTACGAAATACAAATGGATATGTTCCTATTAAATAATACAGAATTCGTTGCCGCTATATTGTATTTATGGTTCCCAGTGGCACTCTCTGGCGTTATTGTTTTAAATTGTTGACCCGGCATCAAGTGGCAAGCGACGCCTCGACACTAGTGCTAGTGATGTAGTCACGGATATTTCCGGATGATTCGAAGAAGCGCGGATATTTTAAGGGTATGACCCATGATTCTAATGCAAATTCACTCTGACGTCTAAATTGATATTTTCTAGAACTATTAACTATGCAGATTTTGAAGTTGCATCCTTAACAATTTTATCTATGTCATATAACACACAAAAATCATCTCATTATCAATTCACCATCGTCATTAACATGGACGATCAAAAATTTTTGTGCAAACGCAAATTCATTCCAAAAACGGCACAATGGCAATGAATAAAGCTAAAATCAATGAAAATTCACAAACGTTTTTCTTTCTATTCTAGTAAATACTCTGCAATTTACTTATTCGCTTCAAATAGCTGCGCTGCGGATACTGCTGTCGCATCACTAGCAGAAACACGGCACAGAACTTGAGAGTTATAAAAATGTTATATGAGAAATGAACTTATGAATGTCATTTTTTCCAGACGCAATTTATATGAGTTTACGAGTTGAAATTTTGTATGTTTTTGGAGTGAAACTGTCGCAATAATGTTATAAGTCAGGTATAATTGTTTTGTATATTCTTTCTATAATAAAATGTTTTATTTTATGCAACAGAACAAGTAATTGAAAACAAGAACTAGTTGTATCTTCCGATACAAAACTACATTAAAAATCTTGTTCGGTTAATTAAGCAATTGTTTAGCATTATTGAAATGTGGTAACGGCCGCGACTTACGAGTCGTAGTTCGTAGGTTCGAACCCCGACAGGCGGTTTACTTTGTGTAAATTATTTCATCACTATTGCTCTTACTCTTAAAAAGGTGAAGTAAAACATCAAAGTCAAAGTCAAAGTCAAAGTCAAACCATTTATTTCAAATAGGCACATAAGAGGCACTTTTGAACGTCAAAATTTACAAAAAAAATAGAATTGATTCTAGTTGCCCCTTCCAAAAGGTAGTTTCGTATGGAGAAGAATGGGCAAGAAACTCCACCGGTACTCTTTTAAAAATGTTTTACAATATTTTGTTTGATTACATTAATTATATGATTATATGTGAAGACGATGCACCTAGAATAAAATTACTATACCATAATAGGTAAAACGAATTAAAAACTAAGCAATGAAAAATAACTTAATTATTAGATAGATACGTGGTGTTCACATATTTACAAACATCATACAAGTATGTTTTTCTAAAAAAATAAGTCAGTGTGTGAGTATAGGTTATCACAGAATGTAAAATGAATATCATAAAAATAACAGATTTTACCATAAAAATAGCAACCAGTTTGATTTTGTCTAGAATCATCGTGAGGAAACCGGCATGTCTTAGAAACAAAAAATCGAACACAACATTTACCAACCCGCACTGGGCCCGCGTGGTGTATTACAGCGCACTCCCTCTCACTGAGAGGAGGCCTGTGTCCCAGCAGTGGGAAAATTATAGGCTGATTATGTAATGAAATCGATATGTTGTTACTGTTTACACACAAGTTTTATCCAACGCCACAGTAAAGAAAGGTTTTTTTGCCCATTCACTGGTGAATCTGTGTCGGCATCTATAACGCTAACACCCCCACACCCTTCAAGCCTGACGTCACACAAATCCAAGCAGAGTTTTCCACGCAATGACAAAAACCCGACAGCAACCGTCGGGCAGTAGCCCACCAGACGCAACACCCTCCAACTGTTCGGAGGATTCTCCCTTCTGTATGGAGAGATGAGAAATTTTCCATCCTGTTCCTTATGCCTCTATGAATGAAAGGCAGCATCTTTCCATGATTTTAAGGTTTTTGTCATCTACCATCATCAACGTAATCCCTTTCTCCTTCCCTTTTTTTCGATTTTTTGCAGTGTAGAGGAACTGCAAAAAATCGCCCCACGGTTTCAATTCTCCAATATCCCCGTATCATTTCTGTCCACTATCCCACGGTCCCACTGCTCCATAACACTCCGAAGTTCCACATTATCCCAGCACATCTCAGTCGAAAGTGTAAAATGTAGAAAATAAAATTTTCCTTCTTCCAATATAAAATAGTGTATTGTAGTGTTCAAAACCGTTTCGGTACCGTGAAGTTGCCTTTTAGGGACCGGCATTTCCCACTCAATTTGAATTTATATTCGCGAATAAAACCGCTGGAAAACTTTAGTTGTTCGTCGTAAATGTATTTTGAATATACCGGGGGATGTGCAGCGGGTAATGTGCTGTGGACTGTGTTTGGTGCTGTTTTTTAAAGGTCCCAATTCCAACCTTAAAATAAAAACGAAACCTTTGTAAGATCACCCTCGGGCCGTGGGGGCCGAGTGCTCATGGTATTTTTAATAAAATCTCGAAACTGCTGGTTAACACTTCCCGTGACCCAAGGGCTAACTTTTACCTTGGCCAGAGGCTAAGCATACAACGTGGCAATGCCGCCAGTCTCTTGGGTACATTACTAGTCGACAGTGATGTGGATGAATTTTTCGGCGCCATATTTTAGTTGTTTATATTAATTAATTTTACGTAGTTTTTTTTTTTTTTTTTTGTGTGCCGCTCTTCAACTTCTCCCGCTCTGGGCGGAGCGGGAGGGCGTGTCAGACTTTTACTGACTAAAACCCACCCGTGTTCCTTCATTTGCCTGTGTGCCAGGGCCACGATATTCCTTTCGGACAAACTCGCAACCCTGGCAGGCATTGGCCCTAATGGACCCCGTCAATTCATGCTGACGTTTCTTTGAAGCGCGCGTGGAACACGACGCGCCGTCGACCCGGGCCTGGTCCTTATCGGACGGCGAGCTAATTTTACGTAGTTGGCATGATGTTTTAGTCTCAAGGACGCGCACACAGATCGCCAGTCAATGAACTAAACATTTTATTTAGTTCGTTCTCAGCGGTGACTGGCTCGCTGGTCTAGTGGTCACAAGCGCTACTGGCGAGCACGAAGTCCGGGGTTTGATACTCAGGTTGGGAAGTGTTTTTGGGTTTTTCCACCAGGAATTTCTCAGTAGCAGCCCGGGGTCTGGATTTGTGCCCGGTTGATGGCAAAAGGCTCGCCCCCTATTACATGGGACTTAAACATATCTGGCGAAACGTGGGTGTACTATAGGTACACCTCTGCTTAACCGTTCGGGGATTACAGGCGTGATGGTATGTGTTTAAATGTAGCTCAGCGGTCTTCAAAATATAGATAGATTTAAATAGGGTTATTCAATATTAAGCCATGTTTTGAAGCCAGTGTTTTCTAAATACTCCGTTGATTTCAATACAAAAACGAATTTTATAGATTTTTTTGATAAATGTCTAGAAGAACTTTTCTTCAAGAAATTACTTTTACGTAAGAGTGAACGACCATTGAAGTAGAAATTACTTACTGACATTGATACTAGTGGTATACTTTCAAAAAGCTGTTAATCATGGCATTGACCAATAATGTTATCAACTGTCAGTACAAGTTTTTATGATGTCTTAAGGTTATCAATGCAACTGGCGTAAGTGACGAAGATAATGCAGAATAATGGTTATTACGGTACACTAAGTCACTCATCACCACCACTCCACTCTCTATCACTTTACATCACCGCTTAAACTGCTCACTCCCTCAAAATAAGCTTAACATTACACTAAGAGCTCATTGTACCATAAATAGGCACCCAGTATTATCATGCTGCGATGGTTCGGCGCTACGCTATCACACGGAATGAAGTGATTCAGAAGGTTAGTTTGAAAATAGAATTAGACGTGCTAGTTGTTGAGCACAACACACAACAGGACAATGAAATGATTACTAAGTGCATGAATATAATGAAGATAAAAGGCGGCGACTGCTTGCTTGGTCTAGTGGGCGCAAGAACTACGTCTGAGCATGAGGTCTTGGGTTCGATTCCCAGGTCAGGCAGTGTTTTTGTTTTTTTTTACATTATTTCTCAGTAGCAGTCTGGAGTTTGGATTTGTGGCCGGTTGATAGCAATAGGCGCGCCCCCTACTACATGGGACTTAAACATAACTGGTGAAATGTGGGTACACCTCTGCCTAACCCTTCGGAGACTACAGCCGTTATGTTATGATATAAAAGCAGTATGTCCAAAAAACACACACAGCTACCAAGTAGAATATCACTAATTCTCATCTTCAAATTCTCAATTCAGGAACCGAACTTATGACCATAGTGCGATGTGCATCTCAAGGTTGCACCAAATGGGAGTCCAGTTCAGCATAATAATATGTCAGGCAAATATATATATCTGACGCTGATATTCATAGGACACTCTCTCTCTACTAAAATCCGCGATCTTCACTCCATAACACGGCAGTCGCGTCGTTCCAACGACTAATATGGCTCGGTCAGTGCTACTTCAGCTTGGCTGTTCTATGGGTTATGTCAACGACTTTAGGTCTTTTTCAGATTACGTCAATTTGGGTTCTAAAAAAAACCAAGCATTAAAGCTTAAACCCCACAGGACGATTTTTGTGCTCCAGCCAGTTTACGACTCCATTTAGGTTAGGACGCACAGGCCACTTTCACATCTCATCGTCTCCCTGAGATCCCCGATTCCTGAGGTCTCTCTCTTTCTCGTCTGTTTGGATTGAGGCAATACATTTCCTTCTTCCTTTCTCCCGTGTCATCCGCCACGCATTCATTCACTCCCTTCCATATCATTCCTCACACAGTCCAGTCATCTTTCCTTTTCTTTTCTTTTTCCCCAATTGCGCGCCAGCAAAGACAGGGTTTTGTTTTTTTCACTCAGGTCACTTGACTTAGTTGCAGTTACTCAGTGGTACATAATAATTATATTCTTATGCTTCTTACATTGTAAGTTTCTGCTGGACTTTCTGACCTTCCTTGTAAGGTGATTGCACCACTCGAGACGCGGGGATTAGTATTCCTCCGACGTTCATTCTCCAAGCAAAATTCAGGAAACCGAGGCTGTTTTTCGATCTTTATTAAAAGGCTCGTGTGCAATAAACAAGTTATTGTTGTGTTTTGTTTAAGTTTTGATTAGATAAGTTCAGTCATCACCAAACTATTTAGTCAATCGATGGGTCCATCATCAAATAGCGGTTAATCATCAAGCGGTTGATCGGATGGCGGTGATCAACGTGATCAGTCGAACTATTCTGTAAAAATATCACCGTGAATACTTAGGTAAATATTCTAGTGATATTTATTTTAGAAGTATTTATGTATGTTTGTATGTATACTCGTATTAGTATATTCTCATATTTTATTTTTATTTTATTAAGTTAATTGTTTTTGATTTCATGTATTCTATTTCCTCTTCTACTCTTACACACGTTGTCTACATCTCTTTGTCTACTTTCCTATCGCAGGTATGCTGGAAGTGATTTCTTTAGAAATAAGCATCACCTTTGTACGTATTTTTCTGTTCCTTTCTTCTTGTATATTTATACAGGGTGGCAGGGACATCGACAAGAAACCTGTTACCATGGATTCAGTACATCACACGAGAAATTTAAAAACAAAATACAAAAGTTCAGTTTCCAGAAGTGTAATACCTACTCGGTCAAAATGTACGGAACAGCGAATTTTTTTTTAATAACCGACGAAAATTTTTAACTTACAAGAATGATGTACTGAATCCATGGTAACTATAGGATGCGCGTCGATGTCCCTTCTACCCTGTATACATATTATGTGTGTACATAAATGGTTAAATAAATAAAGAGAACTTGAAATGAACTGCCAATAGTGTGAATCCGTAGCATCAGGTGGATTGTCAGCTCATTTATGATAGATAAAAAGAAAAGAACGTAAGAAAAATAATTTTATTTGTGACAGAAACACGTGCAAGATATATACAAACAAAAACTGGTAAAACAAATAGTCGGCAGCTGCACGTCATGACTGTGACAAGAAGGCTTGCGCTTGGACCCAGCACAGCGCTGATTTTCAGTGGTCATCCGAAAAATACGTACGGAACCCAAGTCAGGATTAATGAGTTGTACATAATAGCTAACAAAATAAAATAAAACAAACAGTACTGGGTGCTCCTGCTCCTTGCGTGGCTCCGCATCGCTGCCATTGCGGTGAAGGTGTCGACTGCCTCGGACACCATGGCCTATCCTGCAGTAAAAGCGCAGACCGGATAGCACGGCATGCCAGCATCAATGACATCATCCGTCGTGCTCTTGTCACCGCCGGGGTGCCCGCTGTTTTAGAACCCAATGGTTTGGCACGCGACGATGGGAAGAGACCAGACGGAATGACTATAATGCCTTGGAAGGTAGGTAGGCTTTTGGTGTGGGATGCAAGGTGTGTCGACACCCTTGCGCCAACCCATCTTCCTAGCACGGTGAGCTGTGCTGGGGCGGCTGCTGCAGGCGCGGAAAACCTCAAACGGCGCAAATACTTTAATCTTACTGGTACTTATATGTTCGAGCCGTTTGGGGTTGAAACACTAGGGCCATGGGGTCCGAGTGCCCACTTAGTTTTTCGAGACATCGCGAAGCGGTTGGTCGACACCTCACGTGACCAGATGGCTAGCCTATTTTTTGGCCAAAGTATCAGCATTGCCATACAACGTGGCAATGCTGCCAGCCTTTTGGGCACTTTTCGTGTTGACAGCGATGGGGAAGAATTTTTTGATGCCCTATGATTTTTTCCCCCCTTTGTTATATACTTACTTGTACATATTATTATTTTTATTTTAAGTTTGTTTAGTTTTAAATTATGTAAATACTTTCAAAATGGTTAATCTAAATAAAATAATTTATACTAGTAAAAAAAAAACAGTACTTAGAATAGAATGCCTATACAACCAAATAGGTATTTAAGAATAAATATGATTAAAAACATAAAAATTAATCCGCTGGCATCACCATGCACAAATAAAGTAGGTACCTACCTAAAACATTTATTACATTCGTTACACGGGAATATCAAGTGTTTTGTCTCGCTTGCACCCTGTCCTGCGCACCCGCACACAATATAAATAATAAAGTAAAGACTACAGTTGCATTTCCCGATTGCGTCTATGAGCGTGATCACGAATTGTGACTGTAGTTATCGAGCCGGGCGCCCGCTCGCGCACGCGCACCCACAGCTGCGGCGCACGGCAGCTCCCGGAGTCCGGTGAAGTCACGTGGCGCGTCACGCGTGACTATATTACTGTGTAGTGAGTGTGAGTTACTACCGCCAAACGTCATACCAACAGTGAGCAACTGGCTTACGCTTGCGTCTCAGCCGACACTAGATCAAACGTGAGGTGTTTAGTGCATACCACTTACGTAAAAGTACCCATACATCGCTATCGATATGAGACGCATACGACGCATCCGACGGATCACAATGCCGCCTCGAGCCGCTTGGATGTTGATATACCTTGCCCATAGATGATAAACCGTTTAGTATTTGTTTTTTTTTTTTTGATAGGTATGTAAGTGTTTACTTATAAAATTTTTGCTGCTCTTACTTTTGTTTTTCTAATTGGTATTTTTTCAGATGTAACTTAAAAGTATGTTTTGTTTTTAGGGATCTTATGGGAGGTGGTAAATCATTCCAGCAGCGAGAAGCGGCATATTTGAAACATCCTCTGAAGGCTGTGGTCCTATGACGAGGCATCGAGATCGGGTTGGACGTGGAACGAGCAGAGTAACTGTAGTGCTCATGCCGCCAGCAAATTTTTTTAAACAGGTAGTCCGGTTTGTGTGTTTTTATAATACCGAACATTAAAACGACTAAATGTTGTTTCCGTCGTGCAGCCATTTTTAAAATGTTATGTTCATTTAAATACGGTGTTATATGATGTCTCCGGGGTATGACAAAGCAATAACGAGCGCACGCATTTTGGACACGCTGTACCTATTAGGCGCTCTGTACGAGAAAGGAGACATGGCCCGTATACAGCGTCACAGTAATTAAGTTTAGATAGTATTAGGCTATCCACCAATCTTTTCCTCATTGCGGTACTAATGAAGTCCCTCACCCTGTACAGAACCTTTAATCTATAAAAGCAGTTTTTTACGACGTCATTAATGTGCTCTTCAAAACGTAGTTCCGGATCGGTGATTAGTTACGTGCGACTTCTACTCTTTGTATACTTTTTTCCATGATTTTAACATCTGGTTTCGCAGATAGAATTGATTTAATTTGATATCTGCTGCCCATTACCATAAACTTAGATTTAAGAGGGTTCAGTACTAGTGAGTTGCCCATAGACCAAGAAGCAATTTTATCAAGTTCCTCATTTAGGGTACGTACAGCGGATGCTGTGTTACTGGCGTTAAACGAGACATATAACTGAGTGTCATCCGCGTAGACGTGATATTTGCAGTTCTTAATGCACGTAGTTATTTCGGCACTATACAGTATATAGAGAAGCGGGCCGAGCAATGATCCCTGAGGAACTCCCCTTGTTATAAACTGTGGGGAGGAAGATACCGTGGAACCGTCTTCCATACGTATCTCCACCCGCTGCGTTCTACCCGTTAGGTAACTTTCAAACCAAGCTGTTGTCCGGCTATCAAAACCGTAATACACCAATTTGGACAGCAATAAAGAAGTATTGATTGAATCAAAAGCCCGCAAATAGTCGAGCAGTACCAGAATAGATCCCTCACCACGGTCCCGTGCTTTAAGAATAATACCCAAGACGTCTGCCAAGGCAGTTGTGGTTCCGCGTCCCTTTCTGAAACCCGACTGCAATTCGGGCAATATACCATGCGCCTCGAGAAAATCAGAAATCTGCAGATACACCACTCTTTCCAACACCTTGGACAAACATGGCAATATGCTTATGGGGCGAAGATCTTTTTAGCTTTGTGGGTTATTATTTTTTGGAATTGGCCTCACAATTGCATTACGCCACAGATCAGGAAATACATTAGAGGTAATGGATCTATTTACTATCTCCGTTATTGCAATTAACGATTGCGGGAGTGTGAGACTTAGCATTTTCATCGATATACCGTCAATCCCTTGCGCATTTGTTGATATGCTTTTTAAAATATTTAAAACTGTTTTCGGGTCTGTTGGCGTCATTGTGAAATTTGCGGTGCCGAACCGATTTGATTCAAAGAAGGTTTGCTGGCAACTGTTTACAGATAGGTCGCCCGGGACATCTAACAACGCGGAATTGTCCCGTCTGGGTCGTTAAATTGCTCCAAAAGCACATCGTCGTCCTTATTCCCTGGAAGCACATGCTTTTTTATATTGAGCCATAATGATTTTGAGTCGCAAATATTGTCATTTATATACTTAGTAAAGAACGCTTTTTTTTCATTCAATAAACCATTTATTGCTTGATGCTTAAGATCTAAGTAGTAGCGTTTATATTATTATTATCGCGTGACGATATCGATAGTGGGCATCGTTTCTCAATTTAAACATTAATTTTATAATGTCTGTTATCCAAGGCGTTGGTTGCGTTTTGAAAATTCTAGTTAAAGGTGCGTGGACATCGAAAAGCCCATTGACATGTGAATTGAAGGAATTCACCATGTCATTTACGTCCTGTAGTTCGCAGATTGAGTCCCACGGGATCGCCTCCAAATCTCTCCGGAAATCATCAGCCGATATGCCTCCAAACGGACGATATGTTACCTTTTTACGTAATGGTTTCTCTTTTTTAAAAACAATTTCGCATGATATGAACGAGTGATGACCTAGTTCCGCTATGTGGTCCACAACCACGTCCCGATACCGTGCATCCGTACATATCATATCGATCAGAGTAGCACTGTCTCCTACGAAGTGGGTAGGCATAAGTACAATTTGATCCATGTTGCAGTACTTTAGAAATTCCGTGAGCTTCTTTGCTTTAGGATTGTTTATGTCGAGCATATCAACATTGAGATCGCCTAACAAAATAATATTATCATACGGACCCAATGCACATATGCTGTCCGTGATCGCGTCCAAGTAGATATCTAAATCTAACCAAGGGGGCCGGTATGCAGTTACTATAAGCAATTTTTTTTCTTAGCTGTTATATTAAGCCACATTTCCTCCACCTGGGGATGATGCGGGTGAGCTCTAGTTCGAGCGCTGGTTCCGGTTTTAATATAAAACGCGCCCCCCCCCCCGCGCCCCCCACGGATTGTCTCCGGGCGTGGTCTATAACGCAATTGATATCATATATATTAGATGATAGACATACATGATAGACCGGCTGGTCTCATAAGTTTGCATGAGCTACAAGTACAATATCTCATGTTCCAGTAAAATAATCAGCTAGTCAGCAAAGTTGGGTTTCAGAGCTGAAAGCTCACTGCTGACTCCTGTATACTGACATATTTAACTATAGATAGGTAGGTACGAGTAACTGTTATCATCCTGATGATTATAATGATTTAGAGTCTGTTATCGTGATGGCTCCGCCTCTCATGAGGTTGTGTTCAAATCCAAGCAAGTACCAATGAGACGTTATCAAATTATTTATGTACTTTCTGGGTTTATCTTGGATAAGTTATATAGGTCTGAATTCACCAACCCGTCTTGAGCAAGCGTGGTGATCAATGCTGATGCCTTCTCTGTATGAGAAGGCTTTTGCCTTGAACTAGGACAACAATAGTCAAGTATTATTCGTGAGTACGTAAATCATATTAAGTAACAATAAGAACCATGGCACTCCACTCTTTACCACACAAATTACATGGCTTGGTAAACCAAAATAATACCAAAAAGCAACGAGCGTAAAATGACAAAGCTTAAACAGAAACGCTTTGCTGAAATAATCATGTTCAACGATTATTCCACAAAACGTTAATATTTTAAAAGTTTTGTGGGCAATTAGTGGAACCAGCTAGTTGGTAATTCAGCCGGAACGATGCTACCGTGCTGTGAACGAGCGCGGTGAGGATACGGTAATAAGAGGAGCGGTAGCGGGCGTTCACGTAAAAAGTAAGTTTGTGGCGTACACGGTATACGGTCCAATGATATTTCGGGGTCACCATTCTTCACACGTTGATGAGGTATCTTTAAATTACAATATAAATACACAGGTGCCTACTTAAGACAATATGTGTAATGATAAATCAAGGATGCCAGGATTTGATAACTAGACCTGATGAACAATTATTTTAAAAGTATCATAATTATTTAGTCATGACTTCAGCTAACAAACCTAAAATTATTATAGTAATTAGTATTAACTTAGACACTTTTAGTATAAATTAAATATTTTTATAAATAATTCATCAAGATGTAAGTCAACTTGCTGCGCGCGATAACAGGGTCATGTACGCATAAGTTGAGTCTTGTCTTAGACTGCAACTTTGTGTACATGAATAAAATAAAATAAATCAAAATTAAAATAAATGAATAAAATAATTAAGGTCTTCAAGATTACAACGTAGTACTGCACTAATTTCCTGTTTAAATTGCAAGCGAATATTAGCAGACCGATTTTGTAGTGGTCACTGAAGCGGTAACTGCACTGATTTACACTAACACTGCAATACGTACGTAATTGGAACGAAGATAAGCAATATTATTCTCAATCTGCTCATGGTGGGATGAATCTGCACGGAAATTATAGTACAGTAGTATTCATGTATTATATTAGATCTGTTCAGTCTATTCTCCGAAACTCTCACCGTGAAAACTCAAGTGGCTTTCAGTCCATCTTCGCAGGAACACTCGGATTTTATGTCTCTTCAACATCTAACACAACCCGTCTTATCCTTCCTATCTGCGTGAGTGTTTTTCTTACGCTAGCCCTAGTGACGCACCGTGTAGATCACACATTTATGTAGATCATCCTCATAAAACTAGCTGCTATTATTATTACTTCTCTGTCCATCCTGTTAGATTGTGAAACTCACTGCTACCTAGCATTCGTAATTTAAAAACCATTTCTCTATTATAATATTGAGTAAAGCCTTTCCTCTCAACTGTGAGTATTTCTATATAAATTTAAGTGTATATATTATGCTATATGTATTTATTTTTTGCGTTAGACGTGTAGGTATATTTACTATTTTAGTATAGGAATTCGCATATTCATATTTTTTTCGTCTTGTTCTCATACACAATTTTCTACATTTTTTTCTTTTCGCAGGTCTGCTGAACGAAATTTCTTAAGAGATAAGCAGTACCTTTGTACTCAAAATTATAATTATGTCGTATCTCTGTGTATTTTAATGTGTGTACATAAAAACTAAAATAAAACTTATGTGAAGTGTATCGTGTCAATTCCTAGCATCGGGTTGAATGACAATTCACATTACCTAAATTTTTACGGTGGGATTTTTACAGGACAAACCGGCTTTTTTGGGTGTGCCTACTGGCTTGTAAAATAAATACACAACTTTCAGAACACTTACTACTGAGTAGTTATACCCAAAAATATTTTGTTCCAGACTGAACATCGATCTAAAAACCATGCTTCAGGCAAATGAGCCATTTTTAAGTAAACATAAAACCTACAAACACCCACTCTTCCCTTGTGCGGTTTATGAATGAAATAAAAAAGGCCAATCCTCGTATAAAAAGACAATCAATGTCAAAACCCTGTCAAAAATGTACGGAGTTTAGGGGTATTTTTGAGAAATTGAAACTGAGATTAGAATGCAAATATTCTTAAAAATACGGCCCCTGAGATAGTTTCAATACTGGTCACAACATGGCTTGAAAATGAAGCGTATTGTTAATATTGTGGATTTGTAACAGATGTTAGAGGTTTGGATGGTGGAACACATTTGACAACGCGCTCGCTAGCCTTCTGAGTAATAATTAAATAAAATTAGAGAGATCAGTTGTTAAACTTTGCTTAATAGTGCATGTCGACCAATCATCATCCTCCTGTCCTTATTATTATCAATATAAATAGGAAATAAATACTTATAATGGAGTAATAGCTAGTCTTTTCCTTCACTATAAACTAGAAAAGTACAAAAAGATAGTCACGTTCTACATAAATACACACCGCAACACCCGCTCCTGGGCACGCCACAATTGTGGCGATAAGTCCCCTCTTTGAGGAGTGGCTATAGAGATGCCACGGCGTCCTCACCTTACGCCTGATGCAGGTCCTCACCGGACACTGAAATTAAATGAGAGACAATTTAAAACACATATTAAAAGTACACTTTGTAAACAAGCATATTACAAGTTAGAGGATTATATCCAGGGCAGGAATGCTTGGAAACATGCTGGTCCAGCTCCATAGGACAATCTAGAGTCTAGACAAAATCAAACTGGTTGCTATTTTTATGGTAAAATCTGTTATTTTTATGATATTGATTTTACATTCTGTGATAACCTATACTCACACACTGACTTATTTTTTTATTTTTTTAGAAAAACATACTTGTATGATGTTTGTTGTTATTAACGCGGGAGTCAGGTGATGTAGGCGGGGGTGATGATGTTCCCTTGACGAGGGAATTTAATTGAAACCACTTTCAGCACTTTTTAAAACGTTATATTTGCTATTTACACACACAATAGTTTAACACGAATTTAAATCACATACGTAAGGTTAGTTAATTGTACACAACACGGAAATACAGTCAAATAAGCATAAAGGATCATTAAAGAGCACACGGAAATACACAATAATAGAGAAGTAAAATAATCCTAAGCTATGATAACTTGACTGCCCTGAGCTATTTATAGAAAATTCGCGACTTGTAAAGCTAACAGTTATGAGGAGCTGTTACTTCACCGGAGACTTGTCGAAGACTGCACTTGCTGACACAATAAGAACTTTTAAGCGTTTAGAACTTAATTTAATTTGAATTTCTTCTGTATATATGGCTTTGGTCATTAGCTCAAGTAGCGTGTGGGCCCTGAAGGGTTTTAACTTTTCTTCCATACAATGCTACGGGTTACCAAAGCGTGGCTGGGTTTGGCCTTGAGTTAGGTCGCCACCTCAGAATCGTGTTGCAACTTGATTAATCTTACGCAATTGACAATATTATTGCGTAAGATTGATCATGCATGTTTCAACCCGAGTTTTTACCTTGCATTATTACGATCATTATCCAAATGATGATGTTATCAAAATACATGTTATGTTACAATGTTGTTATCATGTAAAGTGATACGTAACACAATCTGTTACAGCATATCTGACTATGGCATGCTATAAGTAAATAAAACATAGTTACAACTCATGTTGTTGTATTATCAAATCATGGTGCTTCGCCTACATTCCACCCCCTGTAACAGGGTTCAACCGTATTACATTTCTTGGTCTGTGGGAAGCACGATGATCTTAGCTACAGGCCGACGCAGGACCCCGTTTGTAGTTTTAATGTCTACTACACGGATGATGCCGTCACTCCCGTGGTACACTGTTTTTATAACTCCTTTAGTCCACGCACTACGTTGTTTGTTATTGTCGGCTATTATCACAACGTCGCCGACACGCACATTTGGCACATTATCTGCCCACTTTTCGCGACGTTGCAGCGTTGGGAGATATTCCCGCAGCCAGCGCCGCCAGAACATGTCAGCGAGCGCGTTTACACGCCGCCATTGCCGGCGCGAGTCGACGTCGTCGACGTCGGCTGGTGCCATCGGAGTACTCCCGGACGCCGTGCCCAGGAGCAAATGGTTCGGAGTCAGGACCACGGGCTGGTGGTGGTCGTCGTACACGTAGCTCAATGGTCGGCTGTTGATGATCAGTTCGGCCTCTGTGAGGAGGGTATACAGAACCTCCTCACGGGGGGCCCGCTCTTTAAGCGTGCTCCGCAGCGCGTTCTTTACGGATCTCACCAGGCGCTCCCAGCAGCCGCCCATGTGTGGGGCCGCCGGGGGATTGAAATGCCACTCGATTCCTCGATTGATGGCCTCGTCCCTTACTCGACCATGGTTGAGGTCTTTCAGGGCCGCTCGGAGCTCGGTATTTGCCCCGATGAAATTGGTACCCTGGTCAGAGTACAGATGCGCTGGCTGCCCGCGGCGCGCTATGAGGCGCCGCAAGGCTAGTATGGCGGAGTCGGCGCTCAATGAGGCGGCCAACTCCAGGTGGACGGCGCGCGTAGTGAGGCAGGTGAATAGGGCTCCCCACCTCTTTTCGCGCCGTCGCCCGATAGCGACCTCCATCGGGCCGAAGTAGTCGACTCCCACTCGAACGAAGGCTCTTCGGTTCACCTCTATCCTGGCGAGTGGGAGGTCACCCATCTTTGGTGGGGCTGGTTTAGCTCTGCAAATACGACAAAGCTGACAACTTGCGATTACTGCTTTTACTGAGGTCCTTACCTTTGTGACCCAGTATTTCTCTCGTAGGTTGTTAACGACTGTTTCGTGGTTAGCATGTAGAGCCAACGCATGGTAGTGTGCGATTAGCTTTCTAGTCAGAGGGTGACGACCCTCCAAAATTATTGGGTGCTTCTCGCCGAATGTGAGCGCCTCACAGGCACTTAGACGTCCCCTCACTCTTAGCAGCCCTCCGTCGGCGATCATCGGGTCGAGCGCCTTGACGTTGCTGCTGATAGGGACGGGCAGGCCTTTTAGGATTGCGGCCCGCTCGTCATGGAAGCTATCTTCCTGACACAACTTTATTAGGAAGTCGTGTGCTTCCTCTAAGTCACGTGGGCTTAGCTCGGTAGTGACCCGGCGTTTACGACACCGGGCGACAAAAATTAGTACGCGCGCTGTGACGCGCTGTATGCGTGCCCATGAAGAGTAGCGCTCGTACTGTAGAAGTGGAGCCGCGGGCGTTGTGGTCGCGTGGACCCGCTGGATGCGCTCGAGGTCCGCCTCGGTTTCCTCAGGCTCGCGACATGCCGGCCACTGCTCCTGTGGGTTACGTAAGAAAGAGGGGCCCGAGAGCCACTCTGCATGGTTATCAGGCCAACACAACCTGGTCGCTTTATCAGCTGGGTTGTCCTCCGAGGGTACCCAGTGCCAGTTGCCTCTGTCTGATAACCTATCTATCTCGGCTAGTCTGTGAGAAACGAACCGTTGGAACTCTTGGGCATCAGAATTGATCCACTTTAAGACAGTTTTACTGTCGGTCCAATAGAATTTCTTTTTAATTTGCAAACCTAACTCTTTCTCAGCGGTGTCTGCCAACCGGCAGGCCAATACCGCAGCTTGCAGCTCTAATCTGGGAATAGATACTACTTTTTGTGGAGCCACTCTAGCCTTCCCTAGCAGCATGACAATCTCCCTGCTACCTTCGGAGTTATAACCCACTAGGTAAATGACCGCGGCGTATGCTAGTTCGCTAGCATCTCCGAAGGCATGCAACTCTAGGTTTTCTAGGTTTAAACCATACCACCGTGGTATTTTTACGTCTTCTAGACGTTTCAGATTACTTAACCAAATGAACCACACCTTGGCGTCTTTGTCTAGTAAGGGTTCGTCCCACTGGATCCCCGATTTCCATATCCTCTGCATCAGTATGCGCGACTGAATAACGCATGGATAAAGGAAACCCAGTGGATCATAAATTGACATAATCATGCTCAAGAACTGACGTTTCGTGGGCACCAGGTTACCGTTCAATATTTCGGCCGGCAGCCTTTTAAATGAGAGATCAAAGCCTAAATCGTCTTTCTTTGGTGACCATATCAGACCTAGGGTCCTCTCCACAGTGCCCGCTCCTTTCTCAAGGGCTACCCTATCAGGCATATCTATTGCCAACCTATCCCTAAGCTCTGGTGAGTTGGTGACCCACCCCCGGATTATGAACCCGCCAGAGGCGTGTATACTGGTCACCTCCTCAACCAGCCTATTGGCTTCGTCTGCGGACCAGGCACTGTCTAGATAATCGTCCATGTAATGCCTGGTCTTTATTGCCTCAACAGCCTCGGGATATGTCGTTCCAAACTCACTGGCATTTTTGTTTAATATATATATCGCCGTGGTAGGTGATGAGGCTGCGCCAAATATCATGGAATTCATCGCATATGTATCTGGTTCCCTATGTTGGTCCGCGTCTCGCCACAAAAATAACTGGGCGCCTTGATCCTCTGCCCTGATTCGTACTCTTAGGAACATGTCAGCGATGTCGCCTGAAAAGGCTACAGGGCCTATTCTAAATTTTATTAAAATTCCTAACAATGAATTTAATAAGTCAGGTCCGGTCAGTAGGTTGTCATTTAGACACGTTCCATGTGACGTGGCGGCCGCGTCGAACACTAGGCGAAGTTTCCCTGGTTTGTTGGGATTTACCACTGCAAAATGTGGCAAATACCAAACCGGTGTACTGGCTACTTCGCCTTCTACTTTGCGCGCGTAACCCTCGTCCACTAATCGATTTATTTGCTTCGCATATGCCTCTGCGAAACTAGCGTCTTTGCGCATTCGTTTCTCTATACCGTACAACCTCTGCCGGGCCTGATTGTAGTTGTTGGGCAATTGTACGTTATTATGCTTCCACAATAGACCTACTTCCCATTGCGACTTATCTATGGTGCGATGGCTAGTGCTGTCCAACACTTCTAACGCCTTTTCGACATCCCTATGTTTGCGCTTATTTTCTGAAATGCCTATTGATTCTAGCTCAAACTGTGACTTAACTAAGTTATGTAAGTCAGGGAGGGAGACTGTCATGCAATTGACTATTTCATCAGAACTAGAATTATTGAATGGTCCATGTATGACCCAACCTAATCTAGTAAGTGAGGCAACTGGCTTACCGGATCGTCCCTGGCGGATGTCCTGGCTGACGAGTAGCTCCCAGTTGTCCTGCCCGAGGAGCAGCAGCGGCTTCGCGCCCCTCATCTCCACGCAACCCAAGTCGCTGAGATGGGCATTGTCGCCTATCACTGAGGCGGACACTGTCTGCGTTGGTAGGTTTATGTCTACCATTGTGCGACACTTAATGTTGTGACACTGACCATTGGGTCCTTTCACGCGCACTTGTACCATTCGCGAGGTTAGGTCCGTCACTCCGTGGCCGCCCGCGGTCTTCAGCGAAAGAGGTACACACGGACCCTCTAGGTCGGTAGCGAGAGAACTGTCTATCAACGATACCGTCGCACCATCGTCTAATAATGCGTAACATTGTTTATTGTCGCTGATTGATACCGGCACTATTTTTAATAACGCGGTTGCTCGCCACTCTCCTATGTTCGTGATGCTTTCTGTTTTCTCAGTTTTCGGCTGTTTATCCTCCTTCGGCTGCTTGTCCGCGTGCAACAACAGGTGATGCCCGTAGCCGCACTTTTCGCATCTACTTGCGCGGCAAAACCTCTTAGGGTGTTTTCTCACCAGGCACTTGAAACACGTGTTTTTATCTTTGATTGTGTCCCAACGCTGTTGCACTGTCAGCTTTTTAAACTGTTCACACTCT
Source organism: Tiliacea citrago (assembly GCA_963921375.1). Lineage (NCBI taxonomy): Eukaryota > Metazoa > Arthropoda > Insecta > Lepidoptera > Noctuidae > Tiliacea > Tiliacea citrago. The sequence goes on from OY992798.1 coordinate 24,119,805, forward strand.
TCAATGGTGTGTTTCTTCTGGCATATTATGCACTCTTTCGGTGCGAGGGATTCGTCACTTTGCGTGTTCACCTTTTGAACCCACGGTGGCCTGCTGGCAGCGGGGCGTGCATTGGTCACTGGTCGGGTTTGACCGGCGCCATGCTTTTGTTGCTTCGCAAGTTGTTTGGGTGGACTCGACTCGAACATGTTAGCTTGCGCGTAGTATGATGCCGAGCGTGTTAGGTGTGTCAGGAATTCCGAGAACATTTCTAAGTTCGGTGACACTCTTAAATCCACCCCCTGCGCGTTATCTAGGCCCATCGCAAAGTCACCGTACTGCGTACGTTGTACCGGTGTTAACTTGCTCAGCAGGTCACTCACTAATTGTGGGTTATTTATGTAGCCCTCTGCGTGTATGTTTTTTAATAATGATACACAATTTCTTACTGTAGAAGAGAATTTACCTAGCTCCCGGCAACTCTCCGTCACTCTAGGTAAATCTCGTACTTTCTTCAGTACGCACTGTAGCACTAAGGTCGGGTGACCAAACTCGTCCTCTAACGCACGCATTATATCAGTGGGATCCGTCGACGTCCTTAATAAATCCTCCACTGATATCTTTGCCTCGCCTTGTAATGAGGTTTTTAACCGTGCTAAGTTTTCATGCGCTTTAAATTCGTATTGCCGGGTCGTATCCCAATACATATTTCTATAAGATATCCAGTCGGATGGGTCCCCATTAAAATATGGCAATTCGTAAGCTTGTCTTGGTACCGGCCGTGGTCGTGCCATGCTTGAGATTGCCTCTGCCAGTCTGTCGATTTTGCTGTCTCTGTCTCCCGACGATTCTCGCCGTCTCTCTCTTTCACCCGCTCCGTACTGCGTCTGCCGCCGTGTATCCGACTCAAGTGTTGATACTTGAGGTACACTTGCGACCGGAGTGGTAAAGACGGGATAATATTCGGGTAGACGAAATCTCACACCTTCTGTTGACACTGGCACGTATGATGGCGTACTCGGTACCGTTATGTTACGTAACGGTACTGGCTCAGATGCCCTTGTTATACGCGACACATTTTCATTAGGCACTGACGACGCACGGTATGTATTCGGTACGCGATTCACTCTACTTACAGTTTCAGATGGTTCACGGGGCGCAGCCATTTCAGTGGTCGCGCCTGACACAGCCGGTGTGCGCAATACTTCGTTCAATTGCGGCACCTGGGGCGTTGTATTCACCCACTCTTCCACGCGCTGTGTCGTACTCACATCTGAGTGAGAGTCATCGCTGTCAGCAGCCGCCTCTATTTCGGCGATGTCAGCTTCTAGTCTCTTTTTGACTAAGTTCTCCTTCATTTGCACCAACTCGCGCTCAGCTTCGTATTCGACTCTTTTCCTTAAGTAATCGACTCGGCTATGTTTAGACGAGCCTTTGCTTCGCGGCGATCTATGTCGGTCTTTAGTGGCTGTCTGTCCTCCCTGTGGTCCCTCTGGCGTACTCCTACTGAAGTCGACTACTCGACCACCCGTCAGTGGGATATTGAGGGCAGACGTGGATGCCATCGTTGGTGCAACAGACGGTGACTCTGGTGCCCTTTCGGTGGTCACACCTGAGTCAGAGACCATCTCTTGATGTCTACGAACACTCATTTCCTCCGTTAGCTTACGTAGTTTACTGCGTGTGGTTATTTCGCTCCTTAAACTCATTATTATGTGGTTTTTTAATTAATTTATTATTTATTATTATTTATTAATTCCCTCTAGTTGAACCTGATCCGGCTCGACAGGACCAAAATGTTATTAACGCGGGAGTCAGGTGATGTAGGCGGGGGTGATGATGTTCCCTTGACGAGGGAATTTAATTGAAACCACTTTCAGCACTTTTTAAAACGTTATATTTGCTATTTACACACACAATAGTTTAACACGAATTTAAATCACATACGTAAGGTTAGTTAATTGTACACAACACGGAAATACAGTCAAATAAGCATAAAGGATCATTAAAGAGCACACGGAAATACACAATAATAGAGAAGTAAAATAATCCTAAGCTATGATAACTTGACTGCCCTGAGCTATTTATAGAAAATTCGCGACTTGTAAAGCTAACAGTTATGAGGAGCTGTTACTTCACCGGAGACTTGTCGAAGACTGCACTTGCTGACACAATAAGAACTTTTAAGCGTTTAGAACTTAATTTAATTTGAATTTCTTCTGTATATATGGCTTTGGTCATTAGCTCAAGTAGCGTGTGGGCCCTGAAGGGTTTTAACTTTTCTTCCATACAATGCTACGGGTTACCAAAGCGTGGCTGGGTTTGGCCTTGAGTTAGGTCGCCACCTCAGAATCGTGTTGCAACTTGATTAATCTTACGCAATGATCAATCTTATTGCGTAAGATTGATCATGCATGTTTCAACCCGAGTTTTTACCTTGCATTATTACGATCATTATCCAAATGATGATGTTATCAAAATACATGTTATGTTACAATGTTGTTATCATGTAAAGTGATACGTAACACAATCTGTTACAGCATATCTGACTATGGCATGCTATAAGTAAATAAAACATAGTTACAACTCATGTTGTTGTATTATCAAATCATGGTGCTTCGCCTACATTTGTAAATATGTGAACACCACGTATCTATCTAATAATTAAGTTATTTTTCATTGCTTAGTTTTTAATTCGTTTTACCTATTATGGTATAGTAATTTTATTCTAGGTGCATCGTCTTCACATATAATCATATAATTCAATCAAACAAAATATTGTAAAACATTTTTAAAAGAGTACACGTGGAGTTACTTGCCCATTCTTCTCCATACGAAACTACCTTTTGGAAGGGGCAACTAGAATCAATTCTATTTTTTTTTGTAAAGTTTGATGTTCAAAAGTGCCTCTTATGTGCCTATTTGAAATAAATGGTTTGACTTTGACTTTAACACGGTTGTTTCGGGACGTTCCTGTTCAGGATAAAGCGGAAGGAAACGCCCGGGTGTCACCACTGTGTGCATCGCCCGGAGGTCACGGTGCAACATACGGTGGAGGTCTGCCCGGCTTGGGCGGAGCACCACCGTGTCCTCATGGAGGCGATCGGTGGTGACGATCTCTCGCGTCCGGCCATGGTTCGGAGCGGGAGTGCATGGGAGGCTGTCACCTCCTTCTGCGAAACAGTAATTATCGCAGAGGAGGAGGCGGAACGCGTGAGGAAGAGGCAAAATCCGCGCCCTCGCACCCCTAGTCGCCGCAGGAGACGCCCCGCGCGTCGGGAGTTGCAGGCCGATTCCCGGCCACCGTAGGCGCGGGCTTGCGGACGGTGAGCGATGGGTACACGCGCGCCGCAAAGAGATGTCAGCACCAATTGACGGGTTCCGAAAGGGCCAATGCCAGCCAGGGTTACGAGTTTGTCCGAAAGGGATATCGGTACCCTGGCACACAGGCATCTGAAGGAACACGGGTGACTTTTAGTCAGTAAAAGTCTGACACGCCCTCCCGCTCCACCCAGAGCGGGAGAAGTTATTTGATAATAACCCACCCAAAAAAAAAAAACAGCCACTCCTCGCTAATCCCCACACTAAGCTCTTACCCTTACAACAAGCGTTAAAAGGGCAACATCATCTGCAATGCAGATAAATATCATATTTCGTATTTAATTAAATTAATGAGAAACATTTTATGACGTAAACGACTGACACTTATGGCGCCATCTATTCGGGAATTGGTGAACTAGTTCATGAGTCGAGTTCTAGAATAACCTACGGTATCGTTGTTGCAAATTAATCTGCCTAGCCTTATCCCAACCATAAAGGGGTCGGCTAACTGAATGCAGCTGAATATTAATATAATATTTTACATGGAGCATGGGCCTATCTGACCTCCACAACTCAGTTACTGAGTAACACAATACCTTGGTAAGACTGATGGTCAGACTTTTGGGCTGCTGACTAGGTAGTCAGCAGCCCGAAAACCTGACCACCGCTGTCATTCATAGATCTTTGTTAGTCGTTACGGGTGTAACGACTGTCAAAGGTCTACGAATGAAGGCTCGTACAGACTAGTGCGATATCGCGGGCGCGACGCGACACTAGTGGCACAATTTCTTTGTCAGTGCCTGTCGCGCCTGCGATATCGCGCGAGTCTATACGAGTCTTGACAGCCTGGACATGCAAATATGAGATTTTAATAGGTACGGAGAAATCTGGAGAGCCTTGCCTTATTTCTATGACTAATAGAGGATATTTTTTTAACGAATGCATCGCTTTATTATTTAGTTACAGGATCACATTCAATGTTTTGGTTTAAGGGTTATGAAAGGCACTTCAAACATTTCATTTAGGTAAGTCCTCATAAATTGGCAGAAAGAAGCACAACATCGTAAGAAGTGAAAAGAATGGGGGAAATGAGCCAGTGCTCAGGAGTGGGATACATAATCCTTACAAAAAAAGTCTCAAAATTCAGCAATGAATTGGAAAACCTTTTAGTTTGTCGGGTTCATAGCACTTGGTCAATATAATTATAATAACAGTAAAAATAAGTTTTTGCTGTTATTTTTCGTTGTTTATTTCATTCGATTCGCTTATCAACACAACAACAATAATAATCACACCGGAGAGGATTACCTGAGCTCTGCATTTTCCACTGGGGAAAAGAACAATACACATAATTTTAACATATTAAAAACAGCATTTAAAATTTTGCTTTTAAAATGTTGAAAAGATTTTCATATGTTCTCATGGGTCAATTAAGTTTTTTTTCCTTTGCCAAGATAAATGCATTTTTAATTTGAAATAGATAATCTATTTTCAATAGAAAAAAATACTTATACTTTCTATTAAATTAATAAAAATAAAGAATATACCTAACTCTGAGAAAAATATGTCTAAAAGATTTTCAAGCCTAAAAATCGGCGTTGGTCATTAAGAACGATAATTCGTTCTAATGTTACCGTTCTAAAAATCCGTTCATCCAAATAAAATTCAGCGTTGCACCTAGATTCAGTGTGAAATCAGCTGGTGTAAGGTCATAAGTCAGGCGGGGTAATGTGGCCATAAAGTACCTACCACCCGCATCCCAACCAGAGATTAATCAAGAAACTAGTTTGTTCTAACTATGAAAATATGTGGAAATATGTAGTTGGCCTTTTTAAAACCGTACCACTTTTCTACTTTTGTTCGGGATGAACATAAAAATGTAGAACAAAAAATTTGTTGTGTTTGTTTTGCAGAAAATGATACTGTGTGTTTTATGTACTGGTAAAGTATTGAATGCTTTTAAATTGTGAAAGTTTGTTGTATTGAATGGTGAGTGAAGTGATTTAAATGTTTTAGTTTGATTTTAGAGTTAGATATTTTGTAGTTTTTTGTTTGTTTGTTTAATGGTAAAACAAACAGCCAAGTTTTCTTCTCGTGTTGTCAATGTATATTATTATGCCGTTCACAATGCAATCATACCTAGCGTGGTGCAAGGATCTTTTGGCTCCTGAATGACATTGACAGGGTAGTTTATTTATTTTTTTGTTTTGGCTTCGTGCGGTTTGCACATTTAGCCAGTGTCAAGTAATACTAGGTAACAAGTATAAATTTTGTTTAAATAATGATGAAATTAATTATATTCAATGCATGATAGATGATAATTATTTTGGTTCGAAAGTTACTGACAGCTGTGTTCCAATTTTTAAAAGTCACAACTTATTGACATTTCCGTGCCTTTACATTTTAGAAATTGCTATTTTTGTTAAATGTAATCGACATCTATTTTTAACTTTATCGGAAAGCAGATACCGAGATGTAACTTAGCGATCTCAATACCAAAACTTGTTACACACAGGTGGATATAGGACTGCTTTGTTAAGGAAAAGTGTTTTTGGTATGGCACCGGCTATTTTTAACCACATTCCTTGTTATTAACGCGGGAGTCAGGTGATGTAGGCGGGGGTGATGATGTTCCCTTGACGAGGGAATTTAATTGAAACCACTTTCAGCACTTTTTAAAACGTTATATTTGCTATTTACACACACAATAGTTTAACACGAATTTAAATCACATACGTAAGGTTAGTTAATTGTACACAACACGGAAATACAGTCAAATAAGCATAAAGGATCATTAAAGAGTACACGGAAATACACAATAATAGAAAAGTAAAATAATCCTAAGCTATGATAACTTGACTGCCCTGAGCTATTTATAGAAAATTCGCGACTTGTAAAGCTAACAGTTATGAGGAGCTGTTACTTCACCGGAGACTTGTTGAAGACTGCACTTGCTGACACAATAAGAACTTTTAGAACTGTAAGAACTTTTAAGCGTTTAGAACTTGATGTTAATTTAATTTCTCTGGTATATATGGCTTTGGTCATTAGCTCAAGTAGCGTGTGGGCCCTGAAGGGTTTTAACTTTTCTTCCATACAATACTACGGGTTACCAAAGCGTGGCTGGGTTTGGCCTTGAGTCAGGTCGCCACCTCAGAATCGTGTTGCAACTTGATTAATCTTACGCAATTGACAATATTATTGCGTAAGATTGATCATGCATGTTTCAACCCGAGTTTTTACCTCGCATTATTACGATCATTATCCAAATGATGATGTGTATCAAAATACATGTTATGTTACAATGTTGTTATCATGTAAAGTGATACGTAACACAATCTGTTACAGCATATCTGACTATGGCATGCTATAGGTAAATAAAACATCTACAACTCATGTTGTTGTATTATCAAATCATGGTGCTTCGCCTACATTCCACCCCCTGTAACAGGGTTCAACCGTATTACATTTCTTGGTCTGTGGGAAGCACGATGATCTTAGCTACAGGCCGACGCAGGACCCCGTTTGTAGTTTTAATGTCTACTACACGGATGATGCCGTCACTCCCGTGGTACACTGTTTTTATAACTCCTTTAGTGCGCACTACGTTGTTTGTTATTGTCGGCACATTATCTGCCCACTTTTCGCGACGTTGCAGCGTTGGGAGATATTCCCGCAGCCAGCGCCGCCAGAACATGTCGGCGAGCGCGTTTACACGCCGCCATTGCCGGCGCGAGTCGACGTCGTCGACGTCGCCTGGTGCCATTGGAGTACTCCCGGACGCCATGCCCAGGAGCAATATGGTTCGCTGTCAGGACCACGGGCTGGTTGTGGTCGTCGTGCACGTAGCTCAGCTGTCGACTGCTCACGATCAGCTTGGCCTCTGTGAGGAGGGTGTAAAGGACCTCCTCACGAGGCGGTCGCTCCTTGAGCGTACTTCGGAGCACGTTGAGGCGGGTGAGTACACGCGCCATAGCGCGTTGTATGCGCGCCTTGGCGCATTGTATGCACACCACGGCGCGTCGCGTGCGCACCTTAGCGCGTTGTATGAGCGCCTTAGTGCGTTGTAAGCGCCCCATAGCGCATTGTATGCGCGCCACAGCTTGTCGCATGCGCACCATAGCACGTTGTATGCGCGCCATAGCGCGTTGTAAGCGCACCTTAGCGCGTTGTATGCGCGCCATAGCTCGCCGTGTGTGCGCCTTAGCGCGTTGTATGCGCGCCATAGCGCATCGTATGCGTGCCACAGCTCGTTGCATGCGCACCACAGCTCGTTGTATGCGCGCCACAGCGCGTTGTAAGCGCACCTTAGCGCGTTGTATGCGCGCCATAGCGCATCGTATGCGCGCCACAGCTCGTCGCATGCGCACCTTAGCGCGTTGTATGCGCGCCTTAGTGCGTTGTAAGCGCACCATAGCGCATCGTATGCGCGCCACAGCTCGTCGCATGCGCACCACAGCTCGTTGTATGCGCGCCACAGCTCGTTGTATGCGCGCCACAGCTCGACGCATGCGCACCACAGCGCGTTGTATGCGCGCCATAGCTCGCTGAATGCGTGCCTTAGAGCGTTGCATGCATGCCACAACGCGTTGTATGCGCACCATAGCGTGTTGTACGCGCGCCCACGATGAATAGCGCTTGTAGTTCAGGGGTGGCGCCACAGGCGCTGTCGTTGCACAGACTGGCTGGCTGCACTCGGGGTCTGCGTTCATCGCCCTGGACTCGCGACACGCCAGCTGCTGCTCCTGTGGACCACGTGGAAAAGAGGGGCCCGAGAGCCAACCTGCATGGCTATCGGGCCAACACAACCTGGTCGCTCGGACAGCTGGGTCGTTCCCCCAGGGTACCCAGCGCCAGTTGCCTCTAGGCGGTGCTACTCGCGCTTTCCCTAGCTTCATGACAATCTCCCTCTGTCTTACGGAGTTATTGCCTACTGGGTGTATGAGCGCAGGGTAACCTAACTTCTTATTGGTCAGTGACCTTATCGAACCTAGGGTCGCCTCTATTGTGCCTATTCCCTGTTTAAGGGCCACTATGTTAGGCACGTTAATTGCTGTGCTAGGTGATGAGGCTGCACCTAGTTTTACGGAACTTGTTTTATATTTATATGGTTCCCTGTGGGGCTTCGCGCCTCGCCACAAAAATAATCGAGCACCTTGACCTTTTGCCCTAATTCGTACCTTTAGGGACTTGTCAGCGATGCCGCCTGAAAAGGCTATAGGGCCTATTCTAGATTTTATTAAAATACTAGATTTTGTTAATAAGTCAGGTCCGGTCGGCAGGTTGTAATTGAGGCACGTTCTATCGGTACCGTACAACCTCTGCCGGGCCTGATTGTAATTGTTAGGTAATTGTGTGTCATTTTGTTTCCACAATATACCTACTTCACATTGCGACTTATCTGTGGTGTGATGGCTAGTGCTGTCCGACACTTGTACCGCCTTTTCAACATCCCTACGTTTGCGCTTATTTTCTGAAATACCTATTGACTCTAGCTCAAACTGTGACCTAACTGAGTTATGTAAGTCAGGGAGGGAGACTGTCATGCAATTGACTACTGCATTAGTACTAGAGTTATTAAATGGTCCATGTATGACCCAACCTAATCTAGTAAGAGAGGCAACTGGCTTACCGGATCGTCCCTGCCGGATGTACCGGCCGTGGAGTAGCTCCCAGTTGTCCTGCCCGAGGAGCAGCAGCGGCTTCGCGCCCCTCATCTCCACGCAACCCAAGTCGCTGAGATGGGCATTGTCGCCTATCACTGAGGCGGACACTGTCTGCGTTGGTAGGTTTATGTCTACCATTGTGTGACACTTTATTTTGTGGCACTGACCATTGGGCCCCTTTACGCGCACTTGTACCATTCGCGAGGTTAGGTCCGTCACTCCGTGGCCGCCCGCGGTGTTCAGCGAAAGAGGTACACACGGACCCTCTAGGTCGGTAGCGAGAGAACTGTCTATCAACGATACCGTCGCACCATCGTCTAATAATGCGTAACATTGTTTATTGTCGCTGATTGATACCGGCACTATTTTTAATAACGCGGTTGCTCGCCACTCTCCTATGTTCGTGATGCTTTCTGTTTTCTCGGTTTTCGGCTGTTTATCCTCCTTCGGCTGCTTGTCCGCGTGCAACAACAGGTGATGCCCGTAGCCGCACTTTTCGCATCTACTTGCGCGGCAAAACCTCTTAGGGTGTTTTCTCACCAGGCACTTGAAACACGTGTTTTTATCTTTGATTGTGTCCCAACGCTGTTGCACAGTCAGCTTTTTAAACTGTTCACACTCTTCAATGGTGTGTTTCTTCTGGCATATTATGCACTCTTTCGGTGCGAGGGATTCGTCACTTTGCGTGTTTACCTTTTGAACCCACGGTGGCCTGCTGGCAGCGGGGCGTGCATTGGTCACTGGTCGGGTTTGACCGGCGCCATGCTTTTGTTGCTTCGCAAGTTGTTTGGGTGGACTCGACTCGAACATGTTAGCTTGCGCGTAGTATGATGCCGAGCGTGTTAGGTGTGTCAGGAATTCCGAGAACATTTCTAAGTTCGGTGACACTCTTAAATCCACCCCCTGCGCGTTATCTAGGCCCATCGCAAAGTCACCGTACTTCGTACGTTGTACCGGTGTTAACTTGCTCAGCAGGTCACTCACTAATTGTGGGTTATTTATGTAGCCCTCTGCGTGTATGTTTTTTAATAATGATACACAATTTCTTACTGTAGAAGAGAATTTACCTAGCTCCCGGCAACTCTCCGTCACTCTAGGTAAATCTCGTACTTTCTTCAGTACGCACTGTAGCACTAAGGTCGGGTGACCAAACTCGTCCTCTAACGCACGCATTATATCAGTGGGATCCGTCGACGTCCTTAATAAATCCTCCACTGATATCTTTGCCTCGCCTTGTAATGAGGTTTTTAACCGTGCTAAGTTTTCATGCGCTTTAAATTCGTATTGCCGGGTCGTATCCCAATACATATTTCTATAAGATATCCAGTCGGATGGGTCCCCATTAAAATATGGCAATTCGTAAGCTTGTCTTGGTACCGGCCGTGGTCGTGCCATGCTTGAGATTGCCTCTGCCAGTCTGTCGATTTTGCTGTCTCTGTCTCCCGACGATTCTCGCCGTCTCTCTCTTTCACCCGCTCCGTACTGCGTCTGCCGCCGTGTATCCGACTCAAGTGTTGATACTTGAGGTACACTTGCGACCGGAGTGGTAAAGACGGGATAATATTCGGGTAGACGAAATCTCACACCTTCTGTTGACACTGGCACGTATGATGGCGTACTCGGTACCGTTATGTTACGTAACGGTACTGGCTCAGATGCCCTTGTTATACGCGACACATTTTCATTAGGCACTGACGACGCACGGTATGTATTCGGTACGCGATTCACTCTACTTACAGTTTCAGATGGTTCACGGGGCGCAGCCATTTCAGTGGTCGCGCCTGACACAGCCGGTGTGCGCAATACTTCGTTCAATTGCGGCACCTGGGGCGTTGTATTCACCCACTCTTCCACGCGCTGTGTCGTACTCACATCTGAGTGAGAGTCATCGCTGTCAGCAGCCGCCTCTATTTCGGCGATGTCAGCTTCTAGTCTCTTTTTGACTAAGTTCTCCTTCATTTGCACCAACTCGCGCTCAGCTTCGTATTCGACTCTTTTCCTTAAGTAATCGACTCGGCTATGTTTAGACGAGCCTTTGCTTCGCGGCGATCTATGTCGGTCTTTAGTGGCTGTCTGTCCTCCCTGTGGTCCCTCTGGCGTACTCCTACTGAAGTCGACTACTCGACCACCCGTCAGTGGGATATTGAGGGCAGACGTGGATGCCATCGTTGGTGCAACAGACGGTGACTCTGGTGCCCTTTCGGTGGTCACACCTGAGTCAGAGACCATCTCTTGATGTCTACGAACACTCATTTCCTCCGTTAGCTTACGTAGTTTACTGCGTGTGGTTATTTCGCTCCTTAAACTCATTATTATGTGGTTTTTTTAATTAATTTATTATTTATTATTATTTATTAATTCCCTCTAGTTGAACCTGATCCGGCTCGACAGGACCAAAATGTTATTAACGCGGGAGTCAGGTGATGTAGGCGGGGGTGATGATGTTCCCTTGACGAGGGAATTTAATTGAAACCACTTTCAGCACTTTTTAAAACGTTATATTTGCTATTTACACACACAATAGTTTAACACGAATTTAAATCACATACGTAAGGTTAGTTAATTGTACACAACACGGAAATACAGTCAAATAAGCATAAAGGATCATTAAAGAGTACACGGAAATACACAATAATAGAAAAGTAAAATAATCCTAAGCTATGATAACTTGACTGCCCTGAGCTATTTATAGAAAATTCGCGACTTGTAAAGCTAACAGTTATGAGGAGCTGTTACTTCACCGGAGACTTGTTGAAGACTGCACTTGCTGACACAATAAGAACTTTTAGAACTGTAAGAACTTTTAAGCGTTTAGAACTTGATGTTAATTTAATTTCTCTGGTATATATGGCTTTGGTCATTAGCTCAAGTAGCGTGTGGGCCCTGAAGGGTTTTAACTTTTCTTCCATACAATACTACGGGTTACCAAAGCGTGGCTGGGTTTGGCCTTGAGTCAGGTCGCCACCTCAGAATCGTGTTGCAACTTGATTAATCTTACGCAATTGACAATATTATTGCGTAAGATTGATCATGCATGTTTCAACCCGAGTTTTTACCTCGCATTATTACGATCATTATCCAAATGATGATGTTATCAAAATACATGTTATGTTACAATGTTGTTATCATGTAAAGTGATACGTAACACAATCTGTTACAGCATATCTGACTATGGCATGCTATAGGTAAATAAAACATAGTTACAACTCATGTTGTTGTATTATCAAATCATGGTGCTTCGCCTACATTCCTAATTCCATAAAAGAGGAACCAGTAACATCTTTTAAAAAGAAGCTAACCGTATTACTTATAAATAAATGTTTCTACTCCGTATCGGATTTTCTTGCTGATAAATTTTAGTTGTGTTAAAGTTTGTATGTTTGTTGATGAACTGCATCATTGTTTGCATGCCAAAATGGTAGAATGTACAAGGATTCTTTAATATTATTGTAACCACCTTATTGTAAATTTGATTCTGATTTTGATTGACATTCTGAGCAAATAAATATTATATTCTATTCTATTCGATATTCCCGCCGGTCCGCTCCCCTCGAGTACCAGTAAAGATGGTGGCACTTTACTGAGACCTCACGCGGACTTCTTCAGAGAACTTGTATGAGAAGTGAAGTATAATCCATCATTATTCCACATCGTTTTTGGTATTAAAACAAAACTGCTAAACATGACGCTTCACTTTCCCGCCAAGAACCTCAAAGTCGCTCGACAGGGTAGTTGTTGCTAAACATTTGTGAAAATATTATCACAGATATTGCATTTACAAAACAAGATGGTGGCGTTTGTTCCGAATGCTCACAATACCTCTTATTTCGTGCATATGTGCATATTGCACATCATTTTACACGTGCAGCCTGTGGGTAGATTACACTCAAAAGTCGTGCAGCTCCCTTTGCATTCAATATAATAATGCATTCCGGGTATTGATGGAGCTGCTCCGTTTCTGTAGCGCATCGGGGATGTTTGCTGATGCTCGTGTCGATTGCTTCTACGCTACGATGCGAAAAAGATGCGCCACCCTGGTGCGCCGGGTGCGGGCCAGTCCCAACATTATACTGCAGTGTGTCGCGAGCAGACTGGACTGCTTGTGTGTGAATCGCTGCTGTAAGCTTTCCACATCAGTGTTGAGCTCGTAGCAGAGATTCTCATAACTATAGGGCAATGTTAGGTTAAGTGTGTAGGTTATGTTTACTAACATAGTTGTTAAGAAATATTGTTACTAACACATTTGAGTCCATTGTTACTTGACATGACATTGACAACGAAAAAAAAACAAAATCAAATTAAATAACAACGAAGCTCAAGTACTTACACGTCATGCGAGTACGACACACAAAAACTGTGAACTAAAAATATAAAACAGCCATCCGGCTGCCATTCTCATCACAATAAAAGTTGACGTGTTATCACGTCGTGTCGGGGGCACGTACCTTCGTGTCGTGTCACGCTCCTCGACACGTGAGGTACCTACGACGTGTTACCGCCCAATTAGATGGCTCAGAACGTCCACTTCTTACAACAATGCGAGTTTAGACATGCACATAAAATAGTAGGTTCTTTTCAAGTGAACACCACCCCATTTTGAGATGTTGTCGTAGATTCCACGCACATACATTATGTAATTTCGTGGGAGTGATTTCGTGAAATGGGACGGGAAAGTGACAGCTTAAGCGTGGAATAAGTAAGTACTTTTTAATAGCATGGAATTAGTCAGTACTATCATTGTAAGTAGGCGGCATTGTATTGTGTGCGGTAGCATTGCGGTAGGGGGTCGAATCAATATTTCAGTATTTAGCTTTTTAAATTTTGTAGCTAATTTCTATCGCTGCTGAGTTGCTTATTACCAAGTTGAGATATCAGATCTTACACATCTTAAGACGCTGACAACAGGTAAACCGCTGCCACTGTCAGACTACATACAAAAGAAAGAGAAGCGGGATGACACAACGCTTGTAATTTATTGCAAAATATGAAGAAATTATTTATTTACTATTATTAATTAGATATTTTGGATTGAAACTCAAAGTAAAGGGTTAGTTTACCGTTAATTTATACGGAGATTTTTTTTTATAAATGTGTATACCAATACACATTTATAAAAAAAAATCCAAGTTCTGAGAAACATGTTCAAGAATAACATATATTTTTTCCGCTACCACAAACTATATAGATTTGGCTATTTTTTGTTTAAGACAAGCCTATCTTTATCATTTGCCTCTTGTCAGCGCCTTAAGCGACTACTAAGGTTCACTCCTCTTACGATTTTACGAAGTTTGTTGTATTATTAATGCTGCGTTTTTAGCTATTCCATCCTTTCACATTTTTGTTTAAGAGGTAACTAAATTGTCTAGACACAAGTAATATCTTTTGAGTCATAATATAAAACCTCGTGTAAAGACGTCAAAATTAAATATTAATAAATGGTATGACACCAGACCTGTTAGATATTGCCAGAATCATATTCAGATCCAGATTTTGATACAACTAAAGACGAACTTCATCACTCTCCTCTTGAAATTGGTTTAGATTGTGCTGATCGAGTTCAGTTTTATTGCTGAATTTCGCTTTTAGAAGCTTGTGAACCTTTTGCATCAATCTATTTATAGTTCAACGTGTTCGTCCAGACGGCCGTGATCGGACCTTTGCCTGTCAACTTTTATTTATTAGAACGACCGTCGCATTCACACGGTTAAGTATAAGGTACGTTGTGATTTTTAGAAATAACCCTGTTAGTACCTATCGGTTGAATTCAGTGGTTGTTCAGGTTATTAAGTTAATTTTTTTGTTTTTGGTCAGTTATGTTTTTTAACTGTGAATTAGTATTAGTTGATAACAGTTATAGCGTTCGGTCTCTGAGAGTGATGACCAGCAAAAGCTGCTGTCAATTAATATAGGTAGATTCCGACCGAAAAGGGTGTTTGTTGGGCGAAAACTGTCGCCCACAAACCGAAAACGATTTTTTTTTCGATTGGTTTATGTTTGGTGAAAATAAAATATAAACAGTGTAAATTTTTTAACCATTGACTTAAACCATTCAAACTTAAATCATACGAAATATTACTTTATACTTAACGATCAGAAATTACCTGGGTATGCTATGCGATAAAAGCCATTTTTCAGCATTTTCTCAGTTATTGTGCATTTACTTGTTGTGTAGCGAATAGCGATAGATTTTCTCCGAAAAATTTAATTGATAGTAGGTATTAATTTGCCGAAACAATTTTTTTTCTGATCACGGCCAAAAAACGACATTTCTGTCGAAAATTGCTGAAAACCGAAAACGAAAAAAGAAAATCGGTTGGACTCTAAATGATTGGTTTTGAGTAATAACAATAAACGTAAATTAAAAATTTAATTTGAAACCTTATTAATTTTCAGGGATCTTATCAAACTCAAACTCAAAGCATTTATTTCAATTAAACCATTTACAGGCACTTTTGAATTGTCAACAAGTCGGTCAGTTACAAATATGAAGCTAGTTGCCCATTCCAAATAGTAGGTTCCTATGGAGAAGAACGGGCAAGAAACAACTCCACAGACACTCTTTTAAAATAAAATATTTGATACAAAGTATTGGTTACATCATTCTTATTGAAAATATACATGTGAGAACGATGCAAAACGTCAGAAGCGTCCGTGATAAAAAAAAACAATTCAAAACTAAAATAATTAAAAATAAGCCGTGGCAGCTAAGAGATGACCAGTCCCAACTGACAGCGCCCGTTCACGAACATGACGCATGGATCAGCACCATTCAGCTCAACCATTTTGAAGGGAGCTAAATGATCCAACACACACGCCACCATCAGCGAGACATCTGAGTGAGCATGACATACTCTCAGCTGCCAGGACATATTCAAGTCAATGAAAGACATATTACCCGGTAAATGGTAGCTCTATTGTACATAGTACTCACACCTGTGTTATGCAATTATATAATACAAAGGTGATTGAGTTTATACAATGAAAAGATAGTCTTACAATCTTCAGCAGCTCCAACAGTATTTTCAAATGTTAATCAATTAGTTGACGTTGTGGAGCAGGACCAGCAGTGAGCCAAGCATTTCTATCAGCGATGTAATCCCCAGCTTGCATAGTGTGCGTTTTATACAAGATTTGAATTTCGTCTCATTCAGTTGAAGTATGTGGGGAGGAATTTTATTATAACATTTTAAACAATACCCCATGAAAGATGAGTCTACTTTAGCCAGTCTGAAACCTGGTTGAGCTAATAGATCCCTACTTCTAGTACTATAATTATGTCTTTCGCCTCTTTTACTAAAAAGATGTAAATTTTTTCTTACGTACAGATGTTTTCATAGATATATTGACAAGACACCGTCATGATGTTAATATTCTTAAACAGTTCCCTAAGAGAATCGCGCCTGCGGAGATTATATATGGCTCTTTTCTGCAGAATAAAAATAGACTCGATGTCTGCAGCCCGTCCCCAAAGTAAAATACCGTAAGACATGATACTATGAAAGTAACTAAAATAGACTAGCCTCGCGGTATCTACATCAGTAAATTGACGGATTTTTCTGACAGCATATGCTGCTGAACTTAGCCGTCCTGCAAGAGATGTTAAATGAGGACCCCATTGAAGCCTAGAGTCGAGCGTGATCCCCAGGAAAACAGTTTTATCGACGAATTCTAGTTTCTCTTGATTCAATACTATCTCATAATCACTACTTTTTACATTTGGTAAAGAAAATCGTATGCACTTAGTTTTCTTTCCATTTAATACTAAATTATTGGCAGTGAACCAATTTTGGACCTGCAGTAGGGCGTTATTTACGTCGTCAAAATTTGTAGCACGTCTATCTACCTTAAAAATCAAGGAAGTATCGTCAGCAAATAACACCATTTGTGGTTGATTTTTTAATAAATGGAGAAGATCATTAATATACACTAAAAAGAGGAAAGGACCCAATATCGAGCCTTGAGGAACACCCATTTTTACTTTTAAACCGAGTGAATTGATACCATTTATTTGAACTAGCTGTTGTCTATCGTTTAAATAAGATTTTTTTTTTTTTTTCTAAGCGCAAGTTTTCCAAGTCCGTAATGCTCAAGCTTCAAGAGTAAGGTTTCGTGATCGACGCAATCAAATGCCTTGGAAAGGTCACAAAAGATTCCTATGGCGTCTTGGGCCTCTTCCCACGCGTTAAAAATGTGTCTTAATAAGGTTACACCGGCGTCGGTCGTACAACGTCCTTTGGTGAAACCATACTGTTAATCGTGAAGGATTTTATTCGCGTTGAAATGATTGAGCATTTGATTAAGCATTACCTTTTCAAACACTTTTATCACATAGGTACCATCACGCTGTATCCCTGAAGGGTTGGGCAAAGGTGTACCTATATTACACCCACATTTCGCCAGTTCATGGATCTAATACTGTTTCAAACTACCTATAGGTTGACGTTTAAAGAGAAATTCATTTTTGCAGAGTTTTCTGTAACCAAAAATTCGTCTGTTTGTTACGTACTACCTCATTGAAAGAATTCTAAAAGCTAACTGAAGTCACTAGCAGAAATACAAATTCGCAACACAACGCTCACAGTTACGCAAAATTAAAAAGCATTCTTCTCCAGTAATAAAAATTACAACTTTAACAAAAGAACTATTTTATAATAGTATAAAACAAACTTGGTGGATTTCTTATACATTTTTTTATGAAAATTAAAAAAAAACCATAAAGAATACGCACGGCGCTATACAACGGAATATGCGGTAACACATGTACTTAGGTGAAAGCACCTATTTTACCGTACATTTCGTTGTATGGCGCGTAATTTTTTATTTTCGAACAATGTATACAGGCTTTGTAAATGAATTTTTTTAGCAAATGTGTTGAAAAATATCTGTTAATACTTTAGGGGAAAATCGCTTTTGAATTTGGTGTAGTAAAACCTTAATTTAATTTATGCTCGTGGATCAGTATTATTCCTGCTGTTAATTATTTTATTCGCGGTAAATGGTCAACTTATTTTTACCAACTTCAAAAAAAAGGAGGTTATCAATTCGATATGTATGTATGTAATATTATTGGAACTGCAATATATTTACTTATGATAATCTATTAGGGCTTCCAAACAAATATACAATTGTTTATAGGTGTATGTACGTATATTTGTATGTATGTATGTTTGTCTACGCATTTCTCCGAAACTATAAATCGGATTGTGGCAATTTTTTTTAATGGCTAACATTTACTTCAACTTAGGAAACAGTAAGTTTCATCAAAATCGGTTCACTAGTTTCCATGCTAAGGACTAATACCTGTAAGTGTGACGGCCTGGCTTATTGATACGAGCTACGGGTGGTGTCAAAGAGAAAACAAATCAAAACCTTGGTCAAATTCTAGTACTTTTAGGAATAATCACACGAAAATCAACAAAACGAAATCAAACGTAGCGCGTAGGTACGAAACAAATTAGGGGTTTACAATTTTATTTGAGATCGGTGCCTGCAAAGTCATTTTTAGGGTTTCGTACCCAAACGAACTCTATTACTAAGGCTCCGCCGTCTATCTGTCTGTCTGTCTGTCCGTCTGTCACCAGGCTGTATCTCATGAACCGTGATAGTTAGACAGATGAAATTTTCACAGATGATGTATTTCTGTTGCCGCTATAACAACAAATACTAAAAACCAGAATAAAATAAATATTTAAGGGGGCTCCCATACAACAAACGTGATTTTTTTGCCAATTTTGTAGATAATGGTACGAAACCCTTCGTGCGCGAGTCCGACTCGCATTGGCCGGTTTTTTTATATTTGATAGGTATCTACTTCAAAATTTTATAAAAATAAAAATGTTATTTCATAATTTTGATCTAATTTCTTTTTGAAGTCAATATATATTTTTTTAATTACTTTTTTAATGTTCTTCAATTTTTAAATACGTATTCAAATTGGTTTTTTTTTCCAATCAACCTTGTCAAAAATTTCAGTGCAGTTTGAGGTCATGTGATTTGATTAATTTTGATTGTGGACGAAACGCCAAAAATTTGTAAAATAATTTAATTTAAAGGCGAAAATGCATTAGAATATATTATAATTGAAACAAATCATATCGTCACCGTTACTCGATTGAATTCTACAGTACGACTTTCCTACATGCGTGTTCTTTTCTTATTATGTGGTGTAAAACCAGTTAAAAGCCACATTTTGGCATTACCTTCAGAGGCCTTACGAGTGATCCTCTCGGTGGCCTCCATGATGGTGTTCGATTGTGACCTGTATGGCCCAACCCGGAAGTCCCCCAAGACCCGGTCCCGGAGTCTATCAAGCTGCCTTGGCGGTTTGCGCCTAAAGACCTGGCCAGCTCTACTGCACGTCGGCGATCTCCGTGAGCGTATTAACCCAAGCAGATACGAGTACTCATAATATCCCAACAGTGTTTATTATAGTAGTTATTTTGAATTAATGCTAGCACACCTTTAATTTATAGTCAAAACATTATAACTCCTTGTACTAAGTGAACTAAGGTTCGTCAATCGTTTCCGCGTATTGTATGTATGGTCCCGTGTATGATTGCAATCTATTCTCGCGATACCTGTCAACGAAACCTCTAAAAAAAACCCTTTTAAAAATCTTTCATAGAAAAGGGAATCAATTTAGATATTATATTTTTTAAACCAACTTACGACTGTTTTCTACTCTCTCTTTTTTGTATCCTAATTGTATTTTTTTTTCTTCTTCTTTAAAGTAAACGTGTATTTGTGGTGAATAAAGTATTTGATTTTGCAACATTACGTCGTGGTTCGAACCCTCGGCGTACCATGCCTACATTGCCACTACGATAATTATGGCAACCCTCATGCATAACTCAGTACACACTATGTAAGACAGTAAGCTAAGTCAACAAATCAATCAATTTCTAAAAAACAGACACTCGCACACAAATCACTCACACGTTTAATTTGATAATCCTTGCGGTACATATAGACGCGTCATAAATCTGAAGCGAACGCGGATAGGTAACGTTTTTTATTCGATATTAATCAATTCCGGCCAGCTATACAAAGTGACCAGCGCCCTAAATGTGTAACACAGTTTGAATCACAATCTGAATGATTTTGAAGTATATTGCTAATCCATTGCTTCATATGTTTGAAAAATGTGTCTGCTAAACAACGTAAATAACGCAATGAATGTTGTTGAACTGTCAAAATTAAACCCATTGTTGCTACTAATAGTGTGTTACCCAGTTACCCCGCAGATCGTGTTAGTTGAAAATTGTTTTTTTTTAATCTGACTTGTTAAGGTACTGTTGTAAAATCTTAATAAAGTGAAATAATTGCATGCATTGCTTGCATGTAATTGCATTGTATGTTAAGCAGTGATATTCCAGTGATAAAGACCTCGCCTTACGAGTTGTAGATCATGAGTGCGAATTCAGTCAAGCACTTTATATTGTGTAATTTATTTCATGACCACTGCTCTGAAAACGGTGAAGGGAAACTTCGTGACTAAAACGGAAAAAAAAAATTAGAACCAAAAATGCGAAGACATATTGTGACATCTACCAACCCGCACTGGTTCCCATTGCGTTGGGATTATGGCCCGCACCTTCTCACAGAGAAGAGGCCTGCGTCCCAGCAGTTGGAATGTTTTAGGATGATTATGCTAAGTTTTAAAGCTTCCTCTCTCCTACTATTTACTATGCCCTATTTAATAATGATCTCATAAAATTTCAAGTGACTCCCTAATGAATAAGTGAGAATACAATATTTAAAAAGAAAAACTCAACTAATCTCTCCTAATTTCATACAACTGATAGGCCTTTATTAGCTTGATAACAGATTCCTAACTACGCTACTCTCAACGAACATCCACCCCAAAGGCAATTTTTTCTTTGACCACGATAGTGTAGTTGTGACCGAGTGAGTATTAAGGGGCACATACATCAATTCGCGATAAAAGATCGGTTATCTCCGGCCTAGTTCGTATGCCGGTCGTGAGCCGTTCTGAATGAAACCGGCCGCTCTGTCCGACAGGGCCACCGAACTGACGGCTGGCTGCGATTTTATTTATTTATTTAGTCCCTTACGGTTTCGTATGCTAAATCTAGTTTTGTAGAGTTTGAGTTAGTGTTGAATTGAAACGATTGTTGAATTCAATGTCTGAGACTCCTTTGTTTGCGAAACAGAACTAAAATAATAAATAAATGTAACAAATTATTTTTGGAGCCAAAAGTAATTATCTGTGGGGCAAACAAGGAATATCAAATGTTATAATAAATAAATCATATTAAAAGCTTGTTTCATTTATTTCCAAGTTAGGTACTATTAAATTGCTTTATTTTTCACTACTTCTCTTAATATTTAAATCTCTTTATACCTTCTCATTTATTAACGATCACAGTAACAATATTGCATTTTTAAAAGAGTAACGGTGGAGTTTCTCCCTTTGGAAGGGGCGACTAGAATCAATTCTATTTTTTTTGTAAATATTGACGTTCAAAAGTGCCGTTTGCCTATTTGAAATAAACAATTTGACTTTGACTTTTGCAGCATAAAAATTTAAATAAATTAGATTAAACAAAAAAAAAACTCCAATAAATAATGTAATACCATCTATAACTAACACCTATTTCCCCGAGCTTGTAAACCTAAATTTCATAAAACCGATCCTTTACCAGCCCTACATATAATCCACCCATTCATCTGGATTGAGGCTGATCGAAAGGTATACCTTAATCGCTCTATTGCAATTTATTTGTTTGTTTCTTAGAAGATACAACAAATAGTGTGGATTGCTGCTGATTCCAAAGGATTTTCTTTCTGCTCATTTGGTTTGCAAATCTGTTTTCGATCGAACAGGAGGGCTAAAAATGCCACATTGAGCAATTCTTCTAAAAGCGATTTATTTCCCGAATTCCCAACAGATCATTAGAAATTCCTCTAATATTCGTAGAATGGGGACACATACTAGCTGAATTAAACTCAATTAATTTCGTATCGGAATCTTAGTTGATATAAAGATTGCCGGCTTTTTTATTCCCCAGCGGTGTAACTGCGTAACACATTATCAGTGGCAATGGGTTTAATTTTGACGATGAAGTAGGTACTGTTATTGCCGTTCGTTAAAGTTTTGTTAACTAGTAATTTACGGTAACCTAATTCTGTTTTTTCAAATGTAGGTATACCTACTTGTTAAGTCTTTCGAGTAAGGCAAAATAAGTTTATGCTGGAATTGGGCGAAATGAGTATTTTCAATTTTAAAATTCTCTTATCGCACATAATATTGACTAAGCCTTTATTCAAATCGACAAGACGTGGTGGTCGTCAAGTGAAGTGATACTTATGTGCTTCTCGCAAAAAAAAAATAACCAAAATGGAAACTTGTAATGTACGCGCAAAACTTTATGAGCTCTCTGAAGTTGCACGCGAGTGGCCTAAATGTATATTAATAGCTAATTACATAACATAATATTATAACTGAAATGAATTATTTTTTTATTCAAATAATAATATTTACATACAGCCAATATTATTAATAATTGCTTACAGACTTAAAATAATAATATGTACATGTATATAAAAAAGGGAGGGGGGACAGAATCATAGGGCATCAAAAAATTCGTCCGCATCGCTGTCAACAGGAAAAGTGCCTAAAACGCTGGCAGCATTGCCACGTTGTATGGCAATGCTGATTTGTCTTTGCCCAAAAATAGACCA
Organism: Tiliacea citrago; assembly: GCA_963921375.1. NCBI lineage: Eukaryota > Metazoa > Arthropoda > Insecta > Lepidoptera > Noctuidae > Tiliacea > Tiliacea citrago. Next base: position 24,142,475 of record OY992798.1, read on the forward strand.
GCCCTCTGGTCACGTGAAGAGTCAACCAACCGCTTGACGATATCTTGAATAACCAAGCGGGCAGGGCAGGGCCCTAGTGTTTCAACCCCAAACGGCTCGAACATATAACTCCCAATAAGATCGGAATATTTTCGCCATTTGAGGTCTTCTGCACCTGCAATATTATAACATTAAATCACATTTTTTATAGTACCTCTATGCCCATCTACAACATTGATTTGTTCATAACAAAAATAATTTGCTAATAATTATTAATTTTCGGCCACTCACGTGCAATTTCCGAGAGCTCATGAAGATTTGCACGTACCATATTTTTGATTTTAACATCTCTCGAATTTACGTTACATTTACTTTACACGTTCGTACTAGACACACTTCTCGTCGTTCCTGCTGTAACTTCACTACAGCAGGACAAATAATTCGTCTCATTCGGAGAAGAAACACGCATTGATCACCGCGCTTACTCTTTACTTGTTAGCGAGCCAGACTTAAAAACACTTATAGGTTAAAGGCTAACTTAAAGGTTTCCCCAAAATTTGGCAATTGCAGTTTTTTGACGAAAAGGGCTCAAACACATCAGCCTATTTTTCCGCTGCACCTAAAACCGGCAGCGTTTAACATTAATTACCACTGTGCTATCCACATTTCGTAGTATTATGCTGGGACACACTGCTCCTATGGTCGGCGATCATGGTAGTGGCAATTATTATATTTAAACTAGCGACTCACTTCTGCTTCGCAAGGTTTTTACGACTTGACAAAACATCGAAATATCTTTAGTAGTTTTATACTAGTTTAATATTAATGTATTATACACATAAATAATCCTTCCGGAATAAATTTTCTAAATGATGGTGAAAACTGTATCAAAATCCGTTGCGTAGTTTAAAAGGACAAGGTGGTCACATAGTCAGACACGAAAAGCTATTTATTTTATATTGTACAGATAAAGATCAGGGACCGTACAACCCCGGTTAAGGGTTAAGCCTTTCGAAGGGGTAACCCATTCAATGGGTTACCTTTATCATGATGTAACCCATTGAATGGGTTTTATACTAGAAACCCAATGAAAGGGTTACATGATAACCCATTGAATGGGTTTTATACTTGAAACCCAGTGAAAGGGTTACATGATAACCCATTCAATGGGTTCTATACCTACTTGAAATCCAGTGACATGAAAAAATCATAATATTATGTAATTTCGATATCCGCCCAGCACGAGTAGCATGACCAATTCTATCTCTATTCTACCCAGGGATCATTTTGGTTACCATTTTAGAAAAACCCTATCGAAAACCCTTTCAATGGGTAACCAAAATGGTCCCTGATAAAGATAGATGCGATGTTGTAGTGAAGTCACTTAGTATTGGAGCTTCTTGTAAAAAAAATTGTGTTTTCCGTTTTTTACTCGAATAACATCAACCCTTCATTACGTCTGTCAGGTATAAATAAAAAAAATAAAAAAATGAATGTAAATTCATATTAAAAACATACCATTGCTGCGGTTTATTTTGAAAGATGTTTCTCTCTGATGAAAGATCCAGTCTCATCGATTACTCTTCTACAATGATTTGGTGTTTAGGTACGCTTTTATTTTCATCTGTCGTTGTCCTTTGACGCATGCGTGTAACGCCACAACGCATACATCAAAACTAGTTGCTATACAGGTCACTGATATAAGATACTTTTCATTGATACAGTTACACAACTGATGTCTCAACCAAGGCATGGGCTAGACACAAGACGTATTGAACGTTGAAGGCTAAAGATGAGGATAAAGACCTATAAATTACTTTTATATAACTTCACAACTATGAAAAAAGTAAATGATATGAAGCAAGTACCGCGGATTCATAATCACAGCGAACGTCAGGGCTGCTACACACATGTTCAGCTCAGCACATTCGATTCGGCAGTATTTTTTGAACAACAATGCCAACCCGAAGCAATTACTACACATATTCGGGTTTCATTCGGCTCGTGTCGATCGGCAAATTTCGTTCTGCATCAACCGTCACTTAATCATGTTGAGGTCGGCTCGGTACAATTCGAGTTAAGGCTTTTTCCCGAACATAAATGTATAATATATTCGATTTTGCCGCCCGGATGTGATGTCGAATAATGCCGACCCGAACATGTGTAAGACCCCTCAGTAACATAGAGCACGATATCGATAGGTATCATATTTCTCCTACCGAGCAAGCTCTCCGTCCTAGCCGGCCATACCGCCAACATATAAAACGTTGCCAATGCGGGGCTCGGTGCAGCCCCTACAATTTATCGCGCACATTTAGCTCGCATACTTTACGCTCTGCCCTCTTAACGCAACACTACATTACGACTGCAATGTCCGATGTATCGCGGTGTTAGGATGCTGCGGGTTTTAGGGAAATGCGTTTATTTTGATTACGTTTTATTACTTTTTAACTACTCCGTATAATTTGTTTCAAAGTATCTGACTAGAATTTAAACAAATGTTTCAGAAAACGTACCTGTTGCCTGCCAATTTGTATTGTCACTTACAAATTGATTGCTTTGATTTTATTATTTAAATACTTAAACCCAAAATTCTAATTCTATTCTCTTGACTGTAACCTTCTAAATACGGATAAAAATGTTCCTAATTTTCTTCAGTGAGTGATTGCGTAAGAACTTAACCTGAACAGGGTTTGTTTATAGTTTCATCTGATACTTTTGGAACAGACCATAGTGACGTAGACTCGTGGAGTAGTGGTCGCAAGCACGAGCATACGCTCCTTTTTTGTTTTTTTGTTGGGTGGGTTATTATCAAATAACTTCACCCGCTCTGGGCGGAGCGGGAGGGGCGTGTCAGACTTTTACTGACTAAAACCCACCCGTGATCCTTCATTTGCTTGTGTGTCAGGGCCACGATATCCCTTTCGGACAAACACGCAACCCTGGCAGGCATTGGCCCTAATGGACCCAGTCAATTCGTGCTGACGTCTCTTTGAGGCGCGCGTGGAACTCAACGCGCCGTCGACCCGGGCCTGGTTCTTATCGGACGGCGAGCTACCCATCGCTCACCGTCCGCAGGCCCACGCCTACGGTGGCCGAAAATCGGCTTGCGACTCCCGACGCCCAGGGCGTCTCCTGCGGCGACTAGGGGCGTGAGGGCGCGAACCCTACCTCTCCCTCACGCGTTCCGCCTCCTCCTTCGCGAGCATTACTGCTTCGCAGAAGGAGGTGACGGCCTCCCATGCACTCTCGCTCCGAACCATGGCCTGAACCAGGGCCGGACGCGAGAGATGGCCGCCGCCGCCGATCGCCTCCGTGAGGATACGGCGGTACTCCCCCAAGCAGCAGGGCAGACCTCCACCGTGAGCATACGCTCCTGAGTTTGGATTTACAAGCCAACAATATTTTTTTATTAAAAAGTGTATCCATAGAGTTTCTTTCCCTTTCTTCTCCATAGAAACCTACTACGCGACTGATCAAATTACGATTCAAATGTGCCTAAAAATGGTTTAATAATAATTAACCGTTTTGCAGTTAAAATCATTAATCTCTCGTCCTATTAGAATTTAAACATAACTAGAGACATGTGTACTAAACGCTTCTGCCTACCCCTTTGGGAGATATAGACTTGGTGTTTTGTTATGTGTAGTAAAAGGAATAAATAGTATGGGCTAGCGAAATAGATAAGTGAATATGAATAACAAGGAAGCATATAAGCATATGTAACAAAACATCTGCTTATTAGCTAAATTATAACATTGTTATTTCAATTTACCTACTAGAGGCTAAATTGGGGTTCATCCGTGACTATTAATAGCCGGATATTTAAGGAATATTGTAAATGGTTAGAATTATTGAATTACAGCAAATGCTGATTAACGACGCGACTAAAGTTATTTTCTCTCGTGTTCAGCAGTCAACGTCTTTTATAATGTCTACTTCATTATCTGCATCGAAGACACCACTGACTGATGTGGTAAACCACATTGTCACGGTGCCAGTTTCTAGCCCGTGGCGTATAACAAAATTGAATCAATAAATGATTTGCACGATGCAACTTATATTGTTGCTTCAATTTCACAGGCAAATAAATCGCACCGTATGAATCTGGTTTACCTTGATATTGCTGTAGGCAAGCGTAGTGAATTTGTGATCAACACTTGTTCCTTCACTATAATGACACGGGGCCTATTCTTTTACGCTGGAATATATTTTTATGCATAGTAATTATTACTCTTTCTCTTTTCCAACAGAACAACATTTCCTATATATTTTCAAAAGCGATCCATTTGTTCAGTCCGTAAAGTATTCATTAAGGTCCGGTGCAGCGCAGCTGACAAATGAATGTCCACCACTGCGCGACACCGGCCGCCTCCACGTGAATTAACTAGTCAATATTACGTGGGGCTAGCTTTTGCATTATGTGGGGAAGTAACGGAAGGGTTACATTAATTTCTACAAGATTAAATTTGTTTGATAATTAAGATCTTCTCACATTCATCACCTTTTCGAGACAGGATACACATAGTCATTTTACTAACAAGTTACTTTTTTTGAACAGTCTGATTTTTTCACACGAAGAATACGCCCAGAGGTTTTTTTTTTAACTACAGAGCCACTTCTCTTATGTAGTCTGAACTATTAAATTTAAATTTGAATTTTGTATCGTATAATTATGTTACTAAGTCGATTGAAATAAATTATATATGAATTTTGTATTTTTTTTTATAATTAATAATAACAAAGCATCCATATTTCAACTTGTCGCCACACGTCAGTTGACTAACGTCCAGTGAGCAGTCCACACGTCATCGCCTCAACTGCTTTCAACATGCTATGCTTAATTTGCTTCAGTGAATTGAAGGTAACTTTTGGGAATAAAGATATAGATAATTTATTTGTCAAACATGCGTTTACATAAACTGACTTAAAATCAGACATTTGCAAGGTATTGATTTAATAGATTTTGTGTACATTCATGTTTTGCCAATAACGGCGTACAAATTATGCAGGAATATAAAAAAAAAAGAATATATTTCATTACGTAGTAAAAAGTTTTCAAAGATTTTTTTTTCATAATTTAGCCCTTGGCAAACGGATTGGAAGCTCCAGTAGGTGATAAGTTTAGGTGGTTTATTATTATTCACCAGAAGCCGCAGGTAACCTGATAAAAACTCTTTAATTGACTTTTAAGGCAACGTAAACAAGCGAGGACTAATTTTACTTCAGATATCATGCAAACAACTAAAATACCTAACTCAAAGTTCACAGACCAAATAAAGATACAATGTTTATCATCAATTTGCGGCAGCCCCCGGTCAGCGTACCTGTCCGATGACGTCATGTAACACCACTTTTATAAGCATACCTATTTTATAGAGAAAACCATCAAATAATATCGAAGATTTTTATTAAGACTAGAGCCAAAGCCCACAAGTATAGGATGCACAGAATCACAAGCCGTGCTGGCGTCACAATGTGGTGTGCTCCGGATTAATATCATCATTCTGCGGCAGCGCGCGGTCTGCACCCAATGACGCCATGTAACGTCAATCTTATAAACATACCCATTTTATAGAGAAAACCATCGAACAAGAAGATTTTTTTATTTAAATTCAATGTAAACAATCAAAACTAGAGTCAACAGTACAGGATATTATACCAATCACAAGCAGTGACGTCACAACGTGGTAGGCGCCGGATTAATATCATCAATCTGCGGCAGCGCGCGGTCAGCGCACCTGTGATGACGTCATATAACGTCACTAACTTGTTAGGATCCGTCGGCAATTTGTGAAGGATTATGCTGAAATATCCGGTTTAGAGTTGAATAAATAAACGGGGCAGGCATGTTTTATTAATTGTTATTGTGATGGAATAGCAGTAAAATGAATAAGCCTTCCTGTGAGGTTTAACAACAGACGGATTATGACAGAAGAAACGTTGATGAATGAAGCACTCATGTTTGAATGCGACTGTATGCTGCCAGCAGCAAAAGTATTCTTTTTTTGTTTCATTTAAAATTTTCAGCACTAAGTACTCTTCGTCGTTACGGGTAATCAGAAACCCGGAAGTCTGAACACACCAAACTTACCGAAGGGTATCGTATTACCCAAGGGGTTGTACAGGTCTTTTTTTTTTTTTTACTTTTATCAGTCAGTCGCTGCATGTAAAATACTGGTACCAATTCCAACATAGTTGGGAAAAGTCTAGGCAGATGATGACAATGGTGATATCTTTTGGTGTAGACGGAGTGGTCTGTCCTAGTCCCGCCGCTTGAAACCTCACATTGATCATCCTCAGTCCATAAATAAAAGAAGGTTTTCTTTGTAGTAACGTGCGTGCTACGTGTAAAGTTCCTACCTCTACCTTGAAACCAGAAGTTGCTTGAAGCCAGTCATGCCTACGGACACGAGACCAACAGACTATGCAGTACAATGCAATAAAAAATACTACGAATTAATTCAAAGCCTAGCAAAAAAAAAGTAATCCACAATGCAGGAGGGCGCACAAACGTATGATTGACGACAACATCGCGCCGTATGGTAGGCACTTTAAGAAGTTCCACTCGCAACAACACATTGAAAAGGCTATTATTCCGTTTTCATTTTTCAGTTGTATTCTGTTGTATTTTACACCAATCTTGTAACCTTATCCGTCTCATCACAAAACGACTTCACTTAGACTTAGGTTTTAAATCAGTTTTTGTATTGTAAACTAAAGCTTTATCGGAATAATGTTCGAAATTCAAAATTGACTCGATTACTTACGTCTGAAGATAAATCTTGTTTTGTAATGAGATCGAATATTTCTATGCTCTCACCTCTTCTTTCATGGATTGCTGACGAACTATAAGCCAAAGAAAAATCATATTTTTCTGTCATGAGGATGGTTATTTTTCAATTAAAACCTAATTATAATAAACGTTCCGTGTGGTGCCGGACGTAAATAATAGCACCACCCTATTTTTTCCCGTGGGCGTCGTAAAAGGCGACTAAGGGACTTACTAGAGAATGGGCTGCAGCGTTCTCTATGCATTTTAAAACCATACTGCGATCGCTAACCCGCCTACCAAGCGTGGCGATAATGCCCCCCCCCCCCTAAATTGGGGGAGGCCTATGTCCAGCAGTGGACGTCTTTCGGCTGAAATGATTACAATAAACTGCCCATGAGTAACCGTGGAGTTGCCGGGTCTTTTCCATAAGTAACGACCAATTGGAATCGGGCATCTAGCTTTGGACGTTTCATAAGTACCCTTGCAGAGGTTAATGTGTAATAAAATAATTATTTGGAATCTTGATTTGAATTGCTGCAACGATTGTTACGGCTAGTCTAGTTCAGGGAAAGCAAACCTTCTATCCGTGTCTATGTTATAACAAGAAGAACCTGTGATTGACGCTGTAGGCTGAGCGCTACATCGCTTGAGGGGCCAGGCAGGCGACCGGTGACAGGCTAGTTTTGTACATGTCAATCTCCAAAGTGAATAGGTTTTATTGCTTTACAATTTGTTTCAATTAAAAGTTTCTAACACTATTTGTTTTCCGTGGCTTTGCATGCGAATTTGTTTTTACGCAAATTAATATTTTTTGACTGCCTCGTTGGTCTAGTGGTCGCAAGCGCTGCTGCTGAGCATGAAGCCCCGGGATCGATTCCCGGGTCGGGCAAAGTGTTACTAGGTTTTTTCATGTGGAATTACCAGCCCGGCGGCGTCTGGATTTGTGCCCGGTTGATGGCAATATGCCTATTACATGAGACTTAAACATTACTGGCATAATTATTAATCTTCGCATCGCAAAAATTCGGTAGCGATTTTTTTACATTCACCAGTCAGTATCAATCATTAATTTGGCCTCACAATAAATCATTTGCTCGTTTTTAAGGGACGTCACTATCGTGGTTCATATTCGTTTACAGAGTTTTACTGCCTGTCTGTATGTCTTTACATTTTTTTAAAAGAAAAGCATTTGTATGTGTACATAAGTGTTATCTTGTTGTTAGATAAAGATCTCTTGCACCTACTCATTCATATTTTTAACGGTCACTACATTGCAAGCTGGTATTTTTATTAAAAAAAATCATTCACACTACTTTATATTATACTCTTACAAACAGCATTTTATTTCTACCACCCTTTCAAAATCATGATTTTCAATGTTTTAAAGATCGTGTCAAAAATCGGTTCGTCAACTTTTGAATCCTTTACCAAGATGCACAAAGGTACCTAGATGTACCTATAGGTATACACGGATCTTATGGCACGTTGTAAAAATCGAAACCAATGCCGCCATCTTGTTTTTTCAATACAATATCAAAAATGTTAGCCCACAACGCTCTGTCAATCAAAGCGCCAAACGATTTCTGCTGCATTGTATATTTTTGCAAATGTATTACAATAAGCGTCAAAAAAAAATTTTTTTTTGGTAACACCTAAGCTTACCCACAGTAAACACTAGTACACAGAATCTCACAAAAAAGTCCTCGTTTAAAATCGGAAACCCTACTGTCATTTACCATTTCCAATACGTCGTCCGCAGTGCGATAACGCAACTGCATCGTCGAGGTTTCATAAAAATCGCATACAATATTCACTGCTCTGGAATCGTACGTCCAAAGTTAATGAATTTTATTTGATACGGAACCTCTTTTGTTGTCGCGCGTGTTTAACAGGCTTAATTGTTGACTTTCAATTTGGGATGGAAGATTTTTGAATGCGGCATTTATTCGTAGGTTGTGGAAGAGATTATATTTATGGCGTAATGCGGTGGTACTACATACTTGTGCGTGATAAAATGCGTAGGTTTATCTAAAACAAAGTATTGCAACGCTTCTTCATAAGGCGGCAGCTTAATTGCCTAGAAGACACTTACGAGTAGGCCCAGTTGCACCCTAAGTCACTAAATGCATTTAACACTAAACGTATTTAAAATAATCTGTCTCTGTCATCTTCAAATGATTGACAGAAGCAGAACAATGGTTTAAATAGGTTTAGTATTAAACACATTAAGTGATTTGTGGTGTAAGCGGGCCCTAAATCCATATATGAAATCGGCTCATTTTGATCAATTATTTGTTCATTGGTTGTTGTTGTTAGTTGTTACCTAACAACTTCAATGAACCGTAATCTAACCAACACAGTCACATTCAACCGGAAACTAATCCATAATGCACTACGCATTTATCTTTAAAAAAGGGTTACAAAGATAACAACAAAACAATAAATCCTAGCACACTTATCGCATAGACAAATGCATGTCGACAAACGCAGTGTTTACTCAACATGTGGGGCAAGCCGGGTCATAATATGGGCAAGCCGGGGCGAAACGGGCAAACTGGGGCAAAATGTAGGTGCCACGTCATCTGATTTATACGCCGATTTGTCATTGGTCCAAACCACAGTGACCTTTGTGTTACGACAATGTGTGGTCAAGATTTGGGTGGTCTAAGTTAGGTGGAATAGAAATAGACTTTATGGTAGAAAATGTTTCAGTCTATTAGAATTAAAGAAAGAAATATACATTTGTATTCATCACTGTGTTAAAAACGTTAGATAATTACAAAAATTAGAAACCCATTTTTTCTGTCAACATAAGTCATGAAAAAGCCACGTTTTCTGTTTCCGTGGGTATCAAATAGCTCAAGAGTTGCTAAGACAAAATCAACAAATGATTTTTGAGAAAATGAATACTAATCAAGCAAACACTATAAATAATTTCAGCCGAAAGACGTCCACTGCTGGACAAAGGCCTCCCCGAAAGGGAGGGGTTTGCAATAATCGCCACATTTGGCAGGCGGATAAACGATAAACACTATAAATGCAACAATACAACTCATCAATACACAAAATATATTCCTACAATACCAAGTTTCCTATAAAATACTCACAGGTTACCCACCTTCTACATAATTTCCGTGCAGGGAATAAGATGCCAATATATCTCTCCCGTAACCTGTTTTGTGTTGCCAACATTTTTGAGGCTGAAGACAAAGCCACTCGCGGGATTAGCGCAGTGATTAATTACCTACGAGAAGCGTCTATAAGCAAAAGTGGGGTAATATTGGTCACACGACACAATAATGTGCGAGCTATTTTGATTTTTTGAGGTAGGTTTGGAGTTACCTACTTATATCAATGTTAACATTTTTGTGTGGACAAATTAATACAATCTTGAATCCCTGCTATGATAAACAGTTTTCTGAGTATTACTTTTAAGCGACCGACACAGCAAGGAGAAGGTTATGCATTCAGTGACTTTTTTTCATGCACGCGGAATTCTTTGTGACTACGGGGCCGATTTACGTGATTCTTTTTTTATTTGGTCGAGGAAAACCCACGCGGAGGTCCATATTATAAACTTTATTAACTTGTTGGTTGTTTTTTTGTAATAAAGTATTTTAACTCCGAGCTTTATAAAAAAGTTTGAAGCTTTCATTAGAAATTTGTTGAATGTCCTCTAATAATGAACATTGGTACCTTTTTTAATTTCTTCAATTAATGGTTTTGCCATAATCACCGCTTTTATCAAACGTACTGGTGATAATAAACCTAATTTTACAGAATGATTCCATTAACCATTTCCTTGGCTCCTACGTTACTATAAGAAGTGATATTTTTCTGAACGCGTATACTTTTCCGTCACTGATGCCTATATTCACCATATTCCAGTTATTATATCACTGTGTGTCAGCAACGTAGGACATAAAGCGAAGAACACACTAGGTGTCGGCTGGTAATTCGACTATTAATCACGCGACCGCGCGCCATGTGCAGTACTCACACTGCATCATAAATACTGAACGCTTTTATATCTTACGATACGGGGACGACACGATTATGGTTGGTGTGAAGATGAGATTCAGTATAAGCAGGCCTGGACAATTAAGCCCACGAATCACTCAATACCTTTAGCTCTAAACGAAAACCATCGTTCTATTTCCGTTAATCGTTTGAAGTACTGCTGGGCAACGTCCCCTGATACTAACAATGAGCACACTAAAGGTTACCGACAGAATAGATCTTTTCTCATGTTTACTGAGCGAGTTATGTTTACCGCAAATAAACGTATTTTCTTTCTTTTCTTTCTTTCTTTAGTTCGTTAAGGTAACGTTACACGTGTTATGTTTTTAATTTGTCAATCTTGTGTGGCATGGATATTAATAAGTTTCAAGTTATTTCAACAACTGTTAATTAACTACACTTTGATTGGGATACTGTATTGGTAGCGTGTGTATGTAAACAAATAAAAACAAAATATGCCTGTTGTATGTATGCTGAAGGTGTACTAACGAACACAAACGAATCTGTATTTTTTTTTACAATAATAAGTTGAACATCGCATTAGGTTACCGTCATTTCACCAGCACACAAACTCTGTTTGAGTTTGTGTGCTGGTAAAACCTCCATGGAAAAATTGAACTTAAACTTGGAAAAATTGGCTGGGTGACACATTTTTTATATTATTGTAACTTGGGGTTTGAATCGTTTCACTCTGTAATGATACCTGATACTAAAATAAGTATATAAATAAAGAAAGAAAGAAAGAAAGAAAGAAAGAAAGAAAATTGTTTTATTCTGCACAAACATTCCGCACATTACAACAAAATAACATAACAAATAAAATACACACATACAAAGTAGACAAAAGCTCTCATACTCGTACATGCCAATCTATGCGTAACTTTTCCAGCACTCGCGTTCAGCGTTCAGAGATCTGTATGTAACAATAGAAAAGGCGGCAACCAACAGGTTTTCATTTATCATTATCATCTACCTTGCCTTTTCCCAAATACGTTGGGATGGGCTTTCAGGCTAACCGGATGCAAAGGAATAGCAGTATTTTACATGGAACGAGTACCTATCTGACTTCCAATAAACCAGTTGCTGGTTTATACGATATCCCTTAGTAAGACTGGTTGTCAGACTTTCGGGCTGCTTTGGACTGTCTTTAACGACTGGCAAAGATCTACAAATTACAGCCGGGACCAAACGTGCTTTCCGAGGTTGTCATACATTATATTGATCTCGTAATGCGAAAACACATGTCTTAAGTGATCATGAAAACCTTTAAAAAGTATTACGAGTTTTTCTGCCTAAATTGCCATTTTCCAAGAATATTCGAACTCAAATCGTGCATTATAAGCAGCTTCTCCGAACCTTCATTTTTCACAAGCCACATGCATAGTTCACGAGGGAAATATTAGTAGGAAAAATGCTGAAGTTATATATTTATGTTCTACGTAGATGGGCTTGAATTAAAATTGTATGAGCTGAAAAACCGGCGGTGAAGGGATGAAATTAATGGGATGGGATGTGCCGACGACATCTTTGGGTCTTGCGAACTTGTGAATATGAAGAAAGTTGCTGATTTATTGTTTTACTGGACTCGGTTAGATAAACGAGGACTTTTTTTGGTATCTATGTTATGTGATGCTTTTGATATGTGGCTGTGTGTGAGTTAAAAAGTATGTAAATGGATTAAATAAATGAAATAGATTATAGATAGATGGATAAAATATTTATTCAGTGCACACAAAAGACAGCACAATTAATGGATAACAAATTACAGGAATATATATAAAAACAAGGTGCCAATAGACAAAAAAGAAAAACGTACTTAAAGAAATAGTGACACTATGACATACTTCAAATCAATATTAATACAATCAATCAATCAATTACACTTTTTGATAATTTTATGACATGTTTAGGTACCAATTATTTATTTGAATACCATTTTTTTTTATTTGACATAAAATGTACACAGATATAAAATTACACTTAATTTAAGCGTGGAAATAACCTGGTACAAAATAAATAATAAATGACCCATGCTAGGGAAAACCTGTGTTACTGGGACCATCCATCCGTCCATTGTAGATATAATAGTTACTTACAAATTGGTATTAGGCACTTTTGTAAAATAAATATAATACTGTGATGGCATTTGCTCTGCACTGAGAAAATATACGCTTAGTAAAATTATATTATGATAACTTATATTTATCTTAGTTTATGTGGGACACCTCACAGTGAAAAAATTGTTACAGTGGGGTTATCAAATGATATCTTTTTTGTAAGAGAACTGCTCTTTGCACTTGTACAGGCCTATATTGTAAATAAAATGTAAGCTAAAACACATGAATATTCCATCGCTAACATTTTAATCCGATACCACAGAGTTATGATATAATCCTAGTCTGCAAAACTGTTGCTATATCTATGTTTATAGTTCGCACGTTTAGTGCAGCTAAAATAGTGCAAAACTAACAACAGTTTCAGTTGCAAGCCTATGTACCTACCTACCTATGTATGTATGTGTCGTGTATCTGGGTCAAAGAATCGGTATTGCTAAACGAGGTGAAACTGATAAAATTTTGTTGGTTTGAGATTGTTTTATGGTGGTTTTTTGCTTGTTTATTTATAGCTGAAAGCTACAGGCAGCTGACGTTCACGGTTTAGTAAATGAGGTACTTTTATTTTATTCTTTTTGAGAATTCTATTATAGGTTTAATAATGGCATACAAGAGGGCGCCACTACTCAAACGCAACCATTACGTACCTACTGCCTAAATAATACGACATCTTTGTCATAATTATATAGGATTGGGTTAACCCAACAATTTGGTACTTATAGTAAGCCTCTTTTTACAACATAAAACTATCAACAATGCACACAAATGTAACATTGCACATATTTCCGTCGAACAACTAATAAAGACACTCTAATTAATAGTTAAGGTAGCAAACTTCACAGCATATCAAAATGGCGTGCTGATCCATTTAATGGAAAAGCATACAGATTTGTCAAGCGGAGGTACCTAACGGCCCCAATTAGTGGCTTCGAGCTAACGAAGGGGAATTCCGAGGAAAACCCACCGGGACTAATAAGGTAACCAGAGTACTGATCTTGTGGTAGAGCCTGTGAGTTTTAGTTTCGGTAAGACTTTTGTATTGAAACAGTGGACGGAGAATCGATGTTGATGAATAGATTGATTGTAAAGTGTTATTGACAGTGGGCAGGGCACATTGCTCGCAGAACTGATGGCCGATGGGGCCGAAAGGTAGGGTTGGAAGTCCTCCCACAAGGTGGACTGATGACTTTGTGAAGGCCGCAGGAATCCGCTGGATGCGGGAAGCTCAGAAACGGTCGAAGTGGCGGTGCTTGGGGGAGTCCAGCAGTGGATGTCTTTCGGCTAAAATTATTAAAGAGTTATTTCAAGATTCAACATCTGCCTGTCTTTCCCCAATTATGTTGTGGTCGGCTTCCGAAGGATGCAGCAGAATACCAGTATTTTACATGAAGCGACTGCATATCTGACCTCCACAACCCAGTTACTGGGTAACACGATATCCCTTGGTAAGACTGCTTGTCAGACTTTTGGGCTTCTGACGACCCGTAACAAATGTCAAAGATCTACAAATGACAACCGGGACCAACAGCTTAACGTGCTTTTCGAGGCACGGAGGAATCTTGGTATGAAAAAATGGTCACCCATCCACGGCAAGCGTAGCTTAACCCGATCGATTGACCCGTGCGGCTGTTATTATTTAGCCACAAGCTCCTATATATTAGTGAGTTACATAATACATTTATTATTTTGGTATTGTCTGTTGGTGTAAATTTTATATGGGTGTTTTCCTGAAACAAAAGTGATTTGAATTTTTGACTGTTTTATTTGATTGTACGAGTAGGCTTCCTTTGTCAGGGATAGAAATACCTATAATATAATATTATATTATTACTTCAGTGTCTATAGGTATCGTACTATATTAATCATTTTCTTGTCTTCGTTTTTTGCACTAGATTCAAAACAGAAAAGAAATTCGATTATTAATATTTTTTAAACAAGATTCAATCATTTTTTATACAATATAGAATGCCATAATAGTTAATTATGCAACTGTTGTATAATAAGGGGTATTGAAACACGAACGTGGGATCACATGAGTGTTATATTACCTAATTATGCACAGCGTCGCGATCAGGTGAAGATAAAATCTTTTGTGCAAAAGATTTTATCTTCACCTGATCGCGACGCTAAGTCGTAGTGGAGCAAAAATGAAAGGAGTGGACTGTTTAACATGTATATAATGAATATAAAAGGAAATACGAAATTACATAGACTGTCGCGGTTAAAAGCAAACAAGAATAAGGACGTTAATTAAAAACGCGTAAGAGCAGCCGTAAAGGCGTGCAACAGCTGACTTGTGTGGCGCGGGGGCCCGCGTCGAGCCGTGCGGCCGTCTTACTCGCCGCTGTCCCTAAACCCCTCGTTCACTGCCACCAGCGTGCGGCGGTGTTGAGAAAGCTGGTCTCAACAACACCCATGATATGAATCCTCTATAAAAGGTTCTGAAACAGTTAGCTGGCACTGTCGTAATGAAACACGCGTGCATGACATTGTTCTTTTTTGAAATTCATAAAGTGAGAATGTGGCTGTTTGATGAGTAAGGAAGGGATCGAAAAAGCAAAGGAGTTGCATAATGAAATTTAGTACAACATTATAACACTCGTTTGGATGATATAATGGTTAATAAGACACTGGTTGTTTTAATGTTGGCAATAAGCTAACTGTTTCAGAAACTTTTATACAGGATTTATAGCATGGGTGTAGATAAAAATGTATACCATCATACTTTTTTTGGGTTCCGAACATTTGAATGAAAAAACGAAACCCTTATAGGATCATTCGTGTGTCTGTCTTTCTGTCTGTCTGTCTGTCACAGCCAATTTACTCCGAATTAATAGACCGATTAAGTTGAAATTTGGTACATATAATTATGATCTGGGATCTGTGATCCGAACACGGGAGTGTAACAAAAAGAAATGATTTTTGAATACGGGTGTCGCCTTTGGGAGGCAAATAAGAATATAATAAAAAAAAGTTTTGCAAACAATAACTTGAGACATCAAATGAAAGAGCTTACTGTGAGGGTCTCCAATTTTTTTTAAATAATGTGAAAATAAATAGTTTTAAATTTATTTAAGAAATTTGATGAACATTTACCATTGCCTCCGAATCTACTACTCGTAAACCAAAAATTAAAAAAAAAAATACAGATATGAGATAATAATTATAGATTATAGGAAAACCTATACGAAGTCTCTGGTCTGAAAATAACATGGTAAATCTCTCAATATTGTGCGAATTTATGGGAGAACATGTTTTTCAACTACAATGTTATGTTTTTTTTGGGATAAATTCATCCTAACTACGGAACACTTCATTGTGCGTGTTTCGACAATCACTTAACGTTTGTTAGAGATGAAGTCATTGCCTTCGTGTAAATAAGGACCATTTTGGCAAATACCCCAACCACTGCTCATGTACACTATGTATGTAAATCTGCTAATACAACAACACTACATCCCAGTTTTATTCCACCCAACAAAAGCAAAGCTCAGTGCAAGATACCATGCATTGCTCTAATTAAGTTTAAACAAAACATGAATCATTAAAAGCAGTGTAATGCGCGCTGCGGGGATGAAGGCAGGGGTGAGGGGTGCGCATCCCCTCTTGATTTATACCCCGATTTGTCGTCGAGCCAAACCGCTCCTGATTCACCGCTGTAATGCCGTGTTTACTGATAAACACAGGAATACCGAATGGTCGTTGTAAATGAGTTTTCATTAAGTGGCGTATTTTTTGGGGGTGAAAAGGGGTTGATTGGTTTCTGTAAATAAATGAAGGTATCGAGAAAAATTTAAATGTAAAACTAAGAAAATAAAGGTGAGCGATCACTGGATTTGAGGCACGGAGCGATTTACTTGTGCAAGAACATTGTGCGGTTGTGTCAATCGTGTGACATCATGTGAACAGAACACAAACCAAGTAAATTCGTAAACTCGATCCTAATGCGACCAACCAACCAAAATAATAGTAATTATATTATATATTCTTCAAAAGATGGAACTTTTAGCAGCGAGAAACGTAAATTTTATCGCGCGATTGTAGAATTCGCACCATATTATATTGACCAAACGTCGTAAGTTGTAAGCTGTGAATTGAATGTGCTTGGAGTCTAAGTTTTTATTTATCGTATTTATTAATTATCATGTAGGTACCATTCGTAGGTAATACATAAATCCTAACTAATATTATAAATGCGAGATTGTTTGTTAAACTATCACTCTAAAACGGCTGAACGAATTTGGATTAAATTTGGCACATGGGTAGCCCATGGTCTATCCATGTGCTAGGACATAGGATACTTGTAATCCTGATACTCCCACGGGATCAGTCTTATACGGGTGATACCGTGGGGCGCAGCTAGTAAATAATAAGTCCTTCTCTTTGAGAAACTGGTCGTTGTTCTAAAACAGATCTAGTGGGCAACATAAATATGCCTATGCCCCATAAATTACCAGCAAACCTGTAGCCAATTGAATCAAATTGTTGAATAAGAATACTGAAAATTTAGAAAAAATAACTCAAAACTTACTTTATACACAAATACAACGTGCCCCTACAATGGCGACATAAATTTAACACATGGGTAGTAATCATAAAAAAATATAAGATAAAATAATTCGTACATTGAAAACTTAAAATTTTCAAACTAACGAAATAACAAAGCTCTCTCATTGCTTCAATTCGCCTACTCTTTGCACGATAGGTATTTGTTTTAATTTCATTGACGCGATGTCATGATCTGTGACCCCGGCTAATTACCTCTGCGCTACAGTTCTTTAAGTACATGTTGGTGTTGCTCCAAAATGCTATTTTAGTTAATTGTTAATAAATCGATAAATAATAATGTTAAATTAAATTGAAATATCTTCATAAAAAGAAAACGCGAAACTGTATAAGTGTATTAAATTAATGTTACCACCGAGAACAAAAATAAAGAGATTATGCAAAATCAAACTGTAATGAAAAGATTTTCCACACTACACTCAGGGCTGGCTAAACGAATAGAGAGTATTTAGCATTTTATCTTTCAATACATTTTGGGTTTCCGGTACCGAATTAACTGCACTAGTTATTTTCGCGCAAAATTTCATTTGCGGAAATGTTTTTTCGCGCAAGTGGGTTCGAGCAAGTGTATTTCGCGGAAATGTCCCTGATCCAACGGGGAACCCAGGGCTACCCCACGTCTCAGACGACCAGACTGCATCAATTATATGTGGAGACCCCTCATGTTTTAAAAGATTGTACTGCTTTTACATTTCAATTTATTACGACTATCATAAAGAATAGTTTCAAAAAGACAATGGCTTCACGCTGATTCGAACCATCACATTGCCGAACGTTGGCATTAATGCGAGCCAGTTTTGCCGAATAAGCCAGCGAGCTCGTAGTCAGCGAACTAAAGGGAATATTTATTTTATGGTACTTATAATTTTGGGATTTTAGTCATATTAACCACTAGCTTTTGCCCTTTTGCACTAGGAAATCTCCACAGACAGTTCCAAATCACCGAGAACTATGCGGCACCCGGTTCCGACTCAGTGGAAGCACAATAGGCCATGGCAAGCATCACAATATGCACTGGCTAAGCCCACTATCGACCTTCGGTCTCTGGAAGGGCACATCGGGCGCCACATGCAAACTACGCATCGAATAAATTATTATTTTTTGTTGCCGGGGTGGGAAATCCTCATGGATGGCTGTCAGACTCTTACTGACTAAAAACCACCCCAGTGTTCCCTTACCACACTTGCACCGGGGGATCTTGGGATCTGTTATTACTTCCGTGATCAGCGGGCCACCTTAGACCCGCCGCGACGTCTGAAAGGGGCGCGCGTGGGACACTACGCGCCGCCTTATAGGGGGCAGCGGACGTCCCCGAGTTCGCCGTCCCTGGACCCATTTAAGGGGGCCGGAAGAGGGCATTGTCCGCCCTCTGCCGACGCCCAGTACGCCTGCTGCGGGCCGGGTGAGCGGACGAGATCTCCCGCTCCCTTTCTGCAGCCTCCTTCTGCGACACGACTGTTTTTCAGAAGGATACCACCGCCTCCCAGGACTCCTCGCTGCCAACCATCGACTCCACCGGCATGGCCGACAGTGACAGGTCACTGCCTACTTCTGAGACGCATCGAAGACCTGACGTAACACAAATCCTGCATCGCGCAAGCAGAGTTTACCGCACGACTGACATATATACAACATCCCGACATCAGCCATCGGGCAGTAGCCCACCAGACACAACACTCGTCTGGTCGGATGATTCTCCCTTTTGTATGGAGGATGAGTGAACTTTATACCCTGTATCTCATACCTCTATAGGATATTAAAAATTAAAGTGTATGCTTTTTGTAAGAAATAAAGAACGTGTTTCAGCGTTTTTGTAAATTCATCCTCCAAGCCTAGGGGATGACCATATTGAATCTTTATGTACTTCTTTTCAAGAGATTTAAGGGATTAGAAATATAGTCATAGTCCGTATCTTGAAGTAACATTAAGTCTTTATTTAATTAAAATCGGCCTTGTCCCAAAACAAAAAAAAACCTAATTTACAATATTTCTTACAACGAAATGAGGTATGTTTGAATAACTTGTACTAGAAAAGGAGTTAAAATAGGAACCCCATGTGTATTTTTGATATTGGCTCTTTACAAGTTTGGTTGCAATTTTTCCCAATAAATCGTGTCAGCTTTCGTCCATTGCAAATTCTTGGGAATATAATTTTCTACTTATTTTTAGTAAGCTTAGAGTTTTAAGTAGTATTATGTAGTTATCGTTTGATATACAAATTGGTACACTTATTATTTATTTAAATTATTCACAAGTAAAAAATATTGTTTCCTATTTCTTCCCGTGGGTATCGTAAAAGGCGACTAAAGGACTTACTAGAGAATGGGCAGCAGCGTTCTCTATGCAATTTAACACCATACTGCGATCGCCAACCCGCCTGCCAAGCGTGGTGATTATGGCAACCCCCCGGTTTTTGGTTGAGGCCTATGTATGTACAGCAGTGGACGTCTTTCAGCTGAAATGATGATGATGAAAAAATACTGTACAAAGGCGTAATTGACGTCTGAGGCATTTATTCATTTTTTTTTTACTTTTGTCTCTCCCCGGAATATTTTTTGTAAGTAAGTAAGTAGTAAGTAATTATTTATTTGTTAGAATATTGTTGATAAAAAGGTGTTACACTTCATAATTATGATGACCATAATATTCTGCTGTTTCCAGCGTACAAATATTTCAAAGAATTAAAGTTAGGAGTATTAGAACAATAATCATGTCGAAATTAAACCACACAATGTCAAGGTCAAAGAAAACGTTAACTACTATCAAATACAATGTCAGGGTTATAAATTATAATTTCAAGAATTATTAAATACAATGTAGAAAGTTATTCAATACAATGTCATAGAAATGAAATTCCCATTCAATTATTAGGAGGACAAAGGCAAGTCGTCGTCTAATTTAAATTCTGAATCAAATTTTTCATTTAAAAACTCATTTGTTGAGTAATAACACCTATGCAATAGGAAGTTAAATAATTTCGTTTTAAATGCCATGAAGTTAAGACTTTTAAAAACATTAGGTAATTTATTATGAATACTAATTGCCATACAATAAACATTATTGGAAAATAGTTTAATTCTTTGTTGTTCTACACATCATTTGTGCATATTTCGACTTTTTCTTATAACAACATCGTTATGTACTTGAAATTATTATTATTGTATTTGGATAACTAAAACATTTTTAAACACATATAAGCAACTTTCAGTTGCCCCCAATCGCCTGTCTCCCCCTACAATATTATATCTTCCAACATACACAGGTGTAATAACACTCTAAACACTACTTACAGGTACATTGCAATCTGCTTTCATGAGTTATATTACCGCAGCGCCTGAGGTCACGTACATACTCCTGCTTTATGGCCGACTTACCCACTCCCAGAGTTCCATTGCTGGATGTTATACACTGAACTGCTTGTGAGAATGGATGGGTTTAAATGGCCTGTTGTGTCTTTTATTTGTGATATAAAATCTTGGGTGGATAGTGGTTTGTGTCGCAGATGAACGATTATAGGTCTATGTAAGAAACTTTCTAGCGTAAGTTTCTTGTAAAAAAGTTGCATTTCGTGTTAGCTATTCGTAGTGGTAATCTTTTGCACTGTGCTCATCTTTTTTTCCGCTCTTTCATTATTTTTTTCATGTTGATCGGCAGCAGCCAAAAGGAAAATCAGAACCTTTATAAGATCACTTTTTTGTCCGTCTGTCACAAAGGTTTTTCTGGAGATTTATGCAACGTAGAAATTTGAGTTTTTGCATGATGTTTGGTTTGATAACGCGCAAACAGATCGCAAGTCAAAAAATAAAATATTTTGCTAATGTGATAAGTTATGTATGTCCCAATTTTATTGAATCTGTTAACAGATATACTGGATTGAAATAAAATTTCCCGACACAGTTTGCTCCCCTTTTCACACCATGCAATTATTTCGTATTTAAATTACCAACACGGTGTCATCAATAACATCACAATTATGCACACAGCGAACACGACACTCCCGTGTTGATGTCTAGTGTTGGCTCATTAAAATGAATTATATGAGTCGGTACATGGCCGGGCCGTTGTAAATCATTGCTCACTTGTGCTAAAGTTGTTCGTTTTATAGAATAGGGATTAATTAATGGGTGTTTAGGCTGGTGGCTAATTATTATAGTGCTGCGTGTTCGGTGGATAGTAGAAAAAACCTTTGTTGGTTTGTTTTTATGTTGTTTTTTATACAGGTATGATGGGTACTCACGTTGAAACACAAGCTAGACAAGTTAAGCTTAAGTTCAACTTAAACTGAAAAATATTAAGGTGGAACAATTACTATCTGTTGGTCATTTTTATATTTTGTTGTGTGCGGGAAAACAACATAAGATATTCTGTAGCCCAGACCAAAACCAGTTAGACTTTGCGACAGTATAATATTGTTGTCTCGTGTTTTGTTAATAAAATAGTCATTTTTTTTAAATTGTGTTCTTCGTTATGCAAACTAATCTGAAAGTGGTTTCAGAAAAAGATAATTCATTATAAACAGGTCGTAGCGGTTGACGGCTTGTAAAACTCAAGGATATTAAATATCCATCATCTGTCTTTCCTTTTCCCAACTATGCTGGGGTCGGCTTCCAGTGTAACCGGTCGCAGCTGAATATCAGTATTTACATGGAGCGACTGCCTATCTTACCTCCACAACCCAGTTACTGGGTAACACGATACCCCTTGGTAAAACTGGTTGTCAGACTTTCAGGCTTCTGACGACCCATATAAACTGTCAAAGATCAACAAATAACAGCCGGGATCAACGACTTAACGTGCTTTCCGAGCAGGGGTCTTGGTATGTAAAAATGGTCACCCATCGACGGACCGAACGCGGCAAACGTAGTTTATTATGTATCTATCTATGTGCAACACCAGAAGTTACGTCTTTGAACCACTCCCGAAAAAGACCATAACATAAACAAAAGCATGAAACTAAAGCCCCATTTACATGGTGCATGTTTCTTGCCTGTGGCATAAAAAAACTTGAAGCAATACTTGACTTGCATCGTATAAGTACCTACTGTTTAAACGGTGCACTTTTAAAGTTGCGTCAACTTATGATGTTGCTACAGGCAATTAAATTGCACAGTGTAAATCGATTAGATGAGAGCAGTGGTGGCCAAGTGGTAACGGCGATTTACAAGTTGTAGGTCATGAGTTCGAACCCAGACAGACAATTTACTTTGTGTAAATAATTTTATCACCGCTGCTTTCAAAACACGGTGAAGGAAAACATTGTGAGGATACTTGTATTACTACGTGTATGCACGACATGCTGGTATCCTCACGATGTTTTCCTTCACCGTTTTTAACCAAAAATTCGAAAACATGTGACGTCTACCAACCGTCTGTGGTGGATTATGGCCCACTTCCTTTCACAGACAGAGGAGGCTTGTGTCCTAGCAGTGGCAACATTATAGGCTGATTAAGTGTAAATCAGGCTTTATTTTAAAGAAGGAATGTTCTTCCTCGCAGGAAAGCAGCTGTGTATCGCAGCAAAAAAAACAGGTGACAAATAAAAACATCCAATTTAAACAACAAGTAACAGATAAAACTTTGTGAACATAACTTTGTCCAATTACCTATAAATGTCCAAATAAATGAAGTAAAGTTCCCTAATTAGAATTTACTTTGCAGGGGATGTTAAATGGGAGATATTTCACGATACCCTGCCGAGGTACTGAGTTAATACTCGTTTGGGTTCTGATCATAACCTTGATGACGACCAGCGTCTTAATGGGAAGATCATCACGGTTTGTGAATGGTTACTAATACGCAAAAAACAAAATATCTGGACTACATACTTTAGGCTACCTTCACAACAAATGTGTGTTCAGCCGCCGATTGTGAAAACACAAACAGTTAGTCCCAGTGTGAAGATTAGCGTATTGTCGGTTAGGTGTGTATGGGAAGCAGTACACTGCGTAACGCGCGTTTACAGTCGGCGGCTGACAATACGTTTGGTGATAGCCCTGCCTTAAAGTACCAACCAAGTCACAGATCTGATCTGCCCTAATTGCAAAATTGGAATGTAATAGAATATAACGTTGCGGTTTGAAAGAAGATAATAAAATAGTGTCAAAAATTGAAATGAGTATGCTGCGATGGTTTGGTCATGTTCAGAAGATGAATGAAAGGCGACTATCAAAAGGTTTACAAGGCAGGTATGAGTGGGATTGCCGGGAGGGGATTCCCTAACAAGACATACACTGACCTTACTGATGATGTTCTTCAGAAAGGTTAGGTCCGTAGTACTCGCAACCGACGTGCGTGTATGACCAGATGAATGAACGTAAACGAAGCAAAATGAATATGTAAGGATCGTAGCGTGCATGGCGTTCTGTAGTTTCTACCAACTCCCATAGGAATAAGGCGTGAGTTTGTGTATGATAACTAGAATAGATCAGTAAAATAAAAATAAAAAGCAGTTCTGAATACAGCAAAATCTGCCGGTCATGCAAACGCTCAGAAAAGGAACCGGCAAAATAATACGAACCATATCAAACAATCTAACATACACTGCAGTCTTTATATCGCACAGTGGGCCGAACTTAAAAACTCTGGACAAAAAACGCCGACCGACGCTAGTCGGTTTAACTGCCAATATCACTGTCATTTGTCTCTGGCCAGCTTTGCGAAACAAAAAGTTATTTAGCAGTTCCCAAACCTTACACTGAACTTTACTACCTTCAGAATAAAGATAGCTTTTCTGTTTTAGGGGTGTAAAATAGTAATATTGTACGCCAATAACAGGCTCTCAGTGACATGTACGTTTTGAAAGCGTTTCGCTTTATGTCTCTAATTGCGTTAGGCACTGAAATATTTTTGAGTGGTCATATTGAAGTTTTTGACTTAAATGGTTTAGTTTTTGTGCACTGTGCGAAGAACAAAGAGGTTTGTCATTGAAGTTTTCGTCGAGTATTCGACAAAGCGTACATGTTTGTCATTTTATGAGTATTTCATGAAATATAAACTGGTGTAATGTTTTGTTAGTTTGAGCTCGGATGAAGCATATTTGTTGAGAGCTGGCAGCCATAAATTCACCGTGCATTGTTGGAAATTTTATTATATTGGCTGTTATTTAAAACATTTTTATCGTTTAAAATCAGATGGATAGTTTTGTAATATATTTTTTAAATATTTACCTGTGATGAATTAAATATGCATATGTCAGGAGAAATGATGAATGGTCAGCAAGCCCCGAACGTTGTTACCGTCACTCACGCATACACTGTTGAAATGCGCCCTGAATCATAAATCTTATCAAGACAAGTGTTTAACAAAACTGTAAAACAAAATCTGTTGTAAAAGTGGTAAGATAATAAGAACCGTATTTATTTACATTATGTACAAAGCAAAATAAAATCAAATAAAACTATATAGGTACTACAACGTTACGTAATGAATAAACAATTTAAAAGAAGCAAATAAAGAATAAACTTTGTAACTGTTCTTCTTAAGTAATGCTCCATCAATATAATTAACGTATCATTTTTCCTTAACGGAAAGAAGAAAAGAAAGAAAAATTATTATTTTCGAAATTGTACTTACCGTGACTACAATTTTATGTTCTTGTGAAAATCTGAACCTCATGCAGGTTTGTGTGAGATGCGTCAGCTTCTTCAGCTTCAATGTGCATGTGCTCACGGGATGTCTGAGCAGGCACACTGAGAAGATTTAGGTGACTGACTGACAAAATGCCTAGCGTTTTCCCAACTATGTTGGAGTCGGCTTCCAGTCTAACCGGATGCAGTTCAATACCAGTATTTTACATGGAATGCCTATCTGATCTTCACAACCCCGTTACTGGGTACTACCTTTTTTATCAGCTAAAATATTAGTGAGTTTTATATTAGATAATTATTTTTAAATATTTTAAATGGAGCAACTGTCTATCTGACCTCCACATCCCGTTACTGGGTAACACTCCTTGGTAAGACTGGTTGTCAGACTTTCGTGCTTTTGACAACGACTGTCAAAGATCTAGGAATGACAGCCGGGACCAATGGCTTAACGTGCTTTCCGAGGCACGGAGGGATCTCGATATCTGATGGATGGTCATCCATCCACGAACCAACCGCGACAAGCGTAGCTTAGAATAGAATAGAATACTCTTTATTATGTACACCATGAAAATTACAGATATAAATGTTGAAATTTCACATAGGGTGACACAATGGGCGATCTTAACGCTAAAAGCGATCTTTTACAGACAACCTTTGGATGGCTTAAAGGGAGAAGGAGAGACAATACTGCAGGTACCATTTACATAATTATACAATAAATACAGACATACATAAAGCAATACACTTATCTATATAAATATATATATACAATAATAAACATGAAACAAGAGCAAAGAACTGTATTATGTAATGTAGTTTAAGCTTCGATCAAGCCGTGCAGCTCTTATTAATTAGCCAAGAGCCCCTCGGCGACTGACTGACAGGTAGATACATAAACTGCTGGAAGTTAATTCTTGTTATTGTTTAAAATTATAGATAAGCTAAGAAGAAATGAAGTTTAGCTTGTAATTCATAAAAAATAAAACTATCAACTACCATAATATAAGACATGCTCAGTGCGCTGACACCCCATACCTATTAACACCGTAACTTGGAAATATTATGAAAGTCAAATATTTTTAAAAGAGTAAGTATGGAGTTGGAGGTGGCTGGGACAGACTGGATGCGGAAAGCGGAGGACAGGGTGTTGTGGCGCAGCCTGGGAGAGGCCTATGTCCAGCAGTGGACTGCTATAGGCTGAGTTTATTGAAGTATGGAGTTTCTTGCTGGCTCTTCTCCATAGGAATTTACCAATTGGAACCGTGCCTCCAGCTTCTGACGTTTCATAAGTGTCCAGTGCTTTAAATGTAAAATAAAATATTTTTCTAGTGAATTTGACATCACAAAAAAGTTACTCATCATAAAAACAATATTTCCCTCTCAATCTCTCCAAAAACATAAAATATTCAAACTATACTTTTTAATTTCACAGTTTAAACCACAACCCGTAATTGTTTTCCTTTGTCGCAAAGCAAAAACCGCAGTTTTCAATATCCTCTGTCTCAGCTGAGAATTTTTCATAAGAAATTACTATTTCGCAATCAAAATGGGAACAATTGTAGATTGTCAACCACCGCTGTCAAAGTTGACAGTTGCTGTCAAGCTATTCAAGAGACAAGATGTTCTGAAATGTCCTCATCTTTTTTGCATTTCTCATTTATCGGATTTCATACCTACTTTATGCCTACTTTTGTTTTTTCTTCACAGCTTTGGCTTATTAAAAATGTCGTGGGTTTTGTATTTGAAGACGGATGATAAAGTGGACAGTGGGTGTATTTTTTATATTAAAATGCTTCCTACGTATTTTGGCTTTTTGTGAAATCATTTTTGGTCAATGAAGTTTTGTACAATCATGCCTAGGAAATCTTGTGGGTGTCATTATAATTTAATTAAAAAAGCTTCTAACATGAACATGTGATTTAATTTAAGCTGAGTACCTACTCAAGTAACAAGGCACCTGGTGATGACTAAATAACGACAGAGCTCCTTAAAGCGGGCGAGGCTCCAGTCCAGAAGGAGCTAATGAGTCTCGTTAACTCCGTCATCCAAGAGGGTATAACGCCCGAGGCGTGGAGCACAGGTGTGGTGGTTCTGTTCTTCAAAATAGGTGACAAAACCTGGCTGAAGAATTATGTAGGTATACCCATCTCACTTCTGAGCCACTTATACAAGCTTTCTCGAGGGTCGTCGCGAAGCATCTTGCCAGGAGACTTGACGAGTTCCAGCCGCCAGAACAACCCGGTTTTCGAAAAGACTTCAGTACCGTAGTCCACATCCATACTGTTCGGCAAATTGTATAGAAGACCAAGGAGTACAACCAGCCGCTGTGTATGGCATTTGTGCACTACGAGAAAGCCTTCGACGCCATCGAAATATGGGCAGTTCTGGCGTCTCTGCAACGATGTCGAATTTACTGGTGCTACATATAAGTATTGTGATGTTTGTACAACTACAACGCTGCCACAATGACTGTCCAGATCCAGGATCTGAAAACTAACCACATCCAACTGATCAGAAGCCTGAGACAGGGGGATGTGATATCCTTGATGTTCAAAAATGCGTTCGAGGACGTCTTCAAGACACTGGACTGGACTGAACAGGGTATCAACGTGAACGGCGAGTACATCTCATCATCAGCATTGTGTCTCAGATGTATCACGTCGATTTATGATATTGTCGAAGTACAGCATGCCGCAGTACAGTACGCTGAAATTGAATCATGCCGGACTAGCACTGTTGTCGAAGAAGTATGTCATCGAAGTCGCATCGTTTCCTAGATAAGTCATATCGAAGAAACGCTTTGTCGGAGTACAGTAGTGTCGGACCTAAGGTATTTCGAACATAAGTATTGTCAAAATAAAGACGTATCAGAGTTCAATATTGTCGAAATAAAATGTTGTCGTATTACGGTTTGTCGATATTCAGTTTGGTAGTCAGGTACATCAAACCCATAGAAACAGAAAGTACAATAAATTAATCCTCACACAATCTAAAACCTTGCATTCAACTCTATAATCAAAACACATGAATCAAGCTGTCGACGAGCGACGCATTATCTTCAAAAAAGTAAATCCACCAAGTTTTTAACGAGAAAAGTAACCTTTCCAAACTCATTCTACATTATATTGCCGTAAACAAACGTGCAAACATGTTGCAAAAGTACCTCATACTTTCCTCACGTACTGGAAATAAATGACTTGAAATTGCCGTAAAAATTTTAGTCTGTGGCAACATTGTATCCGCGGTCCACAGTCCACGTATTTTGTTACTAATTACGTTTTTTACGAGGCACTTTTTACAGCGATACTGAAAGGTCCTTGAATTATGTTTTAACGTATATTGGTATTCGTTGGTTCGTAATTATTATGTGTCTGAAAATTTAGTGGTGTTCGGGAAACGGGTATAAATTATCATGAAAGGTTGTGTCTGTTCAGGCTACCAAATAATTTACCAATTTTATTTAGGGGATCTTTTTACGTTTTTACAAGTTACAAAATGTGTTGTAAACACGTAGTTTATTTATTATTTGACTAGCCTATATTTTCTATCGGTTTTCATCTAAGCTTTAACTACTCTCCATTTAAAATAACCAGTTTTATTAAAGTGTCTAGTGATACGTTTATTTTTGTAATAGTCCAAAACATTTAAAATATTCAAGAGAAAATTAAATTAATATTTATAACTATATTAGTTAATATAGTTATAAATATTATAAAATACTCCACAGACTACAAAAAATCCACCAAACCCAGTAACAACACTAAGTTTTTCTGCCATCCCCAACCTAAATTAAACTTACCTTAATTTCGTGCCAATCTTGCAGCAACTGCCAAAACTGACTCTATTTACGACATTTCAGTTTAATTAAGAATTTATGAAAGTTGTCGTCGTTTCCACGGTGTTCATTTTAAAACGTCGTAACTGTATTTCGTGATTGTTCGTCCAAGTAATTGCGAAGTCGGAACTATCCTGTATTTAGTCGTAGCGACGACGGTTTAACGCCTTCTCCGACTCGTTATGAATAGTAATTTTTGGGAGTACTGAAATTTGTTATCTGTGTCTATAATTATGCTTTTTGTAGGAAGTGTTTTGTATGCTTTCCGTGAATGACGTAAATATTAATATTTTTATTTTTGGAATTTTACAACATATATTTTTTGTTAGAAAATATTTCAGTGGGCGTTAAACATG
Source organism: Tiliacea citrago (assembly GCA_963921375.1). NCBI lineage: Eukaryota > Metazoa > Arthropoda > Insecta > Lepidoptera > Noctuidae > Tiliacea > Tiliacea citrago. The sequence continues at coordinate 24,171,706 of OY992798.1, forward strand.
TGTCTACTTTGTTTGATTATTCTGATATACTAATGAGATTTATAAGTTGACAAAAATAAAAAATATTCACGGAAATTAGAAGATATTAATATTTAGCCATATACTTACTTATAATTGTAATTTAAACTACACATTGACTTTTTTCTTGAATTAAATACTAAGAAAACGCTTGCCCAAATACGAATTTTCCACTAACATAAAGCACTACCATATTCAACAAAAACCACAGAAACCCGAACTCTCCGAAATGTAATTGGACAACGTCTTAACGGGAACATTTTCGGTGTCCAACGACTTCCACTGCTGGCCAGTTTAACCCACTTAGCTGGATAGTTGGCTTAAGTTCGTTAATTCAATAACCCACTCAGAAACGAACCGAATTAAGTCAGGAGTTAATTTTTAAAATGGCGAAAGGGTTTTGAGCGTCGTCGTGCGAATTTTGTTCATGAAATGGAATAAACGTTGAAAAGGAGGGTTTTAATGTTTGTATAGGAATTTTTGCTATATATTTAGGGTTTTTAGCTGTTTACTAGTAGGACTTTTGCTGTTTTAGTGTTTAATGGAATTAAGAATATTAGACTTATTATTTAAGAAGTGGGTTTGTACTTAGGGGCTCAGCGTTAAGGCTCGTATAGACTAGTGGGATATCGCGGGCGCGACGCGGCACCTAAGTAGTAGCACAATTTCAATGTCGATGCCTGTCACGACCGCGATATTGCGTGAGTCTATAAGAGCCTTTACTAGTATTTTGAAAAACACAAACAGAAATTGTGATCGTAATTTGATTAATTCAGAATTATGCTCATTAAATTCCAACGTATAAGTACCTACAGTGACCATTGCTTTGGATAGACAGGTGAATTGTTGGTCGCAGTACTTATATATTTTCAACATAATTTCTTAGCTACAGGCTATGAGGTAGAAGAAGCCACGGTCAGTTCTTTTTATAAATACAAAACACAAAATTGATGATAAAAATATTAGTGTAATTTAAAAATCACTCACATTTTCAAAACATCTCCACAAAGCAAAACATTTGCAAAAGACGAACCAAATGACAAAACCTACCTCTCCAACTTAGTTACAAGTAGCGCCATCTAGCGGTTTGCGCCGCAACCTCTTCAAAGAACCCCCAAACAAGGTTAGCTCGCGACGCCCCCAATTGGAAAGCGCTGCAGGTTTAATAGCCGAGAAGCAGTAATTTTGGAGGAGGTACTTAATGGATACTTAAATTATAAAAAACATGACAATAACATCACGCCTGTAATCCCCGAAGAGTTGGGTAGAGTTGTACCTGTAGTACACACAGCACAAAACATTTATTGAAGTAAAACTTCTTTACGCACTGTTATAGGTCCCCGCGTAATTGGCTTTTAAAAAAAAAGAATTATTCACTTCAGGATATTATATTTCAGGATATTACATTTCAGGATAATTATACTTAGAACGCGAGAGACCCATGGGCAGAACCGACCGCTAAGATGGTTGAACTTCAACTGACTCTAACTAAAAATGGCGACTCAAGCCGTCAGGTAGATTATCAGCTGGCAGCGCCGACGAGGTGCTGATCCAGCATTAACCCCTACAAACTTAGGGTATAACACCTCCCCCCTTAAGAAATAACTTTGGGGTTGCTATGAAGTTATTTAATAATTTATGTGTAAAATCCAAGCAATCGAGTATTTTAAACTCTGGTTCTAATAGCTGGAAGTGAGTTTTCTTCAATATCAGAATTACTGTTTTCTGTATTAATTTTACAAGTCGATTCCGGTTTTGAAGAGAAAGATACTTTAACTGGGGTTCTGCTGCCGGGTCGTATACATTTATAAACTTTAAAACATACATATGACATTATAAGGACAGTAATTAACATAGTGATAATAGAGTAATGCATCCCATATTTTAAGATGTGTGGTTGACTGTCAAGGACGTTGTCTATATTACTTAGTTGTTTTAGAAAGATATGTTTATTAAACTTCAGGTCGTCTAAATCAGTGCTTAGTAGTTTAATAGGGGATACATTGTTGATTGATTGGTTTAGTTTCATTACATTACAGCAAGTGTCATTTAATAAGTTAAAGTCAGGAAAGACAATGGGTGTAGATATATTTAATGTTGTATATTTTGGGACCAAAGTGGTACCCTTACAGTAACCTATGCAATTTTTAGGGATTGTAAGTATTCCGGTTCCTAAAACATTAATCTCTATTAATGTTGAATTTCGGCATTCTATAGAAACTCTATTAGACACTGACTGTATGTAAATCCATTTATTATTTTCTATGGGTTTCCAAATATCTAAATTACCATAAATAAATTTAGTTTCACAAAATTGTGGAGTTTCACTGATCACTTTTGACATATATTCACTTTCACATATAGGTTTGATGTCTGACGCATACACGATTGTTATGTCGCACACATAGTTTCCAGCGGTGATAGTTATGCAATTTTCCAAATCGTTTAAAGTGCTGTATTGGGTTTTGTCTTTGGTCATTGCAATGTATTTGGAACTAGGTAAAACTAAACTAAAAGTATTAGGCTTACTTAAATTATGAGGAGTAGGCAGAGCAATGTTATGAAATAATATATATTCTTTGATGGACACTAAGGGTATTTGTAACACGAAAAATATCTTATTACTAGTATAATAACTAACTACTCTAGATACATTCAGGATTAAATGAATAGAACTTAAATCTAAAGCAACAGGTAGTTTCAAATCATTAGGTAAGTATTGATAGTTATCGGCAAGCTCCCGGAACAATTGTTGTGACGTAATCATCGATGGGTGTAGAGTATTTTGGTTACTAAATAGGACCGCGTTTGTTATGTCTTCGAGTTGGAATGACATAGTTAAGATTGACACTTCTAGATTGTTAAGTATATGAACAATTTCCAATCGTTGCATTAATTCATTTGTTTCTTTAGTTACAGTTATTAAATTGGTCGCGAGTTTGTCGATAGCTTCGTTTAGGTTGATTTCATTAATTTTAATTTTATTAATTGAGTTATTATATGATGAAATTGTCGATGTAGTTAATAAAATATTCTCTTTCATTAATGAAACCAATTTCTTCTCATTATTTTGTAGTACATTTATAGCATCTTTGAACATGAGACCATCGTTTTCGTCCAGATTACCGAATATTTGTTTAAACAGAGTACCTAGTCCTCCTACCCAAGCGCGTTTTGACCGTTTCTCTAACATGTGCGAAATAGACAAAAACTCTTTGTACATGTCGCTGTAGCGGGCATTTAAGGGTTCTATTATATTGTTACAACTATGTTCTATCAGACCAATTCTTTTACATAAGTGCTTAGTAGTATTAAGAGCGGAGTTTATATTTTCAATATGCGGGCCGATGTGTGAAATATCTAAAGGCATCAACACGTTCAACTGTCCACTGCTGATTTTCAGTTTGCCGAGGTAATCGAAATAGAGGCCAGAGCTTGACTTTATCTGCTGGACATAATAGTCCTGTTGACTTCGAGCCTGACTCGGCATTCTGCAAATTAATAGCTACGTTAAAGGCATATAATTATGACTATTTATATAGTAACTATATCTACTTTATGTTTTAATACTTAAGCTTAAACCTATAACTATTTAAGATACTATGGGTTACTTCCAACATCAGCTGGCTTCACCTCATCAAAGTGATGGGTGACACGACGCCCATTAATAAGTAAGGTAAGTGTATTATTACTATTAACTTTTACTATTTTATAAGGACCTTTCCATAAAGGGGAGAGAGCTTTACGTAATCTCAAATGATTTTTGAGATATACGAATTCGCCGACCTTATAACTGACTGAGCGAGTATGGTTATCGTAATAAGACTTGGAGGATTCTTTAGATTTCCTCATGAAGTCCAATGCTTTTTCACGTGAATATTTTAGTCGGTTCTGTAGCATACGGACATACTCGGGGTAAGTAGCTCCTAGGGATTCAAAGTAAATAGAATTAGGGATGAATGGTTTACTACCGAACATTAGTTCATAAGGTGTAAAGTGAGTTGTGGAATGAACGGCAGTATTATAAGCGAGCATAGCTGTGTACGAGTATATGTAACGAGGCCAATTTGATTGTTCTTTGTTAATATAAGACTTGAGGTATTCCTTAAGAGTAGAGTGGCTCCGTTCCAGGGCACCTTGGGTTTGTGGATGATAGGGTGAAGACCATAATTTTTTTATCTTAAGGAATTCACATGTTTTCTTAAACAGATCTGACGTGAAGTTGGTACCCTGGTCGGTGAGAATCATTTTGGGGATGCCAAATATAGATATATAGTGGAGCAGACACTCGCTTGTTTCTTCTGCTGTAGTACTACGAATGGGATACGCGGAAGAGAACTTGGTAAGGTCATCTTGGATTGTTAATATATATTTTAATTTTGCAGGACCTGTTTCGGGGAGCGGACCTACGATGTCCAGAGCAATTCGTTGGCACGGTTCCGTTGAAGTACTAGTAATTGGCATAGGAGCGCGATTGATTTTCCTAAGTGCTTTGTTATCTTGGCATGACTTACATTGTTTTACGTATGATTCTATATCACTACGCATACCTTTCCAATAATACGTTTGCTTTACCCTGTTATACATTCGCGATGAGCCTAAATGACCTGCTATGGGGATATCATGATTATCATGCAGGATCTATTTAATTTCAGTTGTAACAGGATATATAATGTTGTTATGAAACACATTGACCTTGATTTGTGTGTCGTGGAAAAGGTAAGTAAGGATATTATAAACTTTAACAAATGAATGTTTCTCAAACGGATTTTTTAAATCGGATATGCCGATTTCATTAACGTTTCCAAATATTAATAATTCATTTCTTATTCTTTTCAGAGTTTCGAAAACTTCCGGAAAAACTTCGTCAAAGTAATGGACTTTGATAAACAACAGGTAATATATTTTATTATTAACTTCTATTTTCAAGGACGAGAAAAGTTCTTTCTCGAAATTATGTATTCTAGTGCTAATTTCGGGGTCAATTAATATATCTTGGATATACGGATTAGATTCATCCAGATCAATAGATGTGGGAACCAGAATTACTTTTGCAGGACATTTTAAAAGGCTTTCATTGTGTTCTACAATTTCAGTGTTAAATGATTTTTCTTTATTAGCCATAGATTTCAGGAATGTGGGATAATCGTCGACAGGAGTATTTGGACTTGCACTTGTGGATGGCCTTGGACTATGACCAAGTTGAGGATCGAAAGCTGTTGGTTCGTCCAATACGGGATCAAGTAATGTGATTGTTTCATTCTCGATTTCTTCTCTAAGGGTGTCTGGGACGTTAGAAGGTAAGTTTATATCGGATAACGGCAAGAGGTCATCGGTTGGATCGAGAAGATTCGGAGAAGTTTGGATATCTACATCAGCATTGAACAAAGTTGGGTCTATCAGTAAATCCAGTAGGTCTCTATCTAACTCTTGGTTGGGTTCTTCTTCACCAAGAGGGTTACGGATTACAGGGTCCGTTTGTTGGACAGGATTTACCGGATAACGAGATAGGGCGTCAGCGTTAGCGTTAATCTTTCCTTTTTTATACTGGATATCGTATTCAAATTCTTCTAATTTTAAGCGCCAACGGACAAGTCTAGATCCAGGGTCTTTACAGTTGAATAGCCATTGTAATGGTTTATGGTCCGTAAGGATTTTAAACCGGTGACCGTAGAGATACGGTCTGAATGTTTTGGTGCCGAAGATAATGGCGAGGCATTCTTTTTCTGTGACGCTATAATTGCATTCAGCTTTATTAAGCGTGCGGGATGCATATGCAATAGGACGGTCTTGTCCTACTGGGCCCTGGGATAGGATTGCGGATATTGCATAATTTGAGGCATCACAGGTTAGAAGGAAAGGTTGCGTGAAGTCTGGATACGCAAGGACCGGGGCCGAAACGAGCCTGGACTTTAAGGATTCAAAAGCAAGTTGCTGCTCATTCCGCCACTCGAAGGCGACGTCCTTTTTTAGCAAGGAGGTTAAAGGTTTAGCGAACTTGGCAAAGTCGGGTATAAATCTTCTATAATAGGATACCAAACCGAGGAAAGACTTTATATCTTTCGGAGATTGAGGGACTGGATAATCTGTCACCACACGAACTTTATCGGGGTTTGGTTGGACGCCGTTCTCGTTGATAATGTGCCCTAAGTAGGCGACTTCTTTGCGGAGAAATTCGCATTTTTCTGGCTGTAACTTTAAGTTGAATTTAAGGAGTCTGCCGAACACGGCTTTCAGATTATCAACGTGTGAGTTTAGGTCATTTGAATAAATCACAATGTCATCTAAATACACAAAACATCTTGTGCCTTGTAGGCCAGTGAGGCAATTATTCATTAGTCTTTGGAAAGTGGACGGTGCATTTTTTAATCCGAATGGCATTCGTGTAAACTGAAAGTGACCCTGGGGTACGGTAAATGCAGTTTTAGATGCATCATCAGGAAAGATAAGTATTTGATGGAAGCCAGAGGTGAGATCTAAAGTCGTAAAGTATTTACTACTTCCTAATTGATCAAGGATCTCGGATATTTGTGGTATAGGATATGTTTCACCGATAGTGACGTCGTTCAACTTCCTATAGTCAATTACTATTCTCCATTTTCTTTGCCCTTGAGAGTCTGCCTTTTTGGGGACTATCCAAATTGGTGAGCTCCAGGGTGAAGATGACGATTCTATAATATTTTGACTCAGCATTTTACTGATTTGAGTCTCGACTTCCTTCTTATGACATTCCGGAAATCGGTACGATTTTGTATGAATAGGGATATCGCTGCTAGTTTTGATTTGATGATTGAGGGCTGTAGTGTGAGTTAACTGATCATCTGGTAGATGAAAAATATCAGAATATTGGGAACAAAGTTCTGTGAGGGCATCAGACTCTTCTTGATTTAGATGGTCAGTACGTAGTGAATTTAAGACTTGTAAGGTTCGATTGGATGTTTCTTGAATGTTCATGTTGACCTGAAGGGCAGCATGTAAGGGTTTGATTGCAAGTTTTAAATTGGGATTGATTTTTATAAACATCCCTGAGGTATTGGCTATCGTTAAGTTGACACGATGGTTATCCTTGACCTTTACTATACAATTAGATATTAGGATACATTTTGATAAGTGTTGATCCATAATGATACCTTCTTTTAGATCGGTATCCTGTACTGAACACTCAATAACACTTTCAGTACGTGGCGGGATAATATAGAATGGGTCGTAGAAGTATAGTTTAACTTCGGATTCTCCCATTTTGAGGGTATCGGTTGTATAATCGACTTTACAGCCGAAAAAGGTCAAGAAATCTGATCCTATAATACCGTCATAAGGCAAACTTATATCTTTAATGACATGAAATTTGAATGGTGTGACTTTATTATCATTTAATTTTAATTTTATTTGGAAATGGCCTTCAGTTTGAGTCGGTTCGTCACCCGAGTCAATACCCTTAAGTTTGATTGGTTCTTTTACCAGCCGTTGATTTTCTTTAATACTGGATAACTTTAATAGGCATATGACGGAGCCTGAATCGACTAATAGGGATAAAGGGATGTTTGAAACTTGTGAGTTTAAAACTACATGTGGTAGAAACCTCTTGGATGTATCTAGATTTATTTCGTATATCTTATTATTGGTCTTGTCGGATGCTGGCAAGACTCCTGAATCTTTAGTTACATGACTGTCGATTCGGGACTGATTACGCTGTCGTTTGACCTTGGATATGTTAATGATAGGATCGTCTGTTTGGGGCTGGTTACCCTGTCGATTGGTCCGTGAAGAATCTAAGTGAAGGTCGTCGGTTCGGGGCTGGTTACCCAGTCGGTTGACTTTACTTGGATGAAGATTAGGACCGTCAGTTTGGGGCTGGTTACCCTGTCGATTGGTCCGTGATGGATCTAGGTTAAGGTCGTCAGTTCGGGGCTGGTTACCCTGTCGGTTGACCTTGCTTGGATGAGGATAAGGGTTAGGACTGTCGGTTTGGGGCTGGTTACCCTGTTGGTTGGTCCTATGAATTAGTTTTTGTTGTTGGGTGCCGATGATTATGCTTCGTCCCGTGCGGCACCCTCGCGAGACTCCATTTCGTTTAAATCATTGGAGCCATGGACATAGGATAAAGAGAAATCATCCATGGGTTCGTCATTGGATGTTTCGCGGATATGGCTGATTTTATTATTATTATTTGGTTTTAATTGAAATTTGTTATTATAGAATTCTCGTTTTTTACAGTCTTTGATTTCGTGACCAGCAGTTTTGCAATACCGGCAAAACAATGCATCGGTTTTACTCGAATTTGACGAAGTGGATTGTGTGTGTGAGTTTGGTTTAGAATAAGGCCCTAGTTTTGGTTTGTTATTATTGACAGACTTTTGTTCAACCTGTGGACGCTTATACAGGCTCTGTTGAATGCGTTCCTCCGAAATCGCTAGACTAATGGCTTCATTTAATGTTTTGGGAGATCTACACCTCACAATGTTTGATATACGGGGATGTAATCCCATAAGAAAATGATGGAGGGCTAAGTCCTCCATGGCTGCAGTACGACCGGGCAATTCCTTTGCCTTAGTATTCGATAAGGATATTTCCGTTAACAATTGTGAGAGGCAGGTCTCCACGCGAAGCGAGAATTGGCTTACATTATCCTGCGGGCTTTGCCTGCTCTCCTGAAGGTCAGTAAGAAGGTGAGCATAATGTTTTCGTTCACTAAATAGAGCTTTTAAAAATTCTCTGAGTTGTTCCCACGACGTGAATTCTTTAATGGAACAGGCAATTTCCGCTTTTCCACTCAACTGGCTGAGAATGTATTTAAAAAGGATTGGTCTTTGTGATTCTGATGCAAGGTCATACGCGTTATTAGAATTTATAATAAACGAGTTGACAGTTTCCCGGCTGCCGTCGAATGATTTAACGAATTTAAACAAAGTGTTTAAGTCTAGTTCCGCCATTGCGCTACGTGCAATAGTAGCCCTTGTAACCCTGGGATTAGGAGATTTGATAGGTGATTTTTCTGTGTCACTTAGGGATTGTTCTGAAGTTGGGATATCAAGTTTTAATTTACTTTCTTCTGTTTTAGCAACTATCGGCATAATAATGTCGTATAACCATAAATGAAAGAGAACGGGTCACGGGTCATATAAGGTTTTACAATAATAATTACAGTAAATAGATTCGGTTAATAAGTCGCAAGTAAATAACCTTGTATAGTGTTAAATAATATCTCAGCCTTAGACAGACTTAGACTAAACAATGACCAAAGACTCACAGTACTAGTAATGCGTGGGCGACGGATGTTATGGCGAACAGGAACATTCCGTTGCGATAAGCCGCGTCTCTGCGGCCGGAGTTCGAGTCGTTGGAGTCTTGAATAATACGGTCAACTATTTGGCATTGACCTCGGCTTTGGATGCAGGATTGAATTTGCAGGAATAGCAGCTACGCGACGCGATGCTCAGGATAATTGACGGTAGGTAGATGTTCACTTATTTGTTATTTTCAGGGTACATCAGGATATAGTCCACGTTCACTGCGCACTGGATTTTGCAGGATATTTAAGATAGCGGCGACGTGATGCTCAGGATAATTGAAGGTAAGTAAATGTTAACATTTAACGTTATTTTCCAGGGTTTAACAGGCAGAGTACAGTTCACGTTCACTACACGTTGGATTTTACAGGATGTTTTAACTACACTTTCACACACTCGGATGGTAATATTATGTATGATTTTAGGCGTTTCACTACACACCGATATTAACTGGTACACTGGCGAGTTAATGTTTTAAGGACACTGGGGATTTTCGTATCCCACCGCTGCCACCAATTGTTATAGGTCTCCGCGTAATTGGCTTTTAAAAAAAAAGAATTATTCACTTCAGGATATTATATTTCAGGATATTACATTTCAGGATAATTATACTTAGAACGCGAGAGACCCATGGGCAGAACCGACCGCTAAGATGGTTGAACTTCAACTGACTCTAACTAAAAATGGCGACTCAAGCCGTCAGGTAGATTATCAGCTGGCAGCGCCGACGAGGTGCTGATCCAGCATTAACCCCTACAAAGTTAGGGTATAACAGCACGCTTGAATTGGGGAGTAAGCTGGTGAATGCGTGACGAGAGCGTTACGGAAGCGAGCGAACGGAAGTTATAAGTTAGTGAAGGGGGAGATATAAGTTAGTGCAGATAGAAAGAGAGAGAGTTATGTTTCATATATTACTGTAGGGGCAAGAGAGAGCACACATTTTCTTTCTCTCTTAGCCAATTGCGTTTCGTATCTCTAAGACACAGTGCAGGCCTATTGTTTTAAGTAATTGGTATTAAAATTTGTAAGTTTTACTTCAGTCGTGTGGTCTAAACCACACTTGGGTTTTTTCTAACACTGTTTAATTGAGCATGTCACTTCAAAATATTTTTTTTTTAGAATCTGTGAATTCGCAAAATGGCATTAATGCAATTCTGCGTTGAACATCCTTGAAACCTACAGATCGATATTCAGAACCTGAAAACCGCTATTTTCATCACACAATATTGCTAATTATAAATTACCAGCTAGTTTCAAGATGGTACCTTCTCCAAAATTACTGCCAACCCTAGGTCTATAATAATTGTGTAGACTCCAAGTTTTGAGGGGTGATGTGACTTTGTACGGAGGTGCTATCGGATGTTCAGTCTTTCAGTCTTTGGAAAGTTTTTGAAGTTAAGAGTGAGGTAAAGGAGTCTAGTTTATTTGATTTGTGTGAAAATAAACACTTCAACGTGTAAAACTGTTATTTAACCTATTATTTTTATTATATTATCTTTTTATTATTATATTTAATTATTCTATTATAGAAACAAACATCACGTTATATGATATTTCAAGTGATTCTTTTAGCTTATGATTTGTCGTTCTTTAGAAAATAAATGTTTAAAATGGAAATGCATTCATACTGTTCAAGATTTACAAGTATACCGTAACTAAACGAACATAAAATTTCCCTAAATTGTTTTACAGCTATAAATTGCCGTAATAATGTAATCTAAATCCATCATGAATAATTCACAATTATTCAAATGAAGTCTCATAAACACCAGATTATAACACTAACAAATTAAACAAAATGCAAATCTATCAAAAACAGCGTCACATAATCCGGTTGCAGCCGCCTTAGTCTTGTTATAACTGTTTCGCGCCGCTTTCATCCGGCTATAACCGCTCGAGCAAAGATTACAGGGTCCTTTACCAACTCGCGAGGGCTTATTAAGCATCTAGAGGCGAAAATGTAAATTACCAGTGAAATTGCGAAGTGATGTTCGACTTAATGACACTTATTCGCGTTCTTGAGTGTGTTAAGTTCAGTCTGCATTCAGCTCGTGCGAACGTCTTTACGTTTTGCTAATAGCTGCCGCTTCTGTTAACGTTTAAGTCTATGTACATCGGGGAAGGATGTTGTGTTGTCATGTGAAATAATGCGAGTTTGGTGTGTATGAAAGATATTACAGCGAAACTGCTTTGATTGTTTATTTGGGTGTTACGTTTAATTTTCGTTTGACTAGCAAGAAAACTTAGGCAAGGCATGTAAATTCATTATAGCAAGTTCACGCAATCACACTCATAAAAACACTGCCACTCAAAAACATCCAAATAACAAAATCTCCAGCACCTCTACACCACAACCAAATAAAGCCGTGTACACACAACCCGTAACACCATAAACTAAAACCCAAACTTATTTTTCAGCCGCCAGCGTCGACGGCAATCGAATTAGCACCGAGTTCGTGTGCCCTAGACGTTATGCCCCGGCCACACGTTACACGCTCTTAAGCAAACTTTGTAACGCTATTACCAACTTGCCACCATCACTGCCATGTCAGATCGGTAATGGAACCTTCGGAATACAATCTCGTTGGACTCTGGGACTTGAGAACTACACTTCTGCGAAATTGTACGCGACTAACGTCCGTGAAGTTAGGGGGTAAACTCTTGTTGGGATAGTTGGTCGTCCCCGCATGCGGTTGCAGAGACAAATTGTGAAGTTTTCTTTAAAAAGCCTGAGTGCGTTATTTACCCCCCTCGTATGCGTTTCAATACTAAGAAAGTCTGCTGGAAACGGTTACAATCCGAACTTAAAATAAAACAATGAAAGGCGCTTGTTTGCAGCTGCTAAGCATCCGTAGACTTATTTGTCTACGTAAACAATTCTAACATCTATGACATCGGCGGACTAACCGCATGCGGACATGCGGGTACGGACACAAAAGTGACCACGAGTTTTCCTTTAGACTTGTTTCTGTTGAACTGAATAACGATCTCGTTGTATAAAATGATGACGGACGGTAAATGACGGACCCATTGTTGGTATGATTGGCGTTCGTTATCGAGGAAATGATAAAATGGATTTATATGCGTGAACCAGGAACTAGCGGGTTTGGGTAACGCAATTAGAGGCTGTAGTGTTTTAATTCTGGATATGGAAGCTACCACCACCTAATTTAATATCCACAGTTTTGAGGATATTAAATTAGGGTGGGTGTAATGAATGTTTTTGTTGTTCCCTTTTTGAATAACATACGAAAAATAAGTTCTTACTGAAAAATAAAATATTAATATATATATCATAAACCTATTATGAAAAGATCTCGATGAGAGGTCCATATAACAGCACTTAACGTGTTTCATTTTATCCACGCCTTGATGTTAATTCACTTAATAGTTCGTTCTAGTAGCAGAATTTCTCCAAATGTTGGGGTGGATTCCTGTCTAGCCGGATTCAGCAGAATACCAGTATTTTACATGGAGCGACTGCCTATCTGACGTCCACAAGCCATTTACTGGTGTGACTGTCTGACTTCCTAAATTACCCTAGACTGTTAAAACACTCATGTGTCTGTCTGTCTGTCCGTCTGTCTGCGATTTGCTCCGAATCTACTGGACCGATTAACTTAGAATTTGGTACGCATATAAATTTGTGACCAGAACACGAACGTGTAACTTAAATAAATTGTATTTGAATAAATGGGGTTCACTTTTGAGGGAAAGATTAAAAAGTTTTAAAAAAATTGCAAATTGTACCGTTTGACATCAAAAATCAGAAGGCCTTGTTATGAAGATTTCATATATATATTTTTTTTGTAATTTTGAAACAATTAACAAAACAAAAGTTTTAAAGTAATTAAAAAAATTGATGAAAATTGACCATTCTCATTTTTTCATTCCGAAACTTCTGAGCCTAAAATTGACCATTCTCCCATATCTCTAAAACTTCTGAGCCTAAAATTGACCATTCTACCATATCGCCGAAACTTCTGAGCCTAAAATTGACCATTCTCCCATATCTCCGAAACTTCTGAGCCTAAAATTGACCATTCTCCCATATCTCCGAAACTTCTGAGCCTAAAATTGACCATTCTCCCATATCTCCGAAACTTCTGAGCCTAAAATAAAAAAAATACATAGAATAATATACAACATACTTATAGATTACAGGAAAACCTATATGAAGTCTATGGTCTTAAAATAAAATTGCAAGTCACTCAATATTGTGCGTACAAACTTATACGAGTATTTGTAGTTGGAATGTATAGGGGAACTTATTTTTAAACTACAATGTTAATGTCTGTTCTTGGGATATTTCCATTCCAATTAAGGAAAAAAAACCGGCCAAGTGCGTGTCGGATTTCCACAATAAAGGGTATTGTGGAAATCCGACACGCACTTGGCCGGTTTTTTCCTAATTCTGTTAATATTAGTGTTTAAGTCAGTTTCCCCGTTAGGGGACAGGACTGGGTAATACGATACAGTCACGTCATCGACCGTATTAAATCCAAATGCCGTTGTCGTTATACAGCTCTTTTCAGATTCTACTCTCACCTAAAAATCCTTTATTAACACGCCCCTAACTTGGAATAAATAATCCTTCAAAAACTCGACGCAACCCAATTTAAATTCACACGTAATCAGATTAAGGTGGAGGTAATACATCACGGAGCATATTTCTCTTATTCATTCATCAAAACTTGTGGACAATCAATCTTCGGAGGACAATGACACCTCGTTACTGTGTCATTGTTATGTCACCATTGCTGGCAAATGATGGGGGCTCATTGCCCATGCTGGCTATTTTAGGTAGTTGGACATTTTAATGGGGGTTCCTTTGTGTGATGGTGAATATGTGGTGTTAGAAGTGTGGAAGTGAAGTTAATGTGAGCTGTGAGTTAATATGTCACAGGGTAGAGATGCTCTTTTGTTTTGAAGCACTTGTGGCACATACGAGTAGATTGGTCTTTTCAAAGGGCAAATACTGACAGATTCTGTTAAGATAATTTATAACGTCACTACTCTAACGTCAATACTCTTAATAATCTCACTAAAAAAAAAAAAAAAAAAAAAAAAAAAATATTCAAGTACAAAGTAAAGTAAAATTATGATTTACATTAATTACAATCGAGGAAAATTCAATTCTAACTGTAATGAAGACCAGCCTGATCTAGGTTTAAGAAAACCTGTGTTTCAGGCCATCAATTTACATCAAACATTTAAAAAGAAGACAAAAATACATTTATTAGAAGCAAACTTAAAAAGAAGACATAATATATTCAATGACCTAAACAGTTACTATTTGGGTATATTATTTTAAAACTAGATTATGTATGATATATTATATTTAAATAAATTAACACATAATATTAAAGTAGATAAAGTATTATTAATTTGGTAAAGGAAGAGAATACCTATGGAGTATAGACTTAAAATAGAGTAGGTAGATATAAATTTTATTTTAAAATTTCTAGTAGTTTTTCCGTATCTGCATAATTGAGTTTTGCCAAATATTCTTGTACTAGTAAGTTACACCTATTATAACTTAAACTATAAATCTTTAGCACTCTGTTAAACTGGTTATACAAGTAGGGGTCCTAAAAATAAATAAAATCGATTAGTAAAAGCATGTTTAGTCTGAGAGTTAGCACAAACCAAATCTTTTCTTCTCCTATCTGAAGGTACTGGGTTAAAATAAAGTTCAGTGTGTTGTAATAAAACTACATTCAAAACAAATAATTGACGTACTGTTAGCACCTTACATGCTATATAAAGCTGGTATGCAGGAAATCTAAATGGACGAAAAGTAGCAACCTTTAAGACTGCTCTTTGGGCGCGTTCTAGGTGCAGTAAAATTGATTTAGCGGCTCCACCCCAGGACGTTATGCAGTAGGAAATAATAGATTGACACAAAGCCAAATAAACCTGTCTAATTAATTTAAAGTCGGCAAAAAAAAAAAAAAAAAAGTTCCCTCATGTCATTATTTTGTGACCATGACCATGTTTTCCAGAAACGCTTGAACTTGTTATTCCAGTTGTGAATAATTGACCGAACGAGTGATTGTGCGAATCGTCTCTGCTTCAAGTTTTGCAAACTCTGCTTTCCTCTGTCAGTTTGTTGCTTCTCCTCTACAGGTCGTGTTTCACAACCGATCTGAACGAAACTTGGTGTACAGGTTTAACGACTTTATAGAATTTTTGTCGTCGGGGATTTTTTATTGGAGAGGTACTCCCTCCAAAAAGGGGCAAAAAGGGGGTTACTAGATATGTCCGCTTTATGAGATCAGATTTCAATGGTTCTTTTTTTATTTGAAAAGTAGTAACCTTAAGTTGGTCTCCTAGAAATTTGGTGCAGATTTGATTAGGATCTTTGGCGTGATAAGCAGAGTAACTCCTCAAAATGCAGTACATTGCTCACTTTTAGATTTCTACCAGTGGAATCGGCTGGTTTATTAATAGTTGCAAGAAAATTGTGACCGAGAACTCTACTGTTCGCAAAACTACTCATGTTAGTTTTTCTCTACATATTCACACACACTTTTTTTTATTTTTTTGTTTAACAAGTACCCTGTTACAGTTTATTGCATACCCATGTATCAGCTTCATAAAACCAAGAACAACGCTAACGGTTTTATTGGAAAATCGCTCGGGCCAACACAAGGCAGTAATCGCGTTACCTAGTAAACCAGACTGGAACGTCGCTAGATTAAAATGATGTTACGCTAGATTTGTTACCCTGGCTTTCAATTTGATCAGGAAACATTGGATAGGTTTAAAGGTTGAAATGTGGTTTTGATGGTCTTGTGTGGCCATTTGTTTCTCTTTTATGAGAAAAAGGTGTTTCAGTTGGTGTAAATAAGTTATGTTTTACAAATGTACTTAACTTTAGAGAGTACCTACTTACTACTTATATAACTGAATGCATTCATTGTCACATTTATGCATCTCAGGATTAGAACCCAAGTAAGTAAACCTAATGAGCCTTAACTATGTATTAAAGCCCTGGATTTATTTTAAACAAAAACATATTTAATTTCAATACCATGATTTTGATTGCTGGAAACACGTTCCACACACGTACTGCATACAATGTTTTCGGCAACGCAAAAACATGTTGTGCAACGTTTGTTTACCATGAACACGGGCCTTAAAATGTAGGCTAAAACAATTTTACAACAAACTTCTTACCCCATAAATACAAAAGTCAATACCCCAGTTTACCAGCGAACAGCTTCCAAGCTGGAGCCGCTCAACACCCACGGGATGGCTAACCCCAACATATCTTTAGACTAGTTGAGTCTGGGTAAATCGAAAAACTTTAAATGGGTCCAATTTCCAGCCCCCCGCCTCGCCGCAGCCGTGCTCCGCGAGACGTGGGGCAATTAAAAGAATTGCCCCGCTACGATTCAGTCCGACGACTAAAAATGAAAATATAGTGGGAGATAATTGAGATGGGGACGTTGGGGTTGATATTGAAGTAGGTATTTCTGAAGCTTTTCGGAGTACATGCTTATTCATTATCATTGATTACATTAGACGCTAGGTTATCCGTCAATGAACGCAAAACCGACCATTAAACCTATCGTCTAAAAACCCTAACAGTAAACGTTTTACCGTTGACGGTTTTTAAAGTCTATTGCCGTGGTAACAGTCTATGACGGACAACAGTAAAATAAGTGTAATGTGGGTATATCATACGCATCTGCCCACTCCTTCGACAATATAGGCATGAAGATAAAACTTTCTTTTTTTTTTAGTTATTTTTGCGGCCAATCAAAATATTCTTTTTTTGGTAGTGTTCGTGAATCGTTGAGCTCCTTAAGTTCTGAGTTGAGCTGCACGATTACTGACAAATGCGTGCACTGACTGGACAGGTCCACTCAATCTGTGTGCTTCTTTCATCAAAAGATAATTTCAGACACCAATCAACATGGTTTTCACATGATCTGACCAAGATTATGTCGGAATTTTAAAATAGAATCTTAATCATTATCTTTTTTTTTTAAACGTTGCCCCACACTAGGAATTTCTCCTGTATCGTGGGTGCGTTTACAAACAATGAATGAGAATGTGACCTCTGAGTTTTTTGCGGCCTTTCTTCTCACAGTCCCTATTCAGATAGACACGCCGACACTCATATAGAATGATTCATAGAGAAACGCTGACCTCTTCTAGTTTTTAAAATATGATTGAGGTGTAAAAGTGTTTGCACAGACCTATTTACAGAAATAACATCATATATCATTATCATTAAAGCAAAATTAAAACATTGAACTCTCCCACTGACATCTACTTAGACCTTATTTATCAGTCAATATGTGACACCCCTCAAGACACACGCACATGTCATTAACCTTGACTGCTGGCATCTGATTACCTGCAAACAAGAGTATAGAGTTACAACCCCATTGAGTGTGATTTACGACCCGTCGTCTTGGCGCGATGGCGGCTCGAGTGGAGGCAATAATAGGTGTTCAATAGCTGATGAGTTATGGAGGTGGCTGCTAGTTCAGTGGGTTTTAAGTAATCATGTGTAAAATTTTGGAAAATGATGTATTTAGTGATGATCAAGATACTCGTTTTAATTTTAGATTATTACTTTGTGGTTGTAATTTTAATTCGTGTTTTAAGAATATTTTTTTTTTGACTACTTGAAATTCTGCATTTTAAAGCCTAAAAAGAGGGTAAGGAATGTCAAGAATCAAATAACCAAAGTCTGGCTCGGAAAGCTCGTAAAGCCGTTGTTCATGCGCCTAACCGCTCCTCCGTCGTCTCTGATTGCCGTCCCATCGCATCGGGCTATGAGAGTAAAGGAACAGATGATGCACTTGTTTTTGCGCAAACATTTGTGCACTTTAATATCTTGTGTGTACTTGACTAATCTCCGTTGAGTTTGGCCGCCATGGCCGAAATACGGTCAGGCGATATATATTTATTCTCATTATCACTAACTAATGTGAAATATTCATTTTGATCCCATTCTAAAATTCTGGCCTTGCACAGCGCCAAAACGTCTACGCTCACAAAATTGCCCCGTATATTCCAAATCAAAGATATCCACGATGCGGCGCTTGTTCTTCTGCATCGTTACACCAAGAATCAAGTCTTAATAGGCTAGTTGAAACACCTCCAATTACAACAAGAAAAACTAAGGTATGTAATATATATACAGGGTGGAATTTTGTAATGCCACCTGGAGGGAAAGTACTCTTAATACTGCAGATAGAAAAGTTTACTCAAAGGAAACATTCCTTTATTTTTGAATAGAAAGCAAACTGCATTCAAAGATTTTCGAAAATTCCACCCTGTATATACCTTAGTTATAAAGATATTATCTTTGTATTGGATTGTTTGTATTAATGTTTGATACCTTGAATTATTTGGATACCGTTTAAACTTCAAAACCTATTGGATTATCGGGTTATTACCTATAGGTACATAATATAATAAAATAGTAACGAAGTCTAAACTGTCCTTTGAATATTTTGTGAAAAAGGTGAGGTGTGGGAACGAGTCTGGCGCCGAAAATATATAGATTTTAGAATTGTTGTACATTATTTTGTCTGTTTATCTGGATGTACCTATGTTCCAGATTCGCGCAAACGGCTAAACGGATTTGGATGAAAGGCACACAGATAGTTTATAACCTGGATTAAAAAATAGGGACTTTTAATCACACTCCAACAGGATCATTTTAATAACCATTTAGTTCTCATAACAGCAAAATATTAAACTATCAATACTTTTGGACGATCAAAGTGGTCAATCTTCATTGCATAGGAATTTCAGTCTTGGCACTCTCCAACCTGAGGCAACGGAGGATTCGTACCAGTTGGGAAGTGCTCAGGTCTCTATTCCCAATCAGGATACACCAGATAATGTACAAGTTCCATTGCAAGTAGTTCAGATGGAAGCTAGTCCATTATGTAGCTCCATTATGTTTTCTGATAGTTTTGGAAAAGGGTTAGGAAAATTACTTAGCAACAACCTGAGTCATTCTTCTCTAAACTATTGCATGCCTCAGACTTCCTACAAACAAATAATGTATTCAATAACTAGGAATGAATATGATCCTAATGCCATTATTACTGTACTAATAGGTAATAGTTTTAATGTTAAAAAAGATGATATCACTGATAGTGTGACCAAACTTTTGAAGGTAAATTGTAAGAAAATAATTTTGTGTGCTTTTCCGTACTTTGAGCACTTGTCAAACAGGCAAAACTGCTACATTCATATGTTAAATAATTACATGCATTTCTTAGTTAGTCACCATAGTGACAAGTTTATATTTTTTGACACCAACATTTTTGTTGATAAGCTAAGGTCGACTAGGGATACTGTGTATCTGCCTATTAGTTTTAGACGTCAAATAGCTAGGCTATTAGCTTTTAATATTAACCCAGACATAACTAATATGTCGAAGTCTTTATTTAGCACCACAATTAGTAATAGTACTAATGTTAAGGTGGTTAGTTCAAATAATTTAAACTAGTTTGTAAGACAACAGAAGGTACCACTAACAGTTTAGTTACACTTAATAACAAAATGGTATTTTCTAGCAAAAACATTGTTAACTGTAGAAAAGGGGCTAAGCAGAAATCCTTGAAATTATTTCATCAAAATATTCAAGGTTTTTCTTCCAAACAATTGGAAATCGAATTGTTTTTAGAAAAAACAATGTTTGACATTATTTGTTTAACTGAGCATTGGTTAAAAGATTATGAAATGTTAATTAATTATGAGAATTATAGTGTGGCCAGTTGTTTTAACCGGAAATCAATGCTGCGTGGTGGTTCACTGATCTTAATTAGAAGTTGTATTAAATCTAAAACTCGTAAAGACATAGTTGCTTTGTCGGTTGAACATAGCATTGAACTGTCTTGTGTTGAGCTAGATAGGCATGTTATAGTGTGCGTTTACAGACCCCCAAACTATCAAAACTACTCTATATTTGAGTCTGTTATGGAAGATGTTTTGGCAAAACTTGTAACTGGGAATAAATCAGTAATTATCTGTGGTGACTTTAACATTAATATTTTAGAAAATAATTCAAATACCAGTAGATTGTTAAATTTGTTTGAATCATTTAATTTGTCAAATGTGTTTGTAGAACCAACGCGAATAACTACGACTACTGCTACATGTATTGATAATGTTTTTTGTTGCTGCGACTATTTAGATAAAGCTATAATTAATTATCTCCCTTCTGATCACAGCGGTCAAACCGTAACTTTTGAGTCCAACATACCAATACAGAAGGTGCAGATACAATTCAGACCAATAACATCTGTTAATTTAAATAAATTTAACAGCACTTTAATTTGTAAGTTAAGTGCTATGAACCTTACAATGAACAATGTTGACATTTTGTATAAAGAATTCTTTTCGGTAGTCAAAAGCGAGTTCAATATTTATTTTAAGAAGAACACTAAAACCATCAGCCCTAGGTTTTTATTTAGTGACTGGGCAACTAAAGGACTCAGGAAAAGTAGGGAAAGACTTTTCGAGCTGTATGGCCTTAAGCCTTATATAAACACGGAAACTTTTAATAACTTTGTTGCTACTTACTCTAGAACTTTTAAAAACACTTGCAAGGCCGCTAAAGCCTTATACATTAGCAACAAGGTTAAATCAGCAGACAATAAAATAAAGACGGTTTGGAAAATTATCAATAATGAAACGAATAGGAACAAAAAGCATGATTCTGATTACGCACTGGAGACGTCATGTGGACTCATTTGCGATAGCAAACAAGTTGCTCAAGAGTTTGTAAATTTCTTTACCAGTATCCCACTTAAAACTACTGAAACCTTAAATTCCTCGCCCTTGCTCGCTTTTGACTCTGTAAGGGCGAACGTTGCAGCCTGCCCGATTGAATTTAACTTTAAGCATATTAACCCCATAATAGTATTAAAAGCTTTTAAGCAAATCAAGATCAAATTGTCCGAAGATCTTTGGGGAATGTCCATTAAAGTCTGTACCTCAATAATTGAGACTATAGCGCCTTACTTAGCCTTAATATTTAATTTCTGTGTGGATCAAGGAGTCTTCCCGGATTTAATGAAATACAGTAAGGTAATACCACTTTTCAAATCCGGAGACAGTAAAGACACAAATAATTATAGACCCGTATCCGTTTTGCCGGTTTTCAGCAAGGTGTTTGAAAAGGTAATGCTTAATCAAATGCTCAATCATTTCAACGCGAATAAAATCCTTCACGATCAACAGTATGGTTTCACCAAAGGACGTTGTACGACCGACGCCGGTGTAACCTTATTAAGACACATTTTTAACGCGTGGGAAGAGGCCCAAGACGCCATAGGAATCTTTTGTGACCTTTCCAAGGCATTTGATTGCGTCGATCACGAAACCTTACTCTTGAAGCTTGAGCATTACGGACTTGGAAAACTTGCGCTTAGTTTAGTAAAATCTTATTTAAACGATAGACAACAGCTAGTTCAAATAAATGGTATCAATTCACTCGGTTTAAAAGTAAAAATGGGTGTTCCTCAAGGCTCGATATTGGGTCCTTTCCTCTTTTTAGTGTATATTAATGATCTTCTCCATTTATTAAAAAATCAACCACAAATGGTGTTATTTGCTGACGATACTTCCTTGATTTTTAAGGTAGATAGACGTGCTACAAATTTTGACGACGTAAATAACGCCCTACTGCAGGTCCAAAATTGGTTCACTGCCAATAATTTAGTATTAAATGGAAAGAAAACTAAGTGCATACGATTTTCTTTACCAAATGTAAAAAGTAGTGATTATGAGATAGTATTGAATCAAGAGAAACTAGAATTCGTCGATAAAACTGTTTTCCTGGGGATCACGCTCGACTCTAGGCTTCAATGGGGTCCTCATTTAACATCTCTTGCAGGACGGCTAAGTTCAGCAGCATATGCTGTCAGAAAAATCCGTCAATTTACTGATGTAGATACCGCAAGGCTAGTCTATTTTAGTTACTTTCATAGTATCATGTCTTACGGTATTTTACTTTGGGGACGGGCTGCAGACATCGAGTCTATTTTTATTCTGCAGAAAAGAGCCATCAGAGCCATATATAATCTCCGCAGGCGCGATTCTCTTAGGGAACTGTTTAAGAATATTAACATCATGACGGTGTCTTGTCAATATATCTATGAAAACATCATGTACGTAAGAAAAAATTTACATCTTTTTAGTAAAAGAGGCGAAAGACATAATTATAGTACTAGAAGTAGGGATCTATTAGCTCAACCAGGTTTCAGACTGGCTAAAGTAGACTCATCTTTCATGGGGTACTGTTTAAAATGTTATAATAAAATTCCTCCCCACATACTTCAACTGAATGAGACGAAATTCAAATCTTGTATAAAACGCACACTATGCAAGCAGGCATATTATAGGCTGGGGGATTACATCGCTGATAGAAATGCTTGGCTCAATGCTGGTCCTGCTCCACAACGTCAACTAATTGATTAACATTTGAAAATACTGTTGGAGCTGCTGAAGATTGTAAGACTATCTTTTCATTGTATAAACTCAATCACCTTTGTATTATATAATTGCATAACACAGGTGTGAGTACTATGTACAATAGAGCTACCATTTACCGGGTAATATGTCTTTCATTGACTTGAATATGTCCTGGCAGCTGAGAGTATGTCATGCTCACTCAGATGTCTCGCTGATGGTGGCGTGTGTGTTGGATCATTTAGCTCCCTTCAAAATGGTTGAGCTGAATGGTGCTGATCCATGCGTCATGTTCGTGAACGGGCGCTGTCAGTTGGGACTGGTCATCTCTTAGCTGCCACGGCTTATTTTTAATTATTTTAGTTTTGAATTGTTTTTTTTTATCACGGACGCTTCTGACGTTTTGCATCGTTCTCACATGTATATTTTCAATAAGAATGATGTAACCAATACTTTGTATGAAATATTTTATTTTAAAAGAGTGTCTGTGGAGTTTCTTGCCCGTTCTTCTCCATAGGAACCTACTATTTGGAATGGGCAACTAGCTTCATATTTGTAACTGACCGACTTGTTGACAATTCAAAAGTGCCTGTAAATGGTTTAATTGAAATAAATGCTTTGAGTTTGAGTTTGAGTTTGAGTTTGAGTGCAAATGAATGAATCACACCGGTTCACCGATCCCCGTGCAGTTACAGATCCACGTTAGCGGATGGTCCCGAAGGTATTCCTCCATCGGAGCCGCAATCATTGAACAAGAATCTCTTTCAAGTTTCCCTCTTCATAGGTAAGGAAGAAGTTAGAAATGCAAGTCTTGGATTAAGTAGGATTTGTAATATCAGTTGATAACTGGATCAACTGATATTACTGGGTGTATGTGTGACATTTGGCGAGAAAAGGCAATCATTATTGCTTTTGTTATTTATTTTAATTTAAGTTCGCTAGCAGTCTAAACAAAAGTTATAGGTAGACTATGAATGATAGGCTGAAAAATTGTGTGAGAAGGCAACGGTGCAGTTTAAAAGCAGATGTAGTTACAATAATTGAAAAGTGTATGCTTAGATGGTTTGGTCATGTTGAGAGAATGAGTGAAAGGCGACTAACAAAAGGTATTAACAAAGCAGAGGTGAGAGGAAACGCCAAGAGGGAATGCCCTAGGAGGACATATAGTGACCTAATTGATGTTCTTCAGAAAGGTCAGGAGGTGCGTAGTACTCACAACCGGCGTGCGTGTATGACCAGATGTATGAACGTAGGCGGAGCAAAAGGAGTATGTAGGGAGCGTAGCAGGTGGCGTTCTATAGTTTCTGCCTACCCCCATGGGAAGAATATATCTAGTAAATAAAATTATAGTATGTATGTATAGGTATAAGTTCCTATGAATAGACCAATCACAGGTGTACACGACATTTCATACTATAACTTGACTACAGCGACATCTTCTAAAATGATATAAAATTAAAAAGATATGAATGAAAAAACAAAACAACATTGACTAAAAAAAACCGGCCAAGTGCGAGTCAGACTCGCGCACGAAGGGTTCCGTACTATTATCTATAAAAATGGCAAAAAAATCACTTTTGTTGTATGGGAGCCCCCCTTAAATCCCCGTCACTGAGCTCAATCCTGATACACTCCCATTGAGTAATCACCAACAACCAATGCATCATCAACATACTACAAAAAACTGTGCTGCTTTTTCCGTCTCATGTTGCCGGATTTAACGTGACGTCAGTGTGATGCGTAGTTTACATGTGGCGATGTAGATGCCGCCACAAACATATTTAAATATGTTGATTATTGAAATATGTGATTGTTTACACGACTAACAAACATATTTAAATATGTTGATTATTGAAATATGTGATTGTTTACACGACTAACAAACATATTTAAATATGTTGATTATTGAAATATGTGATTGTTTACACGACTAACAAACATATTTAAATATGTTGATTATTGAAATATGTGATTGTTTACACGACTAACAAACATATTTAAATATGTTGATTATTGAAATATGTGATTGTTTACACGACTAACAAACATATTTAAATATGTTGATTATTGAAATATGTGATTGTTTACACGACTAACAAACATATTTAAATATGTTGATTATTGAAATATGTGATTGTTTACACGACTAACAAACATATTTAAATATGTTGATTATTGAAATATGTGATTGTTTACACGACTAACAAACATATTTAAATATGTTGATTATTGAAATATGTGATTGTTTACACGACTAACAAACATATTTAAATATGTTGATTATTGAAATATGTGATTGTTTACACGACTAACAAACATATTTAAATATGTTGATTATTGAAATATGTGATTGTTTACACAATGTATACATGTATACAATCATCTCTGCAGTAAAAGCCTCCACTTTAAACAAGAGGGCCCAACAATGTGTTGTTCAGATACTTAGGTAAACACTAGTTAATGAAATTGTCTGACTTTGGCCCGAGGGTCGCAAGCAAAATAACAAAGCAATTTAAACTCGATACTATTATTGTAAAGGTATGGCCATACTATAGTCGTTTTGGGATAGAGAAAATATAAACGTTTTGGTGCAGACATAGCGCTTCAAGGGTATTTTGGCGCGAGGGCAAAATCAAAACTAACGACACCATCTTGTTTTTTGAATATGTTTCAAGTGACATTTCACAAAACAATTGCACAAATGTTCAGTTGCGCCAAAAGATCCTTGTAGCACTGTAACAGGATCTGAGGCGTCGATATCGGATAGTAGGTAATCTTAAGTACAATTATAAATGCAAAAGTGAGTTAGTTTATATTGCTTTCAAAACGGCTGAACGGATTTGGATGAAATTAACACATCGGTAGAACATGACCTGGGTTAGGACATAGGATACTTTTATCCCGATATTCCCACGATATCGAGACTTATACGGGTGACACCGTGGGGCACAGCTAGTTTATAATATTTTCTATTATATATTACTTTATTTATTTAGTAAGTAATTAAACTAGTAGACTGTAATTAATTCATGGTTTTAGAGGCCTTTACCCTGCAGTGCGTAAACACAGGCTTGCAGTTATCATTATTATTTTAAATTAGTTTCAATTACTTAGTAGAGGATTCCATCAATCAACAATCTTCTTTAGATTCTAGATCTCTTTTTTAAATAAAACAAGGTTCCTAATAAAACTGATCAATTCTGTAAACTTGCCTGTTGCACACGCAAGCAGTAGTGTGTCCATACCTTTACAGTGCCAACATAATAAGGGACTCGATTGGTTATAAACTTGCCTACTTAATGTTACTTTATTCCCTATAAAAGAATTCGCTTTTTTAACACGTCGTTTAAATTCACAGGAGCATTTAGGGTATGGGTTTAGATGTGAAAGGCATAAGCGATAGCGATTACCTACGTTTGGCTGAAGCGAATCTAAATCAACTTTTAGCAGAAATAAAATACTGATGCTTTAACGCTATTTTATGCCTACTTTCGCAAAACATAAAAAAAATATAATAAAGATGTTTTTTTAAGGATTGTGGTTAACTAAAAAAAATGTATGATCGATCTATACATACATTAAATAGTAACAAAATAAAAACCGTAAATCGCATATTTTTGAAAATAATTGCTACGAGGCGTGGGAACGAGTCTGATGCCGAATTTTTGTCCGTTGTCTGTATGTTCCGGATTAGCACAAAAATGGTTGAACGGATTTCCTAACATGTATGTTCCTGGCATGGTAGATATCAAATGTGAAATTAGTTTCACTCAAAAGAATCACCATAAGCACTATGCAGCGGGCATAAAGCGGTGACTTGCAAGCGTCGAATAAAGAGTTTCCTGTGGTCAAAAAGAGATTAATTGTGCAATATGCGGTCCATCATCATCATTTCAGGCGAAACACGTCCACTGCTGGACATAGGCCTACCCCAAGGGGGGGGGGGGGGAGGGGAGGTGCCTTAATCGCCATTGCCATGCGGTTGTGTTGCACATATTTCACTATCTAAACAACGTATTGACAGTCAGTTAAGCACTAAGAGTGCTAATAACATACACGTTGACACGATCTCCCTGTAATGCTCCACGTTAGAGGACTGACTCTCAAATTAAAAACCCCCGCTTAGTTTGGGTATCAGTTTCAGTACCTAAAGCTAAAATAAATAAATACTGTACTTGTACCAAATTCATGTGAATGCTCTCGTTTGTGATAATAAACTTTTTACTTTACTTTAATAACACTTATTTCAACAAAACGGCGACAAATGCAATGAGTGACTTTAGAATCCCACCAGCCCTCATTAATGCATATCGAGAGCATCATGCATTATAAAAAAAAAACCTCGGTCATCGTACGCTAGGAATTTTTGCATTGCAATTAGCATGTTTTTCGCCTGTGCTAGGCATGAACACACTATGCAACCAGCTAGTTTTCTATATTCTTTCTTAGTTCATCACGATAATAATTATGTAACAGCAATGTATTTTTTGTAATAGTATCTACTGTATACTGTTACTAACTTTATCTACTCGAGAAAGCAGGAAAATCATTACTAAATGATATAAACAAAATATAACAGAAGAAAGTTATTTGATATTTGTTATCTACAATTAATGCCCTTTTACCCCACATGTTTTTTTAATGAGATTCTCCTTTAGCACACAGATGGTTTATAACCTAAATTAACTTTTATTCCCGGTAGTAGAAAGAAAGAAATAAAAATATTTTATTTGAGACACGCACAAGAAATACAAAAATAGCATTTAAACTTTTTGTTCTTTTTCTTTTCTTTTTTCACTACGAGTATCAAAAAACAATCATGACTTGTGCGTACGTTCACTTGGGATATTTTCCGACATCCACACGGGTGAATCAGCGGGCAACAGCTATTATTACATAAAATGAGAGGTCACAGAAAGAAAGAAACAATCATGTTTGATTTACCAAAAAACATTTGTTCAGAAGTTAGTATATCACTAGTTTTTATTTTTCTTTATATAAAATAAATAAAAGCAGTGGTTTACTTAATTCTGAGCAGATATTTTAATTCACACAGGGAGTCTGCTCATACAAGCAGGTAGTCCAATATTTCAACATTAAAACCAACCGAGGGCACAGTGAATGGCAAATAAACCGCAATAATAAATCCCCATTGAAATAATGTCTTTACAAAAAACATTCCTGTATTATTTATAGATTCATTTCCCAGTGCAGTTACCAAGTGAGTAATGAGAGATGGTTTTAATGATGGAATGAACGAAAGTTTAAATTGATACCTTGTTGTCATTTATTAGGGAGGTGCAAATAATGTCCATGGCACATTTCTTGTTTTGCTACTTTATATATAGGGGAAAATGAGCAATTCCGACTTACTCTCGAAGGCCTGTTTCTCAGGATGATACTTGAATATCATGTGTAATAGAAGTTGAGATGTTGTTGAAGTGTAATTACTTAATATGTATTTATTAGTACAGAGCAACACATGACATGGTGGATTAGTAAATGAGAGAGATAGAGAGAGAAAAGTAGGTGCGAGTGAGTAAGGTAATCTTAACACTGTGTTCCAGATCTCACAGGACTCATCAGATTTTTGCTTTCAAAGTATAGATAGTCTTCTTGCGTTTCCACTACTTTGAAAGCAAATAATGGCGCGGATTATAGTTAGGTTACATTTTAAATAAGTATTTCAATAAACATGTATCGTTCAGCTTATGCCTTGAGTCGATTGTCAAAATGTACTGTTAGTAAAAAACAGCATTTATTTGTGCGTGGATGTATTGGTTTCTCACGATACAGTATTGCTATGAACATAACATACTCATCGCCTTATGGGGCCTTATATTATTTTCTGTGGTATTTTAATTTCTTGATGATGATTTAAGGTTTCTTTAAGTATTATTTTTTCAGTTACAATTATTTCTCTTTTGTGTTTTTAAATAACACCTAATTTAGACTGCTGTAATCCTTGTTATTACGTCGCACGACAAATCTGAATTAAGACTATAGTCATGATACTATCTTATATTACGTACCTAGATTGCGTGAAGCGAAATAGTTCATCTGGGGATTAACTGCCATAATACATATGCACCGAATGTAGTATACTGTGTGCGTGTACAGAATCAAACATAGATAAAACTGGGCAGGATAGCCTTTCCCAGAAGTGTTCTTCATATTAAAGAAAGAAAGAAAAATATTTTATTTGCGACACGAACAAGAAATACACAAATATAGCGTTTAAAACTAACATATACAAAAAAAAAACAATCAAAACGAAGAAGAGAAGATTAGTGGTTTAACTGCTTCAAAAATAGCAGTTCATCGTGGATGTGGTACGACAGCGCCTCCCCTGACATCATCTTGTCATCAGAAGATAGCCGCCACGCAAACATCGATGCTGCACAGTGCTAGAGTGACTGTCAGCAGCCAGTGTCACGAGCTCTTAACTGACCTTTTTGGTGATTCCAGTAACTTCGTAACAATACGGGGAGGCCCCGGTGCCACTTGCTGCGCTGTTAGATATTTTATAATAATAATCAATGAAGCGACAATATCACAGATCTAAAACATCACTCTGATGAAAATAGCAACAGCGGCAACTCAACAACGAACGTTTTGGTAGTAACCATTTAGGTTGGTAGGTACATAATTTACAATATTTTAGGTTGATATTGAATTAGCCGTGATATACAACAAACTATCAAAATAATTATAGCAATAGCAAATTTGAAGACATGTGACATCTACTAACCCGCACTGGGCCCGCAGACAGGGTCCTGAGTGTCAGCAATGGGAACGTTATACGTTGATTAAGCTATCTACAAACTGTATTTTTCGCTGTTGTAAATGATAGTATACGTACATAACGTAATTCAATGGTCCATTGACCATTGTAACCATTTTTCAAGCACAGTACTGGTCAAAGTGGTGGTGCTTGGGGGAGGCCTATGTCCAGCAGTGGACGTCTTTGGGCTGAAATGATAATAAACTAGTTTCCAATCCAGTCCAGTATTTTGTTGCAGCGTTGGATTGAAATAAAGCAGCCGCTAAATGGCCGTCGCCTAATAAAGCGTCACTATAAGTACGCCGCATCAAAATACTGGGTCAACATAAATTAAAATTATACAATTATCATTTGCCTAGTAGTGATTGCAGCTGTATACCAATAATTATTAAGGAGCGACTGATCTCACCTCCACCAACTAGTTACTCGGTAAAACGACACCCCTTGGTAAGATACTTTGGGCTTCTCACTATGCGTAACGACTATCAAAAATCTACGAATGACAGCCGTGAGTTACAAAGCTCGGAGTAGTCTCGGTATGTAATAAATTTTCACTCATCCACGGATGGACCTTGGCAACCGTTGCTTAACTTGGAAGGTCGACTCGTGCGGCTGTTATTACTGAAGCCGCTCTGCCCACACGTACGATATAAACCCATCCTCTAATTACTAACCCTACTACTCACTACTGTACCTAACACATCTCGAACAGATCGTGTACCTACACAGAATTACCCGCTACAATAAGCCGATTCAGTCGTCGAAGCAACAAAATGAGAATTTAATAACACCGTACAGTTCCCTCGTTAGCTACACCCCACTGAGTTCATTTGCATGGAAATACGGGTTTGAAACGACACGACTAAAGTGTAGGAGGTTTAATATAAACATGTCGTCGAATATTTTTCGAGATTGTACTTTCTTGGCGTTTAGTTTATATATTTCCTTTCGTTAATTATGTTCAATGAGGTTGGTTGATGATTCAATTTGTTAACTGGTTGTCAAGTTGAAATCTTGTATTATGTAGGTATTTTTCCTAAACTTCAGTTACATGAATATAATAACATCAGATTTATTTGGTGTGCAATAAGGTAACGTGCTGAGTAGTGAGACAATACTAGTTGAAAAATAAAGGGACCTCGCATAGTATGCAGCCACAACCGCGATCTGTCGCACACCCAGCTGCAAGGCCGCAAAAATTCCGACTAAGTTTGGCCGCAGAACCGACTAATTTTGCTCAAGATTGCGGCCGGTGTTCCTAAAAATGTTCTTATTATCTTATGTTACAATTGTATCTTTTGTGCAATCTTTCGAATCAAAAATGGGTTCGAAGTAGCAATTCTATATTTATGGATATAAAATCCAATAACAATAGTATTTTAGTTTCATAGCATATTCTACTCTGTCGAACTTTAGATCAGCTAATTTCAAGTTTACCACTTTGCAAAGAAAAACTATTTGTATATTGTGTCAACTTCGAAATTGGCTATTACAACTTTTTCTTTTAAAGAGTTAAATCAAACAAAAGAATAATCTAATATTACTTTGCATAAAACTTTGAAAACTGTCTTAAACATAAGAATAGATAGTGCTAGGTACAGCTGCCAGCACCAGCCCAGAATGTCCGTGGAGTTTCTTGTTCGTTCTTCTCCATAGAGATCTTTTTGGAACGGGCAATTAGCTTCAACTCACCTTGACAATACAAAAGTGCCTGAAAATATTTTAATTAAAATAAATGCTTCACTTTGACTTTGAGCATTACATTATCAATCACTCACTTAGTATTCAGCCTTAACTGAAGTGGATTTAAACACTTTTTAGGGTTCCGTACCTCAAAAGGAAAAAAACGGAACCCTTATAGGAGTACTTTATTGTCCGTTTGTCTGTCTGCCAAGACCCTTTTTCTCAGGAACGCGTAAACGTATCAAGTTGAAAATAATATTAAATACGAAAGTCTACGGTGCCTTAGTGCTCTAAAAAAATCAAGCTTTTATGTCAACGCATTAAAAAAATACGGTGATTTATGCGACATATTTTGATACTCGTAAATAAATCAAAACCCGGGTAATTCCCGTTGACCTAGAATCATGAAATTAGGCAAGAAGCAAGGTCTCACAGCACAAATAAAGGAAAAAGTCCGAAAATCGTTAATTTGTAGTTCGTAAATTTATATTTACAGTTGGGAAATTGACCGTGGCGTATATCGATGTACGAGTACTGGAGAACATGTTTTTCAACTACAATGTTAAGTTTATTTTTCGGATACATTCATCCCAACTACGGAACCCTTCATTATGCGTGGTCCGAAACGCACTTGGCCGGTTTTTTCCTTGATGCATGACAACAAACGGTTCGTAACTACAGGCTTGTATAACATGAATGACACAATCAATGACGTCACGAACGCGGCAGCATGCATTAGAAAAGTAGAAAAGAAAGAAGAAAGAAAGAAAATACGTTTATTTGCGGTGAAAACACAAATACGAAAGAACAAGTTGGGGAAAATATGCGTTACATCCATGCAAAACGGCCACACGATCATGACCTTTTGACACAGAGTCTTGTAACATAATTATTACTTGTTGCAGGACTACTGACCTGACATTGCAAAAATAGAAGAATGTAAAAACGTAGTGCATTTGTATCAATTTTCTTAATATGAATATGTTTTAGAATAGGGTGCGGTTACGTGTTTCGGAAGCACGTTAAACAGTTGGTCCCGACTCTCATTCGTAAATCTTACGGGTAGTCAGAAGCCCAAGAGTCTGACAACCAGTCGTGCCAAGAGGTATCGTGTTTCCCAGAAACTGGGTTGAAGAGGTCAGATAGGCAGTCGCTCCTTATAAAATACTGGTATTTAGCTGCATCAGGTTAGACTGGAAGCCGACCCTAACATAGTTTGAAAAAGGCTAGGCAGGTGATGATCTTTTGGAGTAGTTCCAACACAAAATCCTAGAAAATTACATCAGCCTTTCTATAGAAACAGTGCTTATGTTTGTGTCTCATGACTGGTAAATGACCGCTCTATTCTAGGGTGCAAACTTCTATATTATGTATGGTTCTTGTCCATGGCTCCTCTTAAACAATAACTATTTCAGGAATAAATTGTATTTTGAGTACAAAAAGTTTTAATTTAATTTAACATGGCGGATGTTTACAAAATTTTATACAAATTATGCCGTAATGATGGTTTAAAAAAAAATTGTCAAATCAATTAATTAATTCAAAAATTAGATTAGCTTTATTATGATATTATTAGATTAAGAATGAGGTTGTAAATGTCTGTACAGCTGTCATCCGAGACGTCACTCCAGCGCCTATAAAAGCGGTTGTCAACCGAGGCGCAGCCCTTTTTTTTGCCTGTCAGCGCTCGCGTGGTGAGGTCATTGGATTTCGTCTCGGATCACAGCTAAGTTTTTGTTTGGTGGTCATTTTATTTCTTTAAGCAAATATTGCCTTTGTTTATTGCGTTTTGTTGAAGTTGATTGTTTCCTATTATATAGTGCGTGGTTATTTGTGTTAACTATTTATCTCGTTATATAAATATAGGTTGGGCAGATCTGACAGTTGTTTTTTTATATTTAAATACCACTCCTGGTCCCTAAGAATATTATTATATCTTCGTTATAAAATAATTTCACGCTACACAACATAACCCTTAAACATTACCATATCCCACTATTATTATAACATAAACTATCAAGATGTCATTCTTCACGACCGCACGATGAGTGCCGGCAGCAATATAGCCCGACATAGCGCAATACCCAGACCACGATGTCGCGTATGATGTACGATGGAATTTGTACACCATACGGTATTTCGGGCTAAATTATGTACATTGTTGGTTGTTATGTCAGTTGTTAGTTATTTATATACGGAGATAATTTTAGATGCTAATTATGTCATTACAGGTAACGCTTTTCATGGGGGAAAACTTCCAATGAGTTAAAACTTCAAGAAGGTTGAAGCTATCTAACGGTCACATCCCATAAGTGCTCATTTTTTTTTTCGTAATAACTGGTATTTTTTTGGTTTTATTCTAAGTCCAATTGACATAAAACAAGGTTTACTGGAAATTAGATAATTTATAAAATACCATTATTGAAATTTCCACCGCCCCTATTTTGGCGGGTTAAGCACCGCTAACTACGCTCATAATCACTTAACACTCACTCCAAAAATTCGGGATATTTTTTTTTTCATCTGTCTGTTAAATTACATTTAAACATACAATTTGTATATATTTTTGTAATCACCTTTTAAAACCCTTCATTTTGATACCCCACTCGTTGTGGTTGAGAGAGAAAAATAAAAAAAAATTAATATACCCAGTGACACTCGCGCAATAAAGGCGAATCTAACGACATATCATTCATGAGAATCAGTTCAGCCGTTTAGTAGTTACGAAGGAACATAGGGACGGACATACATACATACAGGTCAAACACATAACCCTCCTTTTTTGGATTCGCCGAAGTCGGGTAATAAGACATAGTTCGAAACCAAACATTCCCTAAGAATGTACACCATTATTAATTTTCCACTAGTTGTACAACGATAATAATATCTCCACGTAATTTTAAGCTTGGAAAATCAACATCCTAACAACAACATACGTTGCTACGAGGCTACGCTGCTACGCCGCTACGAAACTCTACGCGCTACGAAACATCAACGGTTTCCCGAGAAATGTTAATTAGGTAAAGTTTGGTAGAAATTTGTATACTAAGAATTTATCATGTATAATATGTATGTACTTGTATTGTATTGATAGCAGTTGCTTTAGTTTGTTGAGGTTAGTTATAAGTTCTTAATAATTATAAGGTAAGAAATTTGTATTTACCTTGTTACGGAGTTAGTTAGGAATTAATTAGACCCTTGAAATAGAAACACAACAACGCTGATTAACTGCTAAAATATTACTAGTAACAGTAGACCTAGCCAGCATGAATTTGAATGCCACAATTAAATTTACCATTTTTTTTTGTTTTTAAAAACATAGTAAAGACAAATTATTATTAATAATTTTTAGGCTGGCTAGAAAAAATAACTAATAGGTTTTAATTGGCAGAGGTAACGCTGTACGCTGCTGCGCTATGTCCAGCAGTGGACTGCTATATAGGCTGAGTTGGTTGGTTGATTGACGCTGCAGCCTAGTTTTGTGATGAGAAGGTGGTCCTAGGTGCTCCATCAATCCTTACCTAATAGTTAAAGGAACGATTACACTGGTAGAAATCTAAAAGTGAGCAATTTAATGCATTTTGATGAGCTAATCTGCTCAACACACCGAAAATCCTCATCAAAACTTCACCAAATTTTTATGAAATCAATTTAAAGTACTACCTTTCAAATAAAAAAACCCATTTTAATTGGATCTCATAAAGAGTACCCTTCCAATCAAAAATCACCGACGTCAAAGAAATCTATAAAGTCGTGAAATCTGTACACCAAGTTTCGTCTAGATTGTTTGTAAAATACGACCTGTAGAGGAGTAGCAACAAACTGACAGAGGAAAGCAAATATTGCGACTTAAAGCAGAGACGCTTCTCGCTTCGCTCGCTCGGTCAATTACAGCTTCTGAATGGCATTACAACTAAAAATAAAAATAATATACATAATTTCATTATTTTTATTAATTAATTAGGTTTAAATTGTTATTTAAGTACATATTATTTTAATACCCAAAATAAACCAAAAATATGTATACACATACCCTTACATAATAAGTTTCTTACTTAACACTGTTGATAACAAGTATTCAATAATTAAGTGCAGTAAAGTCTACAATATATGAGACTCGCATGAAACTGCTTAAATACTAAAAATAATATCATATCCTATTCTACTTATAAGCCTCAACGTGTGACAATGTAAATGGCGAGGAAGTTTAAAGACACGGTCCACGGTGGTTCCAAGTGCGTGAGATAAGTTATGGTATTATAAACATGAATCGAATGTATTCCGCGTTATTTAAAAAGATAAGTTTTTAATATTCTAGCTTCTTATTAACATATCTTGACATCTCACCTGTAGTACAATAACTTACAAATTGTAACTCATTTTGGCGTTAAAATTTCCGCATTTTTATCAGTGTAATAAAATAATATATTTTTTTCTTTTTTCTAAATTTAAAACGTTTATAATAAAGGTTTTTAGTGTAAGTGCCGTACGACTCACGCGCCACGCCAGCATTCATCTGTTATGTTAGCGTTTATTTACCTCAGCACCTGGTGACTACCACGTCAACGTTGTCACCACGTCAGCGCGGCGACCACTAGCTACAGCGCGACGTTGCTAACGCACTGCCGTCAGACTTCTGACGTTAACTAGTGCGAGTTATTTTAGCGCGAAAATGATTTACAGTTTATAGTGTTGTAATTAAGTCGAATAGGCTTTATAGTAGCAGTCAAAAATTGTTTGCATGGCAATCATTTAAAATGACAGGCTGTTGGAAAAAGAAATTGGTTTCACATTATATTTTAGGAATAATAGTCATTGAGAATGATTTCGTCAGGGGAAGTTAGGTACAATGATCGTAAGCACAAACCAAGCTGTTTTAAGGTTTGAAGAAATGTACCAGAGAAATTTCACATGATAAATTTTTACGATGTTTTTGGTGACAACCTCCTTCCTAGACCTTACAAGTTAATTTTAAGTTATTAATAAGGTTGTTATCAGGTGAAACGTTTCCCAGTTTGGTTAAAACTCGATTAAGAAGTAACATAACATCATAAAACTGATACCATAAATCAATTCAACTACGATGATTGGCAGTATTACAGTAAAAAACCTATGAAACGATTACTCATTCGAATATCGGCTGTCCAATCGATGCAATCGATTGTGATCACCATTGAGAGACAATTGATTTCGTACCAGCATTCAGCTTGAACGTCAGACTTTAATTCGATTACATATTCAGTTTTGTAGTTATATTCGAAGTACGGAGAATCGGATGGTGTTGCGAGCCGGGAAAAATTGGATTATTGCGTAACAGGAGCTGTTGTGTCGATATGACTATGTAGGTATGTAAAAATGGATAGTGTAATTTTTTGCATATAGTAAATTTTCATGTTATGTTTCGCTACGCAGACTGTTACGTAGTGAAACGTAACATGAAAACAATCAAACCCGCCTGCCAAGCGTGGCTATTCTGGCAAAACCCTTTGAGGGAGGCCTATGTCCAGCAGTGGACGTCTTTTGGCTGAAATGGTGATGATGATGACGTAGCAGTGGACCATCGACTTGAATCCGCTACGATTTACTTTAAAAACAATGGACTATGTTCGTTTTAGAATTATCTGCGGTAACTTGATATGAGTTTCGAAGTGTATTACCTATTCAAAGAATATAATTACGGTGGCTAAAGACTCGCACGATTATCATAATAGTAACAACACATTGACTACTTAGTTACGCCACTATTGATTGGGAATTTTGCAGTCAACAAACGAGGAGTCTACTGAATGCGTATGTCAATTAAGTTTAATTTTACTTCTAATGTAACAAATTTTCCACAAAACACTTTAATACAACTTGATAATCAATCCAGGTACATTATTTTTATCTCTCGAAGTGACGCGTGCTTTACTTGTGGTAACCAAGTGTCCAAGTATACAAACACGCTGTGAATGTGTGTGTGAAGACGAGTAGCATCAGCACGTAACACACACAGGCGCACACGTCCATCTTCGCCATTGTCTCGGACGGTACCAAAAGCTCCTGCGCTTTACACACACATTCACAGCGTGTTTGTACACTGGTTACCACAAGTGAAGCCATCGTCGCTTCCTGAGATAAAAATACTATACTACTGTTACCTAACTGCACAATATTCACCAGTAAACATTAAACATTTACCCGTGCAGGACAGTAAGCGACAAAGTTTACAGC
The DNA here is from genome assembly GCA_963921375.1 of Tiliacea citrago. NCBI lineage: Eukaryota > Metazoa > Arthropoda > Insecta > Lepidoptera > Noctuidae > Tiliacea > Tiliacea citrago. Next base: position 24,209,146 of record OY992798.1, read on the forward strand.
GACACTGGAGTTTAACAGTTATAATTGTTACGCTGGTTAAATTTGTGGGTCATAAACGACAGCTATCTGCGAATAACCAGCAACATGAGGTTTAGGTTTTAATCTGACTGGTTGAATAGTGGCTAGAGATATAGGAGATTTATTTAGGCAAGGTTAAAATTATAATAAGAATATTTTGGCGTGATAAAAAATTAAAATCATTTCCGATGTACCAATAACACAGCATGATATTGCTTATTAAAGAAAACGATAGTGTTATCATAATCAGTTCAAACACGTCCACAACTAAATGTCGGACTTACAATAACTGTAAAACAAATGATTTGGCAGAATCAGAATCAGAATCAGAAATCATTTATTTGCTAATAATGTAGGTATACAGATATGATGGTAATTGATTGATTGAGATATGATGGCATAAATAATGATCATCGTTTCTGGAAGATGGATCGACGACAGCAGTTGAATACGCAGAATGGCACCTAGAATGGATCCTATAATAATATTCTGCATACGCACCCACGAACGACACTGTGGCGTTTACAAACGATTATTTACATCAACTTCAACATCATCACCATCATCTTTTATGCATAAGACGTCTATTGCTAGACATTTCCTTCCCCTAAGCATTTCCACAACGACTATTATATGTATCGTCCAAATTCAAAATCACGTCTCACCACTAAACTTATCACCAACACTTGCACAATTAGTACTTCTCACACAAAGCAAACATATCTAGTAATATTGTGTAACAGGCGAGTGTACAGTAAATACGGGGGGAGAAAGGAAGGGTGGTAACCACAGCTCCAAATACCTGGACCTGTGCTTAATACACTCGCACAGGAGCGTGAGAACTGTGCTGCAGTGGTAGGTGGAAGTCAGATTTGATGGGGAATGTCTGTGGATGGATATGTACAGTATTAAAGTGTGTTTATCATCTCAGACTCCAGCAAAACAGTTTTTACTTACTTATAACTTAAAAGATGAGGCAGAGAACAGTCCTTACCTATATCTGATAGGATAAGTAAACTGAAGTGGCAACAGGCCGGCCATATAAGCCGTAGAACCGATGACCGTTGGGGTAGACGTGTTCTTGAGTGCAGACCGCGAATCGGAAAACGTAAGATAGGACGCCCTCAGGCTAGGTGGAGCGGTAATCTTCGCTGGGTGACTGGTAGCAGCTAGAAGAGAGTTGCAGAGAATCGAGCTGAACGGCGTGCAATTTGAGAGGCTTATGTCCAGCAGTGGGCTGCTGTAGGCTGATGATGGACTTAAAAGAAAGTTACATGTAAAGCGCATAAAACTAACTCAGCTAACCAAACTACGCTAGATTGGGGAAGAAATGTTCATGAAATTATAGATTCCTTTTCTCAGGTTGGTCTCCCAGGTTTTAGAATCGACAATATAGTTAAGAAACTCCCTTAACAAAATAATCAATTCAAAAGTACAAATTATCGATAAATTACCAACTAATCACGATAATTCCTAATCACAAGAGTACCTACTACGCCCTATCCACGAAAGTGTAGTAACACGACTAACATTTCAGTTGATCATTAAAAGTGTTAGTCGTTACATTGTATGCTGTTCGTTCGTCTGTCGATCGACTGTGTTGCACACGTTTGGTTGTACCTGGGAATGAGTAAAAGTAAAAGTTTGTTGTTGTCTAATTGCCATTTTTTTGCCAGTGCTTTAGGTGTTTGGGTAGGGGTTTTATAGGACAGATAAAAAACAACTTCGAGATTGCCAATTACAATATTGAGCTCTTTATAACACCCAATCAATAGTCTATTAATCAAAGTTCTCTGACTAAGCAGAAATCTAAAATCTTGAGTTGTTTATCAGTGATGTTGTAAAGCATTCATTATTTTGTTACTTACATAACTTTAGCAATCATATTAATCAATTTTATTCTTTATTTACGCTAGGTACATATTTTTTTCTTTAGTTTTAAGTTGACTTGTAAAATGTACATGTACCTAGGCTTACAAATTAGCATAATTTTAGTTCATGTGGTGTTTACCTTTAAGTAATTTTTACACTGTTCAAAATTTTGAAGATGTTATTTTTATCAAGATGTTAGTGCAAACAATTGTTGGCGAACCAAATAAATAAATAAAATAAAGTAAAATAATTTATTTTAAAAACCAATTTTGATTTATGTATTAATATTTATGATGCCGGACGTAAAGAATAGCACCATCCTATTTCTTCCCGTGGGTGTCAAAAAAGGCGACTAAGGGACTTACTAGAGGATGGGCACCAGCATTCTCTATGCATTTTAACACCATACTGCAATCGCCAACACGCCTGCCCAGCGTGGTGGTTATGACAAACCGCCCCCTTTGGGGGTGGCCTATGTCCAGCAGTGGACGATTTTCTGCTGAAATGATGATGATGATGGTAACATAATATCACACCTGTAATCCCTAAATGGAAGTTTAAGTTATGTTTAAGTTCAATGTAATAAGGGTGGAAACCTATTGCCATCAATCAATCAATCAACTCAGCCTATAGCAGTCCACTGCTGGATATAGGCCTCTTTAAGGCTGCGCCGCAAAACCTTGTCCTCCGTCTTCCGCAACTAGTCTGTTCCAGCCACCTTTTTAAGGTCATCGGTCCATCTAGCTGGGGGGCGCCCCACACTACGCTTGCCGATATGCAGTCTCCACTCCAGGACTCGTCTGCTCCGCCGGTCATCGGTCCTTTGACTAACATGGCCAGCCCACTGCCACTTCAGCTTGCTTACTCTGCAGGCTATGTCGGTAACTCCGGTTCTTTTCCGGATAACTTCATTCCTGATCTTATCCTTCAAAGAAACTCCGAGCATAGCCCGCTCCATAGCACGATAAGTGACCTTGAATTTGTGGACCAGCCCGACTGTCAGTGTCCACGCTTCGGCACCGTATGTCACAACGGGCAGGACGCATTGGTTGAAGACCCTAGTCTTCAAACAATGCGGGATTGACGACGAGAAGACTTGACGAAGTTTTCTAAACGCTGCCCAACCCAACCGGATCCTTCCGTCGACTTCTTTCTCAATGTTGTGCCTAAAAAGCTGGAAAACTTTCCCTAGGTAGACAATCATACTCCTTCACAACTTGGAGAAGCGACCCTTCGATGTGGATTATACAGGGTGGAATTTTGTAATGCCATCTGGAGGGAAAGTACTTTTAATACTGCAGATAGAAAGTTTAACTCAAAGGAAACATTCCTTTATTTTTGAATAGAAAGCAAACTGCATTCAAAGATTTTCGAAAATTCTCTTCTCCCACACCCGGGAATCGAACCGGCTAAAATCTGAAAAAATTATACCCTGTACTTTTATTGCATCGATCGTTAGGGTCAATTATAAGGATGAAATCTCTCTAACAAACATGATAAATTAAATGAAAGGAAAACCAGGAAATCTTAAATTAATTTAATTATTTACAAAAAATGGTAAACTAACTAATTAGTTGCTCGAAATGGGCTCCATTCTCTTGGATACACAAATTTATTTTTTTAACGAATTCATTTCTAGTAACCTTTAATAAAGTGTTGTGGTGAATATTATAAATCGTATTCTGAACTTCAACTCTCAACTCGTTGTCATACGCATAAGATTTCATGTAAATTTGATTTTTTACATATCCCCACAAAAAAAAATCTAATGGGGTGAGATCTGGCGATCTCGTAGGCAGTAGTGATTCTGCTGTTATGTGATGGAGCACCATCTTGCTGTAGAATTATTTGGTTTCGCTCTTCCTCGGGGAAACCATTTAACTCGTTTCTTAAGAGATCCAGTATTTCAATATACTTGACAGTGTTTAAATGACCTTCGTACACGTGGACTAACACTACATTATTTCTCATAATTCCGCACCAAACGTTGAAAGGAAATCTTACTTGATTGTTAGTTTCATGAACACGAACAGGATTCACTCGAGACCAATAATGGTTATTGCGGCGATTGTACATGCCATTATTGCTGAAGTTGGTTTCGTCAGACCATACAATGTTGCTCAAAAAATTAGGGTTTCGGTCAATTTCTCCAAGCATGTTTTCACAAAATTGTAATCGTCTGTCACGATCCCCAATATGTAATTTTTGCACCAACCGACCTTCACGATAGCATTTATACTTATACTTTTTCAGCACTTTAAGTACGCGAGTGTGGGTTGTTCCTAATTCATCGGCAGCATCTCTACTTGAAGCCTTTGGAAATGATTCAAAGTATGTTAAAACATCTAGTTCAAAATCGAAATAGTTTTGCTGAATAGTTTGCCGTCTCTTCTTTAAACCACCCGTATTCTTTACATTTTCTACCATTCTTTTCAATACGAACCGACTTGGTGCCTGTCGGTCTTGATATCTCTCTCCATACCACCGCAGAGCTAGATTCACGTTTTTGTTATTTAAAAAATAAGCTTCCATTAAATCAAACTGATCTTGATAAGCCATTTTCACCGTGAGACAAAATGTGAAATGAGTTGTAAAAACAATCAAATGTGAATAACAACTATGACAATCTAATTTTCAAATTTTAATCTAACATTCCATATTTAAATTACCTCATACACGCAGCTACGAGTATGTCGCAAAAGAGTCTGCATTACAAAAGATGGATGTTAGTTAAAGAGCTTTAACTTGACTCATTGAATTTGTAACTTCAGATTTCCTGGTTTTCCTTTCATTTAATTTATCATGTTTGTTAGAGAGATTTCATCCTTATAATTGACCCTAACGATCGATGCAATAAAAGTACAGGGTATAATTTTTTCAGATTTTAGCTGGTTCGATTCCCGGGTGTGGGAGAAGAGAATTTTCGAAAATCTTTGAATGCAGTTTGCTTTCTATTCAAAAATAAAGGAATGTTTCGTTTGAGTAAAATTTTCTATCTGCAGTATTAAGAGTACTTTCCCTCCAGGTGGCATTACAAAATTCCACCCTGTATATATTGATGTGGATTATATATATTGATGTGGATATATTGCTATCAACTGGGTATAAAGTCCAGAATCCGGGCTTTTACTGAGAAAACCCCCTTTAGCTGGTGTGCTAAACATCATAAACTAAATCGACTATCGTGTTCAAAATACACCAAAAAGACATTATTTTAATCAACATTATGTTACAAAAACAGAACCAATGTCAATAAACTCAGAAAATACCTAAAATAAAAGATCCAAGAAACAAAATGACTCCCAACGAAACACAAAACCTTTTGATCTTTCAAACCTATTTACAAAACAGTAAATGAAGCCAGACGACTCAATTACCAATACTTGATAGCTAACCCTTTAAAAACGTCGTTAAACACCAGTTAAACGTAAATAGCGATCGGTTAATTAAGCGAAGGCACCCGAACATCCCCGAGCGATGATTTGTAACCTCGTCAACTTAAAATAGGTAGGTACAGAAGGTCAGGTCCATGCAACGAGTAAACACAGGCACATGCACTTATAGACGCGTACGGCGCGGCGATCGCAAACTAACTCAAACGAATGCCAGTCGCGAGTGCGCTGGCAATCGCTGTTGTACGTAGACGCGTGTCTATGTGTCTGATCTGTTCCAAAAGTATCTTATGAGACTTGCAGATGCCAATTTGTAGTGCCACTTACAAATTGAGTGCTATGATTTGATTATTTCAATACTTAAACCCTACTGCCTCCTTGGTCTAATGGTCGCAAACGCTACTCATGTTTCCCCCCAAGCTTTTCTTATTTTTGTGTTAATGTTCTTTTTTGCGTCATGTTTACCGCAAATAAATGTATTTTCTTTCGTTCTTTCTTTCTTTCTACTGCTGAGCATGTGGTCGTAGGGGCCTACTCCGAAGCGTTATTAAAATAATCCGAAGTATCGGCTAAATATTCGGCTGTTTCTTGAGTTCCAAAGTTTCCTTATTCGACTTTGAATCTTTACCCAACTTCAAGTCACGTATTAGACTTTGACTTATTTTGACCGTTGGTTTTTTTTCTTTTGCCGTAGTCAGCCATGCCGTAGACAGGAAACGGCCGAACATTCGGCCAATACTTCGGATTTATCTTCGGATTAGACCCCCTGGGTTTGATTTCCGGGTCGGGCAAAGTGATATCGGGTTTTGCTATCTAGAATTTCTCAGTAGCAGCCCGAAATCTGGATCCATGATCATGAGGATGGTAAACCTCTGCCAACCCTTCGTAGAACAAAGCGTCAAGTTATGTTCTATAGATGTTTTTCATTTGACGATTGAGGTTAATTTTATAATCTTTTTTTTGTCGATGATTTTATAATTTTAATAATATTAATACGAAAATTGTTAGATATAAAATTGAAACCAAGACGTGTTACTAATCTCCATTAAGATTGGGTAACAATTTACCCAGGACAGGGTTTGTTTACAGTTTCATCAACTGATTTTGAAACAAACATTACTTGCGTTTTCGCTCGTTGTATGGAGCCGACCTTCTATACTTATCTATTTTGTGTCGTCAATAAGGGTTTAATTAAAACCCGTTCAGATTTTTTGTCGTCAATTGAAGTCCTTTGTGAATCAAGGTTCTTTTGATATTGAGTATTTAATTATTTTTATGTATAACTGTAGTTTGTTGCTATGGTATTGGCTAGGTTTAATTACTTAGCCGTCGTACCCACGGGCGATTTTCTTAGCACAGCAAATCTTTATTGCTTGATTTTCAACGCACTGATTAGCGCCGACAGATGAAAATCTAAGTGTATTTTTTGTCGCGCTGGGATGCACTTTGTTGGATTCGAAATGCTCAACTCAATACAGAGAGTTGAAACCCAGAGCACGATAAGAATCATCGCCCGCGCGTGCCTGGGCTTAGGTATTCTTAAAACTGGACACTACTTATATACAAGTAAGTCCTTGTAATTTTGTGTCATCATAATGAAATCTTTAAATTATCAATTGTCGTAAGCGACATCTGGTGTTTAAAGCTCTTTTTCCTTTGATATGTTGGTAGTTATTTTATTTTCTCTCTCTTTTACTAATACTCGTAACCCTGCATACGGAGTTTTATGTGAACTGTAATTGTAGTGCTGCTTGGTTAACAACTAATCACCGTTAATGATAGACAAACAAGGATGTGCGTTAATTAATAATTTAACATTAATGAATATAATTACGTCAGTACCTACATACGTGCATATAATCATACAAGAGTATACAGGGCAAACCCTTTTGTTTAGTTCTTACGTATAATTTAGTCGAATTTTATGACACCTAACATTTTTTATTAAGGTGGATTCTTCCTGAACAATTAATAAAACAGCCAATAAAGTACAAATAAAAACAAAATAGAGAGGAAAAACGAATGAAATCCGAAACTCGTACCTCAGCGACATCGGACGCGATGCCCGCCCAATTTAATCAGTATCAATTTCATAAAAAAAAACAGATTTCAGTCTCCCGGTAGACACGTAATATTTATGCGTTTTTTTTTCACCAAATGTACCGATACTCGTGTCGGGGAGTGCATTTGAATTTCAGATTTTTTCCCCTCCCTAGCCGGAGTCTATTATTCAAATTTATTTCGGCTGGCCAATGAGGCACAGAATAGATAGGTAAAGAAGGTCGGCTCCATACAATGAGTGAATCACACACACATAACACGTGTCTACGTACAGCGAGTTTAAGCGCACTCACGACTGGCATTTGTTTGAGATCGCCATACGTATGCGTCTATGTGTGCGTGCGCCTATTTTCGCTCGTCGTATGAAGCCGACCTTCTGTACCTATGTATTCTGCGAATGAGGAAAGGCAAAGAACCAGAGATCAACACCGTTCCACTTGTTTGCCTCCAAATGGATTCACAGTGAGTTTTTGATGAGATCATGATGTGCTGACGGACGATAAATAACGTAGGAGTGATAACATTATCTGTGACGGGCGGACGGGGGTTTAGAGAAAGAAATTGTGGGCATTTGAAGATGCGCTTTCTCAGGCAGATAAAATTGTTGCCAGAGATATCACTTAACCACAATTTATAAGAATGGCGCAACTTTGGTTGCCCGTGTTTGCGCACTTTCAACTATCGTCAGGTCATTTTTTTTTGCTTTTACAATGTGCTAAATTCCACTATAAACTATCAGTATCAAAACGACTACATCCAAAGTACCAAATTACCAATGAAAACACTTACAATCCTACAAGTATCTACAAAGGTCCACCAAACACAAAACACGTTAGCAAAAAACCTCCCACACTTGATAGCAGAAAAACAGACAACTAGAAAAAAACAAAAGAGAAGAGCCTGAAAAAGAACAAAAGCATTTAATTACAGCTTGAACAAAATAAAATGAATTCTTGTTTCAGCTTTATTCAATGTCACACAACGCTTAAGAAGAGCGGCAACGTCGCATACTATTATTGACCTAATTAGTCAGTGTTTCAATGAAAGGGTGCAACGTTGCCATTTCTCCGCATTTGCTCCGTTCTGCATCGTAGTATGAGAATAATTACTTCGTTTGTGTTTAAAAAATGTCAAGTTTGAGTCAGAGAATAGACAAAAAAACTGTTTCACATTAAAATTATGGTTAAAAGTTTTTTATTTACAATAACTTTCTGCAAACCAATAAACCACCCTTAACCAACCATCGAATGATACATTAATATAATAAATAAGACTGAGGTCGGTCCATTCTCATATGTACACCCGGCAAATTAAGTCGGACGACATAAAAAACATAAATGTTTATTAAAGTGCTGAAACCTGGCATCAGGACTGTAATTTGGGATTTAATGCCACGCCACTGACCGGGGGTTGTTACGAATAAAAAAGGAAATGTGAGATGGGGTTCGTAAGATGGGTTCCGTTAGGGAATGAAAAAAAATTATGGAGGTAAGTGCACCTTTTAGGTTTAAAGGATAAGGCATGGAACGACGTAAAGTTAAAAATTTAGGTAAAAAACTTATTTAAAACAAGCTTTTATTGAACTAAAATGTACTAAATGAAACTTACGAAAACGAGAACTTTAAATAAAAGCTTGCTTTTAGTGTAAGAAGAAAATAATAAAGTTCTGGTTTTCGTAAGTTTTATTCAGTACTTTTTAGTTAAATTAAAACTTGTTTCTAAAAATATTTTGTTACCCATTTTTTATTTTGTACTTTTTTAGCATTAGAATTTGTTTAAATATCTGTTCTATCACCTACACTTGTAAGGTACTTGTCAAGATAAAATGTCCGAAATACAATATCTTGTTTAGTTGAGGAATGCCCGTGACCACCTTCAGGCTCCATCATCAGACCCTGAATATTATCTAGGACCAGAGTCCTTGTCAAGACGAATCAAACAAGCATAAACTAGATGGGGTTGCGTGTCTGTAATAAAACGAGTGGGATTTATATATGCATGCAAAATAAATAAATGCAAAATTTCAACTTAATCGGAAACCCGGAACTTGGTCAAATTTAACTTGCAAGATTTGATTACAGACAGACACCAGACAGTTGAAACTAAATAAAATAATAATGATGTAAAAGCTTGTAATCTACTGAAGAATTATGTTGAGTTACTCTCCGGACTATACTTACTAGAGAATGGGCAGCAGCGTTCTTTATGCATTTTAACACCATACTGTGATCGCCAACCCGCCTGCCAATCGTGGCGATTATGGCTAACTCCTCCCTTTGTTCCCAGGCCTATGTCCAGCAGTGAACGTCTTTCGGTTGAAATTACTCTCCGGATTTTTTTTTTGTCCCAGACAGTTTTGTCCTCAGAATTCTTGCAATAGTTACATATTTCTAAAAAAATGAAAACTTATGGTGTAAAGTTTCTAGTTGAATGATGTTTTATTATCAACAAAATTAATTCTAAAAACGTCACGTTTTTCCAACTCAAGCGCGGAATACCAAAAGTAATCAGAATTCTGCACAACGATTTTAAATCAGACTGAAATACGACGCCAGACGTATTTTAAATTTACATTTGTTAAAAAAATCGGGAAAGTAATTTTAAATTTGGTAAAATTCCGTGTTCGTTATCCGGGTCAGGAAATATTATTGAGAAATAATTATTGACGTTCGTACTGAGTGTAATTAAATAAATGAATAAATAAAACATTTCTGCGATTCCAATTGATATTGATTGGTTGGTGGTATTTGTGTTATTCCTGTTTTTAATTCTAGTTTGGAAAAAGGGGAATGCTGAAATAAGTACCTTATTTTTGACTTTTTATTATAAGTGCAAGAAAAATGTCAGTTACCTATTTATTGCAATTACCTTGTACGTCAGCAATAAATACAAGATAATATTTTGTAGTTGTCACGAAATGAGCTAGTGATACATGAACATCTCCGAAGGATGCTGCCTACCATCCAGCGGAAGATGGTCTGTGCGGGGCGGAATGGAAAGGCAGGCTGGGCTTAGTAGGTTCCCTTGTGAATAACTTTTTTTCCTGACGAAGACTATTACTTAACGTCGATGTAGTAGTTCATCTACTAAATTTAAAATTCATTCATTGTCTCACTAACAGACAACGCACAGCCTAAACTAAGCCTAAGCCTGGGTCGTCAGCGAGTTATGTTCACGATGCAAGTGTCGTCATGACTGAGCGTAAGACGTTCTTTTCTGCTAGTGGCGTCAGAAACATAATAAACCATATGCAACGTGGAAAATCGCCCGGTCATGACGGCCTCAGCATAGAACATTTTAAATATGCTGGTGTTCATTTGCCGCGTGTGTTGTCAATGTTTTTAAATTTTTGTATGTCCCATTCATACCTACCGGAGCCGTTCATGCGTACTATTGTGGTACCTATTTAAAAAAATAGGACGGGGGACTCATCTGACAGGGCTAACTACCGGCCCATTTCACTGGCCACCACTGCGGCCAAGGTACTTGACAGCATGCTTAACGCGAACCTCGCGAAAATAGTCGATCTGCATGATGCCCAGTTTGGATTCTGAGCAGGGTTGTCTACTGAGAGTACCATTTTAAGTCTAAAGCATGCTTTCGGGTACTACACAGTCAGAAGGACGCGTCCTTCCTAGACTTGTCAGAGGCATTCGATCGTATCGCATACGACGTTCTGTGGGACAAGTTGGGCAGCGCGGGTGTGCCGCGGGAGTGTATCACTCTCCTAAGGTATTGGTATGCAAACCAGAAAAATCATGTGAAGTGGGCGGGGGCGCTGTCGGATGAGTACAAATTGGAATGTGGCGTTAGGCAAGGTGGTTTAAGCTCACCTCTATTATTTAATATTTATGTTGACCAGCTTGTCGAGTGGCTCAGTAGCACACATGTCGGCTGCCACATTGATGACACTTGTTTGAACAATATTAGTTATGCAGACAATATGGTGCTGCTGAACCCCTCCATAAGCGGGCTAAGGAAACTTGTATCTATTTGTGAGAAGTATGCGGAGGCACATGGGTTACAATATAACTCTAATAAGAGTGAAATTTTAGTATTTAAATCAGGCAAACAACAGCATACCCATGTGCCTCCTGTATTTCTCAATGGAATAGCCCTAAAGCAGGTTCAAGCGTTCAAGTATCTGGGTCACATTGTGACAGGTGACCTCAGGGACGATGATGATATTGAGCGGGAGCGCAGGGCTCTGGCGGTGAGAGCTAATATGCTCACACGCAGGTTCGCACGATGCACGAGAGAAGTGAAGGTTAGACTATTCAAAGCTTATTGCCAGTCCTTCTACTCAAGCGGCCTATGGGTGAGATATACGCAGCGAGCCTACAGAGCCCTGCGCACTCAGTACAATAATGCGTTCAGGATGTTGTTGGGTCTGCCGTGGCGGTGCAGCGCGTCTGGGATGTTTGCAGAAGCGCGCACTGATGGTTTCCAGGCCATCATGCGCAAAAAAGCAGCTTCCCTGCTGACCCGTATACGGGGTAGCAACAACGGCATTCTGGACGCAATTGTTGTACGTTTTGACTGTCCCTTTCAGAAGCAGTGGGTCATGTCTTGTGTAGGTGTGGCAAGTCATAGCAAATAAAAATGTTCATTCATTCACTAGATTAAGGTTTATATGGGTCTATGCCACCCGAAATAAAGTTTTTATTATTATTAAACTACTACAACGAAAGTGAGCACTTAAGGAATATTCGAAAATTCATTCTGATGAAAGTATGGATGGAATTTTATCATTTTTGCCGATAGGAAAACGGGCACACGTCTTGTATTATCAGATAACCCATCGCAATCCCATAGAGAAAGCCACCTATACCTAGAAGATTAATCTATATCAAAGAATTGTAAGCAATAATGGCAAAAAATCATCGTTTCCCGAATGTTCAGCTAATGGCCGGCCTATTAACTAGCGGTCACGTGCTGCCCCTGCCACCCGAGACACGTGACTATATTGACAAACTGATAGAACCAAGTAATGAGCAGTTTCTTTGCAACAACACTGTAGGCATTCTCTTTTTTTATATATGCGGGTAATTTCATCACCAGGATTTTCAAGCATTCCTACCTAGAAGTAACCTATTCACTCATGACTTCAATAGGTAGACAGAGGTATCGCGAAAGAGATTTTCTCTGAAAATTCGTTGATTAGTCTTGCATTAATTTATGGCGAGATGCTTCAACCGATTGTAGATTTCCTCTTACTCGTATTACTAATAATCTCAGCCGAGTTCGCTTGAATCAGGTGTTGATTTAATATGTATTGCTATTTACTACAGACACAAAGATTGACATAATATGCTACCATTTAAGCCTAGCGTTGGAGTGATGTAAGCGAAATAAAGTATCTACTTAGACCCAAAAGTAATTTCAATATTCCAAACGTCAGATAACTGACAAACTATATTTGTTCATTGCCGCAACAAATCAGTGCAAATAACTTCAAGATTAGACAGCTGTAACGCCAAAAAGCCATATCTTTGCCACCTCAGTGTTCACGTCACATAAGAGATAATTCACATTACAATAAGAGCGTTTCATCATGGCGGTTGTGATCACGGCTATCTGTCACTTTCGCTCCGTTTAACGTCAATAAAAGAATGAAGTTACTTTGTGGAGTAGCTGTAAATCTCGGGGATTGGGGGGTTTTAGATCTGACGATTTTAAGAGGATTTAAGTCGTACGGATATGTTAGACTGTTTAACGGTTAATACCAAGTCATATCTCTCTCAGATTTATATTACTTAAAGCATTAGAATCGAATCACATCCATCTAGCTGCCTTTGTTTTCCCGTATGTGCGTAGGTAGATATAATGATAATAATATATTTTTTATGACAGACTTGAGAACCAAATAAATATAAGGTTGTTAATTTCACCAGCTGGAGCCCACATTAACAGGTAAATTTCTGATTTGTCAGATTTTCTGTGCATATTTGCTGGACATGGACGGAAGTTTGAAGACATAATTCATAACACTCATGTAATTATTCTTACAATGACCTCCTATTTCAACATTTTAAACCTAATAAATTAGAAACTAGACACATGAAGTGGCTGGTAGAAACCTCTTATATTTCGAACCATCTCATGAATCATAAGCTATTTTTATATAAAAAAATGACGTATCGTATCCGTATCGCTTCTCTAAACAAGCGCCCCCATCCGCTGAGTCGGCGTCCAGACGCGTGTTCTTTATGACAGACCCACAAAATATCGCCGCATTTATTTGAATCACAATGTTATCATCCTCAACTCGAGGGGGCTTCAGCCTTATAATATTTTGTGTGTGTTTTACTTAGATCGTAGCCACACTGCTAGGTGCTTCACTTGGTGCGGAATAAGCGCCTTTCTCTAGCGAATCAACGCATGGTACTCTATTGCAATAGTCACACAGACGCTTGATGCCACGCTGCATTCATACGTCCATACTATCTATACCACCATAATGCTGCACCGGTTGACGTCATCACGTCAACGCCGGCTGTCGCTAAAAACCAGCGCTGGGGCTCTGTCTCGCATATAGTCGCAGCAATATGCTGAGCGATGGCCGTTTTTGCGTTGATGTAACGCATATTTTCCCCCAACTTGTTCTTTCGTATTTGTGTTTTTTTTATTTGCATTACGTTTACCGCAAATAAACGTATTTTCTTTCGTTAATTTTTTCTTTATATAACCATATTAGTTAATAAAATAAAATAACGCTGTATTTCTCTTTCACGCCTTAACAGCAGAACTGATTTCTGTATTTAGCAAACAGGTAGACCATGGCCTGTGTTAGGACATGGGAGACTACGTACCCCAGCAGTACGTTCCCGTGCGCTAATTTGCGACCTATACACGGGCGAAGCCGCGAGCAAAAGCTGGTAACTTTTATGTTCTAGGTACGCGATGTTACTGTGCGAAGCTCCTAGTTTGTCTCTGGCCTTTGTTTTTCTTAAAGTCTAGAATTTCATTAGCTCTTCTTGATTTAAGGATTGGGTTATGTTGATCTGCTGATAATAGTGTATCATAAAGTTGAGATGTTTTAATAAATAATTTGGTTTTTGACTGGGGATCAGTTTATGACTTGGATTTTTGAAAAGCTTGCTAGTTTCGTGTTTAGTTTTATGGAGCCACCAGACCTTTCTTAAACCTAACATGAATTTCACATACGAGTACTTTCTGAAACCTCGGCCATATTCATAGAAGTAAAGTACGCAGAAAATACAACCTATTAAATATGCTATTGATATCAGACTACTACACATACAAAGCTACATCTCAGCCTACTACTGCTCCAAATTCAGCGTGAAGTTTCAACGTAAATACAAACACTAACAAAATCTAGACTAGCTTCCTAAAATATATAGTTCGTAAACAAGTTAGGAGAACTACATTCTTATCGCAGTTTATACATCATTAAAGTTTTCATTCGGTAAAGTACAGACGCGCACAAAAATGGTAATTTGATGTCGTACACTCGCTTTGCGATGTATAAAGACAAACTAAGAATATTTTGTTGGAAACGGAAGAATGTTTTGTGCACAGCTGCTGGGAGTTTAAAAGGAGGGAGCATGACGTGAAGAAATATTATTTGAAATAATATAAGACCCGTATTATTTTAAAATGATTTTCAGCAGAAGCGGTAATTCTCGTATATTAATGTTTACAATGTAAACACCTTGCAAACGTTAAACTTTAAAAATGATAATGCAAGAATATACATACAGTCTGTGTGTCGAAATTAATAAAATCATGTAAGCAATAATATCGATAGTATATGAGTGGGTTTCAAACATCATTTAACTTATTTTATTTATCGTTAGGTACATCAAAATATTTGCTGCTTTTTTTTACACTTATAGTTTGTATATATAGATCCTAGGTACGTTCCGGCACATTTTTTAATTGCCTGGTGCTATTGTTGTGAAAACGACAATTATAATCATGATTTTTCTACAAAACTTGGTCTTCAGTATTTTGTACCAAACTGCACCAAAACGCATCCACGTACTAAAGTGCCTCGATTACCACCCCGGCACACCGACGTATCGCAGATGTACTACCGCGGGCAGTGACGCGTCATAAACCGGCTAAATCGCTTGTCGGCGGCCATTTGCATAAACATAAACCGTGCCGGAGCCATGTCGGAATAAAATGCAAACCGTGAACGATACCGCAGTATCGGTAAAAATTTAGTCATGTAGAACAAACCACAAGGTTAGGAAGATGATGGCTAATGTTCGCAGTAGCCGTAAACGTGAAATTAAATAAGGAACGTACGAAAAATCATAGAAATATAATCGAAAGATAATAATTATGTATTTCTTGTTATGTGAGCAATGTATGTTCTTTTGATTCATGAATTTCGATCAGATTGAATAAAGAATCACTAACATTAATAAAGTTGCGAAATACTATTCAAGTAGGAACATTACATTGGCCAGATTACCGGAGTTTGTTAGGAGAAAAATAATTATTTAGAGTAAAATCGGTGTTCCAACAAATTTGCAACTCAATAAAAAAATCCTTGATCTTGAAACGGAAACTGAAACGACACTCATAAAAATTAACAACTTTTTTAAAGGTCTTTGAAAATAACAACCCAAAAGTCACGTAAGTTCATTACTTATTTTTTCTTGTCCAATAATTGAATTCCGATTACATCACCATTAAAGAATGAAACTGTAGAATTATGCAGATGTGAATTCTAAAAAGATTGGGGGAGCAAATGTTTGCGTCTCGTTCCAAAATACGTGTTTATTTTAACATTTTTTTATGTTAATTATATTTGAATGGGTACATTTTTCTCTGTTTCCACGGGTAGGCTACATTTTCCCGCTACAGAATTTGAAATTCAAATTAAGAACAAATCCTGTTCCACGGTTATTCAGATTTATATTCGGTTGAAGGCCAATGACGCAGAAATATGAGTGCCATCTTTCATTTCACTTTAACTCAAATTTATTTGAAACACTTCTGTTCGTGACTGTACATTGGAGATGATTGTACTTTCCATTATTGGTTAATTAAATGTTTTCGTAATTTTATTAATGTTTATTTGGGGCTCAGGAGCGTCTTTCCGCTTCCAAATGGGAATGAAGTAAATAGGTACTCTACTGGTTCTTACATAACTTTGTTTTGGTAAGCTTCCATGTTTGTGCAAAATTAAATAAATTGGCAAGATTTTTGCTGCGGCTCTATCTATCAGACTTGCAGATCGATAAACAAATTTTATTTTATGAAAATGTAAGCTGAGGCAAAGAAAGCTAATCGCTCCTACAATTAAGTTGTTTTCCTGAAAATTTTACTTTGTACTACTAGTACTAGTAGGCTTCGTATTTTTTTACAGTTTGTATCTTTATAATGCTTAATTAACTATCTTTCAACGTAACATTCTCATCGCAGTCATCTATGTTTATATGCATTTAAAAAAAAACTCGATTCTGTACTACAAACTTGCATAACAGCTAATCATCGGCTGAAAATTGAACATGCTCTTAACAATTGTTAAGCGGTGGGATATTTGGTACAATCGGCTGCCATTGAAACAATGGCGTCGATTTAACTAAATGACTTAATTGTTATGGAGTGGTAATATACAGGGCAGAGTATGCGCTTTTGATTGGAGAGGCATTTGAAAGGTCAGTATTGTTTTTTTATTTTATTTACGGTAACGTTAAATTATTGTAGAGTTTGTGTCACGTTTGGATGTCTGATTTTGGGTTTAAACGGAACCTTTCACGCATTGAGCTTTAAACATGGGAATTAAAAAAAAAAAAATGAACTCAATGTAGGCTTTGAAGTGTTTTGGAGTTTTAGTAATTGACAGTAAGTAATGTTTAACAGTCATAATGTAATAATCTATCTAAGTAATTACTTCAAAGTGCACGATTTGTCTCGGCCACTTCTTGACTTCATCTCAAACATGATTGATCAAAACCTAAACATTAATTAGGTAATTAGCATACATTTCTATCGGGCATTCTTGCAAGAAATGGAGGTTTCAATTATCTAATCCGATAATAACCAGCAACATCCACAAAGATTATGATGAAAACAATGCTAGAAGGAACTTTCTAAATACTATCCGAGATGCCTTCCGTCTCCTTTGACGGGGTTAATTGCTAGCGAGTCAACACAGGCAGAAAGCTCATTAAGTCACGAGGGACGGACGTGATACCCCTCCGTCCCTCCTCCGCGCCTTGCCTAAGGAGGAAGTGCGTTTCAACATACCTAGTACCTAGGTAGATTTTATTTTGTAGTTTACGGTGCAGTGGCCCTAGCAAGAACATGGGACGTTAAGAAAACGCAAATTCAAAAGATTGATGAATCGGAAATAGAATTACTATCATAAAACATTTTAGTTTAAGATTTTGCGACAAACACAATTACTCCACGCGCTCGTGCTGGGTCCACTGTGAGCCTGCGCGGGGAGTAAACGGAACGTAAATTGAAACGAGTTTTTTTTTTTTTTTTTTTTTTTTTTTTTTATATTTTTCGGTCATAAAGTAGTTTTTATTTTGAAACATGATATTTTATAAGAATCAGTCTTAAAATAATAATAAATACATGTTTATCAAAGAAATAGTAGAGCATCAAAAAATTGGTCTACGTCGCTGACAACAGCAAAAGTGCACAAAAGGATGGCAGCATTACCACGTTGTATGGCAACGGCGATTATTTGACCAATTCTAAGAGTTTTCTTTTTAATTAAGAGTGATACTAACTGTGCCCATAGCAACCAAAATGCTATAGGATGGTTGTATTATTGATTCAGAAATTGATCTTTACGTTAGGTTTATGTCGTGCCTTCATGAAATTGCCACCGGTCCTACGCTGTGGTGTGTTGTTTTAATTTAGGCATACCAGTATGAAGAAAGCCTGGGTTTGTCATGAGGATCCCAGATACGTGCACAACTGTCACACCAGGGTGAAAGACGATGACTGGATGCACGTCGTAAGTGACGTCTTATACCAAAATGTATAATGTGTATGGTCGTAGCAGTAGACAATTCTATAGAAAATTTGATAGTTTTAGAACTTTTTAATCTTAAATCTTCTTATGATTTTTTTATTGTTGTTATTTCCTTTCAGGGCGACGGAGGACCTCAAAACCATGACTGTTATGAACTTCAAATTCACGTTTGAAGTTTTGTGGTTCTCTTTAATGCAAAGATGACATTAGTAAGACTTATCTAACAATAGATAACGTTTGCTTCTTCGTATCGATGTTTATTAATACTATTTTAACATGTAGATATTGTACATAATTGTAAAACAAAGAGTCATGTGTGTGTGTGAACATGCTTTTCCTACAGGAAAAGCATGTTTGTTTCGAGGACAATTTTCCAAGTAGAAAACCGAATGAAATAGTGTCCACAATATGTAGCGGGATGTCGTTTGAAAGGTGTCGGAACAAACTTGTTTGAACAACACATGCGGCGTCGATCAGGGTTGCACTCCCACAAATTGACAACAATTTATAGAGTGGGTGAAACAGAGTGAGTTGCAGTGCAAAGGTGTTCGCGGGTTCGAATCCCACGCGTGTGTTTTTAGTGATTCTTTAAAGCGAATAAAGTGACAAGTAGTAAAAACTAATTCTATAATGTAGATCTTTTATAAGGAACCTTAACTATTTATGCTACTCTTTAACGTTAGCAAAAACGGCTGAACTTACGTGGAGTCCTGAACCAGAGGAATTTTAAAATTTGTTTAAAAAATTCTGGTGCAATTTCATCTGCTAAGAATAATAAATGTTCAAAAATCAAAATAATAATATTTTATTCGACATAAACCTACATGGGCACTTATGAAACGTCAAGAAGCTAGGTGCACGGCTTCAATTAAAAACAAAATATAAAATAATCTACCTAAAATACCTATTAATGAAATAATATAAATGAAAACCTATTTAAACCACATGGTTGCCATTACATACAATGATGTTCTAACAGATACCCTCCAAAACCTTTTTATACTGCTAAACATTTAGAAGAGGAATGCCGCATTCACTGGCTTTATCTACACATAGGTACAGGCTCATAAGTCAAAAAACCATAACTTATTATTCCAATTTCAAATGCTGGGGAGTTTGTTGCGCCACTTCTTCTTCCCAGCTAAAGCTAGGAAGTGGTGAAGGGTGGGCGTTTTTGGGGGGTCGTCTTATTTAATTTTTGACGTTTGAAAAGTGCTGATTCTCAGCCTAGTTTGAATAAATGACCTTTGATTTTGATTTTGAATTACCTATATACACCAATCTATATAAATCCCTTAAAAATATTTTTTAAAATATATAAAGTACATTTCAGGTCTGGATGTTAATGGCTGCGCCTGCGCTATAGTGAGAAATATTACACCTTATTCGTTCTCCTTTAATTAAACTTTTCAATTGCCGCGCTCCGGCTGACGTACGGTAAGTAGCTGTGAGGAAAATATGGAAAGCGTGTATTTTAAACGGTTCTTCGGTGAGATGATCGAAGGTTTCGTGTGATATTAAGTTCATAAGCAACGGGGAGAGATATATAAATAGCTGCCCGTAAAATATTGTAGACGTGCTCCTAAAATTTTTACGTGTTGATCACCACTTTTATAAAATACAACATAGACAATATTTTGACAATTAAATCGTTTGAAGTATCCAAATAGACTATACTTATATTATTACGGTATTTCATTTCATAAAACTATGTGATATGCGAGCGTATCAAATAGTAATAAATCTTACCCCATTTAGTTAGTTAATTGTTTAGTTCCAGACTTTCCAGACTTATTCCTCAGAACAGACTTTTTGATTAGTTATTTCGTTATTCGTGTTTTAATTTAAAAAATCTTCACCAATATTATGTTTTTTTTTATAAAAAAAACTCTCGTGCTTTCGTGTAAGTGTATGATAAACGTTTCCATTTTCTTCGCAAGGAACAGATATATACCACACAGCAGCTTCGCTGAAAGCATTCACCGGGAAAATTGGATAAGCTCTCAATAACTGAACTGATCAATTGCAGCTCTCAAATATATCGGACACTTGTATTTCAGGGCTTAACGCGCCTTTAGATCCCTGAAAATTCGTTTCAGGAGTTTCTCGGAATCATTATACCTTTATTATCTGATATATCAATGATGAGGGTTTTTACTTGGAATATTAAAGAAGTAATTAAATAATACTAGATGGGAAATATCCAGAAATGTTTTGTGATTGTGTAATTTTGAACTACATACTTACTTAGCCCCCTCTACCATCTGTTTCAAAGAATCCTCGTTGCCAAATATCGTCATATCGACGAAACATGAAAGAAAGAAATGCCTAGTAATGCCAGCGTTGTTCTGAAGTGTCTTAAAAACAATGACAAGAGAAATAAAGTAAGTACAAATAAGAAAATAAAGGAGAATTTAACGTCAGTTGCTTTGAATTTCGCCCATCAACGCTAATTAATGTACTTAACTATTTCTTACTTCCATCTTCAAACTCCAATTTCCTTACATTCCTTGTCTTCAATTTTATAATATTATTTCTTGTGAGAATTTTCTCAACATTATTATAAAATTACCGAAGACCACTCAGCACCATTATCGTTTGCCAGGAGGAAATTGTATGCAAACAAAGTAAGGGGTAAAAAAATCCACGTGGACGAGGCAATGGGGTTAAATGCGCGGATAGGATGCAAATTGGTCCTGTGGGTCGTTCAGGACGCATTTGAAACAATACCCAGTTACCAGTTTCCAGTACCCAGGATGAGTACCGAAGGCAGATGGTTAAATAACTTTTAAATGTAATTTGCATTTGCCTGTGTGAAAAAAGAGTTGGTAATATCTTCATAATTTGTTTATGTTTCGGGATGAATGTCAAATAAGTAGGATTTATGAGTGTTTACCTGTTCGTTATGAGTTGGTTGTTGTTAATGTAGTAGATGTGTTACGGTAATAGTGCTGGTTAATGTGCCATTTTTCATCAGTGTTGAGCGAATACTGAATAAGCCTATAATGTGCTGGGCTCAGGCCTACGCTTTGAGAGAGGGAGTGGTAACCACTAAGCCATTACTGCCCTACTTAAAGAGCGATGAATTGGCAAAGAAATCTTATGGAACAAAGTCAAAGTCAAATTATTTATTTCATATAGACCTAAGAGGCACTTTTGAACGTCAAAATTTACAAAAAAAATTGAATTGATTCTAGTTGCCCCACGACTCTCATGGAGTTATTATTGTATTGAGTCAAAAAACAAAAACTAACTGTTCTAATTCTAGCCCATTCACTCTTCATAACAAATAAGCATCAACCGAATGTAACCAGTTCGTATCCAAAACAGACATCATAACTTATTTATAACCAAATTCGCTCTAATTCTAAGTATTGCAGTACCAAAACAAGCGTAAATCAAAATAAATAAACGGAATAAAAGCGTATAATATTCGTCACCTAGTGAGACAAAGCTAAAATTGTGATGCTTATTGCGCGCGGACCGCGGCCCGACGGATTACAGTAATGGTCCTGAATACTAAGCGTGGAGGACCGGGACAAGCAAAGAGTAGGAAGTAACAGTCATGCAGAGACGACAGTACCGTTGAAATGGAAACTGAAGTATTGTGCCTACAAAGTTGTTTAAACATTTTTTTCCGTGGGGATATCCTCATGGATATCCTTCGCCTGGGAAGAACGGAGGTTTATGTTGGACTCCTATCAACACTCCTATCAAAACCCCACTGTTCCATCTAGTACCAGGAGTCGGGGGCCCGGGAGATACTTGTACATTCGCCGCACAACTGACTGGTACCTAGCGGGCCCCATCACCGAGTGCGGTCGATCGCATGAACGCACGTGCTCCCATTAGGGCGTGCATATAATCCTGCGGGCTACCCCTTTGAGCCTGACTACTCGAGAGACGACACGGCCCAAGTTCGCCCATTGTGTAACCTAGAAACATAAGTAAAACGTGCATGCAATCGTGGCTTATTGAACGAGATTAAGAGTGCATGGTTCTTAAGTTAAAATTAAATTGCGGAGCTTTTTGGGTTCTACTTAAATGGTGTAATCACATTATGCCACGTTTTGTCCTAAGAAACACGTGGTAATCCATTTCTGGTGCGGTGACAAACGTTCAATCTGTATCTGTAGTCCACCTCATGCTTGTAGTTTAGAAGAGGTTGCGTATTTCTATAAATATTATAAATAGAATAGAACAGGTACTCTATAGCAACGAAAAAACAACGTCACTTTCGTGTCGATCTGTGTATTTACTTAGTTCTTCTAAACTATACAACTAATTGTGATGCAGTTTTCACGATCATTTAGAATTTTTCCCTGAAGTTTTATATGTACTTAGTTAAAGCACAGAAACCTCGCTGATTTGACGTGTGGCCACATCAGTAGATTGCATCCGTGCGAAGCAGGACCACTAGTAGCCTTATATTCATATTGTAAAGGATAGTCATTTGCGCGTGTCTCACAGGTGCCACCACAAAATCTCCATAAACCTTACTCGCTTTATGCCTACTATAATTTTTCTAATCTAGATCACAAAAACAGCGAAAAGGCCGCGGGCACTCACGTACCCATCGGCAACTAAAGAATAAACAGGATTACGTCGACACCCAAACTACCTTATGTTTTCTGTTGTTTTGCACAAAAGGTTACCTAAGGGCTTACACTCATTGAATAAAGCGGTACATCCGTTTTCTAGAATGGAGAAATTTATTGCGCGGGGTGAATAGTACAATTTTCTGTCACTTCAGAAGACTTGCATAATGTCGCTGTTATATCGAAAGGAAATTAAATAAATCTACGGAAGATTCGGATTCATAAAGGTTTGCAGAGAAAGGAAAGGAAGAAAAAGAGGGCGGAAAACGCAGTGCCAAGCTCAGCTCTAAGTTGAATAAAAATATAGTTTTAACATCTAAGTAGCACACAGGTATCTTGAAAAAAAATATGAATTTTAAAAAAATGCTGCAAAACAGCTGATAATTAAACACGCATGTTTTTAGAAATAACAAAGGCAAAAGATACTGACGTTATCATCAGATCTACACAACAAAATACAATTTTAAAAAAATATGCCCCAGTAACGTCAAAAAAACATTTCGACGTACGGTCCAGTTAGACAAATGAGAACGTGACCTAAGGTTACCTAACAAAAACAGTTTACTGCATGTAATACCCTTAATATATTTTACTAGCAAAGGTCGGTCACGTTTAGACCTAGGCCATTTATATGGACCCAGGATGGGAATGAGTTAGGAGCTTTGTCGAAACGTTTAGGTAGGGTTTAGACGTTTAGGGGTCGTGAGCATAGCGGTATGGGTGAATAAGCAAGAAACAAAATGTCTGTGTGACGTGTCGCATTGTCAGACAGGACAAAAAGCCATCTGACATTGAAAAGATAGAGATAATAAACGGATGAATAATTTTGACGGTAGTTAATTTGTATTTGAGCTTAATGTTGGCAGGCAAAAACAGTTATGGGTGTTTTTCTAGAAATTTAGCAAAAGCAATAATTCCACGGTAGGTTTATAAAAGATACATGGTGCAGGAAACTTTTATTTAACATCATCCTTGTCATCAAGTAAAAAAATAATTTCGTAAGTTACTACTGACATTCAAGGTACTCAAACACAGTCAAAGCATGTCAACGCTGAAATATATCCTTCCCTATACGGCAGGGTGCGTATAGAAGGTAAATCTCGTCAAATGGCGCGGCTCGATCTCTACCTAGCGCATTTTATTTTCTTGTGGATACGTGTGAAATAAACCTGGTGTGAAGACTGTGCCTTTAATGGGAACCTCTACTTACACCGTAGCATAACATAGAGAGGACAAAAAAAATATTGGTATGGATGTGCGTCATAAGTAAACTTGATAGGCTGAAAAACTAAAAAAATAAACTGTGTACATGTACTGTGAACCTAATTATGTCACATCCATGCAAAACGACCATCGCTAAGCGTAATGCTACGCCACTACTTGGCCATTTCTAGTACGTTTTCAGTGACAGCGCAGAGGTTGATAATCGGGCAGGTATTGGAGCAAACAACAGGACTAAGGTGAAACATTGTCTGTCTTTATAATGAAATAGTTAATCACAACCAGATCTACATGTCGGGCCATTAAAATGGAGGCAGAAGAGTCTTATAATCCTTATTTATAGATTTTTTTTTACTCCGTTGGTCTAATGGTCGCACGCAGTTGACTGCTGAGCGTGGTTCTGGGGTTTTTCATTAGGAATTTCTCAGTAGCACCCTGGAGTTTGGAAGTTGGTGGTACGCCCGTGCCTCGGAAAGCACGTAAAGCCGTTGGTCCTGCGCCTGATCTCTCCCCGGTCGTCTCGGATTGCCGTCGCATTGGACTTGGAGAGTGGACCTATGTTTGCGCACACACTTGAACATTATAATATTTCCTGCGTATCTGCCTAATTTCTGTTAAAATTGGCCAACACGTAACCGAAATCGGTCTGGAGGATATTATTATTATTATTTATAGAGATAGTAACAGTAAGTATGATTCCGTTACGCTCATGAATGGATACGATAATGTCAGTTCGTAAATGGTAGCTATAGTATTATCAGCCTATAATGTTCCCACTGCTGGGACACAGGCCTGTTTGCAAAATATTATAGACATCCATCTGATAAACAATTCTAGTTTACGATGTTACAAGTACCTAAGGTACGGCCGTGTGTCGAAAATCACAGAGTCTGTTTCAGTTACACAACGGTGTAAAGTGTGGCCTTTGTGCCGACTTACAAGTGATCTCTCAGAGTCAGGAGTGTTTGCGAATGTCGTGCCGAGTGTCGTACGGGTAACAGGTTCTTATCCGAGCGAAAACCTTTTTGAGACAAACGTCGGCGAGCGTTGATACGTGTTTGTGCTTGCGGTTAATGTGCAGCGGGGTTTACTATCAATGTATTGACGTTCAGATTCTGGGCGGCAAAGTTTATAAAATAATTAAAGACGTAGGTACAGTCGACAAAAGATACAGTAACCAACCGTTTAATGTTGTGTGCTCCAAGTCAAAACTTGGATATATTTCATCTGAGTGTTTTTTTTTAATAAAAATGTTAAACAGTGACGTTTACGAGTATCTACATAATACATACATTGACTGTTAATTTCTTGGCTGGCTACCAAAGTTACGTGTTTTTTTAGGGTTCCGTAGTCAAAAAAGTCTATGTCCGTATGTATGTCTGTCTGTGCGTCTGTCCCCGGCTTAGCTCAGATTCCCTTATCACGTGGAAAACTCTTGATTTTTTTAATTTTTTTTTGATTTTAAACATCTATAGGCGCACGTAAAACCAATTACAGGCGGGGCGACGCACGCTGCGTGGCGATCGGCCACACTTATACAGTAGTAGTGTGTAAATGTGTGTGTAGTGCGATGTTTCACATCTGCCAGTCGTCCCGTGACTGCTCAACTTTTTTTTTAGGGTACTTTTTTTAGGGTACCTCCCTTTCACTTAGGTAATGTGGGGATGATATTTTTTTTTTTTTCTCGTCTATCCCATGATGTGGGGTATCTTTGAATAGTTCGTTTAAAAGTATTGAGGGTGAAGACCATTTTTCGATTCAGGGGTTCGTTTGAATAAAGTGAAAATATTCACTTTAACTTTCTTTTCCCCTGACAGCTAAATGGCTGTTTTTGGATATGTGAAAAAAATTGAGCCGTCACGGGAAGACTGGCACATGTGAAACATCGCACTACACACATTTACACACTACTACATATAGACTGTATAAGTGTATAGTGGCCGATCGCCACGCGGCATGTGTCGCCCCGCCAGCAATTAGATTTACGTGCGCCTATAGATGTTTCACATCAAAAATTCATGGCAGTAGTATATATTATAACGAAATTTAAACGAAAACTATCAGAGCTAACTAGGCTTCCAGTAATACTCGACCAACTTACATTTGAAGTTGGAGAATTTACCGTGACGTATATAGATTTATGAGAAAACAAGTTTTTCAACTATTATATGTTAAGTTTGTTTTTGGGATAAATTCATCCCAACTACGAAACCCTTCATTGTGCCTGGTCCGACACGCACTTGGCGGTTTTTTGTTTCAGATTAGTTATTCGTTCAACATCTAGGCTGAGCAGCAACATCGTCCTGACTGTAAATATCATAATCTAGATGCATGAGATGACTGTCTTGGCAGAAGCCTTATATATGATAATACTGCCACAAACCATTGATTTAAATAAATAATTTTAGAAACATACATTCTGTAATGCTCTTTGTCCACTTCAACCATCAATTCAAGACACAAATCAAACAATCCTACAGCAAAACACTCACACTGCTGATGCGTCTCAAGAAAAATCGCCCGGTCCATGGAAAGCAACAGTGACAAATAATACGGATGTATACAGGGTGTGTGCGGAACTACACTCATCTAACAATCGAACAGCGGATAACGGAACGTGAGTGAATTCGTGAACAAATAATGTATTGAGGAATTTAGACAACACTATGTGTTTGTGAAATGTTCAGTTGTGCTTTTGTTTTAACGGTATTACATACGTAACATCACACCTGTAGTCCTCGAGGGTTAGGCAGAGGTGTACCTATAGTACACGGCACGGCCCGGTTAATTAAATGATAGGTACACTTTTGTTTCATTGTCAGAATTGAGTAGGTGTGAATCACATCGTAGAACGCAATAATACGCAGTCAAACTAGATTAGCTTGCGTGACTACAAAGACAAGATGGGTATGGGTTGGGCTGACCCACGCGTCATGTTCGTGTCCGGGCGCTGTCAGTTGAGACTGGTCATCTCTTAGCTGCCAGGGCTTCTTTTTAATCATTTTGAATTGTGTTTTATTTATTTACTTTTTACATTGTTCTCACATAAAGAAACAACAAGAATAATGTACCCAGGATTTTGTAATAATATCTTGATTTAAAAGAGTGTCCTTGGAGTTTCTTGGTCGTTCTTCTCCATAGAGATCTAAGTTTTGGAATGGGCAAATAGCTTCAACTTTATGACAAAATGACCGACTCTTTGACAATTCAAAAGTGCCTGTAACTTTTGAATTGTCAAAGAGTCGGTCATTTGCCCATGCCCATGAAGCTATTTGCCCATTCCAAAACTTAGATCTCTATCTCTTGGTTTAATTGAAATAAATGCTTTGAGTTTTTTTTTTTGGTGAGTAGGTATGTAAGAAGCGTAGCAGGTGTGTTCTATAGTTTATTGAAATAAATCAAAGCAAAGCATTTTTAATTTTCTTAAAATTATGTTACTTGGACTTTTGAGTTTAGAAAATCAGTTTATTTTTTATTTTTTGTGTATAAATGTCGATGCTCATCAAGTCATCACGTCTGGGAACTTCCCCAAGCTACTTAAACTCGGTGACAAAGATTTCAACTACCTGACAGTAAGTCCTTACAGTAAGGCTAACTATAAAAAATTAAATCTTTTAGTCCCAACCCTAAAACTAAAAAAAACGC
This sequence comes from Tiliacea citrago, assembly GCA_963921375.1. Taxonomy (NCBI): domain Eukaryota; kingdom Metazoa; phylum Arthropoda; class Insecta; order Lepidoptera; family Noctuidae; genus Tiliacea; species Tiliacea citrago. The sequence continues at coordinate 24,236,925 of OY992798.1, forward strand.
CCAACCCTAAAACGCTCACGCATAAAAATAACATAGGGGTGGGTACCTATAAAAAAATCGCATCCATCCGTACGCCGCGTAGGCTAGTTTCATCAGCCCGTATATTACTGACCATAAATTTCTCATAGTAGGTCCGTGTAACTTGAGTAAGTATTTACTGTGACTAAACCGGTATATATCACAGAGACCGACCAATTTCTTGACCGAAAAATTTATAACGGTACTTGGGAGGCAGCCCTTGATATATGGACGCAGGACATCCCTCGGAACACGAATCACTCTTAAGTGAATGCGGGTATAATTCATATTGGGGGTTTACAAGATGTTTGATGTTTTTATGTTGGGAACGGTAGGTTTTGACCTGTGGAAGAGCTAAAAAATTGCTCACAATTCGTAAAGAGACGATCGAAATTGTTTGGAAACATTTAAAATTATTGTACAATAATTTGGGAACATTTACAGTTATTGCGCAATTATTTGGGACCTTCTTAAGTTATTTCACAATAACGTGGGCACTCTTATTTCTAATGTATTGCGCAGTAATTTAGGCATTTCTATTTCTATGTTATTGCGCAGTCATTTGGGAACTTCTATTTCTAAGTTATTGCGCAGTAATTTCGGAAATTTAAATGAGATTGGTTACTACTACCGCTAGTATTAGACTATTTTACAATGTGGTTATGTAAGCCTCACAACGAAAACCTCACAGGGTTTGTCTGTGTGCCGGCGAGCCGTTCCTTATTTAAAAGTTTCACATGTTATTTTAAATGTTAATTACTACAATGATATATTTTATAATGATGATAATAATTTAAACATACACACATAATACTTACATACATTAGGAGACATTTTGTGTAAGGAAACGCTTTGATTTGTACTTATAACTTTTCGAACTCGTTTTGTATAACGTTTGCAAGTCTTCTGGAAGTGCCTAGACTAAACTAAAGGGTCTGTCAATACTTTGTCAATCATAGCCATAGTTTTAAAATGTGCTAAAGCATAATTAGCTTATAATATCCCTTCTGCTGGAACTCAAGCATCCTCCCTGTGGCTGGGATGGGGCTGTTACCGAACATGTGGGCCCCGTTGCTAGCAACATATGAGTATAAAATAATACGTTTTCTATACCAGTATACACCCACAGATTTGCAGAGAAATCTATTCCTGTTTCCAAGTTCGGGTTCCCAATGTTTTCGTCTCGTCTCCTACGTAAATAAGACTAACTTATTTTGACTGGTTTATAGGCTTATCAGACTTGTTTTTGCTTTGAAGATTGATAGAACTTTGAATTGCGTTAGCGCTAAGTGCGTTAGCAACAGGCGTATTATTAGCAAGCTATGGAGAGAACAACAGAACACAATTTATGCAATGCAAATATGCTTAATTGTGTGGGTTTATAGTCTTTCACAAATAAAGAATATAAGAGCAATGCTAGGTAGCTATGTAGCGAAATAGTCTTCGACTTGTGGCTGCAAAGACACTTTTTTCAGTAATGTGCAAGACCCCAAATCAATAAACCCCTTCAGTTAGATACCCCCGGAGAGCAAATCCCGCAGCTTAGAACCATACGATACTCCAAAAACCGGCCAAGTGCGAGTCGGACTCGCGCACGAAGGGTTCCGTACCATTATCTATAAAAACGGCGAAAAAATCATTGATTGTTGTATGGGAGCCCCCCTTAAATATTTATTTTATTTTAATTTAAATATCGATTTTTAAAGTGAATATACAACTAAATATTCTGTGAATATTTCAAGTGTCTACCTGTTACCGTTATCAATATCGAGCAAAAACGACCAAAAAAATCACGTTTGTTGTATGGGAGCCCCCTTGAATATTTATGTTATTCTGGTTTTTAGTATTTGTTGCTATAGCGGCAACAGAAATACATCATCTGTGAAAATTTCAACTGTCTAGCTATCACGGATTATGAGATACAGCCTGGTGACAGACGGACAAACAGACAGACAGACAGACGACGGAGCCTTAGTAATAGGGTTCCCGTTTTACCCTTTGGGTACGGAACCCTAAAAATGGCATTATAACTTAATCGCCACGCTTAGAAAAGATAGTTGATCGTATCGTATCCTAACAATCTCTCATTAACATGAAGATGCTGCCCAATTTCCATACACATTATCACAAAAAACCCCAGCCCCGCCGAACTTAACCCGGGAATCGAATCTTGTAAACAGCTAACGTTCGTATTAACAACTTCAATATTTCCGATGGGATATGTAAATGTGGGTCTGTTGGTGACACGCGCTCGCTGCGACTACATTTTAATATCCCGCCAGCTTTTAAGAGATTATTCGCTTAAAATCTGGGATATGGGTGTGTGATCAGTTCCGGGGTTTTTTTATTTAGAGAAGTTTTCGATAAATTATAAACAAGAATTAATAGTAAATAAAACATAGAAAAATAAAACTCTTTTCTCTCTAAAAACTAATAAACAGATAACAATGTGTTATAAAAAAATGCTTAACGTACATATCCAGTTAATACTAATTACGCAATTTTAAGAAATGTGTTATAAATAACTTTTTGATCATGATAAAGCTGCCCTGCATACTCGTGATTTTAACCAAATTTTTACAGTATTTTTATAAAAGTCTGAACAGATCTCCTATTTTTGATAAAACTTAGAAGAGTTCTAAGAAAACAACCGATATTAAATGGGAAAACTCAGCACATACTAACTTAGTTCATACGGTTACAAATCTTGAATATGTTTAAAATGTCGAGATTTTCTCAAGTGGATTTGTTGTGAACCACACTGTCAGAGCCAGGGTAGTGCTGCCGAGATGTGCTGACTGTTATGTTACGTGAACTGTTATTTGTAAAGGGATAAGATACTGATGTATTGGAGGCAAAATATTAGATGAAAAGCCGAGATCGGGTTTAGCGATAAGAGCGCCCATTGTTTCACTCTATGTACAATTTCGTCATTTAAATCTTGAATCCATATTGCTGTACATAATAATGAATATTCTTTTGTTTTCTATTCATCACTAAGATGTAAGTTATCAGTCTCCACTAAAAAGTTTTTCATACAAGAATCGAAATAAAAAAGCTATAAAACCGAGAAAGAAAAAGTTTAAAAGAACAAAGACAAGAAATGACAAAGTTGTTTCATCTTTAATACATTAACTGACTACCCACATAAACATAATCTTAATAACTCATCCTGAATCGAACGTTACCATTTATCACTAGGAACCAATGTGGCAAATAATTTTCTTAGCAATATATTTTGAGAAAAATTTAATCAGTAAACTGGCAGTAACTCAGACATGAAATATATGACCAGTGAACAAAGTTTATCTCGTAATATACATATTAGCTAGGCGCGAGTTACAAGCTGTGGCGTTTTGTAAGGGATAACTGTCCGTATGCGAAATAAGTACTTTGACGTGGAGTTGTGGACACCAGCCCGTATTACCTATTACCTAAGAGGTAAAAGATAAAATAAAATCTGTAAAATACCATATTTCAGGCAAATAAATGAATCTATCTATCTATCTAATTCTTCTTAGCAACATTTCACCCGCATGCGGTTATTCTAGCGACACACACGGCGTGCTTACATCAACAATATTTTAATAATAATCTACGATATAACAGGCAGAAATTATGACGCATTTGTATTGTAAATTAAACAGGTGTGTTGTCTACGAGGCTCTGACATTGACAGCTAGACAATTGAGGAAGAGTTAAAGTACAATAGAACGCTCATATAATTATTTTTAATGCCTGTGACACAAATCAACGAAACGGAATTTAATCTAAACGTGACGCTGGCAAAAACTACAACACTTTGGAGTCACTGACGCCCTGAATAGTTATTTGCTTGGTAGGTAAAGCCATGGAAACTAATTGCATTAATTGACTACCAAATTAAATTGACGGTATGTTCAAATCACAACTGTCATTCTTTGACAGTTCGGTACTGTTCTCATGTTCACACAATTTTCCAATCATTCAACCCTCTTACAACTCACACCACGACCCAATCGTAGCGCTATGAGTGCCATCGATATTTGCATACAAATTGCCCCAACACCACTTCACTAGACTTGAGCAATCCCGCTCCGACTCTACGATTATAAATTGGAGATATTCTGCATAGTGACGTCACTATTATCGATTATATTGACCTCGTTGACGAGAAGTGAATTGACGTGACAGATTATTTTTTTCAGACATGGATATTATATTAAGTTATTGTCAGTTTATTAAGTAGTGTTTTCAGCCTTTAGCTATCGCTACAATATTATCATCTACTGAATATACCTACACTATCCCAAATGCATTACAAACTATTGTAAATCGAAGTAGTAATAAATGCAATGATTATAACTGACGCAAAAATAAAACAAAATTAAAATTAAATTAAAGTCATTTAAGTCAGGCAAAACCCAATTACCTAAATGAAATAAAATAAAATTTCACAATTATCATCTCCTAGTCTTTTCTCAATTATTTTAGGGTCGGATTCCAGTCTAACCTGCCAAGCCTGCTGCTGCAGTTTACATGGAGCGACTGCCTATCTGACCTCCACAACCCAGTTACTAGGTGACACGATACCCCGGTAAGACTGGCTGTCAGACTTTCGGGCTTCTGTCGAAAATTTCACAATACTGGAACAGAATAGATCAGAATAAAATAAAATGTTCAAGTAATTAAAATAAACGAATGAGTAGGTACTTTTATAAAGGTCACAGAATTAAAATTAAAATAAATATGTAGATAGCTTTCTCTGTTTCGATGAACTGCAATTGGTATACGAGAAAGAGATAAGCGTCCATAACGTCTGGCAAAATTAGAAAATAAATATTAATGAAACGATTTTTGTCACGAAAAACACAGAAAAAATCTGAAATTTTTTGCGAGCAAAGCCGCAGTTCACACCAAGTCTTTAACATTATTAGCTATTCTATCAAGTACCGCCTAAGCAGTTTGATCTAATACATCGCAAGGCAGAATTAGCGAAGTCTCGAGACGCCTATCGGTTATCTATCCGTTCATCCATCAAAACTCGGAAACTACTTACAAGCTTCACTAACTCCCTGGAGCTTGCGGATTCTTAAGATGGGGGAAAGAGATAGAATTATGTTTCACTTAAGTTAACTGTATGTTAGTATTAATAAAGCTCGTTTATCGTAAGTATCTTATTGTGTAAGTGGTATTATTCTTGGAATCGGTCTCTCCTTTTGTGTTCCCTTAAAAAAAGGAAACAAAATAATTATTGTTTGTGGTTTTAGAAGGAGTGCGATGGCCCGAAAGTTCATGTACCGGCTCGCGACTTTGAGCACCATGAACCTAAAACTAGCAAGTAACTTTTGAAGTGCGCAACGTACTTCTGAACGCTTAGATATGACTAAAAAGAATCGTAGAAAACTGTAAACGGATGGAACCCACCGTGTTCTGTAGTGTGCCAGGCGCAGTTCCAGTATTCACCTATGAAAAGATAGATCAAGGCTGAAAAAAGTGTACATTATGAAACAATAGTACGAAAATTAAGAACAATAATAAATTAGAACAATAATATATCATAGCCCATCGCACGAACATAGTTACAACTAGACATTGCTAGGGCCTTCGAATGACGTTTACAGAGGCGCTGTTGATTAAACATTTGTAAAAAATTGTTTTGTGAAATGTTTTGAAATAAACCGTCCAAGTGCGTGGCGGACCACGCACGATAAAGGGTTCCGTAGTTGGAATGAATTTATCCCAAAAACAAACTCAACATTGTAGTTGAAAAACATATTCTCCCATACGTCCTATTCTCCCATCGATGTATGCAAATGTAAGTTTGTAATCTCATTTTTTTTGTGATACAACTACAAATAAACAATTTTCGGAAAATAGTCTTGACAGACAGACAGACACACAGACAGACAGATAGATAGACAGACAGACAGACTGACAAGGAAGTGATCCAATAAGGGTTCCGTTTTTTTCATTTTGAGGTACGGAACCCTTAAAACAAGATGGCGGTATGGCAATGTGCTACTACTGACGTGCAGTTTTTCACACTGCCGTCATCATGATTGGTCAATTCTGATGTTCTAATGAGACGCCATGTCCACACATACCATCTTATTACAGTAATGAGATATTAGATTCTCATTGTCTATTAGACGATGATATTAGGGGGGATGGGACGTAGGTATAAGGGGGGAGGGGGAACTAAATCACTGTAACAAATGTTGTCATTACTCTCATATCAAGAAACGTGTCTATTTGTAAACTAGTTAAGGAATATGGCGCTGCTTGTGTGATTAGAATGGTGTTGTGGACTAAAATATTATAATGTGATTCTAGGAGCGTGTTCATTGAATTTATGCATTAACAATTTTGTCGTAGCTTTATTTAAATAAAAACTATTTCGGGTGGCATCGACCCATAGACACCTTATCCTAGTACATTTTTATTAGCCATGACTCGCCACATCTACACAAGACATGACCCATTGCTTCTCAATGGAACAGTCAAAACGTACAGATATTACAAAACTTTATATATACTTAACATTAAATATTTCCAATACGAAGTGAGTAAATGTGGTGATGAAACCTCGTTCTGTCTTGACAATGTGCTGAGGACACTCTTTCCTGCATGGACTGAATCATTATTATATGCTGGTACTCTTCAGTAGGTCATATTTCGTTAATCGACTAATCTAGCAACGACTTATATACTTTAAAACTCTATACCTGACAATGCATCTTTAAGTCCACATTAAAATTCATCTCACTTCATACCAGTACCGAGATTAAACTAACATGCATATAGTTAGAATCAAACTTGGCACATACAGAAAGATCGACGGACGAACTTCACGGAAACGTATCGAGGGCAAGAGTGTCGTTAATAAAATCACGTCACGTCAAGCACGCGGCGTGAAGTATGGCGTGATACGCGGGATTATGACGTCATCGGCCGTGCTCACTCGAGCGGTGCGCGACCGATAACGTATGCCGTACAATACGGTTAGGCAGAGTGACGAGCTTGTTGGGTATTTTCTTCACCTACTGTTAATAGATGTAGATTTAGTCATAGTAAGTAGTTTGCGACATTGTTTGAGAATCATGCACGGAACAAGAGGTAAGACATATTCATGGAACAGAAACAGTTATAAACACTCATCAAGAATACTGCGACAAGCCGGAGTTTAAAGTTTATGATTGTGAAATCGATAGCCTGATATGAAATCAGTCTAAAAAGATGTGTATAAAATATTTAAATAATGATAATCTAGTTTTCTTGGGTCTTTGAAGACCAGCAACAGCAAAGAAGTGCAGCGGCTATCTGCAGATACCAGCGTATAGAAGGCGTGTTCCTACCTATCTCATGGAAATGATCTTTGGCATTTAGTGGAACAAGTTACTCAAACCGTTGCGTCGTATGTCACCCCCAAACATATGATATCTGGTGAGATCGCTCCATGTGTTAAAGTGAACGTTTGTGCCCCTAACGGAGTCGTTACCGAGAGTGGCTCAACTTAGCGCGGTTTATTTTACGTCTCATTGTAAGTTCGGCAGGTATTGTTAGGAACACTGATTGTTAAAGATTCTGTGAGAAACTAGGTATTTGATAGCATAGTTACTATTCGGTCGTCTTTTGTGATGCAGTATTTTCTTTAAAAAAATCTTGGTCCGTGGGTGGGTGACCATCTTCACATACCAAGACCCCTCCGTGTCTTAGAAAGCACGTTAACCCGTTGGTCCCGGCTGTCATTTGTAGATCTCTGACAGTTGTTGCGCGTCAGAACCCCGAAAGTCTGACAACCAGTCTTACCAATAGGTATCGTGTTTCCCAGTAAATGGGTTGTGCAGGTCAGATAGGTAGTCGCTCCATGTAAAGTACTGGTATTCAGCTGCATCCGGTTAGACTGGAAGCCGACTGCAACATAGTTGGGAAAGTAATCATGACGATTCTCTAAAAGAAAAAAAGGGTAAAAAACTGTCTTGCACTTGCAAAATAATTGTTATTTTGAAAGTGAAAGACTTAGTTTTTTGCCGGGATAATAATTTTTATAATAATGGAACTAATTATGACTCCAAAACGACTATGACTATGGTTTAGATAAAATTTTATTTTTGATACGTAGATAATAGGCATATTGCTAAGAAATTGAAACGCTCCATGTAATATTCTGTAATATTCTGTATTCTGCTGTATATTCTGTTTGTTGTATTTAGTTACATCTGGGTAGACGAGAAGCCGACTCCAAAATAGTTGGAAAAAAAAATGACGATGAACTATCACATTCATTACTATCAGATTTCCGGAGCTTTACTTTCTAGAATTCAAACACAATCAACCAAACCAACCTACGCTTTAATCGTTTGGCTTTTAACAACAATATCATACAACATGTCACCACCTCCACATGATATTCGGGACAGCCGCTTGTAAGCACCTTGCAGACAGACTTTATCAAATGACTGTCTTCCGCGTGCATGCATCGTCGCTCAAAGGGCCTGGTGGAGGTGCCGGAAATTACGTCTTGTACAGTATAATTAAACGAGGCAGCTGGTTGTGGAGTATAGTGGAAAAAATATGGTTTTGTTTGTGAGTGTGTTGTGTGGTAAGGTTAAAGTGTATGTTCTATGGGGAATGTTTTAGTTGCAGAGAAAAGAGTTCGTGATAGTTAGACAAAAATGATGAAAGCAGAAAAAATGGCTGGAAATATTGTGGTGATAGTACAAATAGTAATTAAATTACAAATGGGGTAAGGGGTAGACCCCTTACTCCTACCCCCTATATGTAAGGTATATTGTATTAAGGTAAGATAGTATATTGTATAAGATAAGCTATGAAATCACGGTGCGCCGAGTCAACATTTCCTGAAGATGCAAAACACGTGTCGAGTATAGTTTTGGGTTGCAGCTTTGCTTCACGAGCTGCGAGGTTGGTGTTAGATGCCTGACAGACGAGCCTCGCGCTTAGATGCTGTCGGCCCACGTTGGGGAAACTTCAGCGTGTTCAACGTCACGCCGCCGTCTGGGCGCTGCTCGAAAGCGTCGTCTACCACGGTGTTCTCGAGGTACCACGTGAGGCGGGGACGGAGGTCACCTGGGTAGAAAAACATGATAACCATAACATACAATCAGGCCTGCAATCCCCGAAGGGTAATTCAGAGATGTATTTATACAGTACACCCACATTTAGCACTCACCTGGTATACGCATGCGACGGCTATATCTTGACCATTTTTGGACCTGGTCTATGTCTTGATTTCTGTCTGAAATAATTCTTCTGGGTTCGTACTTTTTAGACCACTTTTATTTTCCGTAGACGGGTTTCAGTTTTTTAAACTTAGTTTTATATTGTATACTTTTTCGTGTTTACGCTTGATAAACGTTACGACAACGTAAGTAAGAGTAATACTATAAGTCAGTAATTAACTAATTTACTCTTGACTTGACGACACTTAGTGGCAACGGTAGTGGGACAGAGAGGCAGATGTGTGTGTGTGGTGTCTAACAGTTTTTATTTTTTCGTTGTACTTGTTTTTCTTTTTAAGAGTGGCATTAAAAATCGTTACTATTTATTTAGATTTGATTAAGTGCGCGTTGGTCTCATTTTAATCATGCTCTATTTTTTTTGTACTAGGTATTAATGTTATAGCCGTGCCGTCCGTATCTCAGTCTAACTTTAACTTGTTTTTAACATATTTATTTACTTAGACAATATGATATATATACATATTTGTAATGTGCTCGTCAAGACCTTTTTTTTTTGATTACCAACATGTCAGGATTATGTCAATAAGTTATTTATCTTCATCCAAAAGCGTTGTTTTCTTTGATTTGCCTTTATGTATGACGGTACCATTAGTAGTAATAACAAAAGACATTTTGTCAATCATCACGTTATTATGGCTGCTAGCTTTGCATAAAATTACATGGAGCACAAAAGGATATGACGCTCTTCTAGATGTCCAATGTATAGAGGGCTAAATATACAAAGTCAGCTAAGTGCCACTTTTCCCTTCACTAGCCAGTATTGGAACTATTAATTTGCGCCATCTTTGAATGTAATATACTGTTTACTACATATTAAACTCTTTGGTTTATTTTCACGGGGTCTACATCAACGAAACCTCTCCTCTATGCTCTTTTAACAACGTTTTTCTGGCGAAACCCAATGTTAAAAAAATATGTTACGATTACCTTTTTTCTTAATTTTACCGAGATCATTTATTTAGGTTACCCAACAATTGTTTACACAATACATTTACAATAATTTCCATAATAGTAGATACATTTATAAGTGCAAAAATCACTTACAGGCGAACACAACATGCACCATTTATGGTTTTACATAATAATACAAAGCCAAAAAGGATATTTACAAGAATGTACGCGAAGTTAAAGTTCGGCACCCAGATTACATGGAGTCCCGCCATTCTTCTTTACATGTTTCCACAATATTGAATGAAGGGAGAATTGATTATTACGAATCTATTGATACCTCATTCATCAAAATCGTTTCAATACTTTAGACGCTACAGTGCAATACACGTAAATACAAACATACATACGTACATTGACTGCTAAAATCGTAACCCTTCCTTTTGGCTTTGCCGTAGTCGGGTAAAAGTAGCTTCTTATAAACAGGAACATCAAAAGAAACATAATAACCCAATATGAAATTCAATGAACTCCGAGAAAGCTTTGGTATATAACAAAAAAAAATTGCCATCGACTTGTCGTGACGGTTTCCACTTCTGCTCAGAGTTAGGACTGGGCTAGACTGGTGACATAAATATTATAAGTATATATTAGATAAAACAATTTATTATGATAAATTTATCAGCGGTTTAGATATCGGCAGAGACTACTAAAAGACGATTATGGAATTGTGACAGGGAATAATATGCATATAATATATATATATATATATCTTGCTGCAAATATTATAACAAACTGCGTACTCCATTCCCGTTGCCGAAGTGGTGATTATGACTATGTCAAATGACTATCATCTAATGCAGACCTCAGAGGATCATGTTCTGCTGTGAATATTGTGTTTATAATGAACTTATAAACCAATCACATTTATCCATGGTGTTTGCACTACACGCTAGTTATTGAAGTCCGTGAAGTCATTATTATTGTATATTCGCAAGACAATACTCTAAAAACAACATAACAGGTGCTAGATCTGTAAAAAAACCGGCCAAGTGCGAGTCGGACTCGCGCACGAAGGGTTAACGGCAAACAAATCACGTTTGTTGTATGAGAGCTCCCCTTAAATATTTGTTTTATTTTAATTTAATTATTTATTTTTAAATTAAATATATAACTATATATTCTGTGAATATTTCAAGCGTCTACCTGTTGCCGTTATCAATATCGAGCTAAAACGAGCAAAACAATCACATTTATTGTATAGAAGCCCCCTTAAATATTTATATTATTCTATTTTTTAGTATTTGTTATTATAGTGGCAACAGAATAACATAAAAAAAATAATGCAATGTGCAATGTGCCCTGCCCACTGTAACTCATGTTTGGCAATTCTTCGGGCTATAACATGTTTGAACGCAAACAACCATAATTAACCAATAATAAAAAGTACTAGTCTGCCCAAGTCTTTGTACAGTTTCCAGTTATTTTTAACGCGCCACTATAAAAAGTAGAAATTAAATTTTCCGTTTGTTGAAGGAAACAAGAGTATTTAATGCAACCGAGTGCTATTCTTGTTGTTTTATTGTTACTACTGAAAAATATTCTTTTTAGAAAGCAATATTGAGGTTTGTGACTTTTATTTTTAGTTTCTATGAGTCCTATTTGATGAAGGTTTATTGTGTGAATAAACTATTTGGAATCTTTAGCTTGATAGGTAGATTGAGTTGAATTGACGTTACCTATTCACTTCAAAAGTCATCATCATTTTAATATAAACCCTGTATAAACAGTAAAGAGGCTTCGATGTTCCACTTGATATCACTTGGTAGCATTGTCTTGTAAATCCAATTTGTGTAAAGAAAATTACGAACCCGAAAAAATTATAAAAAACAACGTAGGTAGTACGAATACTTTCGTGGAAACATCCCGTAACCCATTATATACCAGGAAGAGAAAATGTTCTAACTGGTAGCAATAAAACATCAATTTTAAAAGTTTCACAAAAATCTGCTAAAGTTCTGGACAAAAAAAAACCCGCAATATAAAACAAAAGACGCTGTCAGACAACCTTTGACACAAATTACATTCCCAAAGTCAGGGAGACAAAGACATCAATCTAGCACAAATTCCATCCATTCTTCTCAGGCATAAACGCACAATCACAACTTAATTACCTGTGGGGGGTTGACTAACGTTTTCATTTTTTAACCCTCTCACAATCCGAGGACGGGTACCCATCTAAATTTGCATACAGAGAGGCGGGAATGACTCAAAAATGGCGCGGTAATCGCCGCCCGGTGGTGGGGGCGGGATCCTGTTGATGATGGCTATGTTTGGATGTGGCATATTTTTGATCGAGGCATGGATCGCTTCGAGGTATGGCCTATTTAATTTTGATGCGCTTCGAGGTATGGCCTATTTAATTTATATTTCTACTGTGCCTACGGAATGGAAGACTAACTGACTTGAGAAACAGTATGGTTTCAGAAATACTTTTTTTTAGAACACTATACAATTTCTACCAATACTATATGATAAATCGCCTTTGCATTTGTATGAAGTGTACGGTATTAATTTATGCTCTTTACTTACACAGTCATATTTTTTTTAAACGTAAAGATACTGTAGCCCACCCTATTGAAATAATACTTTTTTCTAACATAATAATATTCTCTATCTGACAGTTCTAACACCTGTCCTAGGCAAACGACATCGACAACTCTCGTTTTAATGATGTTTTAATTTAGCTAGTTAGAAAACAATTAAACAAAACAAAACACAAAATTAATTTATGAAATACCAAAGTTTCATTCATTCAGTTTGTTCGAGTTTTAATCGAACACTCAGCGAAAATGCATAATTGCATCGAACGCAAGTATGCACATTCGCTCGTTCACCAAAATGTGGGCCAGATCTCATTAGAGACACCACATACTCAAAACCATTACCAATACCATTTTACCATACATTTTAACCAATAAATTAGTTATATAGTTTACCATTTTTTACCTCCGTGTTGTCTTGTAACTCCGTGTTATAGTGTTTTAATATAGTTATTTCCCCTATAATTAAGGACTTTAACTTCTACCATTTAAATCATTTACTATCAATACGAGAAAGGAGTGTTAGGTCACCATAGCGCCGAGCACTAATTTCTACACATTTCCTAATCCTGGCCTCTCTGCCTGGATCTCTTTGTAGTCACTGTTTCTCTTCTTCGTCGTTCCCTCAATGCTGAGGATCGCGACCACATACGATGCGTCTCCAAGTTATGTGGTCTTCTGCAGTGTGGACCGCTCGGTAAATGCTACCTCCAACAGCCTTCTTGTTCGCGTCGGACCATCTTGCCGGTGCTCTGCCTTGAGCGCGTTTTCCTTCCACCCGGCCCAATATCCTAAGCCTTTCCAGACCATGCTTAGGTGAACGCATAATATGTCCGAAAAAGCTGAGGGCACGCTCCTGGCATATTGTAGAAAGTCGCTTGGTAATACTGGGTTCTTCCAGTATGGATTCGATCGTTCTCATGGCGGTCCATGGTATACGAAGTAGCCTCCGCCAACACCACATCTCGAAAGCATCGATCTTACTGCTTTTGCGGCTTTTGATGCACCAAGTTTCAGCACCATAATTATAAAAAAATGGTACTAAATCAGGTGACACGCCCTCATATCGCTTGACGCAAGTCGCGTCGAAATTGCATCGCTCGGGGCCGTAAGCAGACTAATACCACCTGCAACTTTCCTGCCTCATTGTACCGTAATCTCAGTGCGGCTCGACACGGATATAAGTCAATTTAGCCGGGTGTAATACACCTTCCCGGGTATAACTGCGGATATTAATACTTTTTTTGATGTTGAATGTCGGGATCAATGCTTCCATGTTTTCGTTGTGAGCTGCTGGTAATCTAAGGAATGATTACGGTGATTTTGTTTCATGTATTTTTTTGATTACAATCTTTTAAATTATATTTTGAATATGATATGACAAAAATGTAGAAAAAGAAATTGCAAAAAATCTACGTCGTGTGAAAACCTACCTCGGGTTGGTGATTCCAGTTTTTGGTAATTTGCAAAAAGGGGAATGCTACTGCAGGATTGTTTTGCTATATTTTCAACTAGTAGAAAAGGAATGACAAATGTTTCATTCACACATACGTATAGAATACAAAGCCCGATTTTCCTAACTTAGTAATCCAGACGCCTTTAATACAACTAACCCAGCAAGTAGCAGTGGTTATTCGCAATCCTATTTACTGAAACAACACCAAAAAACTGCGGTCTCTATAAAATTCTCCCCTATCATCTAAAACTCCATATGATACGACCAACGTAGAAAAAACCATTTTCCTTTGACCCCTCAACACATTCCCAGTTACCGTGAAAATTAACACGACCCCTGTAAAATGTACTAAGTGTTTGAAGTCAAGGAGGAGATGGAAGGTCTACTAATTTTGGTTTTATTCAGTCTATATCGAAATATTCTATGCATGTACCCGCGACAGTCCGTGATCTTATATTAGTTTACGTTATTTATATTCGTATGTTTGTTTAATAGAATCAGGAGGAGCTATGCTTTTTGTAGGTACCCACCTTCCTACCCGCACTGTATGACCTACAATATGGTTGAAGTTAATTCGTTATTAAAGGCTTTGATGAATTGAGGTCTGCCTGGGTCGTACTCTATATAAAGAGGCTTAGTGTTATTTGCTTACGGCCTAAATAAGATTTATTTTAACAAGATTATTTTGTTATTTTGTATCCTTTTTGTGTGGTTTAGAATCATTTTTATTCATAGATACTTATTTAGTATCTATTATACATTTAAATGAGTTTCAAAAAGATGGGACGTCTGGTTTATTTAAAGCATTCGAAATCATGCTTTCATTAGAATGTACAAAAATATGGGAATGCCATATTTTCTTCGTTTTATACACCTGCAAGTGACTGATTTGATTAACTTAGGGAAACAGACTTCGAGTGACTTAAAATGATAGTAGGTGTAAGTGCTTAAGTAATAAACCTGATAGGTCATCCCTTTTAGGCCCCTTAAGAAGAACAATAGTACTTATCTTACCTAAAATCTGAGCACACACTGGGATGTGACTGTTAAACCAATCACAAGATACCTCTGCAATTCGTGCTACTAATTGCAGGTGTATTTATCGTTAGCAACTGCATCTAATCTATTAATGTAGTAAGTTATAATCATATTAAATACAGCTCAAGCCTGTATATAATACTCCAGTAACAGGTGCAAAGTAATTACATAAGATACGGCCACTGATAAGGAAACCGTTTGCTGTTCTCAACTTATGTCTTGAAGAAAATGCAATATTATTAGATATGGTATGTGTAACCAACAATTTTTAAGCAAAGATGGAAAGAAATGGACAAATACTTGGTTCGATTTGAAATTAGAATGTTTGCGGTAATGTAGTCAGTTCCTGAAAAATAAACTTTATTTTTTCTTTTTTTACTGTCTTTTAAAATCAATACACAAATATTTTTTCTAAATTCATGCTCCTAAGTTTAATTTGGTAATACTTCTTCACATTTTTAATTCCGTCACTCACATTAAAACGAGCAAGCGACCATCTTGATTTTTAAAAGGACTTTATTTTCAAAACCTACTTTAAAAAATACGTGTTGCCATATTATTATCATTTACGGCACATCAAGAGTATTAAATAAAAGCGTAAAATGCTCAATTTACGAGGCGCCGGTATGCTCTAGGAGTTGTAATTACGCGCCCGGGGCACGGCCCGCATGAAAGGGCCTTAATTTTCTCCACAATTATACTAAAGACGCGCACAAAATCTAAGGAGCAGTGCTTGTATTTTTTAAATTATAAGTCATAGGTGCTAAGCGGCTAACATGTTTTTTCTACGATCTTATAATTATTACCTGTTGGTCTAACCCATTCTCCCTGATCGAAAGTCCCGAACCATTAACCACATGGTTGTGAATTAAATGAACTAATAACAGTAAACAAACTCTTTTTAGGTGTGCCACCCACCGATGCGACTCCCTCCTTCCTTAAAATCTCACGTACAGGTAAGGATTTTGCTACAAACACTCAAAAAACGAAAATAATGAAAATGAGAGATTTTATACGTCATATTGTACTGATAAACGTACACAGAGCAAAGTATTTTTAAACAGACACAAAGCAATGCATTTTTTACATAATTACTCGGAGGCTTTAGCACACAACATCATGTTTTCCTAAATGTCAACATTATCTCCTCAAAGGTTTATCCGCACATGTCCGTGCCTGAGACCTGGACAGACCGTGCTCCGTCAGGGGCTCAAAAAATATATCGGTGTGTACATTTTATATGAATTCGTTCACACACGTCAAAGTCAGGGATGGTGCTTCATTGGCTGCCTTATGTGTACCACGGCCTTTCACGTCCCGGGCACGCCCCTGTATGTGTGGAAAGACCTTTATAAGAAATCCAATCGTATATTTTGTTAATAACGTTCATTAGCAAAATGCATATAAAGTGACACTTAAATTACATTACAATCGCTTCCACTCATACCTTACACCGTACAAAAAGTGTAGCTCTAATTAAATTATCTAAATTCGCGAGCACTTCGCGCTTACTGCCGCCACACGCACTTTATGACTCTCATTCACACTTATAGTTATGTGAATGTATTTACTAAGCTATACAAGAGTCTGATATACTCCCTCTTAATAAAAAAATCGTGGCGTTCATTCCATGGCACCTTTTATTTTGTGTGAGTTACTCCTCATGGATATCCTCAGCCCTGGGGTGGGCGGAGGGTTCTTTCAGACTCTTACTGACTGAAACCACTTGGGCTTCTTCAACTACGTTTACCCGAGGTGCTGTAAGACTAATACGATTACATCACTTATTCCTCAACTGATTGGAGGCGAGTCTGATGCTCCTGCCCATCCTCTTTACTTTCGATTGGTTGCATTTTTATGTTGTAAATTCGAATATTTGTCGAACTTATTTTGTCTTGTCGCTTTTTATTGTATAGATATCGATAAAAAAAATACGTCTTTGGGTAAAATAATAATAATAATTATATTCTTTAATTCGTACTACATAGACAAGTACACGCGCAACCTACCCATTATTGACGCTGTTCTTTCCCTTATAATGGCATCAAAATAATTTTCAACACGGGCTTCCGCGAACATCTGCGAAGCGCTGCAGAAGCGCGGAAGCCCCATCAACATCCTAAATTCATTATTATACTGCACGCGCAGAACATTGTAGGCTTTCTGCGTATATTTCATCCACAAGTCGGTAAAGATTAATTGTTTACCAAATTGACTACCAACTTAAATTGTCCGTATATTCGAATCACAACTATCGTTCTTAGGCCGTTATATTAAATGGCTGAAACACGGCAAATTAACGAAATGTGTCATTTTGATAAACAAGTTTCCGTGAACTGGAAACCGTACATGCAAAATAACACGTAGTTCATCACCTCTTGTCTTTTATAATAAGATTGAATATAAGATATTATTATTATATTACTATAAGATTTTACCGCAGCCATTATTTGTTTATGATTCGGTTTGTTATCTAAACTTCTGTTCCCTTATTGCCTTTAAGGCACCCATCAGTAAGCGACCCATATTTTTCCCAAAACTACGCCAGAAAACTAGACCATAAAGCTGACAGGCGCAAGCTGTGAATATGAAACTGCCGTCACCATTAATAATCGCAAGTGTGTCTAAACTTACATAGTTAAATATGTTTGTGGAGTCTCTACGGAGCATGTTTTGACACAAAACTGCCGTAGTTCCAGCGCAGTGTGCGACCAGCTCGTAAACTACAATAATATTGTGTCGTACGTGTGTGCGGGTGTGCATTTGCCTTTATACACAACGTCGGGAAATTATTCATGGTTTTTATTTGACGTCTTTAGTAATAAGCTCAAGAAAGGATTGCTTATTTAAGTAAGTCACAAAGTTGCAGAAGTTTATTTTTATTTAGTGCCTGATTAAGTAACAGACTATAACTGAATTAAACGAAGAGAGGCAGGCATTTTACCCGATTGCACGACAGCAAAGACAGGGTTATGTTTTTTTTTTGCTCAATATTCATTTTGAGTCAATGTAACAAAGAATTTAATGATTGACTTCATAATAATGTATATTTTACAATACTATTATTATTAATAAAAAAAAAAAAAATTAATTGTCCTAAACTGACGGTAAAGATACTTCGAAGTATTTATTCACACTAGTGGTTGCCCACTGGTCGAAATTCAACCCCCTCTAATTACAATCTATATAGTACAAGTACTACTCATAAGTAGTACTTTTATTCCATGGTCAAGCTGTCACTTCTGTCACCTATCTATTTTCATCCATGAGTATGTGTGTGTGTGTGTGTGTGTCAAACGGTAGTGTGTGTAATGATTTTTTTTATTAATTTAATTTATTTTTAATGCATATTATTTAGAAAATATTAGCTTTCTGCACTCCTCCATATAAACTTTAGCTGTGCCAAATTTCATACCCCTCCGTTCGCATGTTTCGTAAAAAGGGATACAAACTACAAAGTTTTCACTTCATGTATTATGATTCATATATATAATGATCATATATACATATAATGATTCAATGGGATTGGGAGGGTCAGGTCAGCCGCATACACAGTGACCGTTGGGCAAAAGTCTCCATACGATGGGTGCCTGAGGATGGACGGCGCTGCCGAGGCCGGCTCAGAAAGAGGTGGCGAGATGATCTAGACGCGTACCGCAAGGGCTCGGTCAAGATGACGCTGGAAAAGGATGCCTGGAAGGATTTAGGGGAGGCCTTTGCTCAGCAGTGGGACTGTGTCGGCTAACTTAAAAAAATATATATCATAGCATCAGCCATGATTATTCAAATCTACACTCTACATCTAAAGAGTTATATGCTCGCTAAGTGAAAACTATTTGAAAAAAAAAAAACAATTTTCCTCAGTTCCAGACTAACGCCATCTATGGCAAACAGCGTGAACCTAAACGGAAAGACTTTCTTTCACGTGTAACCTCGTTACAGAATATCGTACAGCACCACTGCGGTAATAATCGGAACTAAATGTTTTGTTGTGCTGACAAAAGATGCTTGTACTGTGTTACATTTTATTTTACGTTGCTAACATTATTATGTAATAGTCCATTTACTTATTTGTCAGAATATTGTTACAGAGTTGTTACATAGTTATAAAGTTCATAATATTCTGCCGTTTCCGGCGTACAAATACATTTTCAGGGTTTTGGTTAGTTTGTTAGATAAAACAGTAAATGAAATAAATTAAGATAAATAACATTAAAATTGCAAATAAGACGATTATTAGGTATGCAAATAATGTCAAAAAGATTAAATTAAGTCAAAGGGATACTAAGAAGAGAATTATAATTATTTCCTATATTTAAGTCAACTTTTCATTAATAAAATCATTAGTCGAGTAGTAGTTTATACAAGTAGGTAGGTAGGTACCATACACGATGTTAAATGAGAAATGCTGTTGTAATTTTTATGGTATATGCTAGGTAAAGCTTCACATAGGCGTTATAAGTTTAAAGGATTTGATAGTGATTTTCTAGTATTTAGGTACATGAAACTTAGCATTAGAATATGTAAGCCTAGGTCGCTAAATTACAGATGTTTGTTAGAACAGAAGAAACTTCGTACCTAAAGTTGAATTATTTAATTCACTGGAGTAATCTGACATGTGCTAGCTGCTGTGTAATAAAATGGTCTTAATTATTGTATTCTAGACTTTGACACTTATTCTTATAAATTTATTTTACACATAAATAAATCAATTAAACTAAACGATCACCATTACAATAAATATGACCATTTTATTATACAAAGTGACCGCTAGCATATGCCAGTGAATTAATAATTCGGCTTAAATACAAGACATACTGTAATTTATATCTACTTATCTCAACGCGGATGAAACCCTGCTGGGCTAACATGACAGGTGCGAGAACGCTCTCGGTCTCGACTTGTCGACAATTCTGACGTCATCCTAAACCCTAACATGACCGCTAAGCTCGGGAAAACTCGAAAAAGGCACTTTGACAGTGCTTTATCTCGCGACGAGATACCGATGGATGTAGCAAATTATTAAAAACAAATCATTTTTTTTTAGCAACATTGCATCATTTATTCGATTTTACGCATGTACTTAGTACGTTCTATATTAATTATCATCCACCTCTTTTAATTTATGTTTAGTTTTTTCTGTAACAGACTTTTTTAATTAAAATTAAATGTTTAACTTTGGCATGCCGAAATTAAAATACAAAACAAAATGATGGAAATGAAAATGAGTGAGCCATTTTTAGTAGGGGCAAAATCTGTGGGTTCGGGCACCTACGTGGCAACCGAGTCATCGACATGCTAAACGTGTCACCGACATGTCAACAGCGTCACCGAAATGCTATCAGCGTTCCCAATATGTAAACCAATGCACGACTTGCCAACCACGTCACCGACATTCAAAAGCGTCCCGACATGCTAACTGCGTCACCTATTTGTTCACAGAGTCACGACATGTTATCAGCATCCCCGTCATACTAGCTGCGTCATCGACATGCTACCTGCGTCACCTACTTGCTAACCAAGTCAAACTTGCTAACCACGTCACCGACATTTCAACGGCGTCTTCAACATGCTAATATCATCCCGACATGCTATAAGCCTCCTGATATGCTAATTACGTCACAAACATGCTCACTGAGTTCCGACATGCTATGAGCGTATAGTCATACTACCGTCACCGACATGGTGACCGAGTCACTGCCATTCGAACGGCGTCCCGACGTACTAACTGCGTCACCAACACGCTTACCTAGTCACCAAGATGCTAGCAGTGTCCCTGACAAGCTACCTGCGTCACCTACATGCTAACCGAGCCTTACTTGCTAACCACGTCACCGACATGCTAACTGCGTCACCAATTTCCTTGAAGATTCGTCAACATGCTAGCCGCATTGTCGAAATGCTAATGTGACGTGTTGCATCAGACTGGCGTCCCGCAGCGGCCTGTGCACATGTATACGTATATTATTATGTTATTCTAAAGTTTTAAGTTTTCACGTCTGTCGCCAGTCCCCATGAATGCCTTTTTTTTGTATCATAATTTTGTCCACTCTTCTCGTCGTCAAAATCGACGACGAGTAAATAGTCGTATTTACTCGTAAATGACAGAAAAATCGGAGATTATCTCGTGTTGAATTGTCAAAATCCGAGATAACATACGTGCCATCAAGAAAACATCAAGCATGACAGAACGAGTCGAGTATTTTGTATGGTATCACTGTCAGAAAACGAGATAATTTAGAGAAATAGACAAGAATTACTCACGCGAGAGTGTTTAATTTTCGCGCGTGTCATGTTAGCCCTGCTGGAGAAAATGTAGTCATTTTGTCCAGGGCTTCATCCGCGTTGAGGTCGGAAATTATCCCGCGAGAACGTCCTACCGGGATAAAAAAATATATTATGTCCTACTAACTCAGATCATGGTTTACCTGTGTGTCAATTTCATATAAATCCGTTCAGCCGTTTTGGCGTGAAAAAGTAACAGGCACACAGACAGTCAGAGCTACTTTTGCATTTATTTATTATTATTTTCTTTATTACATTTGTATACACATTAATTACATTTTTAAATATTTTTATAAAATCATAAAAAAAAAACATTTAAAAAATAGTGACTCATCGGCATCAGGAACAGGGTCCAAGCTGCCGGTGGTTAGGGCTCTAGAGAGAGGAACCTCCTCACTATACGTGCCGTGTCCAGGAGTACTGCTTTCTGAATCAAGCCCTTGATCCAGCCGCGCAATGAGAGCCTCCTGAGGTGTTGGTCTCCGCTATTAGGCCATTTACTGTTACAATTATCGGTACAATGATTGCAGAGTCCACGTCCCACATGTCGACAATCTCGTGTGCTAGGTTAAGATATTTGATTTTTTTATCTTTCTCAGCTTTCACGAGATTCTCGTCATGAGGGACAGCGATATCAACAATCATTGCACGGCGCTCTCGTCGATCTATCACCACAATATCAGGCTTATTGGCTACAATAGTCATCAGGCCCATGGAGGGCCCGGAAAAAGGGTCCATGAAGCTCTTTGCCTTGCCATACTTCCTTACGATCGTTAGTATCAAGAACTGTAGGTTTGCGCCAGTTCTCTTTCGCCAAGGAAAGTGGAATGAGGCCCTTATCCACTGCAACCACATCTCGGTGCATCCCCACGTCAATTTGAAGGAAATATTCCCTGAGACTGCAAATCTCGCGGTTGTGGAGGGTTTTTGCATTTAAGAAACCTCGGCCCCCACACCTCCGCGGGATGTACAGTCTCATCACTGATGACCGTGGATGATGCATCCGATATGCCGTCAGCAATGTACGGACCTTCCTATCCAGGGCATCAAGTTCTGTCTGAGTCCATTTGAGTATGCCGAAAGAATACATCAAAACCGGCATGACCCAACCGTTGAAGGCACGTACCTTGTTTCCGCCTGATAGAAAACTATTTACTACTTTATTCAGGCGGCCAAAGAAGTGCTCCTCCAACGACTGTTTCATGTCGGCCACATTGATGCCTAATGCTTCCGACATACCCAAATACTTGTAGGTTTCGGTTGAGGAAAGGGATCTAAAGTGTATGGAATCCGAGAGTTTGGTTCCCACGGATTCCATAATCTCCCCTCGCTTTACATGCATGACTGCACATTTGTCCATACCAAATTCCATCCTGATGGCGTTACTGAACGTTTCTGTTACCTTCAGTAACTCCATCAGTCGCAAATTGTTGGGGGAAAGAGTTTCAAGTCATCCATGTAAAGGAGGTGAGATATCACCTGACCACCTCTTCTCAACCGATAGCCTATTATTTTTATTTATTAGTATAGATAAAAATAAAAACTCTACACGCAAGCACAGTCGCGATCTCAACTAGTCACGCAAATACTTTCCAAGTCAAAAATCTAAAGAAATGCATACAGCATCGCAGCAGGGGAGAGTAACACGTTATTGAAGTAGCATCGCATACATGGAATGCATTGGCACGTACTTCCAATACATTGATAAGTACCCCTCCAGGGATTCAACTGGATGCTTCGATCTTTAGTCAGACATATTGCTGTGTTACATTTCAAATAATTTCAGTTTAGAGAACAGGTAACGGTTAAATGGTACTGTACCTTTATTTATTTTTCTTTAATGGCCAACAAACAATTGTTAACACCGGTACTGTTTTAAAATATTGTTTTACTTAAATCTAAGCTTAGAGTAACAATTTCTTATAGGTTAGCACCGTATAAACTTAATAATTGTGCCACAAGCAATATACTGTAAAATCAATAACTAAGTAGGAAAAACAAAAGAAACAAGCTCAAAGTAACGTGAGATAATAATAATAAAAATAACTTCAAAAATCAACCAAAATAAAATTGGCCATAAACATAAAACTAACTTAACATAACACCGAATAAATTATTTAAAAATAAACACAAATCTGTTCAAAAATAATCACAAACTTTGGAGTACATAAGGGATTCACTAATTTTTACTTAACTTAATATTTTTAATTTATCATTAGAAAGAAATAATATAAATATTTTAAAGATAAGGTATACCTAAATGGTTGTCCATACAATGTAGCGTGCTGCGGTAGAGCGTTGCTCTTGCTGTCAATACTCGTAGGTAACAACAGAATATCGGCGCAAGATTAGTTGTTAAACTTTCAGATTTCTGACTCTCCGCTTCTTACGACTGTCTTATTTTATTTAATAACACATTAACTATTTAAATATTCGTTATTTATTTTATTTTAAGTATACACATACACACATATGAAACTAATTTACATCCGTCACCTCACACTTCAGGCCCAGTTATAAACCAGCGTCAGGCACTAATTGTCTGGCCCACCTATTTGACGCAGCCGCGAGGCACACTTTCCTGCTAATTTCTTTAATTTTTTACACTTTTTGTTTAGTTTCTTCTTTTTTTTACTAGTTTGTGTTGTGTGCCTTTCAGTCTGTGCTAAATAATTGTATTTTTCTTCTTTCTATATTCAATAGCATTAACCCTGCAATCGACGGTATAGCTAGCAATTTGATAGGGATGAGAAGACGGTGTGATTATAGCAAGCACAATAATTAAACCTTGCATATCGATGCAACAGTTCTTTTCCAGCTAAAGACACAAAAGCTCGACACACAAGTATGCAAAGTAAAACCACCTCTAAAATCCACACCGCCACTCTGTGTTTCACATACCTTTTACGTAACCTTTTCATGAAAAACTGCAAACAAGGTGAGCAGGAGAGGGGCAGACGGATAAACAGTTCTCCCTTTATGATGCAAATCCCAGCACTTCAACTGAAAATTCACAGCAATGCCTGAAACGCTGAAAAAGACGCTCTCGGTTGGACGCACCTGGAATATTTAGTAGTGGAATATACGCCTTTTTGTTTGTGTATGCGTTTTAGATCGAGGAGTCACGTTCAGTGAGAGATAGGTATTCTAGATAGGGTGGCGACACGTTTGTTGTTTTTTTTCGTATTTCTTTTGTGTAGTACATACTGTTGTTTATTGAAAAAATACAAAGTGGTTTTATATTGAGTTCAGATTATTCAGCTCTCTTAATTGTCCTTGCTTCATAAATGATGGCCATTTTAGTAAGGCCATGCCAGCCCTACTCCAGCAGGGTCAGTCCCACTAACATCTATGCTGACTAACTAATCTTTTTTGCATATCATGAGCTACTGTCATGTAAACCATACTGGCACTAGAAAAGTAGAAAAAGTTGCTTGGAAAAGGTAGGGTGATGATGAATTCTGAGGACATGACATAACCGCGTTGCCTTAAAAAAGAGACCAGCTTGACCCGATTTACGTCAACAACACTAAAAATTACACATAGATACTAAAACGAACACTAAACCACTTTATCTTATGACAAGCAACTATAATAACCCTAAAATGCCCGAACACAAAATTAAATGCTCGCACTCGATCTTCGAAAAACTGGGTACCGTAGCACGGTGGCGCGTCAAAAACCGCCACAACGAATTATATCAGTAATTGCTCTGAATTCACGGCTCCTTTTAGCAATTCCTTATGGAAAATTAAGGCTTTTCAGGTGAAAATTGCATGGCACCGGTGGACGGGGACGGATAGTGACTTAAATTTAATCACACGTAATGTAAAAAGCAGGAGTTTTACTGTGCACGTGATGATGATGAAGAACAAAAATATTTTTTTGTGGGAAAATAATGTCTGATATTCAGACCGATTTAGATTATTGGGACTTTTAGGGCTATAGATTATTGCATTTATTTCGATGTAACATTTAACGGTTTTTTTATTAATCTACTAAGTTTAATCATGCCTTTTTGCTGTCATGCCTGTGGTTCCCGAAGAGTTGGGCAAAGGCGTAGAATATACCTATAGTGCTACCACACTGAGCCTCGTGGGCGGGCTTAGGCAATTTGTTGCTATGTTTCTGTCCTTATTTACTATATACTGTTATAGACTATAGAGAACTTTCTATTACCATCCCATCACTATGGACTGTTTATGTACCTGTGTTCATGTCTGTTTTTTTATTTATTTTTTATTAAATTTAGTAAAGAACACTTTTACACTACGTAAGTTTAAAGTTCCAGGATACACTTAAACAAATGAAATGTGATAAAAGTAAATGATTTTGAAATGATGATTGATACATAAAGTATAACTAATAAGACGTTACAATAACGTGCTTACCTACAAGCATAAGCGATATTTACGTAATTACAATATTAAAATTCGTTCGCTCGTAGTGGAAGATATAACAAGCCTATTTTTCATCTAAAAAGTCTGCGTTCTAGGTTTAGCGGAAAATAAATTGGTACCCAGGATAAGTTGGCTCATATCGCGTTACATAAATAATATTACCATTTATATTTTGATTTGAATATAATCGAAAAAAGTCACGTTGACGTATTGCGTGAATTTATTTTCTTATTGTTACGTTTTATCCTAGTAATAATATATTTACAAGAGGATTAAAATATCGTAAAGAAAGCACAACACAAGATGAATTTCTCCAACAAAACTGACCACGATTAGCTCATCTAAATCGCAACAAAACAGCTGTCAGTGTCATCATTGTTGTGGAATATTGACACTGACAGCTCGTGATCGCGGCTTAGATGTACTGATCGCTGTCGGTTAAAATTTTTCCACAATTGTTAAAAATCGCCATTTTGCAGAGAGTTGTCACGGTGTTGATGCTCGTTGCTTTTTAACCGACTTCCAAAAACGAGGAGGTTATATGTTCGGCTGTATGTTTGTTTTTTTTTTTTTTTTTTTTTATGTATCTTCACCGATTACTCCGTCAATTGTGGACGGATTTTGAAAATTCTTTTTTTGTTTGGAAGGGTATGCTCCCGAGGTGGTCCCATTGCCACCAAATCAGAATCTGATAAGGGCATCCCATGGAAATCGAGGGAAATCCTCAAATTTTATAGGCATACCTATAGCGATTTGAGTATTTTTTATAGTAACTCGTGCATTTGCACTTGAAAAGTACCATTTGGTGAAGTGGAACTGATGATAAAGACCACAGATGGCCACCGGAACTACTTAATAATAAGTATTTCACCGTTGCGATTTGATTAGGCACTTAATATGGTTGCTAAGCAATTTATATGTATGAGCATTTGACATTAGGCTATCGTAAATTGGATAAATTACAAACTGACCCACTAAAAAGTGAAAAATAAAAAACTTTTTAGAAAAAAAAAACAACCGACTTCCAAAAAAAACACTACAAAGTGAAAAATAACTTTAATTTCGGAAGTCGGTGGCAAAAAACTAAAATACAGATCAAAAGCCACCGATTTCCGAAATTAAAGTTATTTTTCACTTTGTAGTGTTTTTTTTGGAAGTCAGTTGTCTAGGTGAAGAGAAGGACATTTTCATAAGTTTGTATACTTATCAAAATCCAAGTAAAAATGTCGTCCCGTTCCCGTACCGCATTTTAAAAACAAGACTATTTAAAGGAAATGAACGTCGGAAAATAATGACTTTCCACCAAGTAAATCTTAAATTAAAATTATCTCACTTTTGAAGAGCATCGGTCTAGTGAAGAGTAATGGCCGATTTCAGGACTTTACTTAATTAATTGTACTTAAGAAACTTTTGACTGATATATATTGTTAGGCCGCGCATTTATGGAATCCTTGATGGTTTTGTTTTGAGTACTTTCAAAGGAATGGATACGAAATTCCTTTGAGTTGGTTGCAGAAGTTGCAAGGCTTTGAAATACTTCGTGTTATTTGAACATAATGTTTGTTTTGTATAATTATGAACAAACATCACGTTCAATAAAAAAAAACCTTTTAATTATTTGTTATAAGTTATCACACTAAATTTTAAGGGAAATACGATATTACAAACGTACCTACTAAGTATAGAATGTTAAACCCAATACAGTAAATGTTAAACCTACCTTTATTTGTAATATGTCTATCGATAAAATTATTTTATATTAATTGTGAAAATTCACGCAGAGGTGACTGAATTGTCACTTCTCATACAAACACGATAATAAAATTAAACACCAAAATAGTAGGTAACTTATCTCTACAAAAGCCAATCCTGAAATCAACGCCATCTAGTGAAAACCCGCGTAATATACCAACAAAACGCCCCAAACACTGCGACCATTGTTCAAATTCTAACATGGATAAAAACAGTAATTGTACCACAGTGTTGTTCGAAGTTTTAATAAAAATAAACTTGTACTCTCATCCTTCCACGGAAGCTATTGAATATGAAATTTTTAAGGAAAAAAAAAACGCCTAAGTTTTTTCATTTCAAACTAGTAACTTTAAATTTCGAAGACGTTCCTGGTTTCTAGAGAATACTTACCAATGTACACCCGTGCTACGTACACATCACAACTATGTTTTACTTGTTATTGAAGTTTGTTAACTTCTGAAAGTGCCGGGAATGTACCTAAAGAAAGGTATTTCATTAACCCTTCGTATAGTAACGTGGATCCACGTGAGGCTCAATGGCTTTTAAATTGTTTCTAATTAATACAAGTGGTTAAGTATTAAAGTCGGTTTTCACTGCTGAACATTGGCAACGAAAATAAAGATTCGCTGGAAACGGTAATAATAATTACACTTTGGCTAAAGTTAAATTTAAGGAATGAAAGGAAGCCACCTGTCACTGGAGAAAATTGATCTTGAAGTATTTATGCGTGCGGAAATGAAACCTGCAATGAGCAGTGCAGTGCTAATACTCTCACCCAGCGCCATTCGCTAACAAGCTATCCAATTTGTGATACACTTTTAGAGTTCCATACGTCCGAATGAAAAAACATTGTGAGTGATCATATAAGGATATGATCACTCATAATGTCTGCCTGTCCGTCTGTCACAGCCAATTTGCTCCGAATCCAATGGACCAATTTTGATACACAGATTTTGTGACCCAAATACAGATGTGTAACACAAATACCTAAATGAATTTTGATTATTGGGGTCTCTTTTGCGAGACAAATAACAAAATAAAAATAAAGTTTTGCAAACTGTACCGTGTGACATATTCAATGAAAGGGTTTACAGTGAAGGCCTCAAATATATATTTTTTTTATAATTTTAAAATAAATTGAGTTATTTAAGAAAATAAATGAAAATTTACTATTCGCCCCTTATCTCCGAAACTACTGAGCGTAAAATTTTGAATAAAAACGGAACAGTTCTACACTTAGATTATGTACAGGAAAACCTGTATGAAAGTCTATGGTCCTAAAATAACATGGTAAATCTCTCAATATTGTGCGTACAAACTTACATTTGCAGTTGGAATGTATATGAATAACAATGTTTTTTTACTGCAATGGTAAGTTTGTTCTTGGGAAAAATTCAT
The DNA here is from genome assembly GCA_963921375.1 of Tiliacea citrago. Lineage (NCBI taxonomy): Eukaryota > Metazoa > Arthropoda > Insecta > Lepidoptera > Noctuidae > Tiliacea > Tiliacea citrago. The sequence goes on from OY992798.1 coordinate 24,266,008, forward strand.
CCCAACTACGGAACCTTTCATTTAACACCACTTATTTCATTTACCATTAAGTTCATCCCAACTACGAAACCCTTCATTGTGCGTGGTCTGACACGTACTTGGCCCGTTTTTTTCTTAATTTCTGAACAATTTACTTTTCATGACTATACGATTTAAAATCTCATTGCCTTGTCCCTCATGGGACAAAAAATACAAAAATGAAAACAAATAAACTTCAATCAGAGCGATAAGAGTCTCATTCCCTAAGGACTTAGAGGTGTACACTGTGCAGTTTAATTTCATTTGTTGGTCAGGCCTCGGGTCAGTCTTGACTTAGTATTTGTGAAAGTTGAACTAAAAGAGGTACGGAAAAACTGTGTGTTGAGTAAATCATTTTGGTGTTGAAATGGCCGGTTGTTTTGGTTGTGTTTTGACTCTGGGAGAAATGTGCCAAGATTTTCACTTGTGAAACAGTGTAGATCGAGATACAACACACGGTCCGTTAGATAAATCTATTATTAGTCTACTCCAAAAAAATACTGAGTACTATGTAAATTCCACCTCTGTTTACAGTCTCCACTCTGTCTTTTTATGAGTTAGCAATATAGTTATTTAATTTGTTGTCAGCGCGCATTTTATTCATTTAAATCATGCAAAGTTTGCAAACTTCTTAAATATTAATGAATAAAGTGTGCTTTTATTTGACTTGAACTTTAAAAGCCAAGTCAAAGGTTGTAGCTAAGTAGAATTTCAAAAGAAAAAGAAGTTATAGATAAAGATAACTGCTTTAGACGCCAGTAAAAGTTGTAAAGAGCTGGAAAGTTAAGAAGAGCACAAAATAGATGGGTAGTTAAAAAGTTAACGTGGTAATACCCTGTGGTAAGATTCTCAACCACTGGGTTTTAATTACACTATGGATAAGTTAAATCAGCGGCACTGTATGATGGCTTTTGTGAGAGCTCACAAGTTATAAAACATCGGGTAGGCTGTATCAGGGACGCAGCCCCAGTTGAGTACGTGAAACATCTTATGCATACTAGGGAGTGTGTAATAAGCACTAGTGCTTGTAGTCTACAGTACAGGCCGTGAAGGGAAATATATTCTTCAGCGTGACGATCATAGATGATGTTAAGTGGACTCACACACTGTCCCGGAGCGATATCCAGACGTTTCGACTTTCGACTCATTCCACATCAGCGTATGCTGTTGAACGTTGCTGATCTCTGACTCTGACGCTCGCGTGTAGTCAAGTGGTTCGATGTGCCTCTTCCACCTCAGCCGTAGATGTGGTGGGGCCTGTCACTGGGCCTTTAAATTCTTACTTCAGTCTTCCCAGTCGATGTGAATGTTAGAATGTTGATATAAATGTTTGTTGGTGAGATATTGCAGCCACGTTTTCACCTTTCCTTTGTGCACCTACCCGCTCAAGTACACAGACTTGTTAATGAGTGACTGCTTAAAATTAACATTTAACGCATGGTCGTCTTCTAACTGACGGGGTAGGGTTGGCACTATATTGTTTACGTCAACTGGAATATTAAATACTTGTCCCTCAATGCCGTATTGTCCTGCATGTCGCAACCGTCGTATCTGCATGTACGGCAACCTTGGGGAGACGAGCCTCTCCTCGATCGGCCCTAGCTTTGGTAGATGGGTACGGTAGGGAGGATATCTAAATCCGTTGCTCCTGCTCATGGCTGGCATCCGTCGAAATTTATTTGCATCCATGCAGTTGCGACAGAATTTAAAATTCGCTGTATTCTCTCCTGGAAATGTTTACTCTAGGTATCGTGACATGGCTGCAGTTGCTGATTCACACGTCATGTCCAAACTCGTTCTCAATAAACACGGACTTGAACCGGGCTGTAACCAAATTTCAGCACTATTGGTAATCAGGCGCACGCGTAATGGGCTCTAACTCTAGCTTCGTACTTGGTGTAGCCTGGCTCCTTCTGGTGGATGTGGCTGAGTTAGTCTCGTTCTCTGCCACCATTGTAGTTACAGATAACAAATAGTGGTGCTCAAGACTTTTTTTCAATCTAACGCGTTCCCCGAGGAGACGAACACGTTCCGCCGGTGTAAAAGCGTGTAAAAGTCGTCGAGGGCCGGAATCTGTCCCGTTTGCTACCCGAGCTCTTGCACGTCAGTTTTGTACGTTAAGTATCGCACGCGGTGGCGCCATAGTAGAACAGTCGTCAAGTTTCTGGAAAACCACACCTTTTTTAACTCTACAACTTCTTATTGTCACAAGTATGAGTTTTATGTATTTCACCTACTATAACGTCGTGAGCTCTATCAAACGCGATCACTCCTGCTCGAATCGATCAATGTACTGTTGTAAATTTAGTTCCGAATGTGTCGTGCTGCGCGCGATTACAACGCCATTTACGCCAGCGACATAATAATATACACTTCCGAGTAATGGCATCTATCTTCTAAATTATGGTAATAATATACCACAATGCCTGTAGATGCTATCTTCTAAAGTAATAAGGGATCTTGCCATAACATATTTTGTTACAAATGGTTTTTGGTTTAAAGGAAGTAGATGCCATACTACCTTGTTGTATGGGCCGCAATATTGACTATATTTATCGAATGGATAAGCTATATTTTGACGTGAAACGTCTTTTATTTCGGTGAGTAGGTCGCTTGCAAAAACAACTTGTAACGAAATATGTTATGATAAGGTATTTTATTTGCATAAAACATGGTATACAAGGTGTTATTAAAAATATTAGATCGAACATTCATGTTTTGCTTAAAACTAAAGCATGCAAACATACCTACTAAAGATACATTATGACATTGATATAATTATATTACATTCATATTAAAAAATCATTTAACTATATAAATTATTATTATTGAGCCATTTATGTAATTTGATTTTAAATAATTTACAATTTAATGTTTTAAATATATTAGGTAATTTAATAGATAGACGTTATACACACATTGCCAGAGAGCTTTTATTTGTATTTCGATTTCGTTTTAGATCGCGCTTTTCCATTGAGCCACAGCGGCCGAAAATCTGAGACAAAATTTGATAATATCAGCATTTTTCTTTAAATAGACATCAAGATGTCAACAAAAACTATTTATTACTACTTCAAAAACCTGATCATCATTGAAAACTTCTTCGGTATCAGTCGGCCCCACCTTTTCGAAGCCCAGAGAACAAGACTCATATGTGACGTCATCGCTATCAGCGTTATCGTCAGTATCACAAGTCTTATCATCGTGAATCTTAACAGTACCAAACTGAGTATTGGATGCCGAATTTTTGAGCTTATTATTTGCACGGAATATTATGGGCTAGTAGTCGGATCGAGATTTCGAAAAGAGATATTTTACGCCATTGAAAGACTTGACAAGAAATGTGTAGTTGATGAAGAATATGGAACCAAACTTCGAGCAAAAACTACAGCAATGATTTTGATACTTCTAACATCAGCTGTCATTGATATAATTGGGCTGAAAATGTTAGGAGTTAATACTGGTTTTGCAGCATTTCTCACTGTGGCATTTGCTGCTCATGATGCGGAAATAGCTTTTGCCTCTTTGTTGATAGAAACTGTTAATCTGAGGCTTAAAAAATTGAAGGACGCTTTGCCGAATTCTGGTTCGAGAACTTATAGGCATATTTTGATTGCTACAGCCCATGTGAGTGAGCAATATACTCCGAGGGTAAGTACTTGTACACCTATTATTTTGTGTTCTGTTCTCTTTAGTAACATCCATACTATATTATTTTAAACTCGAAAGTATCTGTCTGTCTGTTACCTTTTCACGCTTAAACCGCTGGAGAGTTTTTGATAAAATTTAGTAAGGAGATAGATGGCATCCTGGGGAAGGACAAAGGATACTTTTTATACCGGTAGTACGTTTCTGTGAAAGGTTTCCGTAATTTGTTGACATTTGCAATGTTGATGTTTTTAATTTCTTTATTTTACTATTTCAAGAATGTCCGACTCGTCGACTAGTCGATTATTGCCATTTGCTCAAGTTTCATATTACCTTTACTCTTTCAGCTAGTTCGTTTTAGTTAAGTTAGTTTATTTTACTAAGACGCGGTGATCTTCTTCTGCGAAAATGCCATCTAGCAGTAGGAGGCAGTGGAAAGGGAGAGGGAGATTTCGAGTGCTCTCCCGACCCGCAGCAAGCGCACCGGGCATTGGCAGAGGGCAGATAATGCCCACTTCCGGCCCCCCTAAATGGGTCCAAGGACGGCGGATTCGGGGTCGTCCGCAGCATATCGTAGTATCATTCAAGACCTGAGGTGGTGGCGCGTAATGTTCCACGTCGCGGGAGGAGTCAAACACCTCACTCCGCCCGCTTGACCAGATGGAACCCAGAGAATGGGGCTGGCACCAGTCGGGGGCGGCGTTGAAGAGTGCTTTAGTGCCCCCGTAGCCTCCAGTGCAAGTGTGCGACGAAACACGGGGTGGTTGTAGTCAGTAGAAGTCTGACAGACCCCTCCGTCCGCCGCAGGGCGGAGGATATCCATAAGGATTTACACCCCGTTACCAAAAAAAAAACTAAAATCATTTATTATAATACCACCTCACCACCAACAGACTGCAGAGTATTTTTTTTCTTAAATGTGAATAAAATCAGTATTTGTTTATTTGTAAGAATGTAGTTTTACTTAGTATGGTGTTAATATTTTTATAAGTTCTATACATTCTACCACAACAGATGTACAAATATTCAAATGTCATTCTTATCTAATAACCATTAAATTTAAGATTTGTGAGTTACAATAAGTCCATTAAGAATTAATAATATTATTATAAATAAGTAATCGTTCATTTAAAATTAAGTACATGTGATGTTGGATTTTTACAATATTCCATTAATATTCGCCAATGTCATAAAAGCAATTATCCAATAACAAACTCCTCAGCTTTTTCTTGACCATGAGGATGGGAAGTTCCATAAATGAGTTAGGTAACTTGTTAAACACCTGAATGGCATCTCGTAACGTAGGTATACATTCCTCCTAAATATTTGCCATCTACATTTAGGTACATTCCATTCGTATTTTTTATATATTATATTATAATTATTATATACTTAGATAATACATTATCTAAATAAATAGTTAGATAATGTATAAAAAATCTAAATTGTTTATTTGTAGAACATAGGTGAACAAACAAGTACAGATGTCGATATTAATATAATGAACGCTATGTCTTGCCGTCAACGGCGCACAAATATTCAAATTATGATTTTTACTTAAATTATTAATAACTACAACAGATCATTCAAAGTTGATAAATAAAACTAAACTATTAACAATTCAAAATTAATACAAAAAAAAACATTCGTCATTACGTTGAATTATCATAGCAATATTAAGTTAAATCAAATAAATAAAAAACATTAAAAATTAAATTGAATTAGTACAACATTTAAATAACATTTAACAAAAATAAAAATATGTCATTAATTAATAATTTGTCGTCTAGGTACTCATTAAATTAGTAATATGCTTTCCCTTTCTTCTCCTAAAGTTGTTTGTCCGAAAATCATTATCCATAACACGTTAGGTATAAACTTCAGTAACCATAATGTTTCAAAATTCTAAATTTTGTTTTTCATCATTGTTTTTACTTCTAAAACTATTCTGTCATAATATCGACTATCGTACTATAATAATTGTATCTCATCATTTTGCATGAAATAAAGTCATGTGTCCTAAGTATAAATTGTATTAAACATATTTTATTGTGTATTATTCCGAATGAAATAAAAATAAAATCAAAAATCGAATTATCTACAAAAGTGACATCGAAAGACCTCAATATCGAAGTACAGAGTATCGAATGTCTTAAATATCGATATTTATTATTTTTTGTGTTTTCTTCTTCTCCTATTATATCTTATCGACCAAGTGATTATTAGAACATTATAAAAAAATTATAAAAATTAACATTATATTTTTTTTTATTTCAAACGTACAATCAATGGGAAAGCGTCATATACCATCTACTGTTATTGAATAATTTCAGCGGCCGCCAAGCGCCAGATTCCCTCTATTCTTGGTGAATCATTTGGTTTAGAAAAGGTTGTAACAGTATGATATTTCCTCATATTTACTTATTCATTACAGAATTTTGGCTGAAAATGAGTAAATATGAAATATAGGTCAACTGAACGTTGTATAAAAAGAGCATTATACAAATTGAAAATTAACATTAAACAATTTGAATTTAGGACTTATAACTTTAATTGAAACCGGTTTTAAGTCATTTGTATATTATTGAGGGTAATATTTATGACCAACAAATTTAGGGCATATAGTATTTAGAGATTTCAATTTTATGGCATGTGATGTTATGTGACATTAAGTTCGGGCAAATTATGATTCGGACAAATGATGATTAGGACAAAAAAAATATGGAACTTTAGATTATGGATAAAAAAGTTAGGGAGCACAATAGAGAACCGCTTTTATATTTGGTAAATTAGGAACAGCCTTTTTGAAATGGTGTATATCTATACCTTTTTCTCAAACATGCTTGGAAGTTCGAGCATTATTTGGACAACCTTCTTCGAGATAAATCGAAATTGCTGTACTGGCCAAATACATGCGAGCAGCGGCCACCAAAAGTTGTATGAAAATCCATATTTGTCGTAGTTTAGCGGCCAAATAAATAACATAGTAAACTCATACCCCCTTATTACAAAACAAGGTTTATCTTCAGACCCAGGTTTAAAACATGAAGCCATTATGGAATTTCGAACTTTATTCCGACTATGGTAAAGTTCCTAAACACAAAACTGACAACTTAGTACCGAACTAAGTTTTCAGTATAAAGAACGGTATTTCAATCACTGTTAAGTTCTTATTACAAAAACTGGCTGCATGGTTTAAGCCATGTCAAAATATAAATCTTGTTTTGTAATAAGGCGGTTCATATCTATCGTGTAATTTAAATAAGGAACGATCTTTTACTCCGAAACATGGCAACCAAGGAGGTAACTTATCAAAGGTTTTATTTAAATTTCGAAATGGCTTGCAAATAGAAAGCGGTTTATTGAAAAAACAAAAACAAATGAACACATTGCGCGTGAAAAATTATCGTTGTTCGTCATTTAATCTGGAATTTATAAATAATTTACTTTGTTTGAATATCCGCGCATTGTTTGAGAAAAGCACTATACAAGCACCAGGCATTGATGGACTCACGTATGAGTGCCTCGGCTTCGCGTCGGCCCACATTTTCACGTTCGTCCATCAATCCCCCGTTGCAGGCCGCTGCAGTAATGTACTATTATTGGAATGGGTATATTTATCTTGTTATATATTTTGGGGGACATTTCTAAAAAGCATCTATAGCGCCGTTTTGTGTGGAATCGCATATATCTCTTTGTAACGTCGTTTTGATCTTAATGTTTGAAATAAATGCAAGTTTGATTTTACAGATACTGCTGTCTAGTAGATGAATAAACATATTATAATTTGATTTTAATCAATATCCTCTTTCAGCTCCTCATGATGCTAGCAGTAACTCTAATGACAACAATAGCCTACGAATTCATCTTAGTACTCGCCGACTCCGAAACAGTAAGTACAAAACACAAATTATATTTCCTTTTTTAATCTTGTATGAATAATAAAGATTACAAAAGCTTCCCTACATCTCAATGAAGATGCCTTTTTAGAAAAATCCTTAAGTATATTCGTATTAGTACCATAAATCAGAGGATAATGGTTGTGTGTGGCCATTATGTAAGAGAGATGCCAAGTTGAAATTGAAAATCCGCAGTATATTTGTTCAAGTTGTTATGGCTCATGATTATTGTAATAATGCGATGCTGACCTGGAATTAAGATTAATATGTGTAGCAAGACTGTGTCGGAAATATTATGGGGCGATGTTATGCATAGGCAATGAGCTGGCAACTTGTCACTGTTTGAAACGATACATGTCGGTTTGGAAATCAAAGGGTAACAATTGATGAATAAAAACTTGCTTTTGCTATAAAATGTAAGAAATAGTAAACTGTATAAAGTATTATGAATTTATGACTTATCTAACCTGAAACAAAATTACTTTTAAAATATAGGTAGGTTTTACTTCATCCCTAATCCCGTCTTACCAAGGGTTATAGGGTCACCCAGTTGTGGAGGTCAGATAAGCAACTGCCGATCTGACCTCCACAACCCACTGCTCCATTATGAAAAATACTGGTAGTGCTCCTACTTAGCTGCATCCATACTTGGGTAAATAGAAATATGATTTCATCACCAATCCAACTCAGCTGTAATACCTACTATTATAAATGCAAACATTAATCCAAATGCTAAGTTAAGGTTGCGCTAGTCAACGGCTCGAACTCGCGGGTGGGTATGGAAAATATGCTGCTATTTCACCTAAAGTCGTATGAGAAAGTGAAATAGACGATAATTGAATGATGATTTAGAACAAATGCGTAAGATTTCATGAACAGACCTTTGGACGTATATATTTTATGAAAAAACTACTAAATGTATTTATTCAAAATAAAGTTATTTGAAGTCTCAAATAAATTATCTTTATTTTAATAATTTATTTATTTTTATTCTCATCACAATTAATGTTGTTTTGGACTCCTGTCCTAAACAACATGTGCTTAATCAAAAAAATAGGTTTAACATTTGTGAGAGACTGGTGCCCGAAAAAGGCATAAAATATCCGTGTTACGGGTCACCAGGCCCAGCAATACATAAATACGTACATACTAATTTAGATTAATGAAGTAAAAGTATGTGATGAAGTTATCTTAAATTCTAGGAACAGTTAAAAAAAAATCTAGACTGGACATACATATATGTGATTTAAGTGTGCGGTACGGTAACAATTTTGCCATTTTTGATACTCCGGGAGTTATTTATTTACGCGTAAAACTGCGTTAAAATTTGTGTTAGCACACTGTCAAACAGTGGAGTAAACTCCATACGCGACGTTAGTATGGAAGAATGACTGACTAGCGTAACCTTAATAAACAAATGCAGACAGCCGTCTGTATCTGTTTGCTATTGCGCTGCTAAACTAATTAATATCGATCGGCAGAGAGTCGGGAACATACTAATAATTAAATGATACTCACCACATTCACTGGAAAAAAATACACGTTATTGTATGTATACAGTATTGTTTGAGTTCTATGTTATTTTATATCTCAATAGCAGGCTGGATTTTGGATTTATGCCCAATTGATGCCAAAAGGCATGCCCCATATTACATGGGACTTAAACATACTTAATGCCAAAATGCAGGTATGTTTGAAATCTCTGCCTACTACTTCCCGGAATACGAGCATAATTTTCTGCTATTGTATCTGTATTTATTTAATTACGATAACCAACAATTGTTTACACAATACATTTACAATAAATTGCTTCATTAAACATTAATTTATTATAAGTGCAACAATTACTTACAGGCTATCACCACATGCGCCGTTTATAGATGTACGACTTATTATTATTCTCAGAGGATTTTTATTAACATAAAAATATATGAATTGGTAAATCGAGTAGCAAAAATTACTATTATATATTAATAAATTGTTATAAACATAACATGACGTGAATGCTGACGTGTGCTACTTTGACTTGATTGCGGTTTTGCTAAATAAGCTCGACAGACTGCTCTGGTACCCGGTTTGTATTCAACATGGAAATATGACCATGTGTCGAGTTACTGGTCAAACCAGTAACTCAAATGGATGTCCATTCGCCAAAGAAGAACTTGGCGTGTTTTGACCACGCTTTTCTCCCTTCTCAACTCTCCTGCCCGCCACAACCACCACAACTCTCTTCATATCTTCTGTCTCACTTCCAATGTATATGTTCTTTACACTCTAAGAATCTGCGTTCTTCCAAAAATCTTCTCCTACTCTGTGCTTCACATACTTCAGACTTCGTTTATTCTTCCTTTCATATTCAGGCCATTCTTCTTTGGAATCCGCTTCCTCTTGATACGAGTATCAAGACGGCCACCAGTCGGTATGCATGTAAGCGGAAATTGCAGAATTGTTTTCAACATAAATAGCGTAGTCATCTCAATTACCTCTTTCCCTTTAAGTTTTATATGTATAAATATATATATATATATATATATTATATTGTAGGTAAATATTATAGTCAGTATAAATGTATGTGTATTATAAGTTTATAACCTACCAGCTTTTATCCGCGGCTTTGCCCGCGTGGAGGGGGAAATTATCCCACGGAAAAGTCCTGCCGGGATAAAAAGCCAATTTTTTCACACAAATCCGCTCAGCTATATTAGCGTGAAAGCATAATAAACAACAAAAAACAATTTTCAATTTATTATTTAGCCAGGATGTATGTACCTACCTACTTGTTCAGGCCTTGCTCATTATCGAATATTTAAGGTAGGCTAATAATGTTACTAATAACTTTTTTTTTGACTACCCTCGTTATCGGGAAGGGAGGAAAGTCATCGTCAAGCCCTCGATGCTGAGGCAGTTAGTTGGTGGAACTATATGAGAACACTCGTGCGTATTCCGGGTATTACCGGAGTGGAAGTAGTGCTCATCAAGAACGTTTTCTTATGCGTAGTTCATCAAAAGCTCATTTCACCGTGTGAAATTAACGTACAACTATATTTTATGGAAATAATTTGTGATCACCAAGAACGAGAACTGCTGGCGCACGCCTGGACGGGCGGTGGAAGGAAAAGAGGTTAGTGGTGGCATCCTTAGTTTACCAAATTTCTTATGAGCAAGGTTCTTGTGTAATCCCGTTCCAAAAATATAGTCGCAAGTTGAAAAACTAAAGGTCCTTCAAATTATTAATACCAGCACCTAGATTACAACCCCACACTACTTGTGTACCTATTTTATTTATAATTCATTATCTCTCAAACAGAACACCTGTCATCTTATCTCTTCACCACAGTTGGTTGATTGCTCGAGAATGCCTAAGGCATTTAGTCCACCTTTGTAACTTATTGTGTTTGAGAAGTTTAAATAAATAAATAATCCCCGAAATGTTAGCCAAAGGTGTACCTATAGTATATAAACATTATTTTCACCAATTACGTTTTTTATGTTTGCGAAATATAAGTTTCAAATAATAGGGGGCGAGCTTATTGCCATCAACCGGACAAAGATCCAGCTTCCGGGCTGCTACTGAGAAATTCCTGATGGAAAAACCCAATAACACTGTGCATGCTAGGCAGTAGAGCTTGCAGCCCCTACCTACGAGGCATTTAATAAATTATTGTGAACCCATGTAATCAATACTTCATTTTGTTACAGATAATTTACCTATCATTTTACCTAACATGGCGTGAATCAAGATCCATGTATTCTTTATGGATGATGTGTTCTGCTATAGCCAGGACTGGTACTATCTGCAGTGAACTATCTCTGTACTTAGCTGGTAGACTAACACAAGACCAGAGTATCAGTAAAGGTAATCTATATTACAGAGTAGGTAATAACTTATAAGCTGGATATGTATAGTAGACCTTGTAATTTTGTAACCCTAAGGTAAAACGACAAGGTCTATTTGTGACAGTTATATCCTATATAGTTTCCACCTAAGCTAAGTTTTATTCACTGGAAGTTGTTGTCAAAGAGCAGTGGTGGCCCAATGAGCAGTGGTGGCTAAGTGAGCAGTGGTGGCCCAATGAGCAGTGGTGGCTAAGTGAGCAGTGGTGGCCCAATGAGCAGTGGTGGCTAAGTGAGCAGTGGTGGCCCAATGAGCAGTGGTGGCTAAGTGAGCAGTGGTGGCCCAATGAGCAGTGGTGGCTAAGTGAGCAGTGGTGGCCCAATGAGCAGTGGTGGCTAAGTGAGCAGTGGTGGCCCAATGAGCAGTGGTGGCTAAGTGAGCAGTGGTGGCCCAATGAGCAGTGGTGGCTAAGTGAGCAGTGGTGGCCCAGTGAGCAGTGATGGCCCAGCGAGCAGTGGTGGCCCAGCGAGCAGTGGTGGCCCAGTGAGCAGTGGTGGCCCAGTGGTAACGGCCGGGACTTGCGTGTTGTAGGTCCAAGGTTTCAACCCAGCCAGGCTGTTTACTTTGTGTAAATTATTTCATCACCACTGCTATCAAAACGATGATAGAAAACATCGTGAGGAAACCGGCATTGCATTTTGCAACCAAAAATTCGAAAACATAATGACATCTATCAATCCGCACTGGGCCCGCGCGGTAGATTACGACCCACTCCGTCTCACCGAAAGGAGGCTTGTGTCCCAGCAGTGTGAACATTATTGGCTGTATAAGTGACGTTGTCAAAATTGGTTAAAAAATACAAGTTCGACACCACCCACGAGAATACTGAATCTAGCTTACGGCTTAATGGTGACGAGTAAGTGCTTATAAGTTATGTAGTATTTAAAGAGTCAGTGAATACGTAAGCTTTTAGTGTTAGATTTTAAATTTATAAACCTTTCATCGATTGGAATATTAGTCCTTGGGTTGTGAGTAAGTAATCATTGTTTCTTCTTTGTATGATATAAAGAACGAAAGAAAGAAATAAGAGATATTGGTGTGGTTCAGTAAGGTACCTTGGAATTGCTTTACCACTTTTATCAACAGTTCCCGGTGAATTGATAGAAAGGAAGAAAGAAAATATGTTTATTTGCGGTAAACATGACGCATAGAAAAAACACAAACATGAAAGAACAAGTTGGGGGAAAATATGCATCACACCCACGCAAATCTACCATCGCTCAGTATATTGCTGCGACTATATGTGAGACAGAGCCCCAGCGCTGGTTTTCAGCGACAGCCGGCGTTGACGTGATGACGTCAACCGGTGCAGCATATAATGAGATAAAAAATCAGCAAAGTGCTTGTCGGACCACACACAAAGAAGGGTTCTGTAGTGTGGATTAATTTATCCTATGAACAAACTTAACATTGTAGTTAAAAAAACATGTTCCCTCAAACATTCCAACCGCAAATGTAAGTTATGATATGTCACACGGTACAGTTTCCAAAACTTTTTTTTTTTCTAATTTGGCCCTTAAAAGTGACTCCCATAATTAAAATTGATTTATTTTCGTTACACGTCCGTGTTTGGGTCACAGAAGTTCATATGTGTACCAAATTTCAACTTAATCGGTCCAGTAGATTCGGACAGGCAGATACACGAGTGATCGTATAAGGGTTCCGTTTTTTTATTTTGAGGTAAAGAACCCTAAAAAATAACAAAATAAAAAACCGAGACCGAACCGAATGAAACTTCAATAAGGTTGGTACTATCTAACTGTCACATAGTCAAATAGATTTTGATAATAACGTGCAAGTACATATATAAGCGGCCTGCCCAAAAAATTTCTTTGTTGATGTTCGTTGAATCGTTGAGCTCTTTATGTTCTGAGTTGAGCTGTACGACTACTGACAAATGCGTGCACTGACTGGACAGGTCCCCTCAATCTGTGTGGTTCTCTCATTAAAAGATCATTTCAGGCACCAATCTACATGATCTTCACTTGATTTGACCAAGATTATGTCTGGACTTTAAAAAAGACTGTGACCTCTGAGTTTGTTTCAGCCTTTCTTCTAAGAGTAGTCAGATAGAAAACGCCGACCGCATGTCGTTTGTAAAATAAGATTGAGGTGTAGAAGTGTTTGTACAAACCTACTTACAGAAATAAATCATTTATCATTTAATTACGAGGTCGACCATATATCGAGGTATAGTCGAGGTATACCATCACGAGATAAAAAGTTTAATTCAGTCCAGACTTTATTATAGGAACGTAACATAATTATTTCATGATAATTTCAGAAAAGAACCTAAGCCAATACAAGATGGTCCGGCGGTGGTATTCCATAGTAACATCCCAACAGCCTCAATACGTCAGTGGCTCCATCCTATCCATCGGCCTCAGCACACCAATACTTGTGCTCGATCTGAGCATCAATTATATGCTGATTATGGTTCAGGTAAATATACCAACATATGCACATTGCCCGTAGAACGGATGGCCGATGTTGCCGAAAGTTTCTGGAGCCTCCTCAGCCCTGGAACGCCTCACAAAAGATGGACCGATGACCTGGTGAAGTCCAGCCAGTTTACCTGCATATAAAAGAGTAAATTAATTCAAATAATTCATCATCCTATTGGGGTCAGCTTCCAGTCTAACCAGATTTAGCTGAATATTACTATTGACCTCCACTGACATACTGTAATACTGGTTGCCAGACTTTAAGGCTTTTAAAGTTCGGAATATTCGTAAGGACTGTCAAAGATCTAAGAAACAGCTGACTGTTTCTTAGATCTTAGACAGTCCTTACGAATTAGTAACGCGCAAAATTAGTCATTATCGAAAGTATAAATAATAGAGCGGAAATAGCCCATCTTCTGTACTCCGTGGGTGTTGTAAAAGGTTCTGATTATATCAAGAAGATTCGGAAGATTAAGTAGTCTATAATAGGTATCTACAAGAAATATCTGTTTGTAGATAAAATAATGTAGGTTAGTAAACTGTTACTTTTTTAGAATGATTTAATCAATATTCTTTCATTGTTACAGATGTATCTTGCTTACAAATAAATCTTATACCAAGTATAAGGAAAAATATATTTAATATGAAGAAATGTTTAGTAAAAAATCAATAGACTGTGAAAGCGGGAAGAATCTTCTAAATTCATGACAATAATGTAGGTAAGGCGAAATGTGGAGGAACTTGATTTAAATTACATAATGACGAAAGCATTATCATTGTGCTGCATTATGGAATAAGATCGAGAAAATAGAATAAGACAGAAAACTAAATGATGAATTTCTCAGTCCTCATTCATTGTCATTGTTACAGCTGTTTGAATTTAACCCCAGTGCATCGTTTTTTTTTAATTATTTAAGAGTCATTAAAAAACGTTAAACGAGGGACATGCTTTAATTAAGCGACTTTTACCATGTGACCAACCATGAAATTGCGAATAAAACCTGCTCCATAAATTAATGTTCGCGTAACTCGACAAAATGTAGGAAACAGCTATTTGGTTTTCATATTCCAGAGGTGGTCCGATAGTAAAGTCGATAATTTTTTTGAGTACGACACTCCTTAGTAAGTCCCTCATTTAATCTAATACTCTGTATAATTATTCATATGAAATTTTAAATACCTCATTATAGCGAAACCAATGCATAAAAATAATAATGAATTATGTTTGATAAGTAAAATGAATTGAACGAATGACGTAACCAGTTAATCTTCAAAGCGAGTACTGCGTCGTTCAGTACCGGTAATTGGTACGAGGGATGAATTCTAGGAACTTGCTAGATCGGATGAACTGGTGGTATACTGTAAACCGTTGAAATCCTTTAGTCAACGTTTTAAGTACCAACTTTTTAATTAACAGTAAAAATATAAATTTTTCACCTGAAAATAATTTTTATTTCTAGAAAATTGTTTCGTGCGTCACAAAATGTGTTCATTCCTGCCACAGTACCAAACTTCTCTGCAGCACCAAATATAATAAGTTTAGATACAAAAGTACTAGTACTAGTTGCTACGTAATTGCTACGGCGTAGCGGAAGTCACCGCTACGCCGTAGCAGTCGTAGTTTTGTACGTGTAGTTTTTGTTTGAGGATTTTTGGTTTATGTTTACCTTTATTTTAGTTAAAGTAGTGTTATACGCTAGTTACGTTTTATTTTTTAGTTGCATGTAATTAAAAACAAATTCACAATAACAAATTCATGAAAAATAAAAATGCTTTAAAAAATCTTTCATCGTTGGAGGACATATTTATACATTCTATGTGAGTACCATGCTGGGAATCTGAATATCGGTCATCGGACGTTGGTTGACAAAAAATACGGATCTTTTTTTATAGAAACTAGCCTCTATTATGTAACGACGCATTCAGCTCTTCATTGGTAGTCACATTGCACCAGCACTCTACCGAATAACTTCTAAAAAAATGTTGTAAACTTCAACCTACATTTTTCAATAGGTATCACAGAATCAAAAGTCTGTGCGTAAAACAATACCTATCAAAGGAAAATACCCAAAAATGTATCGGCAAAAACCCAGAGTCGCTACAAAAAACTTATGTGGGGTAAAATAATTAGGCATTAATAAATCGTAAGTAACAAATATGAAATTACTTTCTTTAAAAATTATTCCCATGATTGGCTACGTACTGTTTTATTTTTGATAATAGGTAATGATTTTCTTGCTTTCTTCATGTAAATAAAGTTGGTTTACTACTGCTGACTAACTTTATTTACACTATATTTACTACTACTTTATTTGCTATATACTATAGTATATAAAAATATACATGTGAAAAAAAGCGTACTCTCTGTTATATATTATCGTGATCAACTAAGAATCTGGAAAACTATCTGGTTGCTTTTACAACTTCCCAACGTACGAAGATAGACGTCTCTTTTCACAGCCTTCTTGTCACACTCATGACGTGCAGCTGCCGACTATTTGTTTTACCAGTTTATGTGTTCATATATTTTGCACGTGTTTCTGTGACAAATAAAATTATATTTCTTTCTTTCTTTTCTTTTCTTTCTTTTAAAATAGTTTGTGATGCACCTTGTCTGGGTGGGGTTCTCGATATGCATTACTGAGGGCTGTTGCGATTCTAAACTTACTAATTGCATTCGTCGCAATTTTGTTGAAATATGTGTTATTAGCACTCTCAGTGCTTAATTAACTTTCGTTAGGTTGTTTGGATGGTGAAATATGTGCATTTTATTAGTGTACACTACCTTTTTTTGACCACAGGAAACACCTGACACAGGAAGCTTGCATTGTTGCCGATTTGTGCACGATATGGTGTTTCTGGTGATTATATTGAGATAAACTAATTTCTCATTTTTTATCTTCCATTTATACTTTTTTTTTTTTTTTTTTTGGGTTGGAAATTATCAAATAACTTCTCCCGCTCTGGGCGGAGCGGGAGGGCGTGTCAGACTTTTACTGACTAAAACCCACCCGTGTTCCTTCCGTTGCCTGTGTGCCAGGGCCACGATATCCCTTTCGGACAAACTCGCAACCCCGGCAGGCATTGGTCCTATCGGACCCCGTCAATTGGTGCTGACATCTCTTTGAGGCGCGCGTGGAACACAACGCGCCGTCGACCCGGGCCTGGTCCTTATCGGACGGCGAGCTACCCATCGCTCACCGTCCGCAGGCCCGCGCCTACGGTGGCCGGAAATCGGCTTGCGACTCCCGACGCCCGGGGCGTCTCCTGCGGCGACTAAGGGCGCGAGGGCGCGAACCTTGTCTCACCCTCACGCGTTCCGCCTCCTTCTTCGCTAGCATAACTGCTTCGGAGAAGGAGGTGACGGCCTCCCATGCACTCTCGCTCCGAACCATGGCCTGAACCAGGGCCGGACGCGAGAGATCGCCGCCGCCGATCGCCTCCGTGAGGACACGGCGGTGCTCCGCCCAAGCTGGGCAGACCTCCACCGTATGCTCCACCGTGTCCTCCGGGCGATCCACACAGTGGTGACACCCGGGCGTTTCCTCCCGCTTTATCCTGAACAGGAACCTCCCGAAACAACCGTGAAACGGAGTTTCACCCCGGCGTTTCGCCTCCTCGCGCCACTCCCAGATGTGCGCGAGGACTTTTGCCTCCAGATCCCATGGCGGCAGTCCGGCAAGGAGGCTCGCCGCCTCACGGGAGACCGTGCGGTAACCCCGTACCAGCCTGATGGCCATGACCCTCTGGGACGCGTTCAACCGCTGTGCTGGTCGTAGCCTTAAAGAACGCGCCCACACCGGTGCCCCGTAAAGGGCCATGGACCGCACGACCGCCGCGTAGAGCCTCCGGTAGGAGGCGTTTGGACCCCCTAGATTGGGCAGGAGCCGCTTCAAAGCAGCCCCGGCCCGCTCCAGTCTGGGAGCCAAACGTCGAAAATGCTCCACGAAGTTCCACCGGCTGTCGAGGACGAGTCCCAGGTACTTCATCGTCGACTCGACGTCGATGTGAACCCCTCCTGCCGTTATCTGGGAACCCGACAGTGGCGCGTTCCGAGGACCATAAAAGCACATGGCCTCGGACTTGTGCAATGCCACCTCGAGTCCCAATTGCCGGATCCTATCGACGATTGTCGCAACCCCACGTGCCGCAAGTTCGGCCGCCGCCTGATGCGAACTCCCTTGTGCCAGGACTAGCGTGTCGTCAGCGTAGCAGACTACGCTGACGCCACTAGGGAGGTCGGCGCGCAGCACCCAGTCGTACCCGATGTCCCACAGATGCGGCCCCAGGACCGATCCCTGTGGGACACCGCACGACATCTCTCGCCGGTTCCACTCTCCTTGGTGACCGGGGTAGATGACGGCCCTGTCCGTCAAATAGGCCTCGACCACGCGACAGAGGTAGGTCGGCATCCGGTGATACCGAAGTGCCTCCCCAATGCAACTCCAGGGCAGGGTATTAAAGGCATTGGCGATGTCAAGAGACACCGCCAAGACAACCCCACCCCGGGCAACAGCATCCCCCGTCGTGAGGGCTCGAACGCGCATGATGGCATCCACCGTAGAGCGCCCCTTGCGGAAACCAAACTGGCTCTCCGCCAAATCCGGCCCCACCCACACCAGCCGCCCGACAAGGCGGTCTGCAATTACTCTTTCAAAGAGCTTGCCCACCTCGTCGAGCAGCACAATGGGCCGATAAGCGGACGGAGAGTCCGCCGGGCGCCCTGGCTTCTTTATGAGGACCAGTTTCCCCGTCTTCCAACGAAGTGGGAACTGGCCCCTCTCCAAGCATGCGCTTAGGAGCCCCCTTAGTCGAGGCCCGAGAGCCTCTAAGGCCAGAACCCAGGCTTTTCCAGGCAAGCCATCGGGTCCTGGGGCGGTTTTCTTGGCATTCAGCCTACGTACCGCCACTCTCAGATCTACCTCGGTCACCTCTGGAGCATCGTCGTCGTCGGTGTGGTCCGCATCTGGCACTGCAGGAGGCGGAGCCATGGGCGGGGGAGTATGTTCCCCTCGCGAAGGGAACAGAGCGCTCACCACGTCCTTCACGAGCTGGGGCCGGAGACTCTGCGTCAGCGGGGGAGCCCATGGGCGGAGTTTATCTCGCACCCATTTGTAGGGGCGTCCCCACGGGTCTCTGTTGAGAGTCTCCAGCGTCTCCTCGCGGGCCAGTCCTCTGACCCGCTGGATCTCCGCTCGGAGGGCAGTCTTCGCCACTCTGTACCCTTCGTATAGCTCCGCCTGAATGACTTCCGTATCCGGAGGGCGGATACGGAGCCTGCGGTGCCTGGAGTACCGGTGGCGCGCAGCAACGCACGCCTCGCGTAAAGCGGTCAGCTCACGCGACCACCAGTACACCTGGCGCCGAGCACGTCCGGGCTGGACCCGGGGCATTGCCACGTCACATATTTCGGACATGGCCTCCCGGAACCACTCCGCCTCGTCGTTGATGTCGGCAGGCCTGTCTGGTGATGACACCTAGGCCTGCACGATCGAGGCTTCCAGGAGGAGCTCCCGGTCCAGCTGCTTCAGCGCCCACCGCGGACCACTCGGGGTCCGTCGGACCAGCGCGCCTGAGGTCTGGGCGGAGACGTTAAACCGGATGTATCGGTGATCGGAATACGTCTCCACCCCCTCCATGACGCGCCAGTCGAACACACGCAGCGACAGAGCGGGGCTGGCGAACGAGATGTCCACCACTGATTCACCCCGCATCCGCACACACGTGGGGACAGAACCCCGGTTTAGGACGACCAGGCCTGTCTCCAGGGCCCAGTCCTCCACCATCCTGCCCCTCGCGTCCGTATACCGGGAACCCCAAGCCACGTTTTTGGCATTGAAGTCCCCGAGGACGAACACGGGGAGGGGATGGTACCCGACGACGACGACTTTCAGCTCCCCAAGGGAGTTGTGGAACTCGGCGAGAGTTCGGTTCGGGGAGAAGTAAACTCCTACCACGACAATCTCCCCGAACCGTGCTGCCACGCAACCCTGTCCCCTCTTGACGGCCTCGAGGGACGAGGTACCGGCGGCGGCTGACGAAATTAGGGTCACTGAGCCGCTCAGGTCCACCACCCAGTCATCCCTGGGCGGGACAAAGTACGGCTCAGCGACCACGGCGATGTTAATCGACCACTGCGCCATGCTCTGGAGCAACAGATCCTGAGCGGTGGCGCATTCCATTTATACTACGAGTATCGTACATAGAAGTTTTTACTCGTCAATTCCCAGTGTCACTTCTAGGTGACGGAGACGTGACGGTATTTAATATAGTTAAAAACAAATATATTACTACTAAAAACTCAATACTTAGTAGAATTTGTGATTTTATTTTTGGCAACACTGAAGTTATGATAACTGTCAAATTAATTCAATTATTTCAAACGGTCTTTTGATTTTCACGCTCATAAATATGTGTTTTGTGGAATTTACATTGTTGTAAAAATGTCTAAATTGTTAGTACTGTAATAAGTTCTTATTGTAAATTTTATTGTCGAATAATCAAAATAAATAATCGAGTTATCACGTGTCACCGGGTACACTGGGTAGTATTTTAACTAGATTGCTGTTCGAGCTGGGTGCATAATAACCTCTTTATCTTTAGGTTGATGATGAGCGAGATAGTGGAAGTATTAGAAGCTGGAGACGACTCTGGTGACATCATATTGTTTCCTCCTGAGGATGGTCAGGTCACTGATGAAGTTAGTGGGGACGAAAATTAGGCCAATTTCATTCACCTTCCTGATCGAATGTTAAGTAGGTAGAAGTGCAGGCCAGGCCTGTCGATATAAATACTCAAAATGATAGAGGAAATGAATCTGAAGAAGAACAAGAAGAAATTCAAGACCCAGCTCGAAAGAAAAAAATAAAATATAGAATTTACAGTAAACAAACTACCGAATAGTACATCTATTTTTTTTCTTGTGGAAAAGGTGATTGTGAAAAGGACATTCTAGGCACCTTTGAAGAGGAAATGAGTGTCACCGAGTATTTTGAATTATTATATTGTCATATTATATAGCAGATATGAGCAACGTGTACGCCTTTCAGAGTAATCATACTTTGAATGTAACAGTTGAAGAAATTAAGTTTTATTTTGCGATATTGTTACTGACCGGATATTTAACACCAAAATATATGAGAATGTTATGGGAAAAAGGTAGACACTCACAATGAACTGGTATCTTCCACCACGAGACAAACTGTTTCTTTGAAATACAGCAGTATCTACATATAAATATATTTATTTATTTATAAGTTTATTTCAGAACATAATGCCATATAAAATTGTTAGTAAAGCTTAAAAATATGTTAGTACTTATACCTACTTATTCAATCAAATTAATATATTTCCCTTACGTTAAAAAAGACACCACCAGAACTGTGTACTTTATTCCAATGCCCCACAATAATAGGACACCCAACCCATTCCGTTATTGTCTTTAGAACGTCGTTGGTGCTGCCCCGCACATGACGCATCAGGGAGGCCACTCTTGCGCACTTTTGCTGCAGTCGGTGTTGGCCTCCGCAAACATCCCTGATGCACTACAGTGTCGAGGTAAACCCATCAGCATTCTAAACCCATTATTGTAGAGGATCCGTTGGGCACTGAAAGCCTTCTGCGTATAGCGGACCCACAGGCTGCAGGTGTACGCCTTAAAAGAGAGTAATTAAAAAAAATTGTGTACCTTGCAAACCTGTGTGCCAGCATATTGCATCTCACTGCCAATGTCCTACGTTCCCTCTCAATGTCCAAATCAAATGAAAATGGCATGGTAGTTTTATTGCCCGTCTTAAACGAGTTATTACAAAATAGCTTTGGAATGAAAGAGTCGACGCTGGGTTAGTTGGGCATTCTCCTTTTACAGTCGTTCATTTTTTTATAAGATACCAATACCTATATCTAACATAGTTTGTATGTTCTAGATAGCCCGTTAAAAAGTTGTTGGTATCTTCTCCACTTAATAAAAATCATAATATCAATGACAGACATAGCACATTCTTATGCGCTTGGTCTAGCAGCATGACGTTTTATGCAACTGGTCCTTATACAATATGTAACAAAAACCCTGTTGTTCCTTTTAGGAACGTATACATTTACCTACGAGCACAACAATGATGAAATTATAATTTTAAAAAAATCAACATTGGCTAGTGGAGAGGTCAAAATCAAATAACTATTAAAAACGACACATTCAAAAAAATGTTTGGAGTATCTGATTTTACAAGTATATCTTTATTTCGCTAAATAGCCTACGAGCTCGGCGGCTTTCTTTGATGCGACAGAAGATGCCGCCAAAACTTACCGCGGCCGGCGCACGTGCCCCGCGGGTCAGTACTACCCCACGTGCCTACCTACCCCTTTACCCCGCCACCCGCCGCCCTGCGAATCACTTCCTTAGTCTCCCGCGCAGCTTACTTCCGAACGGATGTTATTGTTGAGTTTGACCTACGTAGTGAGTGAGTGACTTGTGTTTTTTTACGTTAACGTTAACCATGTCTTATTCTAACGTAGAATATTTTAACATGTTGATGTGTCTTGGGAAATGTGACTGCAATTATGCAGAAGCACGCAGACTCTACCAAGAACGTTTTGCGAGTCTACCATTACCGTCGGCGATGGCATTCCAACGTTTGCACATACGTACGTACAATACCGGCAGTGTGCACGGACGAGACCAACATCGAGCTGACGCAGGCAGGCCGAGGACTCAAGACAGTGACATCGAGGAGCAAGTCCTGGATTTGTTTGAGCACGATCCAACGCGAAGTACGCGCTCAGTGGGACGAGAACTAGGAGTAAACCATATGCGCGTTTGGAGAGTACTCAAAGAAGATGGCCAGCACCCATTTCACTATCGTCGCGTCCAATCACTACTTCCCTCCGACTATGAGCCAAGAATAGAATACAGTAGATGGGTACTCGACAAGATCGAACAAGATAGTGATTTCTTGAATTGGATACTGTTCACCGACGAGTGCTCATTTGTTAGAACAGGTGTATTCAATTCGCACAATGAGCACGTGTGGTCGATCACAAACCCGCATGCTATTAAATCAAGTCACTTCCAGCATCGGTGGAGGATTAATGTTTGGGCTGGAATTATTGGTGACAAAATTATTGGACCTTGTTTTTTAGACCAAACAATGAGCGGCGCCAACTATCTTCGTTTCCTGCAAGAACAGCTGAGTGATGAACTTGAGGAATTAGGGCTCCATATCGTGCGACGTATGTGGTTTCAACATGACGGCGCGCCGCCACCCTTCTCCCGCCTTGTGAGAAGCTATTTAGATGTTGAATACGGAGAGAGATGGATTGGTCGCGGTGGACCCATCAATTGGCCCGCAAGATCACCTGATCTGACGCCATTAGATTTTTTCCTCTGGGGCACTGTTAAGCAACAGGTGTTCAAAAAATCGTGTGATACGGAGGTCGAAATGCGTTCACGCATAGTAGCAGCATTTGACCACATCAAGTCCGATACGTCCGTTCTGCGAAGTGTACGTGAAAATATGATTAGGCGTTGCAACAAATGTGTCGAGGTACAAGGTGGTCATATTGAACAGCATCTCCGTGGCCGTCAAGTAGACATCATAATAAATTAAGTAGGTACCTACATAAGGTTTTATGTGACAGACGCGGTGACTTTTTTTTCTTTTTATGTAAAAGTGTTAAAATAATGTAGTTTTAACATTATCAATTGTGCTTGTGCAAATACCGTGTAAACCAACATTTTCAAAGATTCATTCGTGTTCAGTGATAAACAACAGCTGACAAGGTCGCGAACTTGTGCAGAAAAATAGGTAGAGCGGCGCGGGTGCACGGGCGCAGCGGCACCGATCAAAGAGAGTGGCGGGAATGTTCTACCTATTTTCTGATTTCGCGGCATCGCTTTCATGCAGAATTGCAGAGGTAAGAAATCAGTTAAACATTTCAAATATTAATAATTAAATATTTATTTTAATTATTTTTGTTGAACAGTTTTTTATAAATGACTTGCTTTATTACGTATGTATACCGATTCTTAAAACGTAGGTAGAAGGAACAACAGGGTTTTTGTTACATATTGTATAACGAAGGTGAGTAAAAAATATTTTTTTGAAAATTCGTAATTTTTGCTTATGAAAAATCCCAACAGCTTGTTGTGCAAACTCAAACTCAAAGCATTTATTTCAATTAAACCATTTACAGGCACTTTTGAATTGTCAACAAGTCGGTCAGTTACAAATATGAAGCTAGTTGCCCATTCCAAATAGTAGGTTCCTATGGAGAAGAACGGGCAAGAAACTCCACAGACACTCTTTTAAAATAAAATATTTGATACAAAGTATTGGTTACATCATTCTTATTGAAAATATACATGTGAGAACGATGCAAAACGTCAGAAGCGTCCGTGATAAAAAAAAACAATTCAAAACTAAAATAATTAAAAATAAGCCGTGGCAGCTAAGAGATGACCAGTCCCAACTGACAGCGCCCGTTCACGAACATGACGCATGGATCAGCACCATTCAGCTCAACCATTTTGAAGGGAGCTAAATGATCCAACACACACGCCACCATCAGCGAGACATCTGAGTGAGCATGACATACTCTCAGCTGCCAGGACATATTCAAGTCAATGAAAGACATATTACCCGGTAAATGGTAGCTCTATTGTACATAGTACTCACACCTGTGTTATGCAATTATATAATACAAAGGTGATTGAGTTTATACAATGAAAAGATAGTCTTACAATCTTCAGCAGCTCCAACAGTATTTTCAAATGTTATTCAATTAGTTGACGTTGTGGAGCAGGACCAGCATTGAGCCAAGCATTTCTATCAGCGATGTAATCCCCCAGCGCCTGCTTGCATAGTGTGCGTTTTATACAAGATTTGAATTTCGTCTCATTCAGTTGAAGTATGTGGGGAGGAATTTTATTATAACATTTTAAACAGTACCCTATGAAAGATGAGTCTACTTTAGCCAGTCTGAAACCTGGTTGAGCTAATAGATCCCTACCTCTAGTACTATAATTATGTCTTTCGCCTCTTTTACTAAAAAGATGTAAATTTTTTCTTACGTACATGATGTTTTCATAGATATATTGACAAGACACCGTCATGATGTTAATATTCTTAAACAGTTCCCTAAGAGAATCGCGCCTGCGGAGATTATATATGGCTCTGATGGCTCTTTTCTGCAGAATAAAAATAGACTCGATGTCTGCAGCCCGTCCCCAAAGTAAAATACCGTAAGACATGATACTATGAAAGTAACTAAAATAGACTAGCCTCGCGGTATCTACATCAGTAAATTGACGGATTTTTCTGACAGCATATGCTGCTGAACTTAGCCGTCCTGCAAGAGATGTTAAATGAGGACCCCATTGAAGCCTAGAGTCGAGCGTGATCCCCAGGAAAACAGTTTTATCTACGAATTCTAGTTTCTCTTGATTGAATACTATCTCATAATCACTACTTTTTACATTTGGTAAAGAAAATCGTATGCACTTAGTTTTTTTTCCATTTAATACTAAATTATTGGCAGTGAACCAATTTTGGACCTGCAGTAGGGCGTTATTTACGTCGTCATAATTTGTAGCACGTCTATCTACCTTAAAAATCAAGGAAGTATCGTCAGCAAATAACACCTTTTGTGGTTGATTTTTTAATAAATGGAGAAGATCATTTATATACGCTAAAAAGAGGAAAAGACCCAATATCGAGCCTTGAGGAACACCATTTTTACTTTTAAACCGAGTGAATTGATACCAATTATTTGAACTAGCTGTTGTCTATCGTTTAAATAAGATTTTACTAAACTAAGCGCAAGTTTCCCAAGTCCGTAATGCTCAAGCTTCAAGAGTAAGGTTTCGTGATCGACGCAATCAAATGCCTTGGAAAGGTCACAAAAGATTCCTATGGCGTCTTGGGCCTCTTCCCACGCCTTAAAAATGTGTCTTAATAAGGTTACACCGGCGTCGGTCGTACAACGTCCTTTGGTGAAACCATACTATTGATCGTGAAGGATTTTATTCGCGTTGAAATGATTGAGCATTTGATTAAGCATGACCTTTTCAAACACCTTGCTGAAAACCGGCAAAACGGATACGGGTCTATAATTATTTGTGTCTTTACTGTCTCCGGATTTGAAAAGTGGTATTACCTTACTGTATTTCATTAAATCCGGGAAGACTCCTTGATCCACACACAAATTAAATATTAAGGCTAAGTAAGGCGCTATAGTCTCAATTATTGAGGTACAGACTTTAATGGACATTCCCCAAAGATCTTTGGACAATTTGATCTTGATTTGCTTAAAATCTTTTAATACTATTATGGGGTTAATATGCTTAAAGTTAAATTCATTCGGGCAGGCTGCAACGTTCGCCCTTACAGAGTCAAAAGCGAGCAAGGGCGAGGAATTTAAGGTTTCAGTAGTTTTAAGTGGGATACTGGTAAAGAAATTTACAAACTCTTGAGCAACTTGTTTGCTATCGCAAATTAGTCCACATGACGTCTCCAGTGCGTAATCAGAATCATGCTTTTTGTTCCTATTCGTTTCATTATTGATAATTTTCCAAACCGTCTTTATTTTATTGTCTGCTGATTTAACCTTGTTGCTAATGTATAAGGCTTTAGCGGCCTTGCAAGTGTTTTCAAAAGTTTCCGTGTTTATATAAGGCTTAAGGACATACAGCTCGAAAAGTCTTTCCCTACTTTTCCTGAGTTCTTTAGTTGCCCAGTCACTAAATAAAAACCTAGGGCTAATAGTTTTAGTGTTCTTCTTAAAATAATTATTGAATTCGCTTTGGACTACCGAAAAGAATTCTTTATACAAAATGACAACATTGTTCATTGTAAGGTTCATAACACTTAACTTACAAATTAAAGTGCTGTTAAATTTATTTAAATTAACAGATGTTATTGGTCTGAATTGTATCTGCACCTGCTGTATTGGTATGTTGGACTCAAAAGTTACGGTTTGACCGCTGTGATCAGAAGGGAGATAATTAATTATAGCTTTATCTAAATAGTCGCAGCAACAAAAAACATTATCAATACATTTAGCAGTAGTCGTAGTTATTCGGGTTGGTTCTACAAACACATTTGACAAATTAAATGATTCAAACAAATTTAACAATCTACTGGTATTTTAATTATTTTCTAAAATATTAATGTTAAAGTCACCACAGATAATTACTGATTTATTCCCAGTTACAAGTTTTGCCAAAACATCTTCCATAACAGACTCAAATATAGAGTAGTTTTGATAGTTTGGGGGTCTGTAAACGCACGCTATAACATGCCTATCTAGCTCAACACAAGACAGTTCAATGCTATGTTCAACCGACAAAGCAACTATGCCTTTACGAGTTTTTGATTTAATACAACTTCTAATTAAGATCAGTGAACCACCACGCAGCATTGATTTCCGGTTAAAACAACTGGCCACACTATAATTCTCATAATTAATTAACATTTCATAATCTTTTAACCAATTCTCAGTTAAACAAATAATGTCAAACATTGTTTTTTCTAAAAACAATTCGATTTCCAATTGTTTGGAAGAAAAACCTTGAATATTTTGATGAGATAATTTCAAGGATTTCTGCTTAGCCCCTTTTCTACAGTTAACAATGTTTATGCTAGAAAATACCATTTTGTTATTAAGTGTAACTAAACTGTTAGTGGTACCTTCTGTTGTCTTACAAACTAGTTTAAATTATTTGAACTAACCACCTTAACATTAGTACTATTACTAATTGTGGTACTAAATAAAGATTTCGACATATTAGTTATGTCTGGGTTAATATTAAAAGCTAATAGCCTAGCTATTTGACGTCTAAAACTAATAGGCAGATACACAGTATCCCTAGTCGACCTTAGCTTATCAACAAAAATGTTGGTGTCAAAAAATATAAACTTGTCACTATGATGACTAACTAAGAAATGCATGTAATTATTTAACATATGAATGTAGCAGTTTTGCCTGTTTGACAAGTGCTCAAAGTACGGAAAAGCACACAAAATTATTTTCTTACAATTTACCTTCAAAAGTTCGGTCACACTATCAGTGATATCATCTTTTTTAACATTAAAACTATTACCTATTAGTACAGTAATAATGGCGTTAGGATCATATTCATTCCTAGTTATTGAATACATTATTTGTTTGTAGGAAGTCTGAGGCATGCAATAGTTTAGAGAAGAATGACTCAGGTTGTTGCTAAGTAATTTTCCTTGCAAAGTTTTTATTTCCGATTGAATTGGATTTGACCTAGAAAGATGATCTGAAACGCAAACAATAATGATCCCTAAGGACCAGAAGCTATTATGTAAACCAATAAATAACATAGCCTTTATAGAGTAACCCTATCGCCGAATACGGCAATTACAATAAATATTTAATGTTCTAATAATAAACTAAAACAGGATATCGATTGACAATTTGTGTACACACAGGCAATAAGTTAAGTGTACAAGGGTATTTAGAACGTTTATAGATCAAAGTCTAATCGTTTATTTCGATTAGACCGTTAAAAGGCACCTTTGAAGTTAAAATTTACAAGAAAATAGAAGAATTGAATCTAGCCCCGAAAGATAGTTACAATCTTTATCAATAGATAAAGATCAATGACAGTATGATACTAGCCTGTAATATACCACAGACCAAGCCCCCTTCTAATAAGAAGATGCAAATTTTTTAACTAGGTATATAATAATTGGTGATCACGGCAGTCACCTTATATGTATATAGAACTAGCTTTTGCCCGCGTGAATCTCAGAAAAATCGTACTACTGGGATTAAAAGTACCCTATGACGTGTTAATCCAGGTTATAATTAATAATTCAATTTATTTTTAATTATTTATTTCAATTTTATTTTAATTATTCAATCATTTATTTAGATTGTATGTTAGTTTTCGCATTAATTTATCGCGTCATTACTAGCATAGTTTTAAGATATTTAATGTATACTAACAAAATATGGACCAACATTTTATTAGTCAGAATTAATATTTATTTTTTATTTTTTGTAAACTATTTGGAAGTGTGCTTAACCGTTTTTACGCCAATCCGGAGTATAGATCCAGACAAACAGCCAAACGGACGGAAATTCTAAAAAACTATATTTTCGAAATCAGATTTGTTTGTGCACCTCATAACAATTACTTTTTTTCAAAAATATTCAATGTACAGTTTCAATTCAATTTATTCAAAAACAATATAAATTGTATTTGAACTCATTCTAAGTACTTACATACATACTTCCATAAACTCACGATTTCTTCCCATGGGGGTAGGCAGAAACTATAGAACGTCACCAGCTACGCTCTTTACGTACTGCTTTTGCTTCGGCTACGTTTTATACATCTAGATGTATAAACGTAGCCGAAGCAAAAGGAGTATGTAAGGACAAGTCATACACGCACGCTGCGTGCCGGAGTAAGTACTTATATAATAAAAATAAACATTAGTAATACAGTAAAACATAAAAAATAATACAACTTATCATCATCATCAAAATAAACATAATGCAAAAAATAAAAAAAACAAGATATCAACTCACTAAAATTAAGGGTAGAAATCATTTAAAAATTATAACCAAATACAAATAAAATAAAAAGTTCAATGTCAACTCAAATTATTAATAGGCTGAATAAACTTTTTATTATTTATTATTTAATACATTTTTGTCACTTTTTTGACTTAGTTACTTTTTTTATTATATATATATATACACATAGATATAAAATGCTAGTTCATAGATTTACAGTGATGGGAATGATAATATTTACACAAAATGTGGTTTACATCTACTTGAAGGTTTTATTAATTCACATATTGCTCGGATACATTTATTTTGGGCTTTGAAAACAGTTTCTCTCAGCAGCATTCCCCCGAAACATTATACCAATCTTAGTTCTTACCACGCTTACGTTGGTCCTGCACTAAAGTGCACTCCTATCTAGGAGTGCACTTTGATTTACAACTTTACGAAGGATATAGGTGGAATATGAATACCGACTTAGTTTTGTACATACTTGTTCAATATAACGTGTCCTCCATACCGGCTGAGTCTATATTTTGTAGTCTAAGAAATGTTGTACTGTTTTTTTTTATTTGTACCAACTTTTGAATTATTCGCACGCAGTAAAATTCTCCCCTTGAAGCTTAATTTACCCCTTTCACCCCATCAAAGGTCCAATAAAAAAAAAACCCTTAGAACTCACCTACAATGTATGGAATGTGAATTTATTCTGAAATAAAATTATTAACAATAGGAATAATGGCAACACCGTGTCAACAGAACGTCTTGTTTTCCTAATTTTAACAAAAATATTAATTTTGACGCAGTTTACAAGAGTTTTTTTATTTTACATACGAAACCTAAAACCGGAAATCCGCTGATAATTAAAAAAAGAGACCATTATACACCACAGTGCTTTAAAACCTGCCGAATCGGAGGTGACATGACAGATGTCACCTCCGAAAACAACAATGAACAGAAAATAGGAAAATGAAGAAACTATGTTTAAAAGATCAGCTCCGTTCTTAGCCTGCCAGCGTTGAGAACGTTGGGATCTCATGGCGACATGGAGAGTGCGATTGTCGCAACCCAGCGCTGGGCACGCCACAATTGTGGCGATAAGTCCCCTCTTTGAGGAGTGGCTGGAGAGGCGCCACGGCGTCCTCACCTTCCGCCTGACGCAGGTCCTCACCGGACATGGATGTTTCGGGAGGTTCCTGTTTAGGATTAAGCGGGAGGAAACGCCCGGGTGTCACCACTG
Organism: Tiliacea citrago; assembly: GCA_963921375.1. NCBI lineage: Eukaryota > Metazoa > Arthropoda > Insecta > Lepidoptera > Noctuidae > Tiliacea > Tiliacea citrago. The sequence continues at coordinate 24,296,695 of OY992798.1, forward strand.
TGTGGATCGCCCGGAGGACACGGTGGAGCATACGGTGGAGGTCTGCCCAGCTTGGGCGGAGCACCGCCGTGTCCTCACGGAGGCGATCGGCGGCGGCGATCTCTCGCGTCCGGGCCTGGTTCAGGCCATGGTTCGGAGCGAGAGTGCATGGGAGGCCGTCACCTTCTTCTGCGAAGCAGTTATGCTAGCGAAGGAGGAGGCGGAACGCGTGAGGGTGAGACAAGGTTCACGCCCTCATGCCCCTAGTCGCCGCAGGAGACGCCCCGGGCGTCGGGAGTCGCAAGCCGATTTCCGGCCACCGTAGGCGCGGGCCTGCGGACGGTGAGCGATGGGTAGCTCGCCGTCCGATAAGGACCAGGCCCGGGTCGACGGCGCGTTGTGTTCCACGCGCGCCTCAAAGAGATGTCAGCACAAACTGACGGGGTCCGTTAGGACCAATGCCTGCCGGGGTTGCGAGTTTGTCCGAAAGGGATATCGTGGCCCTGGCACACAGGCAACGGAAGGAACACGGGTGGGTTTTAGTCAGTAAAAGTCTGACACGCCCTCCCGCTCCGCCCAGAGCGGGAGAAGTTATTTGTTGATTTCCCACCCAAAAAAAAAAAAAAAAAAGCCTGCCAGCGTTCGGCCTGTCTCGTGTTGAGCCAATGCGTTCTGGGCAGGGCATACGGCTAGGCGTCGAATTGTGTGACTGGTGGGTGCAGAACGGCGGGGAAATCTTTGGGTTAATTGACGTTGCGTTATTATCACTGACAAACTGTTCCGAAAAAAGTGGACACAATTATTCCTCGTTCTTCGGGAGCATAGCTCACCATTATCGATTGTCGAGAATTTTACGTATGATATGTACATAATTGTCAATGTTAAAAAGAAAGGAGGTACCATTTTTTTTAAATATAGACAATTCCTATTGTGCCATTACTTTTGCGACACCCAGTATATATAGTTATAGTTTAAAAAAATGGAAATGACTAACTTTATTATTAACTTAGATAAGTATTCCAGCCAAATTTGAAGTTGAGTTAATAACTCAAGAAATAAGATTTGTCATACAAACGAAATTCCCCTTTTTACTAAGGGGTGAAATTCCAACTATACCGACATACGTTGCGTTAGTTTCCAACCATAAGCCGAAACAATATATTTAGTGATTTTGACTTTGAAAGTGAAGGACTTTCCATACACAACTTACTTGTATGGAAAGTCCTTATAATTAAATAAATAATTAAATAAAATATAATTAAAATATAAATAAAAATATAATTAAATAAAATAATTATCAAAAACTCTGAGACACGTATAAATTAATTTGAAATCATCAGGCTAAACACAAAAATAAAAAAGATCCAAACTTCGAAACTGTACCGTGTGATGGCGGACGTAAAGAATAGTACCATCCTATTTCGGACATTCATAGTCAAGGTTTGACATCTGCACAAAACCGTTTTAATAGAGAAGCTATCTCTTTTGCTTACAGTACTTAAATAATTAAATAAAATAATTATCAAAAACTCTGAGACACGTATAAATTAATTTGAAATCATCAGGCTAAACACAAAAATAAAAAAGATCTAAACTTCGAAACTGTACCGTGTGATGGCGGACGTAAAGAATAGTACCATCCTATTTCGGACATTCATAGTCAAGGTTTGACATCTGCACAAAACCGTTTTAATAGAGAAGCTATCTCTTTTGCTTACAGTACAAACGTAAATTTTGTATAATAATGATCAAATAATTTATTAAACAAATTGCCGACAGGGGACTATTTGCGCGGGTCAATGATAAAATTAATGGGGTCCACAGAGCTTCGTATCTACCTTCGTGTTTGGATAAAAACTGAATTTATACATATTTTAACAAATGAAGGCTTTTACATTATTGTAGTGATTAATAACTGGGCTTTTGGGAGTGGGGACGAAGGAAAACGTAGTTTTATTATGAAAATTATTGCTTAACCTTATTTTTATGAGGGTACTGTAGAGGCTTTAACCATCATGGCTTTTTTATCCAATCTCTAAGAATGTCATAAGTTAATAGTATAACTATTTCATATTTAGAAGAGTAGAAAATAATAGAGAGTCAAGTCTGGGAGCTGACTGGGCCCGTCTGGATATAAAACTAGTTAATCCTACTATATAAAATATGTAATATTATAAATGTGATAGTTTCTATGTTTGGATGATTGTTACTCAACCACGCAAAAACCTGAATAGATTTACATGATATTTGGCACTCAGATAGTTTATAAACTGAATTAACACATAGGATTCTTTTTATCTCAGTAGTACGTTCCCATGGGATACTCGTAATTTTCGATCCCCACGCAAGTGAAGCCGCGGGCAAAAGTAGTAATTATCATAATATAATAAAATATAATATAGTAATTCTCATACTTACCTACATTTCCAATAATTCATATTAAGAACGTATACAATTACACCAACTTACACTTTACACTACACGGAACCAACTGCGACCCTTGTTTACTTCTTTCCTTCAAACGATCACCGCCACAAAACAAAATCAAATTAGCACCAACAAAACGGTGTTATTACAAAAAATATCAAAGATAATGACACCAAATAGCCATTACGACGAGCAAAAACGCTCTTCCTAATGTTTTTACAAGAAACCCCATCGCTCTCGAGCAGCTGAGAGCATTAAAGGCTTATGCTCGAGCATTTTTCTTCATTCTCAGTAATATATTATTTCAGTGTGACGTCACGGGTTTGAACCATTAGTCATGTCGGGTTTTGACACCATGCAGTGCGGAAGGGACGGATTAGAGGTTTTCAACTGACGTAGATCAGTGAATTGAAATAAGCGCACATTGTTTGGGTTGCCTTGCTTGACAGTCTTTGTGATGACCAACAGTCGGGGTGGAAAGGGGATCTCTGTGCGTAGGTGCCAGAGAAGCTATTTACTTATAATAAAGTTTTTTTTTCTAATGGATGCAGTTGGAAGAACGGAGGATTTTGCCAGACTCTAGAGGATAAAGCCAAGTGCTATCATGAGGCGAGGGACCACGGTAGAGGAATCAGCATGGTGCATAATAATATAAACATAGCGAGTCAATCACGTTCCCACTGTTGGGATACAGGCCTCCTATGTGAGGGGAACTGAGATGAAACACCACGCGGGTCCTGTGCGTGTTGGTGGATGTCACATATCTTCGAATTTTTAGTTCTAGGACATGCCTGTTTCTTCACGATGTTTTCAAAAACCATGGTGATCAGGTCATGTTAACATCACCATGCTTTTCATCATCTTATTAATTATTAAGCTTTCATGAAAGCAGTCATAGGAAGGCCCATTTTCAGCATTCAGGTTTAAGTTGATGAATAGCAGCAATAATTGATCAAATACAATAACAAACCTACGTCAGTAATAACTATTAGTTTCTGTAAGAAACTTTTTCGTTTCCGACTTCGGGTAACCGGTAAATGGCTATTGGATTATCCCTAATTACTTTATCGGGTCCATCAAGCACCATTTTCAGTAATCCGCCGTTTTCGCCGATTACCTTTTTGTCTACGAAGAGGACAATTGTTTGAATTAAATAAATGCAACTTTTACAAGGTACAAGTACTACAAATAACTATATAATACATTATAGGTAAAATATGGGCCAATAGTCAATGATTTTTGTTCAAACTCAAAGCATTTTTTTCAAATAAACCAATTATAGGCACTTTTGAATTGTCAAGGGGTCGGTCAGTCAGACAGATGAAGCTAGTTGCCCATTCCAAAGCGTAGTAGGTTCCTATGGAGAAGAACGGGCAAGAAACTCCACGGACACTCTTTTTAATCAAAATATTGTGACAAAGTATTGGTTACATCATTAATGTTAAAATTATACATGTGAGGACAATGTAGAAAGACGTGCACGTAAAAAGCGTCCGCAGTAAAAAGATAAAACTACACTACACTATAAATGAATTTTGCCTGTAATTCGTATAGGTAAATGAAACACGCAACGGTGCGTTCCATCGCTTGGACCTTCCAGGAACGTTAAAATAAAATTTGGATAGAATTTCGGAGTTATGAATAGAATTATTGAAAATTTTAAATAATGAAATACAGTCAGAGATAGCTCGCCGATTAATTAGGGGTAATATATGATACTTCTTACAGAGGTTGAGGTAATCTTCAGACTGGTAGGGCACTTTCTGATGATAACACAAATACTTGATGAACCTTTTCTGGATGCTCTCTATACGATCAATGTACTTGCGATAACATGGATTCCAGATTTCAGACGCGTATTCCAAGTGACTTCTAACAAAAGTACAGTACAGAATTTTTAACGTTTTGGCTTGAGTGAAGCACCTAGACAGCCGCATTATGAAACCTAGTGCTTTAGATGCTTTGGCGACCATGGCATCAACATGAAATTCAAAAGTAAGCTTAGAATCGTGATGTACCCCCAGATCTCGGATACAATTCGTTCTAGGTAGTACTTGATCACCCAAGATATACGACGAAGGTATAATTGTACTCTTTCGAGTATATGTTAGAACCGAACATTTACCAGGGTTAAGATCAAGCTTACTCCCACGACAATAAGCCTCCAGACGACGTAAATCATCCTGAAGTGCAATCACGTCTGCGTGTGATGATATTGTGGCATATATTTTCATATCGTCAGCAAAACAAAGCAGTTTGGATGAAATCAAGCAAGAGTTGGTGTCGTTTATATAGATAATGAAAATCAATAGGCCAAGCATTGAACCCTGGGGGACTCCACTGGGGACAGGCACCCAACTAGCCACATAATTGCTTAATACTACTGCTTGGGACCTGTTTTCCAGATAAGAAGAAAACCACCTGAGTAAATCACCTCGTATTCCCATACCATATAACTTTGTTAGTAAGATATCATGGTCAATCCGATCAAAAGCTTTACTGTAGTCAGTATAAACCACATCAACCTGCTTACCGTTGTCCATAGCGTCAGTAATAAAATCATTGAGCAGAATTAAGTTGGTAACGGTAGACCTTCCCTTCAAAAAACCATGTTGAAACGAACTAAACGAATTTCTAAGAGCACTATACACCTGGTTGTAGATAATCCTTTCGAAGATTTTTGCAATACAGAGCTTAGATATCGGCCTGTAGTTTACAATTTCGGTTTTGACTCCTTTTTTGTGAATAGGCGTTATGAAAGCCGATTTCCAAAGCTCAGGTACAACACAAGAATCCAAGGATTTCCTGAATAGCATCGCGACAGGTTGTGCAATCGAAGTCGAACAGCGTACAAGAAATTTGGATGAAATATGGTCTGGGCCAGCCGCTTTAGAAGTATCCAACTTGCGAATCAAGTTAGAAAATTCCTCAACGTTCACTACAATGCTATTAATATCAGATATGCTGGAAGATTCAGTTAAAAGAGGGGGTGAAGAAATTCCATGACTAGGGCTAGTAACCAGAAATGTAGAGTGAAAGTACGTAGAAAACGCTTTGCATATTGTTTCGCCGGTACGCAACGGTTCGTTTTTATAGTTTAAAGTGCTCGGAACTGCATTTGAATTGTGTCGTTTTTTAACGAAGGTCCAAAAATATTTAGGATTTTCTTTAATTGATTTTTCGGTTAAATTTAAGTAGTTTTCATAACATTGCGTTTCCAATACCTTCACCCTTTCACGAAGAAGCTTAAATGTTGACTCATCCGCTATATTGCCGTACGTCCTGAATTTTTTGAAATATTTGTATTTTTCTTTAATTGTTTTATTTAATGTCGAATTGTACCAAGTTGGATATGTTTTGCTACGATGTAATTTTTGTGGAATGTATTTTGTGTGTAAATTGAGAATTACTTGATTGAAAAAGTTTAATGATTCATCAATTGATCGTGCCGCAAACTCGTATTCCCAGTCGGTCGTGGAAATGTCTTTGTTGATAGATTCATAATCGCCCCTGTCGAATAGATATTGCGTCCGTGACGCGCACTCTAATAGAGGAGTTTCAACAAAATCTATATTAATTAGTAGTGCTGGATGGTAGGCGTCGATGGGAACCAGCGGACTTGAGCATTCAACCACAGTAACCAAATGGTTAGAAAGTACCAAATCTAAAATTTTACCATACCTATTAAGAACGCCATTGTATTGATCAAAATCTAGGGTACACAATTCGTCACCAAGTAAAACTTCGTCAGAACCTTTCGGGTTCATTGGGACTAGCGATAGATTGTCAGATAGGACCCAATTAATACCACTCATGTTAAAATCACCAATAATAAGAAACGTATCAGAAGAGGTACTCATAGCTATTTGGTTTAATTTCGTGAGGTAGTTGCGAAGTTGTAAAGAAAAAGAAAGGCCTAAGTTTTGCTGACATAAATAAACAACACAGACATGTAAAGTAAAATATTTACGTGTATTAGAATTTTTCAGTCGTATGCTGAGCCATAAATCCTCTGCTGTAGAACAGAAGGTAGGTTGACATATAACTGAAAGTTCCCTACGCGTAGCAATAAGCACACCGCCACCACGCAATTGCCCCGTCAAAACATAATCTCGATCACGACGCCACACAATGTACCGTTCGTCAAAGAATTCTGAATTTAAAACTCCATCCAATAACCATGTCTCTGTAAGAACAATAATATCATATGAGTTTAGCAACATTTGACGATAGAAAGTATCAGTTTTAGTTCTAAGCCCGCGAACGTTTTGATAAAATATATTTAACTTAGGAGCCATTGAAAGTGAAAACCAATAATTGTGTATAATCCATTAAAATAAGGCATTTCATTAAATAACATTGTAGAATAAGGTATAATAAGGTATAATATAATTAAATAAGTACCGTAAAACGGGGTGAATAGAAATGCAGGGGTGAATCGAGACGCAATTTTATAATGGATTTTAACGTTGCAACACTATCTTTTGTTGCCAACAAGGAGTTTAATGTGTTACCTGTACTATAATTAACGATTAAGTGCCTTGGCAACAAACTATATTATTATTTCAAGGCTCAAATCCATTTTAAAGTTGCGTCTCGATTCACCCCTGCATTTCTATTCACCCCGTTTTACCCGGTATAATGAAGGTAAAAGTCAGTAACGTTTGCGCGAGCGCAAGAATCATACGATATTAAGTAGTAAATAGTCGTGCGAAAAAGCAAGCAATAGTGTGTGGTGCGTGCAAGTGCGAGAGAGTAAAACATATTATAGTGCGGTCAATCTTTAAAGTAAACAGCGCGATAACGAACACAAAGCATACAAGTATCTAAACAAAAGAGAGGCCTTGAACTAATTAGTGCGGCAGAGGTGTTAAACATTTTGTAAAAAGTTATTACGGCCCAAATGGTATTAAGCATTTTGAGCCATTGGAGTAAAATATTATAGCAAAATATGAAACTAAGTGTAAAATTTAAGAAGAACATTAGACAATCTTGTTTAAATCGGACTCTTTCCTTATAATAAAAACTTTCGAATTATTGTTTTTAAGTTTTTATGAATTTTACCATGTTTCACCCATACGTACTCATAATGTTTGTCCTTGGCAATGATTTTAACTTTGGTTAAAAGCTTTTTGTACTCCACGCTTAGATGATCGTTAACATACACACGCTGAGATGTGCCTTGAAACCCGATGTCACAAGTGGATAGGTCCTTCTTGGCGCGTGCCGCCGCAATGAAATCTTCCTTTACATAACGGTTTAAAAAACTTACTATTATCAGCTTTTCATTGGAACCAAAAATAGGGACCCTTGAAATATGGTTCACCTGGGTTTTGGGACAGCTGTAGTTAACTTTACGGCTGATAGCGTCAATAATTGAGTACAAATTCTCATCCTTTTTTATAGGAACCCCCTTAATTTCAACGTTGTTTAGCCTTGATCTCTGTTCATAAGTCGAGAGTAGATACTTCGTGCTCGCCAAGTCAGTCTGTAAACATTTCACTGATTCCTGAAGCTTATCAAATTCAGTCACTTTTGCTTCAACTTCCACAAGTCTTGTATCAAAGCATTGAGTCTCCCACCAGTGCCCTCACATGTCAACTTAAGCTCAGCCAACTCATCCTTGATCCCGCGAATGTCATCGACCAAGGTCGGCAAGCTAAGTAGCTGCCGCTTCATGTCGCGTATCTCGCTTAATACGGTCTCCAGCGACGCAGGTTCAGGGGTAGGCACAACTGGTGATGATATCCTGCAAGTGGGGCATTTCCATTGTGCCATCCTATTGGCACCCAGCTTTCTCCATCCGGTTTCTGAGATGTTTGCACATCCAAAATCCAGGTGTTTCTTGCAGCTGCTACACTGGACGCCATCGTTGAAATGCACGTTACAAATGGCACACGATTTCATTTTCAAAATAGTAGGTATAATTTGAACTGAACAAAAAACGCAAAAAGGTTGGCGATCTATTTCTTTAGAGTGGCGCGTACTGTGCGTATAAGTGTCCACACAAGAGTGAAGCGAGAGTTATGCGCCCTTGTGGAGCAGGACCAGCGTTAAGCCAAGCATTTTTGTCAGCGATGTAATCCCCCAACTTATAATATGCTTGGCTACATAGTGTGCGTTTTATACGAGTACAAGATTTAAATTTCGTTTCATTTAGTTGGACTATGTGGGGAGGTATTTTATTGTAACATTTTAAACAGTACCCCATGAAGGATGAGTCTACTTTAGCCAGTCTGAAACCTGGTTGTTGTACTAAGTTCTCTTAAATGAGTAAGGAGAGACTGTTCCTTTTTCTTTATTCTCCGAATTACAGGAATTGGTTTCTGAAAACACAGCATGTGACTTTTCAATTTGTCTTTCGTTTCTAAAATCTACAATTCCTAGTCCTAGTCAACCCTGTCAATACTGCACGGGCCTATAAGTCTACTATAATTTATAAACATTGCGACGTTTATGAATTAGTAGACCTGGCCTCAGCCCTGGTAAACATTGCAACGTAAACCACTTTCACAAAAATAATACCTACGACAAAGTCGCCAAATTGAAACAAAAATCAAAAGATCCGTTTTTTCGTAAATCCATGGCGTTTTCACAAGCAGCGTTAGTATCTATTGTTATGTCACTGCTGGTGGAAGCACCCAGAATAATTGGCTGTAACAAGTCAATATTTTCATTGTCATGGAAAATTTGAAGAGCGATGGCTTTCAAAAAAATGTTTCGTAGATTTTGTGAGCAGGGTTGACATCTAGTGAGCCATGATGTAGAGCGCAGGATGACAATAGATGGAGAATACTTGGGACCGAGGTTTTGGAGCCAATAAAGGGGAACTTATATTCATTTATTGCGGTAGCAGTTTATTTGTTTTACTGCCTTGTTGGTCCAGTGGTCGCAAGCGCCACAGCTGAACATGATGCTCTGGGTTGGATTCCCGGATTGGTAAAAGGGTTATTGGGTTTTTTCTTGTTGTTAAAACATTATTTTCACTTTTTTATTTTGTTATTGTATTTTGTGTTTTACAAACTGGGTCCAAATATTTTCTTTCTTTCTTTCTTTCCTGCCAGAATTTCTCAATAACAGCCCGAAGTCTGAACATAAACATAACTGGCGAATTCTGAATGTAGTACAGGTACACCTCTGACGAACCCTTCGGGCAATGCAGGCGTGATGTTGTTATCTGTTTATTTATTTAACTAGCTGCGCCCCGTGGTTTCACCCGCGTAAGTCTCGATCCCGTGGGAATATCGGGATAAAAAGTAGCCTATAATAGGGTATCAGGTACATCCATAGAAAATTTTATTAAAATTGGTCCAGCCATTTGAGCGTGAAGAAGTAACACACACTCACAAACTTTCGCCTATATAATATTAGGATGATAAAGTACACCAACGGCATAATTATGCATTGATCATTGATTGGCTTTGGCAATAGTAAATGAAAGATTATAGATAGGAAAGAGTATCAATTATAATTGAAATTAAATCAAAAATCAAAGGTCTATCTATATAATAGTCAGATAATCATTAGGCAAATCAATCATAAAAAATTAATCATTAGGTAATCGTTAGGCACGGCTGCTTTGAAACCACCATTACATTTTATATTTCAAGCTACTGTGATGCGCTGATACGGAAGTTGTAAATACGGCACATTTGTATGCCGCCGTGCCGATATTTGACTCAAAGCGTGAATATGACGCGGGCGCTCTAATATTGGATCTGAAGCGTGGATCCAATACATGTCATGTGCATAGATAAGTGTAGAGGAAGCACTTCTACAAAGTACTAGGTTTGTATCATAATAATATTTATACCAAAAATAAAATTGAAGTGTCTGTTAGTAATGTCAAAATAACAGCTTTTTACTGAATGCATAAACGGTACCTATAACAAAAAAAAAATAAGCAAAATTTTTGTCTGTCTGTCTGATTGTTCCTGCTGCTGGACCGACTTTTATTTTTATTTTTAGGGTTCCGTACCTCAAAAGGAAAAAAACGGAACCCTTATAGGATCATTTCGTTGTCCGTCTGTCTGTCTGTCTGTCAGTCTGTCAAGACCATTTTTCTCAGGAACGCGTAGAGTTATCAAGTTGAAATTAATATCAAATAAGTAAGTCTATGGTCCCTTGAAGCTCTAATAAAATAAAGCTTCCAAGTCAACGCAATAAAAAATACGGCGATATAAGCGACATTATTGTGACATATTTCGATACTCGCAAATAAATCTAAACCTATAGGGTACTTCCCGTTGACCTAGAATCTAAGGTCTCACAGCACAAATAAAGGAAAAAGTCCGAAAATTTTAAATTTGTGGTATTATCACATAAAAAAAAAATGCGAATATCTCGCACATAAATCAAAACTTATAGGGTACTTCTGGTTGACCTAGAACCATGAAATTTGGGCAGACGCGAGGTCTCACAGCACAAGTAAAGGAAAAGTCAGAAAATTGTTAATTTGTAGTTTTATCACATAAAAAACATTTTTTGCGATTAAAAACTTCAATTTTCAGTTGGAAAATTGACCGTGGCGTATATCGATGTATGGGAGAACATGTTTTTCAACTACAAAATTAAGTTTGTTTTTTTTTTTAATGTTGCCCCACACTAGCAATTTCTCCTGTATTGTGGGTGCGTTTACAAACATTTAAACTTACATACACAAACAGCCAGACCCGGAACAACCACTTGTAGGTCATACAAATATTTGTTCCGTGCGAGAATCGAACCCGCGACACGCAGCGCAGCAGTCAATCGTTTAACCACTGCGCCAAACGTGCCATTAAGCGGCCTTTAGCGGGACTTTCAGGTGCAGATAGTTGATGTTATATGGAGTAACTTAGGATACTTTTATTTTGGAAAAAGCCACGCGGGTGAAGCTGCGGGCTGCAGCTAGTAGGCCAATTAAAGGTTTAAAAAGGTTGCTATCTGCTAGTGAGGAGCAGCGTTTGAAACTAAAAAATAACCTATTATTATAATATCGTTTAATTCAGGTATTAAACCCATAGTAAAATTACAAAAAAAATACAATCCATTACAAATTAAATTAAATTAAATTAATTACATGAAACGAATTTATAAAATTTATTTATAACAATTGGTCCTTAATTAAAATATACAAGCTAACTCTAAAATATGTATAGTATGTACAAGTAGGTATATAATAAAATAATGAAAACGGGGGAAGTGCTCATTGGGCATTCGTGCTCAAAATTCGTCCGCATCGCTGTCAATGGTAAAAGTACCCAAAAGGCTGCATGGTGCCTATGTTGGGAGACGGTAGCGCCTGAAGCCAGAGGCCGGACTGCCATTCACCCACAGCCAGCAAGCGGATACACTCAGCAGTATTGGTGGACGTATTAATGAGTTTATTTCGTACCAACCTGCAGAGCGGCTCATCCCACTGTCTCTGGGAAGACAGGTTCTCGGGCTGAACCGTATCCAGGCAAATACATTAAATTAAATAACAAATATATCAGCGTCTTAGCATGTACACACAGCGAAGTATTACAGACCTACTACCTACCTACTTATTTTTGAAACAATCATCTACTGCCCGTTACCATGAATAGGATTAAAATCCGGAACAACTCTGTCAAATCCTGTACTAATTACTACGGTCGTAAAATAATTAATTTTATTACCTACTACAAAAAGCGCCCACAACCAACAGTATCCAACCTCGAGCCTGTTCAAACAACATTTTCGAATGTATTTTTAAAGGAAGCGATCAACATGCGCCGGAAGTGCCCCTAGGCCCTAGAAACTACATTACCTACTTGTTAAAACAAGCTAAATGAGCATCTTTACCAGGAAAACTAATTGGGACCCCGGGGCATGATTCCGCTTCAGAAAGGAAACCTTATTAGGGCCGGGTAATTATATGTCAGTCCGGCGAGGGCACGGGAATTGTTGATGGTTTTAAGGATTTTTTAGTTAGGTGTCTAAAATATTCGTAGGGATTTTATGGGGTTAGGTGATGGGGTTTTTATTTTGATATAATAATCAGCCTTTAATGTTCCCACAGCTGGGACACAAGCCTCCTTCGAGAGGTAGTGGGCTGTAATCTACTATCTATCGATATATATCTATCTGGTTGGTGGCACATGTCTACGATTTTTTCGTTCTAGGACATGCCGGTTTCCTCACGATGTTTTGCTTCACCGTTTTGAGACCAGTGGTGATTAAATAATTTACACAAAGTAAAGCGCCTGTCTGGGTTCGAACCTATGACCTACTACTCAGTACCAATGGGCCACCACTGCACTCTATTTTGATAATATATTGAAGGTGAATATTGTCATATCTATGAGCATAGGCAGCTGATCCCTCCTCTCTGCAAGTAACAACAAATAACAATCACGAATCAATTTAAAGTTTCAGTTTCACCGTTGACATTATCACTGACTTTTAATGTTCGAAATGAAATGTTTATAAAACGAAATGTGGTTACTCCTGTAAGCAGATCTTGACAAAAAAATTACTTGTAAACGTGTCTTACGTTTACAAGTAATTTTTTTGTCAATCACACTAATATTATACAGGCGAAAGTTTGTGAGTGTGTGTGCGTGTATGTTTGTTACTTCTTCGCGCTCAAACAGCTGGACCAATTCTAATAAAATTTTGTATGTAGGTAGCTGACACCCTGGATTAAGACATTGGCTACTTTTTATCCCGATATTCCCACGGGATCAAGACTTACGCGGGTGAAACCGCGGGGTGCAGGTAGTATAATATAAAATATTATAAAACGTTTATTTTCTCTACACAAGTTATAAACATAATCCTAAACTTTGACAGTAGTGCACGAACAAGGAGCTAACTTTGTGAGAGACTGGTAGGTTTATATAAAAACCTGTATTAGAGGTCACCAGTACCAAGATTAATATCAATATTATAAAACTGTTCATTTATATTACTCCTCCATTCATTTGGTTCTTGCTTTTCCTGCAAATAATAATGTCCGAAGCAGAAAAGATACATGCAATTTAATTGACAAAAAAGTAGACACCATTGTGTTTTTCTACATCAAAACTTCAGTGCGATTTAACTCATACCAAATGATGCATCATTAAACTCCACACGCAGCGTACCTTGACCTAAGAATGCCTGGTCTTGCTGCACCGTGCCCGTATGTCCATTTCAACCGCGCGGCCAACTCATAAAATTGGATGAATTTTTGCCAGGAATTAGTGGTAATTTGTTACTATTCACACCTCTTTTCCTGAATTTGTTGCAAAAAAAACCAAGACGCTATGACCAAAAATAGTTGGCCGCTAGAACCGCCACTTGCCGTAGTCATAGCCTGTGATTACACAGAAACTTAATAATGCAGATAGGCGAATGATACATCAAAAGAAAGGTCTTAATTTGTTGTATTTGTTGCAAAAATAAAAAGCATCAAAACGTAAATATACAAAAAGTTATGCTATATTTAGTTTCCAGGTTATGGGTAGGCACCATAAATATCAAATTAATAGAGGCTTTAGGTGTATGGACAATTAGTTGCTAATTTGTTGCAACGAATAAACAAGAAAAATACTAAAAAAATAGGTTCAATAATTTGTTACAGTGAATTTTAGTTGGCCGCTCGGACGGCAATATGCCTAAAATACAATGGCGTTTATTTCGTTATTAAAAATAGGTTCAAGCTTAGTTAAAGTACTGATCGACAGGTAACGTAGCCTAGTTTGGATAAATGTGGCGAAAGTAACGGTGAAATTCATATTTTAGGAGATATCCACTAAAATATAGAAGTATGTAACTGTAAGAGAGTAGGGTGACCATGATTACATAAGTACGAAGGCATGTTTTTAAAATATAATAGGTAAAAAATTAAAAGAAAAAAAACATTTTAAAAACAAGCTTTTATTACTTGTTAATAAAAAGAACTAAAAAGTAAAAAATAATTTAAACCTGATAAGAAAAATACCATTATATGGGTAGGTACTTACCAAACAAAAGCGTGTTACATTGTGATTGTAAAAGAAAAATAATGAAAGTGTAATATGCTAAATTTTCTTTAGTGTTCCATCAAAATTTAACACGCTTTCTTTTTTTTGTTTAGTTTTATTTTTAACTTTTTAGTATTTTTAATGCGAGATTGACTACGGTCGTAGTGCGTAGCGCGTAGCAAAGTTTTTCCGTTAATGAACGAATGAACTTATTTTCCCAAAGATGGGGTCGCACATTAACGTCCACCAAACCACCACCACTCACCACCCATCAAAAACGGTCCACCCATCAAGACGAATTAAACTCGACGCGAGTTTCTATGGCCATCTTCCAGCTCCATCATCAGACCCTGGTTACCATCTAGCACCAAAGTACTCGTCAAGACGAATCATGCGAGCCCAAACTCGATGGGGTTGTGTCGTTTGCTTACCGAGTTCCTATGGCCATCTTCCAGCTCCATCATCAGACCCTGGTTACCATCTAGCACCAAAGTACGCGTCAAGACAAATCATATGAGCCCAGACTCGATGGGGTTGTGTCGTTTAATTACTGTGTTCCTATGGCCATCTTCCAGCTCCATCATCAGATCAGCTCCATGTCATAATCATTTTGTATGTCGAAATGTCGTGTAGCGACAAGAAAATCTTAACCTAACTATGGGTTTAAAACTAGCTATGAAGCTATGAAATGAAAGCTTGTAAAAAAAGGATCTCTTTTGTTCCCAAACTCAATCAAACAATGGTAAAATACATGCCACTTTCACCTAACTAGTCTATGGATGAAAAAAAAATCTGAACGCATCCCTTACTTTTTTCTTTTTTTGAAGACAGATAGTTTTGACATTATTGTATGTTGTATTCAATGCGCGCCAAATTTGATGATTGAAAAGTACTTTTAGCGCGACAAAAGTATAAAATATTCATTTACGTCTGCAAAAAATCCGGTAAGTAAATTATTTTGATTGTTTTGTAAATAATAAACATACACATACATAACATCACGCCTGTAATCCCCGAAGGGTTAGGCAGAGGCGTACCTACAGTACACCCACATTTCGCCAGTTTTGTTTAACTCCCGTGTAATAATAAAAACAAAAAAATAATATTACATAATATACTGTGGAATGCAAAATACTGCCAGATTATTTTATGTTTTATAGTGAAAAAAAATGACTTAGTATGTGGCTAATATATGTATGACCATTGTCCGTTTATAACATTTACCGGCCCAAAAGGTGGTGCAATATCTTCCAGAGTTCCGGAAAACCTTTGAGTGACAGAGAGTAAAGTCGGCGTTTCTTGCCCATCGCTAATAAGTACTTACATAGCATTAATTTGTAGTATGAATATTTTGAGTGTGATGCAGTCAACGGATGTTTGACCTTTGTATTCGTATCATCAATTGTTTTTATTGCAGCAAAAATGGGTAAAGCTGGACGAAAATCTATTATTGAGAAATCAAAACAGAGATAAGTTTTTATGAAATACGCTGACAAACTACTGGATGTTAAATTTAGAGACCCTATATTTAATACAATTGCAAGTGATTTGGAAAATCTTATGACACCTGCAGCTCTTTACATGTCACTGAAACGAAATTTCAGGGAATTTCTAAACACTGAATGTAAGCAGCAAAGTGTATGCCAGTCCTCGTCATCACCATCCTCAAGCAATAGCTCGAAATATCACATTCTATTGTCGAGTCCAATCAGTGTCATAGTGAGAACGACACGAAAAACTTCAAGTTTGAATTAGATATATATGACTGGAAAAAACTGCAACCATTAAATGTCTTGTATAAAAGAAATGACTTGCGAACATGTGCTCCATTTAAAAAATATAAAATACTGCCTAAGTACAAATGGGTGGACATTTTAAGAGAAAAGATTTGGCTCATTGCTAGATTACCATGCACATGGAATTTCAGAAGTTACAAAGTGGAATCTGAGCATCATATTTTAATAAAAGGTCAATGCAGTCAATGTAGCGCTCTAACAAAAATAGCGTGTCAAAAAATAACATATAATATTATTGAAGGACAGTGCCAAATCACAGTTGGAAAAAAAAATAAAAAACACGATCCGAGAAAAAAATATAGAATTAATGCATTGGTCAGACGAAAATTAGCTAAAATGCTCAAACACGACTCAGCTTCTTTGGTTCATAAACAACTAGCAGCAAAGATGTCTAAACATGGAATTACAAATACTGCACCAGTAATTCCAACACTCAATGCATTGCGAAAAATTAAGTACGAAGAACGAAAAAGAATGTGGTTACACAATGACGTAATTCTGAGCATTCTTACGATGGCTGTGACCAAACCAATTTTTTTACGTGATATACACATTTTCCCTCGAATTTACATTTATTACTGGACTGATGAACAACAACAATACTACCGTGAATATCAATCTTATTCTCAAAGATTAACTATCACTTTGGATGCTACAGGTTCAATGTTTCAACCTCTTAAGTTACCAAATGGTTGTGAATTGAGTAAGAGACTTTTCTTATACGTAATAATATTAATAAATCAATTTGATGTGTCGGTACCTTTATGTCAGATGATAACCGACTCACATGACACTGCGGCTGTTTCTACATGGTTATTGCAGTGGTTGAAAAATGTACGTTGTCATCCTGACGAAGTTATAACAGACGATTCGTCTGCGTTAGTAGCAGCAAATGTTAGAACATTCACTGATTTTACATGTGTGAAAGACTATTTACTTCGATGTTTTAGTGTTTTGAATGGAAATAAAGAAGAACTACCAAAAACATTTATTAGATTAGATACTAGTCATTTTATAAAGACTGTGTATAATTTTACTTGCTTCGAAAATGTTGACACAAAAATTTAAATGTATTATATTCATTGTATTCGCTACATTAAAGAATGTCAAGACTTTGCACTTGTAAAGGAAATCATTACTAAAGTGATAAAACTATGCTTATGTCAAAATGATTATGAAAACGATGATTCAGGTTTGAGGGAGAGCAAGCGAAACCTTGACAATTTGTTAAAAAGTCATAAGTGCGGTGATTTTAAAAACGTTGATCAAAATAAAGAATTTGAATATGAACAAATTGTTTTCGACGATGCCGACGTTCGGGACATTGTTGCATGGTACGATCTGTTGGTAGAAAACGAAAAAAAAAACAACGCTGCAAATTCCTATGTTGGTAAAAGTAGTCCATATTATTTGCCACTTTTTATCCCTACTTTAAAAAGATTATTTATAAAACTTCCTTTGTGGAGCAACGTTATGTGCCCTTATTTCAAATCGGAAACCTTAAGCCCATCGTCTTCATGTGTAGAAAGCTATTTTAGAACTTTAAAACATTTAGCTTTTAAAACAAAAATAGCGAGACAACGAATTGACGAATATTTGCAGCATCATTACGAGTATATCGAAGGAGAATTGCACTTAGCATTAAATCAATTAAAAACTTAGGTTCTACTACTTCAATAAAATGTAAACAACACCGGACTAAAAATATTTATAGAAAAAAAAAGGTAAATCCTAAAGAACAAATCCAACAAAAACAAAAAGATTTATATTTTACCAGTGATTCAATATTTAGTGACAGACCATCATATTTGGAGAATTGGCGAGGAGAATTGAATACACAAAATCACCTCAAAAAAAATGATGAAATAGTATTTATAAGAAACGGGAATGTAACTTCAGGTTATTTCAATACATGTGCCTTCGATTCGGCATTTTATTTGATAGATCAAGCCTGTATTAGAAGTTCATCTTTCAAAAGCTTTTTGAGTAAACTAAAAGGAGATTGCGTCATTAATTACATTTTTATGCTTTTGAACGGAGCACATGTTAAAGAGCAAATTTACAACTGTAGATCAGAAATATCAAAAACTTTTTTCCAAAATAATGACTGCAGCTGCAATGTGGCTTATATATTTGAAAAAATATTTATAAAATATTTTACAAGTGCTCAATACTGGAAAACCTGTACAAATTGTAATTACATACAACTGAAAAGAGACCATGTATTTATTTTAATTACACCTGGATGTTTTGAAGTTTTTTGGAATAACAAGCTTAGAAGAAGCAATTTGGTTTGATGAAACAATTAACACGATGTGTCAAAAATGTGACACACTTTTAAAAGGTGAACTTAAGTTAGGCGAGATCATAACATTTGATTTAAACGGAGCTGCAGACTCAGTTTTACTCACTGAACTGCCGATTACTATTAACATTAAAGATAAATATTATTTCTTAGTTGGTGCTATAGAATTTATACCAGGCACAAAAATAGGCCACTATAAATGTCATTTTTTAAATAAAAATACATATTTCTGTTACGACGACAATTCTTTTAAAATTGAAATAAGTACCTGTAAGAAAATATGTTTACATTCTGTGTCTTATGTTCGTGGCAATTAATTTATAAATGTTATGTTAGTTTATAAAGATTTTGTATTTATCTTGTTGACTTTTATTACTTGATTTTTTTGCCTTTGTGTTGTTTATAAACAAAGAAATTTTAATAGATTTTATAAAGTATGCCATAAACAAATAAGATATGACTATCGAACATTATAATAATCACGATTCAGTCTCACGTCATTGTGAAAATTCATGGTCACCCTACTCTCTTACAGTTTCATACTTCTATATTTTAGTGGATATGTCCTAAAATATGAATTTCACCGTTACTTTCGCCACATTTATCCAAACTAGGCTACGTTACCTGTCGATCAGTACTTTAACTAAGCTTGAACCTATTTTTAATAACGAAATAAACGCCATTGTATTTTAGGCATATTGCCGTCCGAGCGGCCAACTAAAATTCACTGTAACAAATTATTGAACCTATTTTTTTAGTATTTTTTTTGTCGATTCGTTGCAACAAATTAGCAACTAATTGTCCATACACCTAAGCCTCTATTAATTTGATATTTATGGTGCCTACCCATAACCTGGAAACTAAATATAGCATAACTTTTTGTATATTTACGTTTTGATGCTTTTTATTTTTGCAACAAATACAACAAATTAAGACCTTTCTTTTGATGTATCATTCGCCCATCTGCATTATTAAGTTTCTGTGTAATCACAGGCGATGACTACGGCAAGTGGCGGTTCTAGCGGCCAACTATTTTTGGTCAAAGCGTCTTGGTTTTTTTTTGCAACAAATTCAGGAAAAGAGGTGTGAATAGTAACAAATTACCACAAATTCCTGGCAAAATTTCATCCAATTTTATGAGTTGGCCGCGCGGTTGAAATGGACATGTGCCCGTGGCGAAGGAAACGACTCGTTATGCCTGAATGGTGACGCGATACCCCGGGCGACAGACGATGAAAATTAACCCTTGATTGCTTCGGGTGAAAAAATAGGGGAAGAATGGTGTGGATGCGACTCGCGTCATATCGATCACTCAGAGACTTTTTAATAATTAACTAGATATGTCTGAATAGACAGTGTTTAAAAATGTAAAGTTAATCTACTGAAATAAATAATGCAGTTGCAAAATTTGTCACAGTTTATTGTGCTTAAGTGTCATACGATAGATTCTTACAAGTACAGCAAAGTATAACAGAAAGTGAAGCCCCTTTAAAAATAAAGCGGCTTCACTTTCTGTTACTTTGTGTCCCGTGTTCTTATTTTTACCGGGTAACTAAAAAGCTACCCGGTGAAAATAAGAACACGGGGTCCTAGACTTAGATCTAGAACTAAAAACCCATTTCAATCAATTTTGAGCCGAAATTACAGATTTCGAAATTATGGAAGAAAGGCAAATCTTGCGCCAACCCTAAATAAATTGGGATAAGATAAAGATTTTAATATTTAAATAATCCTGCGGGGTTCATCAGGGATAGGTATATATATGATAGGAATTCAAACAAGTATCTACTTCGTATTCGTTTCTACCGGCCAATGGCGATGTTCTTTTCACGAAAGCCTCTTAAATCGTGACGCTGTGGTAAGTCATAAAAATACTTTGTATCGTAAAACTACATTACCTCTACTTGGCGTGGCAGGTCTACGTTACCACAGTCGAATCCCATTAAACCTTTTTTTTGCATTTATAAATGCATGCGCTTAATGGCGACTCTTTTGTTTTCATATCTTTTCACTTACCTGCAATTAAACTGGCGGAAGTTATGTACTAAATACAATCATTATTATGTGTTTTTAAATCATGTGCATTGCATTGTGCAGTTATTAGCCTGTTTTGGAGTTTAGACGATGCCACATCAGTGGTATTCTTTCAGGGAATGTTGAACTACTGCGTTTTGCAGTTAGTTAAGGATGATAGTAATAGTAAACAACACGCAATATTTTAAATAGGAACGTTTTATTTGTTAAGAATTAAAAAAGAACTGTAAATATATAGCGAGTTAATACCTAATAAATTAATACAATATCCGAACTTAAGTATAACTATTAACAAACTAAAATATGGCGTCGAAAAATTCCTCCACATCACTGTCAGCTAGTAATGTATCCAAGACACTGGCGGCATTGCCACGCTGTATGGCAATGCTTAGCCTCTGGCCAAGGTAAAAGCCAAAATATTTTAAAAATTGTAAAAATAGGTACTATTTCGCAAAAAAAATGTTTTGAGACTTTATTCATAACTATGGGTGACACTAATTATGTACATTCTCATTTATTTCGGATCACACATAAAAATACACGTGTTCCTTAAACCTAATTAGTAACGACAACTTAAAAAATATGTTAGTAAAACTTACAAACTAACCTTACAACTAATACCTACGTGGCTCAACACAACATGTTGGCACGTGCCTCCGCACCCAGTGCCTAATAAAATATGTTAGTAAAACTTACAAACTAACCTTACAACTAATACCTACGTGGCTCAACACAACATGTTGGCACGTGCCTCCGCACCCAGTGCCTAATAAAATATGTTAGTAAAACTTACAAACTAACCTTACAACTAATACCTACGTGGCTCAACACAACATGTTGGCACGTGCCTCCGCACCCAGTGCCTAATAAAATATGTTAGTAAAACTTACAAACTAACCTTACAACTAATACCTACGTGGCTCAACACAACATGTTGGCACGTGCCTCCGCACCCAGTGCCTAATAAAATATGTTAGTAAAACTTACAAACTAACCTTACAACTAATACCTACGTGGCTCAACACAACATGTTGGCACGTGCCTCCGCACCCAGTGCCTAATAAAATATGTTAGTAAAACTTACAAACTAACCTTACAACTAATACCTACGTGGCTCAACACAACATGTTGGCACGTGCCTCCGCACCCAGTGCCTAATAAAATATGTTAGTAAAACTTACAAACTAACCTTACAACTAATACCTACGTGGCTCAACACAACATGTTGGCACGTGCCTCCGCACCCAGTGCCTAATAAAATATGTTAGTAAAACTTACAAACTAACCTTACAACTAATACCTACGTGGCTCAACACAACATGTTGGCGCGTGCCTCCACACCCAGTGCCTAATAAAGGGGCTGTCCACCTTATCACATAATGTTTTTAGGATGCTGTTGGAGCTTCCGCATAATCTACCCATAATTGACACTGCCCTCTTTCTCATTCATTCATTCATAAAAATCATCGACATGGGCTTCCGTGAACATTGCGAAGGGCTGCAGAATCGCGGAAGCCCCATCAACATCCTAAATCCATTATTATACTGAACGCGTAGGGCGCTATAAGCCACCTGTGTATACTTTACCCACAAGCTGCACGTGTAGAAGGTTTGGCAGTAGGCCTTAAAAAGATACACCTTCACATTCCCATTACAGCGCGCAAACCTGCGGGCTAATATATTGCACCGAACCGCCAACGCCCTACGCTCCCTGTCCAAATCTGCATCATCAGATAAGTCCTCCATGACCACATGTCCTAGATACTTAACCTGAGCAACACGCTGCAATGCTGTTCCGCTTATAGTCACGAGAGGAACATTACCCACCGATACATGTTTACTTTTAAAAACCAATATTGACGACTTTTTAGCGTTATATTTAAGCCCATGCGTCACCGCAAAGGATTCCACTACAACAAGCAATTTCCGGAGTGCACTGATTATTGCATGACACCGTCTATTGAACAGCTGACACTTGTCCTGCTGAGCTCATCAATCGGGTCATTCATGTACAGGTTAAACAGAGCCATTATTCCACCTGACACGATTCGTTTGAGAGCTGTACCAAAACTTCAACAAGTTAACTAGTTCTGTAGGCATATTTAAACTATGGAGCTTCGACCATGGCCTCTCATAGGATACGAGGTCAAAAGCCTTGAAAAGGTCAAGTAAGGCAGCATAAACTAGCGTCTTTCTGCCCGTATAATCAGTGGATTGAGAAAACTGCTCGGTATCTGTGAGTCATATGCGGAAGCTCATGGTCTGATGTACAATGAGAAGAAAAGTGTGTTTATGGTTATTAGAGGTAAGGCCCGTTACGCACTAGCGATTGGCCGCCTAGGCGGTTCGTTTGAGCGGCCAGCCGGCCAGCAAACTTTGTGGCGGTTAAGTGCGTACAATCACCAGCGGTTGCATGTTCAATTGGAAAAGCGGCTTGCCGCGCGGTTAGCCGCCTCCGCGGTTGACCGCTAGTGCGTTAGGGCCCTATGAATAAGTCACCGGATCATGGACCCCCAGTCTGTTTAAACGGAGTACCTCTAGTCTCTCAGTTTAACTACCTAGGACACATAGTGACTGAGACCCTTAATGATGACACAGATATCGAGCGGGAGCGAAGGTCGTTGTCGGTGCGTGCAAATATGTTGGTGCATAGATTTGCAAGGTGTACAGTAGACGTAAAAGTGACACTGTTCAGAGCCTACTGCCAAAGCTTTTACACCAGCGCTCTATGGACCAGCTACACGCAGCGGGCCTACAACGCTCTTCGCGTACAATATAACAATGCCTTCAGAATTCTGGTGGGGCACCCAGGTTTCTGCAGCGCTTCAGGCATGTTTGCTGACGCGAGGGTTGACAGTTTTTATGCCATAATGTGTAAAAAAGCAGCATCTCTGATTTGTAGGATCCGGGGGAGAGCCAACGGAATTCTGAAGATGATATCAGAAAGGCCGGAGTCTGCAGTGCCGGGTCACGTGAAGCAGACTAAGCCTTAGTCTGCTTCACGTGACGAGATGACGCAGTTTTTTATTTATTTTATTTATTATGTCTGAAATAAATGTATTTTATTTTATACCTTACATTCTGCTTGAGCGCCAGGATAGCACTCACCGTAGACAATTTGCGTCGGAAGCCAAACTGCGCATCATTTAATGTTAAATTGCTATTAAGCTGACGCTCAAGCAGACCATCATGTACCTTCCCTACTACCGTAGGTAAGGAGATAGGCCTGTAGTTTCTTAAATCCGATACATAACCGGTTTAATTTTTAATTACGGGCACTACCACACTTTCTATTAAATCCACTGGAAGATAGGTGTGACGGACGCAAAATGTTAAAAGCATCGCAAGTATGCGGTATATATGAGGTCTAGCGTACAGCAAGTGCTCAACACCTAATAAGTCATGCCCGGGAACTTCCCCTTTGATAAATTAGTCACTACTTGCTTAATTAATATCCTTAGCAGTGAATCCCCAGGGGGCCTCCGAGTCAATCAGACCTACCTCTGTCCCACCTTGCTCCTGAGTCAACGCGGACTGCACCCTAGTGGTCTTAAAAAATATTCGCTGTACACTTGGCGTCCGTCGCCCCATCCACACTCACAGGAAGGCCCAGTTTTTGATTTAACTTATTAGTTTGTTTCCAAGACTTTACGAAATTTTTCCGACTATAATTTTGAGCTGAATTATCCATATTTATCTGATCTTAGTGATTTTGACAATGTTTTAAACTTGTTTTAAACCTGTACTTACTGTATTTCATACTCAAGTAACTAGGACCAGACCTTGGCATACCATTTAATATCCAGTGTGGGAATACTTTTTTGGGAATTGGGGAAACATATTTATTCCAGCCACACACCTGTCTACCCTACCCGACCAAACGTAACTCTTGACCACGCATTGCTGCATCCTGTAATGCCTTGATTGTTTTCCGGTACAGCACGTTAATAACCGATCTATGCTCATTTAATTCAGAAGGAAAGTCTATCTCTCTCAATAAAACTGAGCATGTCACAGTGAATGTACGTATTTGAAGTAGACTTTTCTCTCCCTATCTAATTTATTATTTTGTTCAAGGACACAAATACATGTCGACTTCACTTTTATTACATCCAGACTACAATTTATTTGAAGTGGTAAGTGGTCTGACTAGTAAACGTCATGACGCACAAAAACATAATACTCTCTCTAATTATGCTTGTCACAAAAATTGGAACCTAATTCCTAACAGATAGTTGTATTTTCGATTCAGAAATCCTGCAAATTTACGTAACGTTTACGTCGCGCGTTCGGGCTAGGGCATCCAGACTAGCTCGTTTACGTTCTTGAAACAATTTGGATAACATTAACATACAATGAATAATTATTAGTTAATTCACGAAAATGTTACGTCACAAGAGGACTTACTCCGGTATCGAGAGTGCGTTTACAGACACACAAATCTCACATAACTTGCACAAGTAATCAGAGGTGAAAGTAATAACAAAAGGCTAAACAATTATTTGTTGAATTTAACCCGCGACACTTAACAAAGCAGCAAATTGCCACTATGGCAATTTCATGACATTCTCTCAATACTCAATTCATTGACTAGCACCTCATGATTGTGAATATTTATTTATTTATTGTTACATTATTTACCACTGTACAAATCTATAAACTATCAAATCTAATTCCAATGATAGAAATAATTATTAATTCAAAAAGATAACAGACGGTTCCCTTTTAGTTAATTTTTGTCGTTCATTCATCATCTTTCACTCGAAGTGGAACGTCTGAACAAAAAAAATATTAATTAGTGAACCGATCTAACGATATTGGATTTCGGCACTCCACTTGCCTACCGAATTATTAAAAATGAAATGAAAGCACCAGATAAACGTTCATTCCTATGCATTTTTGTCGATTTTGTGTGAACGTTTAATGAAACAAAATTATCAGCAAAACAGAATGATGTTATGTAAATATCTACAACAGCAACTGATCCCAGTTGCAGCCGCCATCTTACGCCACAAATAATATAGACGGCGGTTGTCTATTATGCACATTATTCACAAATTAAGAAGAGAAGATCTGCTTATCTTTTTCAGCTTTCGCGAGGTTTTCGTCATGTGAGACCACTACCTATGTCAATAATAATTGTGCGACGTTCTAATCGATCTATCACCACTATGTCCGGCTTATTGGCAACCACTGGCAAGACGTCAGTGATGTTAGATGCACTGCACAGAACCACCGGCAGCGGGGACCCAGCTCGAGGTCAGATGGCCCCTAAGTCCCAAGCCAAGCTCCTCGGTGGTAAGCTTCTCCCCTGCCGACGTACAGGTGTGGCGACGTCTCCGCGTCGGCCGGTGTCATCACAGCGCTCACAGTGAGGGTGGCGAGGCGGAGCTGAGCGAAGAGTCCGGAGGTGGTGGGCGTGCTCGTCACTAGCTGATCTCATCAACATAATTATTTTCTTAAGTACGTAATCGGTCTTTTTTATCGGAGGTGACATGCAATTTTTGAAGAAAGTCTATGATTATGGTTAATTTTTTTAATCTTTTTTTATATGTCATGATTATGTTGGTTACAGGCTTATTGTAGGGTTGCTCATAAAAAAAACTCTGTCTAAAATAATACAACTGAAAATAATTAAGAAAATTTATTTCGTGACGTGTTGACGTTGGTGTCAATTATAATTATTATTATTAGAACTTTTGGATAAGAGCATAATAAAATTAAATGTTAAACTAAGAAATCTCTTCTCTGTGACTGTGACCGCGCTGCGCGCACATATAACACAATTGTATTAGCATTATGCCTCTGCACGTGCGTTGATGGATGCAACGGAAGACCGCCATTTTGAATATTATATTTTCTACAATTACCAAATAGTATTGTTTCCATTTTTATGCAGTCGTCGACGTCATCATGACACCACCGGCTGTCGCTGAAAACGGTGGTTTTCAGTAACAGCGGTGGCTGTGGCTCTGCTTCGCACATGAGCCGCTACATTATGCTGAGCGAAAGCCGTTTTACGCGAATGCGACGCATATTTTCGCCATTATTTGTTTTATTTTTCGTTTTTGTACCTTATTTTTAATTTTATGTGTCATATTAGGCGTAAAGAAACTTATTTTCTTTCGTTCAAATCCTAAACAGTTTGTATTAGACTATATCTAGAGCATGGACCGCAGCACTTTTCTGTACTATCGATACGAAACTGTGATCTCCAATTTCTTTTCTAAACGTCTGTAGTACCTAGTTCTAACAGCTATTAGATCTACAGGTTGTTATTTTTAATGTAAAATCAAACAAAGGGAAGCATTTTTGTAATTGTTTTTATTAAAACATTCACAATCATCGTTTACAGTATATCACTATAGGTAATGTCAGTCGGGTTCGCCTAATAATAAAAAGTATTTATTTTATTTTATTTTTAACAACAAACAGGATTTAAAATTTATCAATTTCGTTTTGCCGTGCAATTATAAATTAACATGTTGCAGTCAATTAAAAAAATCCAATTCAATTTACAATTACTAAATAAAAGGCTTAAATAAATGTTTTTACTTTTTTAATTGCTTGCAACACAACACTTAGTATTTAGTATAATTTATTTTTGTATATTTATAATATCGTAGTAACAACTATTTAACCTAGGACATAGTCACTTTGTAACTTACTGCTCTTTTCGAGGCTGCCTCGAAGGGAGCAATGCCTCGCGCCTCGTCACAAGCAATTCAGCGATTGCAGAATTTAACATTTAAAAAATTGACTGCCACCAACTGACTGTCAAATACCTAATGATGACAGGACCCTCCCAAAAATGTTCTTTATTGATGGACTATTAATATTTATTAATTCAGGACTTGTCGGCGGCTACATTTTATTAAAGCAGTGCTGTCGAACTTCACGTAGATTATCTATGGTTCATTCTGAAGAGTTAAGCAAATGCCAGGGGATTTAGAGGATAGGGATCGACATTCAATATTGTATCAATACGCTAAAAAAAAGAAGACTACTAATAGAATTCGTGGCGTCGAAAGTGCGTTGAGCGCAAAAGTTTTGTGCAAACCGCCATTTAGAGTCGTCAGTTTCTATACGCCATTAGTGGTCGTAGTGCGAGAAAATGGTGACACGCTTGGTTTGTATGGAAAATGTTGATTCAAAAGAGTGTCTGCCCGTTCTTCTCCATAGGAACCTACTAGATATGCTTTGGAATGGGCGACTAGCTTCACCTTTCTGACTGAACGACCCCTGGACAATTCAAAAGTGCCTGTAATTGGTTAATTTTAAAATAAATGCTTTGAGCTTGAGTTGTCAATACCACCTCTAGCAGCGGTCGCCGAGGCATATCCGCGGTCTGTGTTAAAAACAATAAGTTCGCTTTTGAACTATGTGCGATCTCTTAAATGAAGATCGAATGGATTTATACAGAATAAAATTATATAATTAATAAATTTCATAAATAATTTAATATTAATATTTGTAAATTAATGAATAATGTAAGAAATATTTCTATTATACTTAGTAGATATGTGCACACTGTTTAGGTAGGATATGGTTTAAAGAACTTTTTTGTATGTATCAACTCATGTACCCCATATTCATGCAAATAAATGATTTGATTTGATTTGACAGAATAGCACTTTTGGTTGAATACTATTGGGAAGATACCTGTTTTTTTCTATACATTTTTGGAGCTTAAGTGTCACTTATTCCACTAGACTTATCTCTCCACTCCCTTTGACATAATTAGATTATCTAACTCCACATTTCATACAAATGTTAATTTCTATCTAACGACTTACGTCATCTCGCGATCAAATGAATTCAGTGAGTCATTAACATAACAAAATATGCTAACAGATCATTCCTAGCATTTCAGAACGTAATTTGTAACTAGTTTAATTTATGTTACACCTTAAATATTAATTAATATAATAAATAATTAATTTACATTTCATAATTACTATTACTTTTCACATAATGTACAATGTTACAGGTCGCAGATTGTACGGCGACGTAATACTGATGAAATGAGCAGACATTAAAATATTTTATGAATGCAGTATTAAAATATTCATGCTTAAAAATAATATACATTTCCACTTAGAGTAATACAATAATGCAATGCTTATAAAAATAATGCAGAATTCCGAACGCAAAGTTTGCACAAACCGCTACACCATTTAAATTATCTGAAATATACTAGTCCGTGCGACTGTGCACTTTCGCTGGAATGCAACCCCTCTCCCACTTCACCTCGTTCAGTAGTAACAGCAACTTTTAGCTACGATTTGAATCGTTCATTGATATTTCTGTTGAGTTTTTGCTACGTTACATCACTGCGCGAGGTGCAGAGTTGAGGCTTCGTGCACGAAAAAAACCCTCTTGTGTTTGAATGAAAGCTTAAAATAATTGAAACATTAAGTCAGTGTGTAACTACAAAAGTACACTTTTCATGGTGCTTAACCATTCGCGTCCGTCACAGCACATGTTAACAGTTTCATCACTTTTGCGGTCTCGTAAATATCTTTGATTTTGTCTTTCATTTACTTTATAAAAAAACTGGGCTTTTCAACATTATTTTTCTGCTGATCAAAGTTGAAAAAATTGGTTCAACCATATGCAAGTAAACCATATAATTATGATGTTGATGATATCTTTTAATGTTCTAAATCTAAAGTAGTTTCTTATAAAATCCTGCTTTCAAATAAAAACCACATTCAAATCGGTTCATCCGTTTAAGAGCTACCGTGCCACAGACAGACACACATACACACAGCGGTCAAACTTATAACACACCCTATTTTTGCGTCGGGGGTTAAAAAGAAGATCAAACGTCAGTCTCACGTAATTTTTCGGAAAACTTGTCGCGAATATTAGGATTTTTTTTTAATTATTTGAAAAATCCCTTCCAGCCACAAGCAAAAAAAAAAGAACTCGACTTTTCAAATCACAAATAATTTTGTTTAAGTTCCTTTTTCGGGTCACAAACGATGACTAAAATTGATTAAAATCAGTCGATCTCGTGCACGGCTCCTTAAGTCGCACGAGTAGTACAATACAATAATAAGATGATAATTTGCCTTCATGTTCTTATCTTCCACATTAACTATCGTCTGTTTATATTTAAGCATGATGCACTTCTCTTAACGTGCTGTGAACTAAATGTTAATGTTGTCGACTACAAATAGATTCAAAACTAAATTGAATTAATTTCAGAGACTGAAAACAGGCGCAGTTGTACAAATTAACTAAAACAATAACATCATTTCAGTCGAGTTTAATTTACGTGTACACTAGAAAACTTGCACAAGAGTGGTAAAACGTCCAGTAAAAAAAAACACAAACTATTAATAATACACCACGATATATTCTGCAAAAAGTGTTTCACATAAAGGTACACTGTACATCCGACCTCCTATTTACACGGGCGTGTCGCGCCCCGTCCGTGTGCAAAGTGTTGCAGTCGCCGAGGTGCGAAACACGACACACGCTGTATAAAACGCAGCCACTGTATTTAACAACCGTTTATACAGGTTTATAGTATGTACTGATACAGTGCGATGACCTATTATAACGTGTGATGTAAACTATGTTGGGCCAAAATTGGGTTAGTTTTATGTACATATTTTTAGCTTCAGTATGACTAGTAAATAATAATACTCGTATTTAGGAAACATATCAGCTATTCGTTTTCCAAACAACAGGTACATTTTGATAAATTTTCACGGTGATTTTTGTCGTTTCATTTTGTTTATTTTTGTTCAGATTTGGGAGCCCCTAACAATATTTTTGTTTTATTACCTAACATATCAAAATTGTTGCCACCTACTAAGTTTTTTATTTTTGTCGGTGAGGCTTATAAACCAAATACTGGTACAATTTCTGTTCAGGAATGCCGTTAAAAAATCCACCATCTGTATAACTGTTGGTAAGTTCTGCACACATCCTTTGATGTGCTGCGTTGGTTGTTTGCTTCACAAAGTAAACACGCACGGCGTGGGGCTCACACATATTTGAAAACATTGACTGAACTGGATGCGAATCTAGGCTTTCGTATGTTTTGATTGGCCGTAATCAAAGGTGGAATTCGGCCATCATGACCTAAAGGCAAAGATCGTATCTCACTTCGATCATGAAGAATGGATTTTGATTTGCTGAGAGGTTAAGCACGTGAATCCATCTGTACGAGCTACGCTTTACATTGTCCTTTGTGGTAGTTTGTACGTCACACTCATTTATGCACATCAATGTTGTTTAACTGTACATTTCTCTAACAGCATTTAAGTGTAAAAATTGTGTACTTATATTCAGTAGCAATAAATCAATAAAGGGAATCGTTCGTCTACTCATTTACATCATAAGTCCATACAATTTTCACTGTTGGGCATTACACCCCAACACCATCTGCTAATATGCCCAATAATATAATAAATATGAAAGTAACTCTGTCTGTCTGCCAGTCTATTACCAAATCACGGTTTAACAGCTCAACGGATTTTGGAGGCCAAGACTTAGGTTAGGACAAAGGATATTTACTTTTTATTCGATAGTAGGGCTGATTTCCGTCCACTACGCGGGCGAAAGCACAGGCAATGCTAGTCTCTCAAATAAAAGCAAACTCTGTGATATCTCAATAATTGTTAAATTATTATTGATTTGGAGCACTGTGCGTTTGGTTGTTTCGAATTCCTAATAGTGCAAGTGAATATTTTTAGGTTTCCCGAAGAAGTTAACATTTTAAATCAAGCCAAAATCCAATTAAATATATACAGATACAGGGACATAATAATAATTGTTCTAATATTATTATAATAACAATTTCCTTCGTAAACAACGCTGAAAGTTCACAACCCCGCCACGCTAAGTTTAAATTTAATCAATCACTCTGTAGCCGCGTGATACTTTACATAATCCATCTAATATTGTTTATTTAATAAGTTTATTATAATACCATGTACCCAGGTGGTTAAGTAGGTACTGTCTCTATCATTCGATCTGTGAGGGTAAGCTACGCATGCTTACGTCAGTTTGAGGATGTGACCGTGAGTCTCTAAAGCGTAGGGAGATTATACGTTAGTAGCATTCGCTGGTAAAATTGATTAACCAATCGTTTTAAATTAAATTAATTTTAAATTTGATTAGATCACTGCTGCAATAATTTAAAATGAACATTTAAAAGGTCATTATTAGTCTGTTTTAAGCAATATTTAATTGTTCTCCTGCCTATATCCCTATGTAGTTTGTGCAGCATGTCTGCTTTTTCCATTTATCTCTTTTACGCGTCATCTCGATAGTCAAACCAAATCACATTTTACAAAATTCCATTAATACGAGTACGTGGTTTCCATGGGCCTTTCCCCAATATTTGGCCTATTCAAAATCATTGTACCTCCTTTTTAAGTGGAACCCTATGTCCAGCAGTTGGCTATTGAGCTTTGTTCATTTGATTGACCGGCTTTGCATATTAATGGGCGTTGAACGCTGAAGCGTGTCGACTATAGGCTATCGTTCAGAGCCATTAGGGACAATGATACTGTGTGTAAACGTGTGGAAGAATCACTGTTAGAAATGAAGTAGTACCTATGTTACTAAGTACTGCTGCAGGTACAATAAATAGGAGGAATGAACATAATTATTAAAGACACAAATGATCACTCTAACTAGCTGTTGTACGCTGTTTTACTGGCTTCCTAGGAAAACTTCTTCATGTACCCGGATAAAAGGCATCCTGTCTGAATGCAGGTCACATCTGTGTGCTCAAATTCATTCATATCTGTTTAGTTGTGACGCGTGATTGAGTAAGAAGCATATAGCTTTCGCATTTTATAAAATAAGTACATACAATGACGTTTCCACAAACGACTTGCAGGCTTCATGCAAGTTGTTTGTGGAAGACCATGACACCTCATGGTCTTCTGAACATTCACCAATTTTCATCACAATTTCCTGCATCTGCTTATTAGTTAACAACGATACTAGTTGGAAAAGGTTTCAAGATTTGTTTACAGAGTAACAAGTAAACTAGCGTATCTACTAACGCAGTGAACTCTAAGTTACATTAAACTTAACCTGAGCTGCCTATTATCTTAATAAGACCCTACCTGTGAAGTGTGAAGCTATTCGTAAAGTTGAAAATTGCGCAATTGGTATCAAGTTTCTGTGCCAATATGCGTTAGTATGACAACACAAAATTTTACCTTTCAGCAGATCTTAAAATCCTGAAGAAATGGATTTCATAGAGCCAATATGCAAGTGTCCATCGAGACCCCTCCATGCCTCGGAAAGCAGTCTTTAAGCCATTGGTCCCATTTGTCATTCGTAGATCTTTGACAGTCGTTACGGGTAGTCAGAAGCCCAAAAGTGTGACCAGTCTTACCAAGGGGTATCGTATTACCCAATAACTGGGTTGTGGAGATCAGATATGCAGTCGCTCCATGTAAAATACTGGTATTCAACTGCATCCGGTTAGACTTTAACATTGAATATGGGCAGATTAAATATGCAAATGTCCTTATTAATTATTATAATTTGGGTTTTTTGTCTGTCGGTAGTTTTAGCAAACATTATTGTTGAAATATTCTTAAATTATTAGTAATCCATTTCGCCTTAACATCTTGAATGCCTCTAGGAAATATTTCAAGTAGGTATTAAAAAATCCTCTACTATTTTATACAATAACTTATTCTTCGAAATCTCTTTTTCAATTCAATATTTTCTTAGAAAATATCTCGTTGTTTCAACAGTTTTGCAAACTGTAAGATATCGTTATTTATGGCCACAATTTGTTTCACGATTCAGCTGTGCTCATCCTGTTAGCGATGAATTTTATTAATTATAATTGCTTTTTAAAGTAATCCCTACATAAATTGATGGTCGACCTCGAAAACGTTTTGCAGAAAATATCTGGGTACACTGTTTTTCGGCAACAACATGAAAAAATAAGCGAGTATTATTTTCTTAATATGAAAAGGCCTTAGGAACCTAAGTAATAATTTGAAGAACACGTCATGACTAGACAGTGTTTGTCAAACTATAAGGCTGTGAGCAGACCTGAGTCAAGAATGTCTTACCACTTTAGACTATTGCTCCGCAAAAACAATGATGCGTTGAATTGTCCTGACTCTGGTGTGCGGACGAAATATTTAACTGATCCTGTAAAATCCTATTGACCTTCTAATGATGAGCACTTTATAAATTAATGACGCTATAAAAAGATTTTGGGCTTCTAATGATGCACACTTTTTTAAAATAAATGAGCCTCTTTTTAACTTTTTGGCCTTTTCTCATAGTTGATTGTAAATAGCTAAGCTAGGGCACCCCAATCGCATGGGTAAGGTTAGGTAAGAACTGTGACCAACCGCGGCAGCGGCTGGCGAGCTCTACATCCAAGTTGGTGGCAACTAGGAATTAAACAAATAGGAATTATTTTTAAAGTATTCAATTAGTTCACAAAAGGGGGATTATTTGAGGATCGATTAAATACATGCCCTTAGAAAGAGAAAAAAATAACTTCGCACATTTTCATTGTGAAATAACAAGGCGGATTCTAAAATAATTTCGTGAAAGCTCGAAGGAGTGGGCGGATGTTTTTAATTAATTACATTTAAATTACTTTAATAAATACAATTAAGTTATAAATATAATTCCGTGTACTTAACCATCGTATTATTAATTAAAAATACTTATTACCTACAACAGTTTTGTTACATAAAAGTACAACCATACCAAAAGGTTTGATCTTTGGATGTTATCGAAATTTTAGGAATTTATGCAACTACAAAAACAACACTAAGAATAACTTTGGATTACAAGACAATACTTACCCAGACGAACGGAAAAACGGAAGGCGCTGTCGGTGCGACCTCCTCTATTCACCGAACAATAAATGACATTTAAACGCGACGATCGCGTATTCGCGCGACGATTGCTTTTGGTTAGGACGTGGCCTTATGTAAAAAAAATATATTATCAGAATAAGTAACAGTTTTATTATTATATAATAATAATACTACCAGCCTCTTATGAAAGGGCACATATTTTTTTTTTCATTCTCAATGCAAAAAGTAGGATCTCATACATAGATAACACCATATTTAAGTTAAAACTTTAATAAAAACTAAGTACTAAGTTTATCCATCGTAAAAAATCTAACTAACACTATTGTCCAACGAAAACCCCCAAAGATCACACCTTTCTAAACGTAACACAATCACCATAAAGTCCTTACCATACGATCACTTACGATGCAGCGTCTATATGCAACTCTCGCGCACCTTTCTCGCAGTGGTCACTACTTCAGGCCTCCGCGCAGCCGCTATGTCGGCGCTGCGGGCAGTGACCCCGCGGTTCACCACGCATATACTTACTGATGACTGTGTCGGAAAGAAAAGAGAGGAAAACAAATTATATACAGATTAAAAAAAAAAATGTTAATATCCTATTTTATGAATAGGATATTAACATTTTATTTCCTATCCTTATATTCCATGTAAGGTGGAGCGATGATATCGAAAGAGTGAAAAAGAATTAGGCAGTAAAAGGCAAAGAATAGAGAAAAATGTAAAAAGTTAAGGAGACCTTTATTCATGAGGAGTCTAAACCAAGAAAAACAAAAAAACGCATGTGTGTTATAAGATTACTATTAGTGTGATTAACCTTAGTTTGGTTAGGTGCATCGTCTTCACATATAATTATACAAAATTAATTTACCTATACAAAATATTTTAAAAGAGTAACAGTGGAGTTTCTTGCCCATTCTTCTCCATACGAAACTACCTTATGGGGGGGATTAACTAGAATCAATTCTATTTTTTTATTATTTTTGAATTTCAAAAGTGCCTTTAGTTTCTTGCCCATTCTTCTCCATACGAAACTACCTTATGGGGGGGATTAACTAGAATCAATTCTATTTTTTTATTATTTTTGAATTTCAAAAGTGCCTTTTATGTGCTTACTTGAAATAAATAATTTGACTTTGACTTTGTTTGAGATTAGAGTAGTTGTACTTTAATTGTTCGGTTTGAAATTAACAGGCTTTTTTATTTTACTTTAAATTATTTATTTGTGGTGGGGGCTTGTGGTGGTTTGTGGGTGCCCTTTCATAAGGAAAGTCGCTTCAAAAATGAAAGTGGGAGGAAGTTTCAAAGGGGAAGTGGTAAGAAAACTGTACATAATCATAGTACGTATTAAACTACAGCCACATAAAAATATGGCTCGTTTAGAATATATGCATTTCCTTCGTATTTACAGTTTAATTTGCCGTTTGTTTATTCTATAACTTCAATAAATTATTTTTCTTATTAATTTAATTAAATGTTATCTCTGTTGCCCTTTTTTATGAAACGATGTCTTTGTTTTATAAAATAACAATGCCCCGCCGTTAAATACGGCCCGATGCTTGGAGTTAGAACTTAATGCAATTAGCAAACCACTTAATTTAATGGAAAAATATTGTGAGATGAGAAATTTTAATCACAGAAACATGAAAAAAAAGTGTGGATACCTACTTACATTAATTAAGTAGGTTTATAAAGGATAGGTAGGTTTGTGATGAATAACTGTTATCTCCAATAGTTTTTAATTCATTTAGTTAGAGAAAGGCCACGTGGTAGCGTGTTACCAAGTAATTGGGTTGTGGAAATGTGAAGGTCAGATGGGCAGTAGCTCTTCCTGTTCAGGATAAAGCGGGAGGAAACGTCCGGGTATTACCACTGTGTGGATCGCCCGGAGGACACGGTGGAGCATACGGTGGAGGTCTGCCCAGCTTGGGCGGAGCACCGCCGTGTCCTATCGGAGGCGATCGGCGGCGGCGATCTCTCTTCGTAGCGAGAGTGCATGAGAGGCCGTCACCTCCTTCTGCGAAGCAGTAATGCTCGCAAAGGAGGAGGTGGAACGCGTGAGGGAGAGGCAAAATTCGCGCCCTCACGCCCCTAGTCGCCGCACGTGACGCCCTGGGTGTCAAGAGTCAAAGGCCGATTGTACGGCACCGTAGGCGCGGGTTTGCGGACGGTGAGCGATGAGTACCTCGCCGTCCGATAAAGACCAGACCCGGGTCAATGGCGCGTTGTGTTCTACGCGCGCCTCAAAGAGATGTCAGCACAAACTGACGGGGTCCGGTAAGGCCAATACCTGCCAGGGTTGTGGGTTTGTCTGAAAAGGATGTTATGGCCCCGGTACACAGGCAACTGAAGGAACACGGGTGGATTTTAGTCAGTAAAAGTCTGACAGGCCCTCCCGCTCAGCCCAGAGCGGGAGGGCGTTGAAGTTGTTAATATCCCCCCCAAAAAAAAGATGGGCAGTAGCTCCATGTGAAATACTAGTATTCAAATACATCCGGTTAAACTAAGGCCGATCACAACATACTTAGGAACTAGTTAGCAAGGCAGATAATGAGAAAGAAGAAGGCAAGGCAGATGAATGAATATAAAAAAGAAAGTTGAATATAAAAAATAATGAGATCGAGAACAATTTTTATTGTTTTTACACAAATCTTTTGTTTCAAAAACCTTGTCGGTATACTCACAGCACTTGCAGGTAAGATAGATCTATCGCTGAATATCCTGTGAGGATCCGCATCCAGACCAGGAGTGGACAGCTTACTATATTCACCTATGGTTTTCTTATCTGCAACAAAATGTCTAAAATCTATACAATGTGAAGAAATTACGTTGATTTGGATTTTGCAATGTTCGAAAAAACAAAAAAAAACCGGCCAAGTGCGAGCCGAATTCGCGCACGAAGGGTTCCGCACCATTATCTATAAAAACGGCAAAAAAAAACGTTTGTTGTATGGGTATTAATTATTTATTTTTAAAGTGAATATATAACTAAATATTCTGTGAATATTTCAAGCATCTACCTGTTTCCGTTATCAATATCGAGCAAAAACGAGCAAAAAATCACATTTATTGTATAGAAGCCCCCTTAAATATTTATTTTATTCTGTTTTTTAGTATTCTGTGAACATTTCAACTGTCTAACTATCACGGTGCATGAGATACAGCCTGGTGACAGACGGCGGAGCCTTAGTAATAGGGTTCCCGTTTTACCCTTTGGGTACGGAACCCTAAAAACTAAAAATGTCTTATTATAATACAAAACAAAGTTAATCTTAACGTACCTGTCCCACCGACGATTAGCAAAAAGCGAGTAGAGCTAGCAACTAGAAACTAGTTGGCGAGCAACGTTCAGCGACTGTGTAGTTCTGATAGTCGCTGTGCTATGAGCGAGTGCGATGAGTTGACTGCCAGGCACTTGCTGATATGCCTATGCATTGCA
Organism: Tiliacea citrago; assembly: GCA_963921375.1. Lineage (NCBI taxonomy): Eukaryota > Metazoa > Arthropoda > Insecta > Lepidoptera > Noctuidae > Tiliacea > Tiliacea citrago. Next base: position 24,334,461 of record OY992798.1, read on the forward strand.
TTAAGCGAGAGTATCTCAGCAAATGTTCTGCACGCCAAATGAGCGTCACTGAGCGAGCAGTTGCACCCCTGGTCGCTGCGAAAAACTAGTGGAGGGAAAGTTCTTACCGGCCAGTGTTAAGAATCAGAGATAAACTATTATTGTAGGTATCTCTTTTACTGACACGGAACCTTCATCTATTGTACGTTTTTTGAGAGAGAAAATAGTCGGTAGCTAGTCGCTTGCTCGTCAAGCGGTGGGGGAGCCTCATTCAAGGATTTCGCGACCATCTGTCCCGTTGGCCACTGCTCCCCCCGTAATGCCTGCTTCTTGACGGTGCAACGATGGAAGCGCCGACAGAGTAGCTGTAAGAACCGCTGCGGCAAGGCTCCTACGGAGCCAAACGAAAAACTGTGTGCTGCGAAGCCGCATACTTTGGTGTATATTTCTCGTCTCCACTACACCACTGACGCGGAAGACATCGTGAAGTACTTGCGCCAAAGACTGAAGTACGCGACGAGAGTGCAGTTGCTGGAGTCACATCGCAACGTCAACTTTAAGGCGTTTGTGGTGCGCATACCAACGTGCTACCTACATCAGGTGATGGAAGAAAGCTTTTAGCCTCAGGATGTGGTATTCAACCGCATTCGCGGTCATGTGCCACCAGAGCGCACAAAAACTTAGTGCATCTAAGTGATACTAGCATTGTTTTAATTTTTATTTACTATCTCAGTTTTTAATATATGTAGCTATACTTAGGTTAAGGTATTTATCTATGGGCCTTTGTAACCTGAAAATAAATGGTTTATTAAATGGTTTATTATTAGTTAAAACGCCAATGGAATCGGCCTAGCTTAACTACTAGTTAGGGATTGATGGAGCACCTGGGACTACCTTCTCATCACAAAACTAGGCTGGAGCGTTAACTCTGCCAATTATAACCTATTGGTTATTTCACGCCTTTTTTGAATTCCGAAGTTTATTCAACCAAAGCTAAGGTTCCAATTACAAAAACTGATGCTAAAACCGAGTCTAAGTTATCTAACTACTTAGTATTAAGAATTTTATTTCAGTCGAAATAAGGTTGGAAATACAAAAACTGGCTATAAGGTTTATGCTTGGGCCAAAGTTGGGACTCGTTTTGTAATGACACGGAAAGAGATTAGTTGATTTTATAAAATTCTTTTCAATATGAGCTTGGACTTGACCCTTATTCAATTATTGTAAGCCTACTTCGTTATATTTCTCTGTGAATGCAAAATAAACTATTCTCTTACTTTTTAAAGCCACAGTAAGTAGAATTAGTTGCTGTGCACAAACTTGTGGACGAAGCGCTAAAGGTGGCATCCGATAAGGGGAGAGTTGATTACTAATACATTTAAATTCTGGCCTGTCTCTGAGAAAAAACAGATAAAAACTTTGTTGGCATGTTGACCGGGAATCAAAACAATGAGACTTGTAGTTACGAACCACAAGGTTTTTTGCAAGTCTCTAATCAAAAATAAACATATTTTATTTTATTCATTTCGAGAATGCTGCAAAAAAAACACTCGAGGTTATTCTTAAAAAAAAAAAACTACAACTATAATATAACAAAATTTTCTGCTCGTGTAAGAAAAAATAAAATCACGCCATGACCGCCACCCGATAATCGTTAGTATCTACTACGGTAATATCATGAAGAGGGTCTATTCTATAATATTATAATATCAGGTAAAGACCTTTCCCTTAACCTTCTCATACACCCTATTATTTATCGCCACAGTTTTCATAAGTACTATTTATATGATGACTGGAAATTACACAAAATATGCATGTAGGTACCAATATTTTGGATCTTGATGCACAAAAAATGAAACGATACAACTGATTAGATCAAAACTATATCGAAGGTAGTAAGAAACGGTTAAGTGTTATTAAGTTAAAACCTAGCCTTTTTCGTTTGGGCACGCCACAATTGCTGCGATAAGTCCCACCTCTTTGAGGTGTGGCTAGAGAGGCGCCATGGTATCCTCAGAGGGCACCTGTTCAGGATAAGGCGAGAGGAAACACCCGGGTGTTACCACTGTGTGGATCGCCCGAAGGACACGGTGGAGCATACGGTGGAGGTATGCCCCGCTTGGGCGGAGCACTGCCGAGTCCTCACGGAGGCGATCGGCGGTGGCCATCTTTCGCGTCCGGCTCTGGTTCAGGCCATTGTTCGGAGCGAGAATGCATGGGAGGCCGTTACCTCCTTCTGCGAAGCAGAAATGCTCGCGAAGGAGGAGGCGGGACGCACGAGGGAGAGGCAAATTTTGCGCCCTCACGCCCCTAGTCACCCGCAGGAGATGCTCTGGGCGTCGGGAATCGCAGACCGATTCCCGGCCACCGCAGGCGCGGGCTTGCGGACGGTGAGCAATGGGTAGCTTGCCGTCCGATAAGGACCAGTCCTGGGTCGACGGCGCGTTGGGTTCCACGCGCGCCTCAAAGAGATGTCACCACAAACTGACGGGGTCCGTTCAGGCCAGTGTCTGCCAGGGTAAACGAACACGGGTGGGTTTTAGTCAGTAAAAGTCTGACACGCCCTCCCGCTCCACCCAGAGTGGGAGAAGTTATTTGATAATTTCTCACCCAAAAAAAAAAAACCTTTTTTTCGTTCTATGTGGTTCCACCAAATCTATGCTACGGAATATCATCTATTTTTCGTTTTTCAATCCCAGATATGTTTTAGTTGTTCTTCAATTTGGAGTTTGACATTTACAAATACAAATGTCAAACTCCAAATTGAAGAAAACGAACAAAAATCGTCTGAAATGTCAAATTAGTCTAGTAAGTGTTTATTTATAAACGTTGCTTTATAAATAAACGCTTAAGTTAAGAGACGTATAAACGTAAAAGAAAAATATTTTTGAGCAGACTTTTAGCATTACTTAACTTTTTTAAATAAACTCCATAGTGTATCCGTGACCTCTGGCTATTGGTTAAGACAATATAGTGCAAAGCTTAGGCGGCTAAAATGTTAAGTATTGCAGCAATACTTTACATTTTAGCCTGCAACATGATTAGGAGCTAATCATCTCACTTATATCGGGTGTAAAAAGACATTTTCCGAAGCCGAAAGCCACATATTCTACCCATTATTTGGATTTTTTTTCCACTAGTCCATACCTGGGAACCCACTGGTTATGGAGATATTGAAGGTCAAAGTTGCATTTTTTTTTACTTTTTTATGAAAACGTATTCCAAGTGATATTACTAAACTCTTTTCCAAAGAAACATTACCAAATTTTTTGATTTTTCTTTACAAATTACGCATTTGAAGTTACCACAACGCAATGAATATCAAATGCTCACCACCACATTACGATTGCCTCGAGCGAAGAGGCGGGGCTTAACTCTGTTTGCCTGGGTTCGCGTTACATTGCGCGCGATAAATAATAGCCTTTTTTATACCTATAAGTAAAAGTCGTTTTTCAGCAATAATTTCTGCGCAAAGCTACTTATATAGATGTACAGTATACGTAGTTTACTGCTTTGTGATGTGTCTTTTTGTTGATCTATTCAGAATCACACTAAGCACATTATGACTGAACTATAAATAAAGAATACTTTGGTAAAGATCGCAATTCAATTATTCCTGATTAAAGCACGTTTAACTGCATTTGGTTTTTTCTATGTTTTTCTTCTAGCACAATTAACTGTGTCACAATTATTACGATCTACGATGCATAACTTTCTAGATGTTTTATGTTATGTCATAAAGGACAATTTATTTTGATTTATTTGTTTAAGATTTTATTTTTAGGGTTTCCGTACACGAAGTGTGCCAATCGGAACCCTATTTTTAAGCCTGCACTTTCCGTCCATCTCTCTGTTTGTAAGCGGGCTGTATCTCATGAACCGTAATAGGCGGACAGTTGGCATTTTCACAGATTGTGTATTTTCATTGCCGCTTTAACAACAAATAATAAAAAATAAATAAAGTTAATAATTAAAGGAACATACAAGAAACGTGTTTTTTTCGGTTGTTTTGGCTCGATCTTAATACGGAAACCTTCGTGTACGAGTCAGACTCACACTTGGCCGGTTTTTTTTTGTTTTTTTTTTATCTTTAGGAACGTAGTTTTTAAGTTTGGAAGCTTGTAAATGACAACTGTAAGCGCTAATGTGCATTATTTACCTAGATTTTGGATTGGAAGCTTTCTGAAGAATAAATAAATAGGCACAGCGTCCATAAAGCTTTAGCTTACAGGATACCTACTATTTATTTCAAATTAATACGTTATAATGAATAAAGAACTGCATTAGGGACTGCCAAACTGTTGCAATTTTTAAAAGAAGACTGATTTCTGATTTCTGAAAGAACACGATCTTGCCACTTCGTCATAATTGCATATTATGTGTTTATTATCTTTAAATTATAATTATACATTTTAGTGATAATTATTTTATACGTATATATGTAAGTTTGTTCTCTAATCGTATGTTTATATTTAAATGAGAATAGTTTTTCTTATTTCTGTATTTTGTTTTCTCTTCTACTCTAACACGTTGTCTACATATCTGTATCTACTTTCCTATCGCAGGTATGCTGGAAGACATTTCTTTAGAAATAAGCATCACCTGTGTACGTATTTTTCTGTTCCTTTCTTTTTGTTATGCGTGTACATAAACTATTAAATTAATAAATAGGTAACTAAATCTTACCATAATGGCAGGGTATAATATCAGGATCCGTATCCTCCCCGCTGCCCTCCATCTTCAGCTCATACTGGCTGCAGTAGTCCAGCTTCGGGGAGCCACAGTAAGTGTTCAGATTGTCTTGCTTCGAAAGGGACTCCACACTCTGTTCCATGTAGAGGGCGTTGCTGTGGAGGGTGGAATTAGCTGTAGGGTTTTAGCATAATCAGCCTATAATTTTCCCACGGCTGGGACACAGGCCTCCTCTCAGTGAGAGGGAGTGAGCCATAATCCACCACGCGGGCCCAGTGCGGGTTGGTAGATGTCACAGTCATGTCTTCGAATTTTTGGTTCTAGGACACGCCGGTTTCCTCACGATATTTTCCTTCACCGTTTTGAGAGCAGTGGTGAAGAAATAATGTATAAAAAGTAAAGCGCCTGTCAGGATTCGAACCCACGACCTACTACTATACGTAAGTCGCAGCCGTTACTACTAGGCCAGCACTGCTCTGGGTTTTAGCAGTAGGTAAGTGGAAATATGGGTAGTTTACGTTTGTGTATGAAAGGTATAGAAATAATTGAACCTATTGATGGAAACGGTTTAAGTTGAGCATGTTATGGGAGAAAAACTGACAGGCAAGATACTACTAGAAAAATAATTATATGAAAATCAACTCAATGTAAAACAAAAGAATCTCATTATTTAAATGATGAATATAATCAAATCTAACTCACGAATATCTAAAAATAAAACAATACATTTTTTTCCTAATACTCACAACACTAATAACTAAAATACCTAAGATCTCTTAACACAATCAAATTTTGAAAAAGGTGCTACGGAACAAAATGCCAAATCGGAATTACAGCTAAAAGATAACAAAGGCAAATATAGCAGGGCCAATCCAAATTTAGAAACCTAACCTTGTTTAACGACAAAGCCAGATCAGATCCTCTCTAGATGTCTAATACTCTTAGGGCTCATTCACACGTAGGTACCACAGTCACACCACATAGGGCAACGACAAAAATTGGGCAAACAGTGGTTATTTATGGTCTCACTGCATACCGTTAGATTTGCGTTGTGGTAACTACAAAAATGTGTCTTTACAATGAAATATTTTTTTGCTTTCATTTTACTAATTAATGTTGTACCTATGCCTTTGAGTCGGTGCTGAATAATTATATTTCCCTTATTTATTATTTTCCTTCTTTGCAAAAAAGTTGCTCGTGAGCAACGCTCTGGTGGTTGCATTGTGGCTATGATTTGGTCAATATGCGTACACACTGTTGACTTGGACGGTATAATGTGGTCCGTCTGAATAAATCCATGCCTTTTCAAGCTTTGTTGAGGTGTGGTTGTTGTTATATTGAAAAACTAAAAAATAAAATTGTATAACTGGAAATAAAGATTATTTATTTATATATGTGTAAGCACCTTTATGTATTCACACGTATATCGTATATGAGATACAAGAAGTAATCTTCCTACAAAGATAATCACAGCTTTAAAAATAAATATCATTTGCGAGGTTGAACCAACAGATAATATTATTTGGGCGTCGGCACGTGTTTTTTTGGAAAAATACTGGTTTTTATGAAAAAGTTAAATGGATAGGTAGGTAGTCTATTTCGCTGTTAGTGAACATTAAGGTACTTACTGTGAGAGTAAATATATTATGATAGAAAATAACATATATTTTAATATGTTACTTTCAGTCCTCTTTGGGAAGTAAATCATAAAAATTGCTTATTCATATTGCCCGTATCCAAACTAAACCTTAGGTTTTAGAACGTATAACATGAAAATTATCTTTAACAAGAATATTTGGTATACCTACTACGACAAATGGAAACAGCATGCCTAATTACATACTTATCTCAAACAATCAAAAACCAATAAAAGCCAAAAGAAAGTATTGGTAATCTTACGTAGAAGGCGGATGTTTGTCGATATCATGTCTCCTGGCCGCATGGCGTCGATACAGTGCAGTGATAACACCACACACTCCCGTGCACAGTAGAGCAGCTACTGATAAAAGGGACACCAGCATCGGAGACAGCGGGATTGAGGTGCTCACTCCTGCTGGAAAAGATACTGGGTTAGTATGAGCTTTATTTTATAACGGGTGTGAAAAGATGCATAACGAAGCCGCGAGTCAGATGTTTTTTTCGTCATTGAGCTATTTTTTTGTATTGTACCATACCTGGGAATCTTCTGTTTACGGAGATTGAAGGTTAAAGTTCCAACTTTTTTGACGTTTTTTATACGAAAACGTGTTTTAAATTAACCTTAAATGCCACCAGAACCTCTCGGTTCAAGCGCACGCAAAATAGCATACAAAGGGAGACCTTTGTATGCTATTTTGCATGCGCTATATTGCCCGCTACGGTAAACAGCGATTTTTGACACCAAAAATAAAAGCCGTTTCCTAGCAATTAATCTTGTTTAATGTTTCTTAACGATAAATGAGACAACCATCGTGGGAAAACCGGCATGTCCCAAAACAAAAAAATCGAAGACATATGACATCCACCAATCCGCACTGGCCCCGCGTGGTGGATTTATGGCTCACTCCCTCTCACAGAGAGGAAACCTGTGTCCCAGCAGTAGAAACATTTTAGGCTGATTATGCTAATGTTTCTTAGTTGGAATTTTAGAATATGTAGATGCGGCTTTGTGATGAGTCTGTTTACAACCTGTGGCTATGTATGTACATCACAGATGTAAATTAAAGATCATGTCATGAGAACTACTGCTTATTCCAATGAGTTGAGTAAAATATTATGAAATGAGAAAAGCATTTTGTTCAACCGTCCAGACTAACTTTTCATTTGAAAGATTGCTTGGAAAAATGACAGAATCTTGAGGCGTGAGACCACATTTGAGCTGCCAATTTTATTAAACAACAAAATAAAAAAAACATATTCGATTCCGCCACCCGGCTGGCTGTGCCGATTAAGGTTGTCCTGAATATGTGTATAGCAGGGTAGAGCTGACTGTCTTTAAAGTTCTGCAAGGTTGGAAACAATGGGCAATCTAGCGATATTAACCATTGATAAAGTGGCCTTACAGCCTATTAAGTAACCTATGACATACGATACAATTCACCACAAATTACCAACCGAGTATACCACAATGATTCCGCCTAATGATCACGACATACCACTAATTACCAATCTCGGTTTACACTCCATAGCTCCCCATGGGGGCCATAAGAAGTTCCTAATGAACTGTACCAGGGGATCATGGAAATGGGCAGTGGCATCGACGTGTGAGCTAATAGCATCATTTCTACCTCCCAAGCACGATAATTATGAATCGTTTAAATAATAGGAGGGTAGGCAAACAGTGGACGTCTTCCGGATGGTATGACAAATATAATGATGGCTTTTTTTCGGATTGTGGCGGTTGTGATGTGTAGTGGGTTTTGTTTGACATGATTGTGTAATTGGTCACTGAATTAATATTTTGGAATAAGTGAAGGAAGAAAATATGACAAAGAAGTTAATAACCAGATAACAACGGTACAAGGATGTTTTTGCGCGCGGACAAAATCGGATCAAACGCCGCCGTCTTGATTTTTTAATAAAATTTCTTTGACAATTTCTCAAATGCTTACGGGGTTCTTGGTGGGAAAGTAAAGCGTCATGTTTAACGGTTTTATTTTCTAAAATTTGTGTTTAGCCGAATATTAATGGGTAATAATTCATTTCATTATTATTTAAACAAACTTTGTACTTGTTATCTAATTTTACTTGACACTGTGCAATGTGCAAACTACACGAAGGCATACCAAAAACATTTAAAAAAACTGCTTACGTTCCCCTGTCAACGTCATTCAAGTGCCAAATGATCCTTGTAGCCGCTTGTAGCACTCTTGGTCTAAGACCCGCCTGCAGAATTAGTGTACTCATCGAGTGTTTGCTAAAAACTAAATTTTTACGCATATTTATGATTAGGAGAATATATATCTACCCAGGTGCCTGTCAAAATGTAGCTGCTAATATTTTTAATTAAATTATTGTTAATTGTTTTATCGGAAAAAATTTCATTCACTTGTTTTTGAAATAAAATATCGTCCACTTCACTGCAATATACATAAAACTCTGAAAAATCATGGTTGCCATTGCGCACTTGGCCGCACCTCTTCGCAGCCAGGTGTTGGTTGATACATTTACACGTTCATAACGTATTATTTATATATCAAATTAATGCAATTTTTTTTCTGTTTACATATGTTTTTTTGTATATGGTTACTAAATTAAATCTGGCCACAAATGTGTTGCTGGCTGTTAAAGATGGTAAACATTCAAGGTAGAGTAAAAGAAAGCTAGCGCGTAACATCACTACTAAGACGAGGAACACTTTTTGAATGATGCTCAAAGTCAAGTACATTGGATTTTTTGTCACACGGAAAACACGCCTTCATCTTTATCAATTTTATTTTACATTGATTAATTAGATAATTAATTAGATCTTAGATGCACAAATAAAACAACAATATATATAACGTTGTGTATTTCGAACTCCAAAACAGCGTGGTTTTTATGTTAGAATAAAACCATTCGACGCATGCGCAATGGTTTTAAAGCGTCGTACAGGTGGCAATCGCTATCCTCGTCTTATTAGGAATGTTACGCGCTAGCTTTCTTTCACTCTACCTTGAATATTTAACATCTTTAACAGCCAGCAACCGCCCCATTTAAATTGGCATTTGCCGCCAGATTTAAACAGAAAAAAAAATTGTTTTATTTATATTTATAAATAATAAATGTACGTTATGAACGTATAAATGTATCAAAATCATACCTGTTTACACCTGGTTGCGAAGAGGTGCGGCCAAGTGCGCAACGGAAACCGTGATTATTCAGAGTATTTATGTATACTGCCGTGAAGTGGACGATATTTTATTAAAAAACAAGTGAATGAATTTTTTTCCGAAAAATCAATTACCCTGCCTGACATTAGGGACTGCCAAACCGTTGCAGTTTTTAAAAAAAGAGTGAAGGAACACTATCTTTCCACTTTGTCATAGTTGCTTAATAAGTATAGTATTTATTATTTTTTACTTATACGAGTATATATTTTAGTGATATTTATTTTAGAAGTATGTATGTAAGTATATTCTCTTATTGTATGTTTATATTTAAATTAGTGATCAGTATAGTAATAATATTAGTAAGTTTTATTTTGATTTTATGTATTATGTTTTCTCTTCTAATTTTACACACGTTGTCTACATCTCTTTGTCTACTTTCCTGTCGCAGGTATGCTGGAAGAGATTTCTTTAGAAATAAGCATCACCTTTGTACGTATTTTTCTGGTCCTTTTTTTTCTTATCTGTTTATATATATGTGTGTACATAAACTGTTAAATAAATAAATAAAAATAATTTAAGTAATTAAAAATATTAGCGGCTAGATTTTGATAGGCGCCCGGGTAGTTATATATTCTCCTAATCATAAATATGCGTAAAAAATTGGTTTATAGCAAACACTCGATGCGTACACTAATTCTGCAGCCGGATCTTGTACTATCTACTCGTATTATTGCCTGGTTTATAAAATTGTAGAGAAAAACTTTGTAAAAAGGCCACCATGAAAGTATAAAAAATAGTAATATCTGCCGCCAAGCTACATTACTGCAATCCAGTTTATCGGATATCGGAGCCGGCATAATTACGGACACACTCATGAGAGGTTTCAACTTTACGCGGACTGGCTGGCATGAACGTTGATGTTATATGTGTGTCCACTGTCCAATGGTCAGATAAAACATGAACAGGTTTTAAAATTATTAAAAAAAAAATGCTTTATCGCGTGAAAGCAACATATTATTTCTCATAGATGAATAGATAACCGTTTTCAGACGTGTAACAGGATTAATTCTTAATTAAGTTATATCTGCCTCAAAGAACTTCTCAAAAACGAAAACAAAAAATGTTATCCACCCCAAACTCCTCACCTCCTCCTTCGCGGCGTCTAAATATGCAATAACCATTAGTATATACGACTGAGTAATCGCGGTATCTAATTGTTGTAACTTGCAAACTGCAGTAAATAACGTTCCGTTGCAGCTCCAATGAATATTGTTACCGAGAGAGTTACGACTAGTTATTTAACTTAGAATTGTTACATTCGAGATATTTATTTATCATATTTAAACCTCACGGTGGTGGTGCATGTGGTGTGGCTGTGGCTTATGTATGGCTTAGATGAGTTGTGTTTTGGCTGTGTTACTATCAAAAGGCGTTTGGTTGTGTATTTTTAGAGCATTATTTATTCAGTTTATCAGTCAATCCATCTAGCCTGCCCCCAACCTTGTAGTGGTCGGCTTCCGGACTTCCAGTCTAACCAGATGCAGCTGAATATTGGTCTTTTACTGCCTATCTGCGACCAGCTGCCTATTTTCGACGGCCTATCTTACCACGATACCCCTTAAGTAAGACTGGTTGTCAGACTAATGCATTTATAGTTTATACCACGCTTCGATGAAGACTACCTATCTTACGATTCCGTGTCATTGCAGACCTACTACTACTGGCATTTACGCATATTATTTTGATTCCAGAAAAACTTATACAACGTTGGTTTGCATCGCAGACTGATCTTTTTTAACTAATAAAACTGTATTTTCGTTTACGTTGGATCTTATCGTAAACTCGTCAGTCGCGCTGAGCGTCATTCTCTCAAATAAAGTGAATTATCAGGGCTCAGACTGGTCGCCATTAATTTATTCCACTGTCTGCTGAAGTAATCATTTTAGACTGTGAGTGACTTCAAAATATATTGTTTACATTTGAAAGCTTTTCTTGAAACGTTAACTACGTTCGCGTTTTAAATGAAAATAGGCTCCAAGTCTGTATTTTTTGGCAATATTAAGCCTTAAATCAACAGGGTAGAAATAACGATCATAATTTATCAAGCCGTTACTAAAAAAAATAGTATTTTGACTAACATACGGTCAGAAAGTCATTGTTCATTGTTGCTTCAGTAACATGGCCTTATTGACGTGATTTTGTGTAGGTACAGTACATACAATTTATTAAAATAATATCTATTTCAACTTTTTGTTTAATAATTAGGCAGTAGGTACCTAATTATGTTTGTACTTGGTACTTAACTACTTATTTAATTATCCAAAAGCTTATTGTAAAGAAATAATTTTCAGAATTAAGTTTCACAAAGTAAAATTTTGTGTGATTCTTTGTGTTTCTGGTACGACCCCGGAGGCGTTTTTATTAATTTTGTTTTTGAAACTTCTCGTTTAAAACAATTTAATTGTAATTCCAAATTGTATACCTACAGTTTTCCTTTATGAAATAATTTTAATTGTTATAAGGTTCCTAGTTGCTAAGTAGCAAACAATCATTTGATATAATAAAAATATTAAATTATAAGAAATTTATGATAAAAAACAACTAACTACTGGAGATATTCTTCCTGAAATAATTTTAACTGTAAGTAGCTTCCTAGTTGCTAAGTAGAACGATCATTTGATGTAATAAAAATATTAAATTATAAGATCTTTATGATGAAAAGAAATAACTAGGTACCTACTGGAGATATTACATCTGAACAGACAGCTGTGCTGCTGGGGGGTTTGTTGCGCCACTTCTTCTTCCCAGCTAAAGCACTAGGAAGTGGTGAAGGGTGGGCGTTTTTGGGGGACTGTCTTATGTAATGTTGACGTTCGAAAAGTGCTGATTCTCAGCCTAGTTTGAATAAATGACTTTTGATTTTCATTTTGATTTTGACATTGTGAAATATACGGTTACATTTGTCGAGCATGTCACCATCAAGGGGATCTTGGTTGGCAAACAAGTCGCCGCCACCCCTGGACATCTGCAGTCGTAAAGGCAATGTAATGTCGCATCTGTTTGTCCTACCTACTTGATGACACCAATAGGTGAGGTAATATTTCGCCTGACGAACTCCTTCACAAGAAGCTCCACTACAACTTAAATATACCTGCTTACTTCTAAACCTACCAGTATACTTATCAGGCGGCCTGATGGCGACTGTATACAGAGTGACCTCTTCGCTCCTGCCCTTAGCGTTGGCTGCATACAGGACTAGTGTGTAACTAGACCGGCTGTCCAGGTCGTGGACCTCGAAGGCAGGAGTATGGTTTGAAGAGACGTTTGCTCGGACCTAGGCAGAAGAACGTCATTATCTTCCACAGTTTTTTTTTTTGATGTAGCTTGTTATGAAGTGCAAAGAAGTACAAAAAAAAGTACAATATTTATGAGTATAACACCTGAAAATCTGATCACGACATAATTTCGTTTCAATTTAATTATTAAATTTTGTGGTTGTTTTCACAACAATAAACATACAAATAACATAACGTCAAGCTTATATTCTCCATAGCGGTAAACTCATAAAAGACCACACACGTGTTTAGTATACTCACATTTCAAGATTCCTACTATCCATACTCGTAGAAGACCAGAAACACTTAACAATTACTGAAAGAAATCAACTTTATTCATCTCCAGACCACTTACCATCAAAGAGGGCAGTTCCAGCACCTCCATGCAGAACACCTGTGGCAGTCCTCCATCGAAGCCCTCCAGACATTCCACTAGCAACGTGTCAGAACTCTGGTTCACCACGGAACAGTTCTGCAGGGCTGTGGGGTTCCCTGCTGAAACCAACTCGATTCAGGAACACTTTTAACACCAGCCGGTGTATTCTGTACAAATCCCACCGAAAAAACTTCGAAGAGCTTTAAGTGGCACTATTGACAGGTCACTTAAGTTAACACAATAAGATTTTAACAGAATAGATCGGCAGATCAGAAAGTAATCAAGACTTGTTGATGACTGTTAGGGATAAGATTTTTTTTAAAGTTTCTGGGGTCTTGTCATTTTGGGCCTTGAATACTCTAAACCAGAATTTAATAAAAACCGACCAAGTGCGAGTTGAACTCGCGCACGAAGGGTTCCGTACCATTATGTATAAAAACGGCAAAAAAAATCACGTTTGTTGTATGGGAGCCCCCCTTAAATAATTGTTTTATTTTAATTTAATAATTTATTTTTAAATTGAATATACTCGTATAACTAAATATTCTGTGAATATTTCAAGCGTCTACCTGTTGCCGTTATCAATATCGAGCAAAAACATCACGTTTGTTGTATGGGAGCCCCCTTAAATATTTATTTTATTCTGTATTTTAGTATTTGTTGTTATAGCGGCAACAGAAATACATCATCTGTGAAAATTTCAACTGTCTAACTATCACGGTTCATGAGATACACCCTGGTGACAGACGGACAGACAGACAGACGGCGGAGCCTTAGTAATAGGGTTCTCGTTTTACCCTTTGGGTACGGAACCCTAAAAATTAAAAAGTGAACCATATTTTTATATTCATTCCATTTTTTTCTTCGAATCTAGCTTGCTCGTCCGGTAGCTACAATGCAAGTTACGGACAGACGGACAAGCAAACAAAGGCAAATTCAAAAAAATCCTCTCTTTGAGTCGGTTTAAAAAATTGAAAATTGTCTCGAAACAAATGCTTTAAAACTGCCCAAATTAAACTTTAACACGATTCAGGGCATGTGCCACGTTTATTACGATTACGACACGTGTTACGTATTACGATGGCCGGCGATAAAATATAACAACTTGTATTGCACAGTTTATCATCACTGCAGGCGATAAACAAAGCGACAAACTTTCTCTCGCATGCAAACAAACAACTTTGTATCGCGTTGTGCTATCGCCAATTGAATTACACACATAAAATGAAATAACTGCGGAGTTAAAGAGGAAGTTAAAACAAGTCGTTTTTATTGGTTTTGTGATGATTATAAACAATAATAAAGTAATTTTTCTTCGAATATGGATATTGTGAAAGATGATTAAGAAGTTACGCAAAATGAAAAGATATTGACGTCCCTCATCCAGTCGTCGTATTATCATTTGCACCTAGAGGATGGACAGTAGTTTTTCTATATAAGAAAGGAAAACTTTACTGTCCAGGTTGGAAGAGGTTAAAAATATAAGTTTTTTTTCCCTACTGCAATCTCTCTTCCAAGATTACCTCTGACTATTCCTTCTGACCATTATTACCATCTAATCTTATTTCAAGAATAACCTTATTCTAAGGTTCAAGAATAGTAATGAAATCACTAACTCCTGTAGTAAGCCACCAGTCTTATAGTCACCAGACTATTAACCACATCTTCTCTGAATATCTAATCTAGCAGCCATTATAAGGACTCTTTAGTAAACTTCTAAGGGTTGTCATAATGAATTACCTGCAGCAACAAGCTTGTACAAGCAGGGAGTCTCCTGTTTCCCCACAGAGTTGGTGGCCGAACATAGGACGGTGCCAAAGTCCATGTCAGTAGTCGGAGTGTACCGAAGAGTTGAGGTGTTGCCGTAGGCTGTGTACAAGCTGGTGGAAAAAAGTAATAAAATTTTGAGATTATAACGGCTAAATATACAAGTTGGTTTTTATTTTCCTTTCAGCGTTTTTCCTTAGCAAAAGAACATAGAAAAAAAAATAAACAGTTTGAATCACAATCGGAAAGATTTTAAAGTATATTGCTAATACATTGCTTCATAATTATGTTAGAAAAAAATGTCTACTCAACAACGTAGATAACGCAATGAATGCTGTTGAACTGTCAAATTGAAACGATTCCTACTGTGTGTCTGTGTGATACGCAATTAGCCCGTAGGTTATACAGTAAGCAGGTTTACAGAGAGACGACATGAGTAGCTTAAAATATTACCTACAGCTAGGTTTCAAAGTATTATTTACCAGTGAGCCCCGAACCAGACAATGAGGCCCGTATTACAGACAGAACCTCACTCAAAACTCAAACATTACTTAAAACTCGTTTAGAGCCATTTTATTGGTTAAAACTAGTTTTAAGTCATGCTTGAGTCTTGAGTAAGGTTCTTAATATGGCCCTAAGTCTGTATCTTGCAGCTCAAAAGTTTAGCAGTTTTAATTTATACAGGCATACAGGATAGAAAATAAAAACACCTCGGATATATTATAGTTTCATTGTTCAAGTAGCGGAAATGTTTACACTCTAGCTAGAAGTAAATTGTGTTTACTCTACAGTATAACTTTTTCCGGGTCAATAAGATGAACTCATCCAACAAAGGTTATTGCAGCTAAAGTCTAGCCAAATAGTTCTTCGAAGATTCAGGATGTATAAATATCATATCAAACCGAGGATTACTGATTCTGAATGCGAATCTATGCTTTCCGAGTTTATACATCCTGAATCGCAACTATCAAAAGACTTGAGGTACGGTTGATTCGCACTCTTTAGTCACGTATTATATTAGTAGCCTGGATTAACACAACGGAATACATTCAAATCATTATATACAATAGATCACGCAACTAACTATTTACACTAGGTACTAAATTCAATGACTAACTAACTAAATAAATAAACAAAAAAAATACAAAAAGGCATTAAGCGTCGAAGTACTCGTCCGCATCGCTGTTATCCGGAAACGTGAAATTTCCTTCAAAATGAGACGCTCACTCGAGCCCCGTGACCCAAACGTCTCGACTCCAAGCGGCTCAATGCTGTAGTTACCCATAAGATTACAGTATCTGCGCTGCTTGAGGGTCTCAGCAGGTATTTGTTTCCTTTTGATTATTATAATTACTAATAAACGTAAGACCCATACCTATTGAAAGCTGAATGGAAATTGAAAATGATAATATCACCAGCATTTCCAAAAATAACTCGATTTAGATTTAGGTAATTCGAACCCGTAATCAAGGCTTCTATTCAAGTTCAAATGCCAAACTAAACTAGGCGTAGCTCAGTAAATTCAGTGGCACAATGACAAAGCGCACGACCGTCCACTTCAAAGCTCCGGTCTGTACTAGGCTGTGACCACAAAAAAAATAAGTACAGAAGGCCGGCTCCATACAACGACCGAAATGCACGCACCCTTATACAATATTAGTTTAAGTATATGCGAAACCCGAAACACGTGTCTAGTATTTTTATGTAAAGAATCTATTTACAAATTTTCAAAACTGTATCATGAAAAATCACAAAGTTATAAGGTTGTTATGTTACCGGGTTGTCCGTACAAGAACAGCAGCGCGGCGCCCCCGCGTCTCCAGGGTCATCTTGCGCTCATTGATAATAATTTGGCAGTAGGTACCTAACCGTACGGCGATTGTATTGTAAGTAATTAAATGGTGATAACATTTTCCATCACACATAAATATTTTTGGGACAAAATATAACATGGTGTAAAAATTGATGAAATCGATTCAGTTCCTTATTCTGAACAAACTATATACTTACAGGTTTCGCATAAACTAATAAAAAACTTTTTACAAAAAAAAAACAATCGACTTCAAAAAAAAAATCTACAAACTGAAAAATAACTTTAATTTCGGAAGTCCGTGTCTTTGGATCTGTATTTTAGTTTTTGCCACCGACTTCCGAAATTAAAGTTATTTTTCAGTTTGGTGTTTTTTTTTTGAAGTCGGTTGTTTTTTTTTTGTAAAAAGTTTTTTATTTTTCACTTTTTAGTGGGTCAGTTTGTAATTTATCTAATTTACAATAGCCTAATGGCAAATGCTCATCATCTTTTACAAAATATTGCTTTTCCCGATGCAGGGGCGTAAATTGTTGAGGAGTTCTGGTAAGAACCAGGAGAACTGATGGTGACTTCACCATATGCATTTTGACGACCATAAATTGCTTAGCAACCATATTAAAGCTAGGAGTTAGGAACCTAATCGAATCGCAACGGTGAAATACTTATTATTAAGTAATTCCGGTGGCCATCTGTGGTCTTCATCATCAGTTCCACTTCACCAAATAGTGCTTTTCGAGTGCAAATGCACGAGTTACTACAAAAAATACTCAAATCGCTATAGGCCTATAAAATTTGAGGATTTCCCTCGATTTCCATGGGATCCCCTCATCAGATTCTGATTTGGTGGCAATGGGACCACCTCGGGAGCATACCCTTCCATACAAAAAAAGAATTTTTAAAATCCGTCCACAATTGACGGGGTAATCGGTGAACATACATAAAAAAAAAAAACAAACAAACATACAGCCGAACATATAACCTCCTCCTTTTTGGAAGTCGGTTAAAAATAATGTTGTATTACAAAAGTATCTAATGAATATGTATTGTGGATGCCAACTTGTAGTGCCACTTACAGGGCTTGCTTTGAAACGCGATACTTTAATTTTAAATCACTGTATAGATTTATATGTATATATATGTATAACCTCAATCTTCATCTATGATTTCTGAATTACAATTTAATAATGTTATTAAAACAATAATTGCAGGACAAAGTGGTGAGATATAAAGTTGAAACCCTCTAAAGACATCTAAATGTCTTACAAAATCGCTTTAGTGAGTGATTGTGTAAAAAATGAAGGAAGACTGCAGATACTTTTGGAACGGACCATAGACGCACGAATGGCTATCTCAAACGAATACCAGTCGGAAGTGCACTCGCACTGGCTGTACGTAGACGCGTGTCTATGTGTGCGTGCGTTTTCGCTCGTTGTATGAAGCTGACCTTCTGCACCTTACTATTCTATGACTGGGCTGCAGGCGTATGGCACAACACGTGGTGCTAATTTCTAGATTGCTCACCCTTGATTGACGAGATGAATGCATGCTCTTCCGTGTGAATACACTTTGGTTCTGCGTTCAAAGTACTGGTAAACTGTTTATTTTATTTAAAAATGGTTTTGTTTTTGTGTGTCAATCGTTTGGAGAATAGTAGATTTCGTATTTTCAGAACATTATTGATTATTGAAGTACTAGCTACGCTACGCGGTTTTACCCGCATAAGTTTCGATCCTGGGGTAATATAATAAAAAGTATCCTATGTCTTAATCCAGGTCATGATCTACCCATGTGTCAGGATTTGGAATTAGCATTCTATTGTTCATACAAATCAACGTTTAGTGACAGAATCAATGTGTGATTCTGTCATGAAACGTCCTGCATTCGATGCTGAAGAAACAGCACATTTACGCACGAATCCATGTCACCACATAGACACTTAATATGCATGAGTATCCACACAAGTACGCGAAACAAACGCTCCATATAGACAAACTCGCGGCTCACACGACCCGCGTCGAAAGCACCCACAGAAAAGGTTCATAGCGTTGAAATGCAGGCGCACAGCCACTGCACTAATGAGAGCTCCGAGTATGGACGTATTTTGTGACCAAAATTCCTCCGAAAAGCTGCCTATCGGACCCGTTAGCAGTGTGGCAACGTCCGTGATCAGAGGACGCACCTGTTTGGAGCGCATGTAGCTCGCACCTTAATCGACCGCGCGATGTGTGTACCTCGCCGCCTGCGCCCGCGCACCGGCGGCACCCGCACGCCCGCGATCGCTCGGTCATCCGCGCCAGTCGTTACTCTGCCCCGACGGCGAATGCGCGCGCTAACCTATATAAATCTGTAATTACGTTTCGCAACCTAGCTACCTAAATTC
Source organism: Tiliacea citrago (assembly GCA_963921375.1). Lineage (NCBI taxonomy): Eukaryota > Metazoa > Arthropoda > Insecta > Lepidoptera > Noctuidae > Tiliacea > Tiliacea citrago. Next base: position 24,353,590 of record OY992798.1, read on the forward strand.
TCAGTTTCCTTCTAATTCTTGATTCTGTATCTTCTAAGTGTTTGTTCCTTTTCGTGTACCTCAAACTGTAAGTCTTATCTGTCTATTAAACTTCTATCTTGAACTCGATAAACGCCCGTCATTTATCTACTCATACCCTACGAGCAACCACAAATTGGTGACCCCGACGTGATCAAGATGACGGGCTCGAATAACGATGGGAGCGGCCCTGAAACCCTACGTGTAGGAGTACGCGCACCCCCTTTTTGGCCCGAAGAACCTGGATTGTGGTTTGCCCAGATGGAAGGCCAGTTCGCGCTCGCCAATATAACCGCCGACACAACGAAGTTTTACCATGTCATCGGCGTGTTGGATCAACGTTTCGTGGCAGAGGTCAAGGACATCATCACCAACCCTCCAGCGGTAAATAAGTACGATAAGCTTAAGGCGGAGTTGATCAAGCGATTATCGGCCTCGCAGGAGCGGAGGGTGAAACAGTTACTGATGCATGAAGAGTTGGGGGACCGGAAGCCGTCCCAGTTTTTTAGGTACCTGCAACATTTGGCTGGACCGGTGGTACCCGAAGAATTTCTGAGAACGCTGTGGTCTAGCCGGTTACCGAATAATGTTCAGACCATCGTGGCTTCTCAAGCGGATTTACCCATAGACAAAATGGTGGATTTGGCGGACCGGGTCCACGAAATCGCGCCGACCGGTGTCCAACATGTGGCGAGTGCAGCGGCCCCAGTGACATCTACCCTCGCAGAAGGTATGGAAACGCGAATCACCGAGTTAACCAGGCAAGTAGCGTTACTCGGTCAGCAAGTAAGTGCAATGCATATGCAACGTAATGAACGCTCCCGCCAGCGATCTGGGAGTAGAAATACTAGGAGTAGGTCAACATCACGGTCACGTCAGCCTCCTGAAAACCACCCTCATTGCTGGTATCATTATAATTATGGTTCGCAGGCAAAGAGATGCCGGCAGCCCTGTCAGTGGTCGTCGGAAAACTCCATGGGCAGTCGGAAGTAGCGGCCTACGACTGCGGAACCCATGCTGGCCGTATTTTTGTAACGGACCGTCATTCAAGGATGATGTTTCTGATAGACACTGGGTCCGATTTATGTGTTTTTCCACGTTCAGCGATCAGAATACCCTGCACGAGCACGAAATACGGCCTAACGGCTGCGAATGGGACAGTCATCAATACGTATGGCCCGATACAAATACATTTGGATTTAGGACTGCGGCGAGCATTTCCGTGGCAATTTACCATTGCGGACATATCGAAACCGATTATAGGAATTGACTTCTTAAAGTTTTATAATTTGATTATAGATTGCCGCAACCATAGACTGATAGATGGCATCACATCTCTCTCCGTACCTGCAACGCACCAGAGGATACCTGATGATGTGGCGTCTGTCAAGACTGTCGCCGGCGAGTCAGAATTTCACCAGCTGCTCCGTGAGTTCCCGGAGGTGACCCGACCTGCAGGTACTGTACGTGAACCAAAGCACAATACGGTGCATTATATTAATACTGCCCCTGGACCACCGGCATCAAGTAAGCCTAGGCGACTGGATCCAGACCGTTTTAAAATAGCCAAAAAGGAGTTCGACGACATGCTGGCCAACGGCACGGCCAGGCGATCAGATAGCCCATGGTCTTCAGCCCTGCATTTAGTCAAGAAGAAAGATGATGGATGGAGGCCATGCGGTGACTACCGCGCACTTAACGCACGAACGATTCCTGACAGATACCCGGTGAGGCACATTCAGGATTTCTCGCACCAGCTCTCCGGCAGCACTATATTTTCAAAAATTGATATGGTTAAAGCTTATAATCAGATACCTATCTATGGGCCCCACATACCAAAGACGGCGATAACTACACCATTCGGGTTATTCGAATTTCCCTTTATGACCTTCGGTCTGAGGAATGCAGCGCAGACATTCCAGAGGTTTATGGACGAGGTACTTGCCGGGTTGGACGAGTTCTGCTTCTGCTATTTGGATGATATTCTGTGTTTTTCCCCCACCCCAGAGCTGCACAAAATGCACCTGCGACGACTGCTAGACCGCCTAAGAGACTATGGGGTATTGGTGAACTCGGCAAAGTGTGTCTGGGGGCAGCCGGAGGTAATATTTCTTGGCTTCAATGTTTCTGCATCCGGTACCTGCCCACTCGACACTAAGGTACAGGCTATCCAGGACCTTCCAGTGCCACAAACTGTGAAGGAGCTACGAAGATATCTGGGTATGCTAAATTTTTATAGACGCTTTATACCGAACGCAGCTAAGGCGCAGGCACCGCTTAACGCTATACTGGCTGGAGGCAAAACCACGAAGAACCAACCTGTTAAAATGACGCAGACACAGCTGGAAGCTTTTTCCGAGTGCAAGAAGGCACTTTCCAACGCCACGCTTTTAGTTCACCCGCTTACTAACGCCGAGCTATCTTTGACAACGGATGCTTCAGATGTATCAATAGGAGCCGTGCTACAGCAACGAAATGGTGAGCAGTGGGAACCACTGGGTTTCTTTTCCAAGAAGCTGAACCCAGCGCAAAAGAAATACAGCCCCTACGACCGCGAACTGCTGGCAGTGTACGAAGCTATAAGGTATTTTCGTCACATGGTGGAGGCACGAAACTTTGCCGTTTTCACAGACCATCGCCCGCTAACATACGCTTTTACGACACCACGAGAGAACTGTTCACCAAGGCAGTACAGATACTTCGACTACATAGCTCAATACACAACGGACATACGCTATATACCTGGTCCAGAGAATGTGGTCGCGGATACATTGTCCCGGATAGAGGAGGTACGAGTTCCTAAAGGAGTCGATTATCAAGCACTTGCACGATGTCAGAACACTGACCCAGAGCTACAGAGTCTCCTTGAGAGCGGATCCTCGCTTAAACTAGAAAAGGTTAGAATACCCGATACAGACATCGAGGTCTACTGTGACGTCACAGTTACACCGCCACGACCATATATTACACCGAAATTCCGTCGTCAAGCGTTCGATTCGCTACACAACTTGAGCCACCCCGGAAACACAGCTACAGTGCGACTGGTGGCACAGAAATTCGTTTGGCCAGGGATGCGCAAACAATGTAGAGAGTGGTCCCGTAAATGCCTAAGGTGTCAAGGCAGTAAAGTGACGCGTCATACCTATGCTCCTCTTTCCCAATTTCCCGTCACAACATCAAGGTTCTCCCATATCCACCTTGATATCGTCGGCCCTTTACCTATTTCTTATGATTACAGGTATTGCCTCACTGTCATCGACAGATTCACCAGATGGCCTGAGGCGTACCCCATCAAAGATATCACGGCTGAGACCTGCGCAACCGCGCTGGTGTCCGGCTGGATCGCCAGATTCGGTTGCCCGCTCAAAATGACAACTGATCGCGGCACGCAGTTCCAGTCAAACCTCTTCCGAGCTGTCGCTGCCATGGTTGGTGCGCGCCACTACAGCACAACCGCTTACCACCCTGCTGCGAATGGTATGGTGGAACGTCTGCACCGACACATGAAAGCAGCCATCATGTGTCACTCTACTCCGCAATGGACCGAAGTTCTTCCACTGGTACTTCTGGGTATACGAAGTGCATGGAAGCCGGACATCAAAGCATCACCAGCAGAGTTGGTCTACGGCGAACAACTTAGACTACCAGGGCAATTCATCGCACCAGCCGATGACTACAAGTCATCTGACGTCACTGACCTTGCAACGCGCTTGCGAAGTCGCATGGCCAACCTTACGCCAAGGCCTGCATCCTGTCACAGAAAAGGTCCATTTTACTTACCACATAGTCTCAGCGAATCATCTCATGTGTTCTTGCGGCAGGACTTCGTTCGAAGACCGCTGGAACCACCGTATGCCGGCCCGTACAAAGTCATACAGCGCCGACCCAAATATTACAAGCTTGACGTACGTGGTAAAGAAGTCACCGTCAGCGTTGATCGGCTGAAGCCGGCCTACGTCACACAAGAAGCAGATGATCAGCCACCATCAGTTCCTGAGCCACCTTCAGTTCCTGAGCCACCTTCAGTTCCTGAGCCACCTTCAGTTCCTGAGCCATCAGCTTCACTCCCTTTTCCAGCAAAAGAAGAAGAGAGGAGAACGAGGTCCGGGCGTCGTGTGCACTTCCCAGATTATTACCGCCCGCAGTAGCGGTCTAAGCGGGGGAGTACTGTGGCAACGTCCGTGATCAGAGGACGCACCTGTTTGGAGCGCATGTAGCTCGCACCTTAATCGACCGCGCGATGTGTGTACCTCGCCGCCTGCGCCCGCGCACCGGCGGCACCCGCACGCCCGCGATCGCTCGGTCATCCGCGCCAGTCGTTACTCTGCCCCGACGGCGAATGCGCGCGCTAACCTATATAAATCTGTAATTACGTTTCGCAACCTAGCTACCTAAATTCTCAGTTTCCTTCTAATTCTTGATTCTGTATCTTCTAAGTGTTTGTTCCTTTTCGTGTACCTCAAACTGTAAGTCTTATCTGTCTATTAAACTTCTATCTTGAACTCGATAAACGCCCGTCATTTATCTACTCATACCCTACGAGCAACCACAGCAGCTTAAAACTTAAGCTTCTCCGAGCCGATTTTCATTACTGTTTTATTCAGCAAACTTTTTCAGGCTTTGTTCAAGTTTAGGTCAGAAATAAACCAGAATAAACGTAAGAAATTCGGGTCGACAGAGGCGTTAAACTAAGTTTGTTTAAAATCTGTTCTTCAGAGAGATCAATATTTTGAGAGTTAAGTAGTTTATTTCGAAGGTCTTTGAGATAGTGATTTCGTAATATAATTATGATTGTTTGAGAGACGACCGTATCGTTTGAGACTTGACACTAAATTAATTATTCGCTTCAGGATAACAAAATCATTTTACTCGTGATATTGGGTTGGTGTGATCTGTCATGAAACGTCGCATCAGTAGTTTTTTTTTTGTGTGGGAAAATTAAGCAGCCTGGAGTCTGAATTGTTGGGTCCCAATTTATGGTAAAAGGCTCGCCTCCTAAAACTCTGACTGTTTCAGTCCGTGTGGCCACAATCAATAATGCTTCTAGAATGGTAGTAAATGTTAAAAAAGTTGTCAATTATTTATTTTGATATATTCGCTCATCGCCATAGCGTCAATTTCTGCATTTTAGTATAAATTGCTTCTCAATGTCAGTGCCGACAAATTGATACTCTGATGGAATTATTCACCAAAATTGTACACAACGTGCAAATTTTTGGTTAGCACAAATGGTTTTATATCTATGCAAATTCAATTATCTAGTCCACAGTTTAAAATTGAAACAGTCGCAGTCGACATATGCGAGGATTATCAATGTTTATCAATTTTGGAGCAAATAGCGATATATTTTTGACAAAGGTTTTTATAAACGTTCCCGTTATCGCTGTTACAGATAACTATTGCATAAGTAGTATTTATTTTCATAACTTTCATGAAAAATCTTTTGTGTCCCTATTTATTTACGTGCATTTTTCGGGTTATATCGACTAATATCAGGTAAATCGAAAACGACACGTAGTTGTTTATTTATTTAGGCAAACAACAGCGATACATATAGTAGGTATGTTACAGAATATGTATTAAAGTATTGTAAGGCTAATAATAGGTTTCCCTGCATAACTAAGATAAATATATAACATGCGAACGGACTACTACGAAATCTAAATACAAAAGGTACAAGTTTAGGTATATTGCATAAAGTTAAGTTTTAATTTTAAAGAGAAAAAGAAAAAGTTTGATTGTTAAGACCAAAAAAAATAAAGATATTAGTAGTTCGTAATTTGCCTTCACTTATGGTTTTGATAATTTTATTTTTGAATGTAGGTTTATTACGGTTAAATATATCCACTTGAGAGAAATCAGTGTTATGAATTCAAGCAATACGAGTAAATAAACAATTTTGGGCATAATTAGTCAAGTGCCGAGCCACGAGTAGCATCGTCGTGTGACGAGTGCGCCGTAGGGGAGTGTTAAATTTTACCTGCGCGACCAACTCCGGGCAATCGAGGCGTCCATTAAGGATGTCATAAAGCAAACACATTTTTTTTTTTTTTTTTGGGTGGGAAATCATCAAATAACTTCTCCCGCTCAGGGCGGAACGGGAGGGCGTGTCAGACTTTTACTGACTAAAACCCACCCGTGTTCCTTCCGTTGCCTGTGTGCCAGGGCCACGATATCCCTTTCTGACAAACTCGCAACCCCGGCAGGCATTGGTCCTAACGGACCCCGTCAATTGGTGCTGATATCTCTTTGAGGCGCGCGTGGAACACAACGCGCCGTTGACCCAGGCCTGGTCCTTATCGGACGGCGAGCTACCCATCGCTCACCGTCCGCAAGCCCGCGCCTACGGTGGCCGGGAATCGGCCTGCGATTCCCGATGCGGGGCGTCCCCTGCGGTGACTAGGGGCGCGAGGGCGTTGATTTTCCTTACCCTCACGCGTTCCGCCTCCTCCTTCGCAAGCATTACTGTTTCGCAGAAGGAGGTGACGGCCTCCCATGCACTCTCGCTCCGAACCATGGCCTGAACCAGGCCCGGACGCGAGAGATCGCCGCCGCTGATCGCTGCCGTGAGGACACGGCGGTGCTCCGCCCAAGCAGGGCAGACCTCCACCGTATGCTCCACCGTGTCCTCCGGGTGATCTACACAATGGTGACACCCGGGCGTTTCCTCCCGCTTAATCCTAAACAGGAACCTCCCGAAACATCCATGTCCGGTGAGGACCTGCGTCAGGCGGAAGGTGAGGACGCCGTGGTGCCTCTCCAGCCACTCCTCAAAGAGGGGACTTATCGCCACAATTGTGGCGTGCCCAATAAAGCAAACAAATGTCCATAACTTTGCGCCTTTCATCGAGTGTTAGCAGACCATGTGTTCGACAACTATTTTCATAGGCCATCAGAGGTTTGCGGAGGCGATAGTTAAGGTGGTTAATAAATTTTCTTTGAACCCGTTCGAGCTGGTTCTTATAAATAATTTATTGAGGGGACTGGATTGGACAAGTATATTGTAAGACGCTGCGCACATAAATGCAAAATACACCGATTTAAGAGCCTCGAATGTTTTTAAATAACTTACATGACCTAATAACAAAGCCTACATTTTTATAAGCTTTTGTGCTAACAAAGTCTATGTGAAGAGAATGTTTATTTATTATCCCGAACTATCTTGACTTTATTAGAATCTACTACTACATATACTTTAAAAATATGTATGTATTAATAAATATGCGTTGTAAAAGAGAGACCCCAAATGAGAACCCTGCGGAACACCGCTAGGGATTTCAATAAAGTTAGAACGGTAACCTCCTATTACAACAGCTTGTGTTTTTTTAAATAAATATGATTGGACCCGCCGTAAAAGGTCGCCGCGTATGCCCCAGTCTGTATAGCTTGTTGAGCAAGATGACATGATTGACGCGATCAAAAGCTTTTTCAAAATCCGTGTAGATCACGTCAACCTGCCCACCGCCATCTGTATTCTCAAGGACAAAATTTTGTAAGAAATGCCTCCAAGGATGTATGGATAGATAGCATCGTAAACTAGCTTTTCAAATAGTTTGCCTATTTTATTCAGTATCGAAATTCCCCTATAATTTCCTATTATTATTCGCGAACCCCTTTTTATGTATTGGAACAATAAATGCTTTCTTCCATTCATTTGGGAAAGTGCCTTCTTTTAGAGAGATATTAAAAATAAAACGAATCGCAGGTGCTAAAGACTTAGCGCAATTCTTCCAGAATACTGGAGGCAATCCGTCGCAACCAGGACTCTTATCGACGCTTAAAGCATTCAATGACCTTTCCACGGTTAACGACGTAAATTGTAAATTGGATATGATGTCAGAACAATTACCTGTTTCGTCCTCGTTCAATGAACTAACAAGACTCAACACATTCCAAATTTCCTGTCCTTCCGAGTAGTTGACGTTGTTGTGAGACAACATTTTTGGACAATTCGAACTAAATCAAAATCATAAATTTTTTGGATCATTTTTCAGATTGCGTTCCGTCTCCTGCAAGTGTTTATCGTGACAATTCAATTTTACTATAAGAAGTTAAAAAAAAAGGTTGTCTTCATTCTTTACCTTGGAGATATCTCAGTCTGCTCCCCGGAACTGTTGAAGAACCAGCTGAAGTATGTGGGAGGTGGACTGGAATCCACCACGCATTGTAGCACTACTGTCTCCATCTTGAGAGCCCCATACACCTCGCCTTCATTCAGCGTCTTGCACATTGGAGCGTCTGGGTGAACAAAATGACAAACATCGTTAAACTTATATTCTATAATAAAATGACTGAATCGATTGAAATAATTCCGAGGTCCTTTGTCAACATTATTAAGACGGCAATCTGTGTCTGCTCCCAAAAAAAAACAAGGAGTCTTAACCTATGGTGCACAGACTTGGTCTTTGATTAACATCCAAAAGTCCAAACTCAAGGTTTGCCAACCAGCAATGGAGCATAGTATATTAGGCGCTAAATTAACGGATCGTATTCGAAGCACAATATATACTATGCTCCAAAACAAAGATAGCTGACGTGACTCAAAAGGCTGCCCAACTTAAATGAGACTGGGTTGTCTGCCGCATGACAAATTGTGGGCCCAAATAGCACAGAACTGGTGCCCTTAGACAGTGAGGCGGGCGAGGGAGGCCTTTGCCCAGCGCGGCACAGCGTGCATCGGCTGGATAAAAAAAAATACCAGAAGGAAAAAGTAGGGAGACGCCTCAGCGTTCGCTGCTATAGAGGCGGCATTGACAACACTTTCCATACAAATCAAGCGTGTCACCGTTCTCATGCACTACGACACAAATGGCGGCTTGGAATGCCGTCCGAGACGGAAGTTGTGAGCTCAACGCACAAATTTCGGCGCCACGATTTTTTTTTGTACGTACTGTCCTCAACGCTGCTAGCGCGGAGATTCTTTGCTGTAGTCTGTGTACTCTTAACGTGCAGGCACACAGGACATGATGTTAGGCGTCCGAACGTTTGCAAAAAATAAAACAAGTAAAAATACACTACTCAAACTCGTATTGTTTGATAGAACTTTTAACAACCCATGCATAAGTAATACGCAAGTAGCATCCACGTGCCACCTAATACGCGCTGACATTTCTATGGCTACTTGCGTCATACCGCTAAACACAGGTACGTCAGTAGGTAATAATATATCCTGTCTATATAATTATGTTGATATGATTAGAATGCAACGACAGAAATTCCTTTAAATAGACAAGTATTTTCCTATGGGGTTAGGTAGATACTAACACTGAGTATGTACTGTGCAGAATCGATAAATTAATATTCTTTTTGCTTCATTCAAATTCTTTAAAGGTTGGCACATTTTAAAAATACTCAATCAATCTGCCTAACCTGTTCCCAACTATGTTGAAGTCGGCTACCAGTCTAACCGGATGCAGCTGAATACCAGTATTTTACATGGAGCGACTGCATAACTGACCTCCACAACCCAGTAACTGGGTAATACGATACACCTTGGTAAGACTGGTTGTCGTCGGACTTTCGGGCTTCCCTAACGACTGTCAAAGACCCACGAATGACAGCCGGGACCAACGGCTTGACGTGCTTTCCGAGGCACGGAGGAGTTTCAATATGTAAAGATAGTCAACCATCCACGGACCAACCCCAGCAAGTGTAGCTTAACCTGATAGATCAACCCGTGCGACTGTTATTACTAAGCCACTAGCACCTTTTAAAAATACTATGAGTGTAAATCGAATGACTATGTTCAAAGTTTCATGAAATTATACTACAGTGCTACGTAAGTAGGTATACACATTACTTTTAGTATTTTTGTACCAACCTTTTACGTTACTAAAACTGAATAATTCCAAATCAACGACATGAAACGTTGCCTATCTAATCAGAAAACAAACCACAAAACCTATCTCAATTTAAATTAGGTCCAGCGTATAAATCTGCTCACACTGACAATTCTGGGCTGATTCAGTGCTCAATCTGGTCGTAATCCCGGCGGGTTTCCGCAAACTGCCGCAAACAACGTCTCCAGACCACATCCATTTCATTTCGAATCTGGATTTCTTCCAGTTTTCCAACAAGTCAAAGCAATATAATATGCCGTCACGTCTGTTCCCCGAAGGAGCCGACAGAGGCGTAGTTTCATGCATCCTGTTTTCGCTTGTGATTATATTTTTGTTGCTATGTGTGTGGATGGTTCTAGTTGTCGTCTAAGATTAAGAACGCAGTCACGTCTGATTTCCATTTGCATTACATATGTAGCGAGATAAAAACAGTCACTTTTGGTCAGAGGGGCAATTCTCGTTTTATGAAGAACGTTCGCATGCATATCTCAGTCTAAATCTGACAGAAATACCTCTAATGTATAATGCGTTCACACAATTGGTAGTTTGTTCTGTCAGTCGCCATTTTGAACTCTATTAGTATTGCAACTATAATAAGACTGCAAAATTCAGTGCTACCAATCGCGTCACACGTCAAGTTATAGTGAAAGCACTATACCTAGATTTTTGACAAGTTTTTAACATTGATTGTCGCTGAAATGAGATTGTGGCTATATTTTGAACATTTTAAATACAGGAATTGGCCTTCTGACGCTTGGACTCGATAACTTGCAGGTACTTGAACTAAACTCGCTACTTAACTAATGCAAAACAGCTTTAAGGGTGGCTAATCTAGTGAGTGCGATAATTACTGGTAAGTTGCAACTTAACATAATATCACGTCTTGTTTCCCCGAAGGATTAGGCAGAGGTGTATCCATACTAAGCATTTCATGTAGTTTTGTTTAAGTCCCATGTAATATCTAATTAGTCTAATAAAGAGTCTACTTAATTGGTCTTTTAACTTTTGATCCAGTGTATGATCAAGATTACAAAAAAAAAATCATAAAGCTAATCTATCAAAGATGTTATGCTATAAGACGCTCGAGACTTCAACCGAAAAGAAAACAGACAGAAGTTTCATCTGAATGACCATTTTTTTTCATATCCAACAAATATTAAATAATCTAGAACAGAACGTACCGTGCCGAACATGATTCAAGTAGGTACGTGGGGACAGAAATGCCGCTTAGGTTGATCAAATAACTTTGATGTAACCGAGTCGCCAAAGCCAGGCCTTAACATGTCTCGCCGTGACCTCACGGAGGCGATCGGAGGCGGCGATATCTCGCGTCCCGCCCTGGTTCAGGCCATGGTTCGGAGCGAGAGTGCATGGGAGGCCGTCACCTCCTTCTGCGAAGCGAAGCAGTAATGCTCGCTAAGGAGGAGGCGGAATGCGTGAGGGTGAGGCAAGGCTCGCGCCCTCGCGCCCTTAATCGCCGCAGGAGACTCCCGACGCCCCGGGCGTCGGGAGTCGCAAGCCGATTTCCGGCCACCATAGGCGCGGGCCTGCGGACGGTGAGCGACGGGTAGCTCGCCGTCCGATAAGGACCAGGCCCGGGTCGACGGCGCGTTGTATTTCACGCGCACCTCAAAGAGATGTCAGCACCAACTGACGGGGTCCGGTAGGACCAATGCCTGCCAGGGTTGCGAGTTTGTCCGAAAGGGATATCGTGGCCCTGGCACACAGGCAACGGAAGGAACACGGGTGGGTTTTAGTCAGTAAAAGTCTGACACGCCCTCTCGCTCCGCCCAGAGCGGGAGAAGTTATTTGATAATTTCCCACCCAAAAAAAAAAAAGGCCTTAACATGTCTATTGGAATCTAACACCTTGAAACCAAACGCAAGTTTATTTAAACCTCTAAATAAAAATAAAAATCGTTTAATTCAGACTATTTAAATGTCCATGTTTTGTTAGTGTGACAGTATCTTAAAACTATGTTAGTCATCAGGAGATAAATTAATGTATGAAGTAGATAATGTAATAAAGCTAAAGCTTCGCTTACACGGGAAGCAATCTAGTGTGATTCCAATTTCAAGGTTGGAATAATTATTATTTTTGAAATATTCCCTTCCCTAAATGCTCCATTCAAGGTGCAATTGAAATACATAACATAACATCACGCCTGTAATCCCCGAAGGGTTAGGCAGAGGCGTACTCTATAGTACACCCACGTTTCGCCAGCTATGTTTGAGTCCGATGTAATTAGGGGGCGAGCCTATTGCCATCAACCGGGCACAAATCCAGACTCCGGGCTGCTACTGAAAAATTCCTGGTGGAAAATCCCAATAACACTTTGCCCGACCTGGGAATCGAACCCTGGAGCTCGTGTTCGGCAGCAGCGCTTGCGACCACTAGAGCCAACGAGGCAGTCTCAGCAATTGAAATAGGTAACTGAAAACCTGAAAGAGAATCATTGTACAAATCATTATGAACAACTTTTACGACGGGACTCGTGCTGAAATGAAGCCGAGTTATGCGAAAATAAATTAAGGGAACGGCTGAAATCGCGAAAGAAACAGTTATTCTTAATGATGACTTAAATGACGAGTTTTTCAAGTTTTCAGTTAGTTTCACCACACCTTGTTTATTCTGTTGCGAAGTAACTCCGTACCACTCAATATGTTTTAACGTTATCTATAACAACTGCTATGTCCAGCAGTGGACGTCTTTCGGCTGAAATTATGATAACAACTGCTACATGTTGGGATCGGAGTAAAGCCATTTTTGAGCAATAGTCCCCAGATTTGAGCACTAGAAGTTGCCGTATGAGCGCAGCTTAGTAAAATTACTCACAATTGATCTGCAGTGACACCGGGTTGCTAGTGGCACTGCCTTCATTATTGTACGCCAGGCAGCTGTAGTCCCCTGCAGCTGACCTGGTCACACTCTGCAGCACCAAACTCTGGTCACTAAGGATGATTCCTGCACTAGCATTGTGCTGGATTTCTTTCACCTGTGAAATATTCCGGACTTTAGTCATAATGCAATATCATTTCAGAGAATTATGAGTCAAGTTTTTATGTTTGATCAGAAAAACTTGTTCGGAAAAGGACAAATTTACTGGATGCTTTTAAAACTTTGAATTAAGAGGAGTTTATAACGTGTAATTTAACACTATTGGAGATTGAAGAAACTCTTGCTGACGTCACATTTATTCAAGGTAAAGTCGTAACAAAGGGAAAACTAATCCATTATGACGATGAAATGTACGTACACACTATACCTATTATATGGACAATGGTGGTCGAGGATCGAGCTTGGTAGTGTGAAATTGGTGGTCTGCTATAGCCAACTGACTGACACGTCTTTCTTCCACTAAACATTATTTAGGTACGAAATTTCATCATTACAGTATTTAAGAATCAATTTAGTGGCAATACTTGACTAAATCTTGTGTTCAGAAGTGGACATCTTCTGGCTGAGAAAATAATGATCATATACAGTTCGAGCACCAACTTGATCTTAAATTATTAAATAGGATATAGGATAACAATGGTGTAATTAATACAATACGGGGTTTTTGATTATGAAAAAAAATTGTTTCAAGTTAAACAAATTTTAACGTCTAACATACGTTTATACGAAAATAGGTTTATTTGCGGTAAATAAGGCGCAAATAAAGAACACAAATACAAAAAATATTTTTTTGACCTTTAAGGCTGCTACAAACTGGTGCGATACTGCGGGCGCGACGCGACACTAGTAGCACAATTTCTTTGTCGGAGCCTGTCACGCCCGCGATATCGCGTGAGTCTGTAAGAGCCCTTATGTAACGTTTATCAATTAAATATTTGTGTGCGTGCGCAACCGCTGTTTGCTGTAACCTCTTGTCGATCAAACGCAGGATCGCGAGCACCCCTACGGCGTACTAATACTCAGTTCAATAAGATTTTCCGGGATATTGAGTTCTTTGCTGTTTCCGCCGGAAAATTTAGAAGTATTGCGCTTAAAATTATAGCAGAATTAAGTACATAACAATCCTAAAATCATAATTTATATTTTAAATATTTTAATAAATCTTTTGTCTATTATTTTTTATTTTTTCCTGTATATGTTTCAGTTTAGTTTTATTTTTTATATTTAACCATACTCCTACTCAAAGTGGGTAATTTATATCGCACGCCGTTCGTGTTTGTTTAATTTTTTTTTAATATTTTGTGGAAATCTTAGTTTTAAGTTCTATACCATAACATTGTAATGTGTAACCGTTTATTTTCGCAAATAAAATAAATAAGCCCCTTATTTTTACGCAATCTTCCAACTTCATAATTACAATGATGACGTTATGAGGAGGCTCCCTATTTTTATGTTAATTTGAATGAATATTCTGAAACTCACACATACAAGCAAAATGAAACTTTAGTATATGATTTATTGGATCTTTATCTTTCTTTGTTAAAAACAGTTGCGTAATTGTAATATTTTATCTCTATATATTTTTTATTCGAAAATCATGTCTTTTTTGAGGATAATTATAAAAAAACAATCAGGATTGTTTGACTTTCATGCCTATAATAAATATTTACAGCAAGAAAATATAGTTTATTATCCACCCACCAGGTATTTTTTCTCTAGATCAATTATTACTTTAGTTATAAACGAAATAAGACTTGAGTTAGTTTATTTAGTTAGTTTATAGTAATATTTAGTTTCGTGCTCGAACACGATCAAAGAGCGCACGCGATATTCAACTTTATTCCTGATGTGTTAGCGTTTAGCTCATGGTGGAGTGGCGAAGAATAAGGGGCGGAGTTTGCGTGTAAATTTGATTTAGACTGCCTGCTCTTAATTTTAATGTGTTTATAAAACTCACCCCTTTATACCACGTGAGCTTTTTCGCCTTGGGATTCGCTTTGACGCTGCACTCGAAGTACACTCCATCTCCTTCCTTGATGTAGCTGGGGTTCAGGTTTGAGCCCAGTTTGAGGGTCACGATTGGGACATCTGTCAAACACAAATGAATTATTAAGTTATTAAATAGAGCTGGCGATCGATGATGATACCCGAACGTCAATTCCCGGCATTAAAAAGTTTAAAATCCAGTCGATCAATCGATCAGTCGATTAAAAGTCAGTCAATCTCATCTCAGCAATGATGTAAGTAAATTAGAGGTATTGGGACGAAGTTCTTTAACGCGAGTTACGGTAGGAGTTGACTGGTAGAAATCGTCTCGTAAGGAAAAAGCGTTATGTCCCCTCCATTATACTTTCTCTCTCTCTGTGTCTCTTTCTATTATATGAGTGCGTGCGAGTATTACAAAACAATCAATCAATCAATAACATTAATATTATATTACATTAAACAATAGATAAGTATTATTTTAGCTAGAATATTAATTGCCATACGAAGAAATATATTTATACTTACCATTATTATTGTACCTACGTTAAACAAATGACTTATGACTTAACAAAATATGAACTCGGTGATCCGTTAATCATAATAACTTGTCGATTACTATTTGCATACCAAGTTATGTTACCGTGCCGATTTAAATAACGCCAGTAATTACACATTTATTTGTTTTAAAGCTAAGCGGTTTGTTGATTTTACTTCTACCATCAATATATATTTTTTTAAACATTCATTTTAATCATTTTATTTCGGAATGTATCTATGTTTTGTTTATGTTTGAAACAGTTATTGAAACAAAATCATCAGTTTCAAGGCTCCCGCAGATAGACGCGACGCGACTCTAGTAGAACAATTTCTATGAACACTTCATGGACATTTTTCTACCAAAATCGCGTCGCACTGTCGCGTCGCGTCGCTCCTGTATGCAGGAGCCTTTATGCTCATATTGATTTGACATTTTAATTAATTTTACTAGTGAAACATATTATTTGTATGTGCTAGTTGACTGCAGGTTAACGGATCACATGATAAAAAGTGCTATCAGACTTTTGTTTCATTCCAGGTTTTTAAGACATTGACTAAATTACATAGGAATTAACATACTTTCTTTTAATTTTAAGATCATTCGGTAGGCGAGTGAAAGATGCCGAATGAAAGACAAAAATGAACAAAAAGTGAAGCGTCTGATATCTGCTTTGTTGCTTATTCAAAATAAAATTAGATTAATGGCCTGTTTCACTACCTCGTCAGATGTTTGTTTTATGCGTAGTATTGCCTTTCCCGACAATATGCAAGCACCATTAATATCTACAAATAGGGATCCCATGCAGTTCAAAAGGATGTTGTTAAAGTTCGATTCGCTTTGAAACGGATACGTCTTAGATAGAACAAAATGCACATGATACTTACATTGCACATTGAGGAACCATCGGTCTTCAATAACAGCGTTAACTACCCTGGGGTTCTCGGCGCGGCAAACGAGGTACTTCTCATGATCCTCAGCCATCGGCACCAGGTTCAGAGTACTGAGTGTGGCGTTGTTGTCAGAAAACTGTATGAAAAAAAATGGGAATGTTATGACAAAACAAAAAAGAGATAAGAAAAGTTGATAAGATTTAGTTAAGTTTTGCTGCAATTTCCTTAAATTAAAAATCGGTTTCTTTAAATTGGTTTTTAAGCTAAGATTTAAATTGATGGATTTGCCCGATGGCCACGTTTCTGGAAAATATGGTCATGTTTCCGTTACCTCGACAAAGATATTCGAATAGTGTCTGCCATGCGGGATGAGTCCATACTAAGAAGAGTGAGCGCACTCACTTTTCTTAGCATGGACACATTTTCTACCGAGTTTTGTGACCTAAGTATGGTAAGGCAAATCTATTAATTTAAATATTTGATTTTAAGAGATTAAGTGTTCAAAAATACATTTTAATAAAATCTCGAAAGATTGAGGTGCAGACTGGCGAGTGAGAGATCGTAACTTCAATACCCGTCAGTTAAACTTCTGACATTAACAAATAGTAAATACATATATATTAATGTATAAGCAACGAAAATAAATGAAGGCAAAATAATAATAATAATAACAGCAACGAGAACAAGATCACAACAACAAGTAATGTTCTTTTACGAGTCTTATGAACACGAGCAACGACTGCGCGTGTTTTAATTGAACTGGCAATGCATTCCACAAACAAGCGGCCTGCACAGTAAAGGATTTGCCGAAGCCAGTTGTGGAATGCACAGGCAGTTTAAGCTTCAAGTTATCTGATGACCTTAAAAATGAAGTGTGGTAGTCGCAAAGAAACTGGAAACGTTTCTTGAGATAGAGAGGAGTGGCAGGGGAAAGAGCACATTATATAACAGGGAAAGAATATTTGAGCATTTCGGCGAAGGCGAATTAGTAACCACTTGAGCTTCACACGAATTTCGGAAACGACATGTTCATATTTGCGGAAACCGAATATGAACCTTATGCAACAATTTTGAAGCCGCTCAAGTTTACCAAGTTGGTCTTGGGAAAAGTTAAGATAGCTGGCATCGGTATAGTCAAGGATGGGTAGAAGAATCGATTATGCAAGCGCAATCTTGGTGGCAGTCGGTAGAAAATTACACAAACACTAACCACAACGTAACCACACCGCAACTGCAGGAAGTTACAGCGACACTATTCACGTAACCGCTGCTTGCCCACATTTTGTTGCTGCGATGTGGTGTCGTTGTGATACGTGTGAACAGGCCCTTAGGGTGCAGCCCACATTTTTGCAACACTCTAGCAAAAACTGTACAGACCAAAACATACTAAAACTGATTCGCAAAACAATCCAAATATGCAGTTAGTGAAGTGGGAAATTAGTTTTGCATCAAAATAACACATTATCTCCTCAAATTCCACATACAACAAAGCTGCTTTTCCTAATCTAGCCAAAGTACTAAAATGTTGGTCCATAGCCGTCTGCAATAAGTTTTACAACTAGACCAGTACTTACGTTTCCATTGTATGGGGTTCCTGTTTTATGAGCTTAGAAACTGAATGTTGTGCCAAAATAAGTGTTAAGTGTGCTTTAAAGTGTGTATAATGTTAGTAAATAACTATTTTGGGAAGATAATGCCAGGCTTGGCAGGATATTAGCGATCGCAGTAGGAATTTTTGTGTACAGAAATGTTCGAGTGTCTATTAACCCGTAGATATAAGACATACTCGTACTACAATAGTTATTTATGCAACTGTAGTATAATAAGGGGTATTAAAACACGAATGTGAGTTTATCACACGAGGGTAAGCTGTGTGTGATAATAGTATGACATGAGTGTTTTAATACCTAATTATGTAGAAAGAAAGAAAAATCATTTTATTTGTCACAGAAAATGTACAGTTGCACCCATCTACACCCATGATATGAATCCTCTATAAAACGTTCTAAAACCATAGGGTGTTGTACAGTGTTGTAAGAACTCTATATAAATTCATGGAAAGTTTAATTTCTGGTAATAATTGGTAAGAAATGTCCTTAGCTGCATTAGAAATATGCAGAGGTGTATCTATAGTACACCCACATTTTGCCAGTTATGTTTAAGTCCCATGTAATAGGGGGCGAGCCTATTGCCATCAACCGGGCACAAATCCAGACTCCGGGCTGCTACTGAGAAATTTCTAATGGAAAATCCCAATAGCACTGCCCGACCTGGGAATCGAACTCAGGAGCTCATGCTCAGCAGTAGCGGTTGCGACCGCTAGACCAATGAGGCAGTCCGACGGTCGGCGGTCGTGGGTTTGTAAACAACAAAATAATACATTTTTGCAATACTAATATCGAACAAAAATGGCGGGATACGACGTGAATTCGAATAAACTATAAGTTTTTTTTTTTTTTAATTACGGCTTTGTGATAGTGATATTGAGAGGAGCTTGTGGCTAAATAATAACTGACGCACGGGTCTATCGATCAGGTTAAGCTACGCTTGCCGCGGTTGGTACGTGAATGGGTGACCATCTTTTCATATCAAGATTCCACCGTGCTTCGCAAAGCACGTTAAGCCGTTGGTCCCGGCTGTCATTTGTAGATCTTTGACAGTTGTTACGGGTCGTCAGAAGCCCAAAACTGACAACCAGACTTACCAAGCGATATCGTGTTACCCAGTAACTGGGTTGTGGAGGTCAGATAGGCAGTCACTCCATGTAAAATACTGGTATTCAGCTGCATTCGGTTAGACTGGAAGCCGACCCCAACATAGTTGGGAAAAGGCTAGGCAGATGATGATGCTGAGGTAGTGAAACGCTCGTGCATGATAATGTTCTTTTTTGAAATTCATAAAGTGAGAATGTGGCTGTTTGATGAGTAAGGAAGGGATCGAAAAATCAAAGGACTTGCATAATGGAATTTAGTACAACATTATAACACTCGTTTGGATGATAATTATGGTTACTATGACACTTTTTGTTTTAATGTTGTCAATAAGCTAACTGTTTCGCAAACTTTTATAGAGGATTTATAGCATGGGTGTAGATAACATTATTTAGTCATTACGAACACGGCATTATTCTTTACGTTAGTTCCGTCCTATCCGATATGAGAACAGTTAAAGAGGGTCTAATAGGTTCAAATAATATTACGATCCACACTGTAGTCCTTTATTATGAACATTTCTAAATAAAAATGCCAAAAGTAGGTACAGGCAATAACTAAATAAAAATATAAAGCATTAAAAACAAATAATTTGGACAATCAATCACAACAGTGTCAGCACATTAGTCCATTAGTTAAACGAAAGCCACACGAATGCTGTACTTGTCTGTACAAAAAAATAAACATGTAAAAACAAATGACTGTCTGTAGAAGCGTTGATCGAACGATGTTTAAACATGTCACAAATTGATATCTTAATTTAAAACTGTGTGAACAATTATTTATTTATGTATTTTTTTCTGTCACTGTAAATTGTGATGGATTTGGATTTTTTTTATTTGTTATAGAAAACTTATAAAACTTTTATGAAATCATTATTCATACATCATAGATTCAGATACAATTGTTCATAGGCAGACACCAAAAGATCGCTGGATGTCCTGCGCGTCCAGTATAACCACATCTTCAGAATGATGTTGGGGCTGCCTCGCTTCTGTAGTGCATCGGGGATGTTTGCGCTGTATCGCACTGACGGCTTTCATGCCGTCATCCGCAAGAAAACCGTATCCCTGATCTGCAGAATGCGTGGCAGCTGCAACGGAATTCTGAAGACTGTTGCCGACAGGATCTCTTCTCCGCTGTGGAGATCCTTTATTGAGCGGGTAATTTGAGTGGTGTGTGTGTTTTGTTGTAAATTGTAAATGTATGGATTAAGTTATCTGAATTTTATTTATAAACAATTTTGTCTGAATCTGGGTTGAATTATTGAGACCTACTTACTATGTTTGTTTAAATACGCTAACATATACCTACTGTTATCACGAATTAAAATAAAAAAACAGAGATATATAAGTATTGTGTTAAAAATATTGTACCTTCTGCTTAAACTTTTCTAGTAACAGAGTATGAAGCTTCTTTTTCCAATAAGGATTTCATTATCGGAAACTTTATCGATTAGCCATGTAGAAAAGAGGGATTAAATAAACTGAAACTAATAAAATTTTCATTTCAATAAAAGTTACATGAAGCCTTTCATTTAGTTAGCTGAGAGTTTTGCAGACTTTGTGTAAAGCAACGGTTTTGGGATATTTTTGACCTTAATTACTTTGTAATGTTTTCAGGCTTTTTTTAGCTGGCAGAGCGTGCAAGCTGAAGTGCCAATGGGCTGGCCATGTTTATCGGAGGACTGATGGCCGGTGGAGCAGATGAGTCCTGGAGTGGAGACCGCGTATTGGCAAGCGTAGTGTGGGACGCCCCCCAGCTAGATGGACCAACGACCTTAAAAATCTGGCTGGGTTAGACTGGATGCGGAAGGTGGAGGGTAGGGTGCTGTGGCGCAGCCTGGGAGAAGCCTATGTCCAGCAGAAGACTGCGATAAGCTGAGTTGATTGATTAATTGATTGTCAGCCTGTACCTATTGTCTCGCTACAGAGCAAAGGCTTTTACGGCTATGATCGGAGTTTCCTTCCCTACGTGACAATATTAGGAAATGGGTAGAAGCTGTGCAGATATTAATAACCTTAATTCAGGATCACAGTGTTGTCGATATTTGAATCTTTATAAAATTGGTGCAGATTACATAATCTAATAGGCACTTTATTGTATTTTTATTTTGTAACACAAAAATGATGATGGATGAATTTCTTAGCACAATATGCGAATTAAAAAACCCATTTTGATGTGGGCAAAGCTAAGTGGGAAAAGAATGCTCATAAACTTTCAAAAACCTTGAATCCGTAGAACGTACATATACGTTTAATATTTAAAATTATAAATCCCAGGTTCAAAAATACTAGTAGGTAATAAATACTAATTTGTCTAGACAAAGTTGGAGCTGGCTACGTAATAAAACAGTGTGTAAAGCTGAAATGTTAGCACATCAAAACTATATTCAATTTTCACTGTTACTTCTAATAATGGTGAATTTCCTGGAGCAGGGTTGCGACACGATTTATTTTAAAGTGAAAACTTCATTAGACGCACTGCACTCTTTCTGAACAGTGAACGAAACTGAACCGTCACGCTCGGGTCGGTGATGCTGAATCGCGCATACTCGGCGCTGAATCGCATATACTCGGTGCTGAATCGCAAATACTCGGCGCTGAATCGCATATACTCGGCGCTGAATCGCATATATTCGGCACTGAATCGCATATACTCGGCGCTGAATCGCATATAGTCGGCGCTGAATCGCATATACTCGGCGCTGAATCGCATATACTCGGCGCTGAATCGCATATACTCGGCGCTGAATCGCATATACTCGGTGCTGAATCGCATATACTCGGCGCTGAATCGCATATACTCGGCGCTGAATCGCATATACTCGGCGCTGAATCGCATATACTCGGCGCTGAATCGCATATACTCGGCGCTGAATCGCATATACTCGGAGCTGAATCGCGTATACTTGCCTCATATAAGTTTTCACTTCAGGACATAAACACACACCATCTTTTTGTTAAAATTTTTGTCTTATGGTATTAGTAAAATTGTTGCTAGTTTTGTCGTATTTATTTGCATTTCTGACTATCCAAGGTTCCAGCAAAAACGCAAAATGGTGCTTTAAGTATCGAGAACCGATTGAAAACTTTCACTTGTAGAGTGTACAACAACGACGTACTTCGTATTATTTTATGTTTATTTTATAATGTGCATCGTCCATACTTACATAAACTCACGCTTTCTTCTCGTGGGGGAAGGCAGAAACTACAGAACGCCATCTGCTACGTTCCTTACTACTCCTTTTGCTTCATACATCTGATCATAAGCGCACGTCACCGCGTCGGTTGCGAGTACTACGCCCCTAACCTTTCTGAAGAACATCACAGTCATGTGCGTCTTATTGTGCAGAATAAACAATTTTTCTTTCCTTCTTTTCTAACCATGAACTTACTTGACTGTACCTACATATAATCACCATTGTGATGGTGTGGTTGTGGTGATGGTAGGGTGGTGATTATAAGTAGGTAAAACAAAGATAATATTTTTATTCAATAGCTTTAAATTTCTGACAGATCGACCCCTTGTCCATTCAAAAGTACCAGTAATTGGTTTATTTGAAATAAACGCTTTGAGTTTGAGTTTCTGGAACGAAATCGACACGTAGGGATAAGCGTTATACCCATGCATCTTTCTCTCTCTCTATCTGTCTCTTTCTATTATATACGAGTATGTGCGTGCGAAACTTTATTACTGACGGGGGTCCCCCAATCGCACACCTTTTTTATTATATTATCCTTCAACAGGCCAGTTTCTGCGAAAAACGCTCGTCTGATACAAATGATGACTATCATAACGTAACATCACGCCTTGTTTCCCCGAATGATTGGGCAGAAGTGCATCCAATAGTACACCCACAATTCGCCAGTTATGTTTAAGTCCCATGTAATAGGGGACGAGTCTAATGCCATCAGCCGGGCACAAATCCAGACACGACCAGTGTCTACTACACATCATTTTATTTGGCATTTATTCGAAAACGTATCGCAAACTTCCTTTTATTTTAATATTTTTTTGTAGGTACATAATTGGTTTTCCCAGTACTATTGAATATTTGAGTTGATTAAATTGTAAACGGTGCAGTGGGGCAGCTAGTGAATTGTGATGAACTTACTGAAGGACGTCGAATAGTGGATTGCGATTGGAATGAATTTATTGAATGAAGTGAGTGATATTTTTATTAGTTTTTATTGTGACAAACTAGCCTCTATTTATATGAACAAAAGAGGGCTATGCTTGGAGTTTCCATACAAGATCGAAACAGAAATTAAGAGATCCGTAGGAGAACCAAGCTGCTTACCTTGGTTCTTCTACGGATCTCTTCCTATTAAACTTTTTACTTAAGTTTGGCAATTATGTCGGCCGACATAGCCCGAAGAATTGCAAAACTTAAGTAGCAGTGGGCAGGACACACATTGCTCGCAGAGCAGATGAGAGCCAAAGGGGCTGAAACGTTCCAGAGTGGCAACCGCGTACCGGAAGACGCAGCGTTAGAAGGCCACCCCCAAGGTAGGCTGATGACCTTATGAAGGCCGCAGGAATCCGATGGATGCGAGAAGCACAGAACCGGTCGTAGTGACGGTACCCGGTAGAGGCCTATGTCCGGTAGCGGACGTCTTATATCTGAAATGATGATGATGATGAACTAAACGCCACTAACCACCCTCCTAGAGGCTGGCTAATGATACGATTTTGTATCGAATAGAATCGTGCATCCATATTATGTTTGAAAAATTTGTCTGCTCGACAACGCAAATGACGAAATGAATGTGGTTGAATTGGCAAAATTAAACGCATTACAACTGTAAGTGTGTTTTGCAAGTACCCCGCTTGTACATCACGAGTACAAACTGGTATGACAGAAGAAATAGGATGTACGAAAGCCCTCCTTACGGTATTTTTGTCATCTTATATTAACACTCAATCATTTTCATTTTCCGCGTGGTACATTAAAGCCCACTCCCTTTAACCGAGAAGAGGCCTGTGTCCCAGCAGTGGAAACATTATAGGCTGATTATGTTGAATTTTCATTTGTGGGAGGCCTTTTCTCAGCAGTGGGACTGTACAGCTCAATTTAAAAAAAATATATATATTTTTTATTGGTGTATGGATTGTTTGTTTGAGGAATTGTAACATTATACAGGGTTACTGGTAACTCGACGTATTCCTTGCAGGCCGTCATAGTAGGGTTAAAATGCAAAAAATTAAGCCTCCAAATGTTCCACCGAAATTCAGTACATTTTGAGTTAATTAGGTTTTTAGTTGTTTTATGAAAAATCCAATTTATAAATGGTTAACGGCGCGACTATACTGGAATTTAAGTAATTATCATAACTGATGACGTAGTTGGTCTTTGTTATTAATTAAAAGTTCAAAAATACCTAAAACTTTGGCAGTGATCACTAATTTTTTTTTTTTTTTTTTTTTTAATTTTTCGTAATTTTTGTCATTACTTTATTTACAAAAACTCAAAAACTACTGAATTTCGGTAGAACATTTGGTGGCTTAATTTGTTGCATTTTAACCCTAATATAACGCCCTGCAAGGAATACGTCGAGTTACCAGTAACCCTGTATATTATACATTATTTTTTTTATTTTAACTTTAATTAACACGGTATATCTATTGTAATTAAAAATATTATTAAGTATTTTAACTTATTTTCGAGTACAATATTTGTTGCATATTCTGCTAAATAGGCTGTACTTACATTGGTGAAACATTACACCACCTGCCAGCTTCTCACTAGTTCACTGTTATAGTCACTACAAGTTCTGACTACTTCACCATGTCATCTCAACTGGATGATATCCAATGGGCCCAGAAGAACCTCGAGTAGTGCTTCCTCAAAAAGATGGGCGAGCTTGAGGCACAGATCCATTGTGCTGGACCCGCAAAGGACACCGTAGCAAAGATTGCTGAAGAGTTCCGGTCATGTCGTGAGCTTATGTTCGGCGTACTGGGACTTCTTAGGAAGCAGATCATGGAGTGCTTTAGATTAGTTGATGGGTTGGAGACAAGATCTCGTCGGAAAGCTCTCATTTTCACTGGGTTTGCTGAAGCGGACAAAGAGGATTGTAAGGTTCTTGTGTTAGACATTCTGAAGAATAAATTGGCACTGCCTGACATCACTGCATCGTCCATCAAAGTGTGTCACAGACTTGGAGCATTAAGCAAGGGGCCAACAATCAGCAGACCTATATTGGTAAGGTTCTCCAATGTATCGGGCCTTTCGCAAATTTAAAAAGGATCGCAGTGAAGAAAATCGCAACTTTTTCAAAACTGCTAGAAATCGGTGTAATCAGATGATACGCAACGCTAAACGCCGCCATATTCTAGAGAACATATCTTCTTCTTCACCTGCTGATATCTGGAAGTTCCTTGGCACTCTTGGTATCGGTAGACCACGTCATGTGGATTTTCCTAATACGTTTGGCCTTGATGATATCAACCATCACTTCACAACCACTTGTCATTTGGATTCCCAAATGTTGTCCCAAACGGTCGATTTCATTACTGGCCTAGCTAGTCCCATCATAGAACCATTTCACTTCTCTCCGGTCACGTTGGACGAGATTAAAAAGATTATCCTTTCCATAAAATCCAAGGCTGTGGGCTATGACGGCATCAGTCGTAGTATGGTCGTTTGGATCCTTGATATCCTTCTCCCTCCGATTACTCCCATCATCAACTTTTCTCTTGATTCCGGACAATTCCCATCCCTGTGGCATATGGCCTATGTCTGCCCACTCCCTATGATTTCAAATCCCTCCCTACTTAGCCACTTCCGACCTATTTCCATTCTCCCATTCTTGTCTAAAGTGCTTGAGGCCTGCGTACACAAGCAGTTTACGGGGTTTGTTCACCAGAACAACTTTGTTAGTTCTTTTCAGTCTGGATTCAACCTGGGCACAGTACAGCCTCCGCTCTCCTTAAAGTAAATGGTGACATTAGAGAAGCAATGGAGGATACCAGGGTTACCGTTTTGGTATTAATTGATTTCTCCAATGCCTTTAATGCCGTCAGCCATGATATTCTCCTTTCTATCCTCTCTCATCTTAAGGTTTCGCCCGAGGCCCTAGAATGGTTCTCTTCTTATCTTCGAGGACGTCAGCAGTCGGTTCGCGTTGATGAGAGCTCATCGAGTTGGCGTGACCTGGATGCTGGCATTCCACAAGGCGGTATTCTTTCTCCATTGTTATTCTCCATCTTCATTAATTTTATAACTCTTTTTCTTCGATGTTCGTATCATCTTTATGCTGATGATCTTCAGTTGTATGCAGCTGGGTGGGTGGAGGCTTTATCGGACGCTATAGCAGATGTAAACCGAGACTTAAACTCTATCAAGCAGTGGTCAGATAGTTTTGGGGTGTCAGTAAACCCCTCAAAGTGTCAGGCCATTGTAATTGGTAGCCCGCGCATGATGGGTGGGGTGGCTCTTATATCTCTTCCTTCTCTTATTTTTAATGGTACTGTCATACCCATTACTCCTACGGTGAAAGATCTCGGTTTGCATCTTGACTCAACGCTAAGCTGGCAACGCCAGGTTTCTAGTGTTAGTCAAAGGGTCAACGGTACTCTACGATCCCTGTATCGTCTGAGAAACTTTTTGCCCGCTAAGACGAAGACTATGCTTGTGCAGACTTTGATTTTTCCTATCATCGACTATGCTGACGTGTGCTACTTTGATTTAAATGCGGTTTTGCTAGATAAGCTCGATAGACTACTCAACAATTGTATCCGGTTCATATTTAATTTAAGAAAATATGACCATGTGTCAAGTTATAGGTCTGAGCTCAAATGGATGTCCATTCGCCAGAGAAGAAGTTTGCGCGCTTTAACCACACTTTTTTCCCTTCTCAACTCCCCGAGCCCTCCTTCTTATCTTATGTCCCACTTCCAATATCTATGTTCTTCACACGCTAAGAACCTGCGTTCTTCCAACAATCTTCTTCTACTCTGTCCTTCTCATACTTCTGACTTCGTTCATTCTTCCTTTCATATTCAGTCCATTCTTCTCTGGAATGCGCTTCCTCTCGATATCAGGACGGCCACCAGTCGGTTTGCATTTAAGCGAAAATTGCAGAGTTATTTGTTAAAACAAATAGTGTAGAGTCATTTAATGTCTTTTCATTGAATTTGTATGTATATACAACGTGGCGATTAGGTTATCACATTAATTCAAACCACGTATTCTACATTACGTATTTTAAGCATACATAAATAAAATAATTAATAAAAGTTAACATTCTACCCGTGAGACCTTTTTTTCCCTTTTAGTATTTAACAACATCATGTATTATAACGCCCCGCGCGTGAGCGCAAGTTCCTACCCTCCGCTAGTCTCACTGTCGTTTGGCGTGTGCGCCGTAGTATCAAGGGTGGATTATTTATTGCCAATTTTTACGCTATTTAGTTTGTTAGAAAAATTCAGTTTTCTATTTTTAGGTCTATTTTTATTTTTATTATTTTAACAGACTGATAACAACTTGTAATAACCGCTGTACTATTTAATGTGATAACCTAATCGCCACGTTGTATATATAATGTAGGGATATATTATAGTAAATATATGTGTATTATAACTAAGTTTATAACCTATTTATGTAATTTTGTACCTATTATATTTATATTTAATTATGTTATATTTTATAATATTATTATTTTCTCTCAATCAGAGCACCCGCCATCTTATCTCTTCACCACCTTTGGTTGACTGGTAGAGAATGCCTAAGGCATTAAGTCCGCCTTTGTACATTATTGTGTGTGAGAAGTTTAAATAAATAAACCAATTACATTAATTAAAGGCAGAGACACATACATATAGAAAAGAAAATATAAAATTTTAAAATTCTGGTAAAAACAATTGAATAAAAATACATATTTACATAATAACAAAATAACACAACACACAACATAACATTATATAGTATTTTATTATTACATAAACGGTGTACCTAAATAATAAAGAGTATTCTATTCTATAAAAAAGAAAACGGAGTGAATATGATACCGTGACGGGTGACAGGGGAGAATGTAAAAAGCAAACGTGTTGCGCTGACCACAAGTAACTCGGGACAAGGGCAGCGAGATAATACTTCATGAGTTACCATAAACATCAGCCGGGCAGGCCGTACAAAAAAAAACATAAGTATCAACTCACTATGTCAATCTCGTCTTCAAGTTTAGTACGTAAGAAGTAAACAGTAAGACAATGGGACAGCAACAGTTAGTCGTTCACACAAATCGGTACGTTTGCTGCTCTTGCTAAACTTGAGTTTCTTTGTGTTCGTACCGTTTCAAGTTTTACTTCAGATTTTACTCTTTCGAATGTTTCGGAAACATTTTTAGTCGAATTCATTTTAGAAAGGTTTACAATTTATTTGTGATGTTTTCAGCTGGTTAATAATTGTGATGTTATTGAGTTTTAGAGGTGGCGCGAGAAAGGATTTCTGGAAGAACTTTGGGGAGCCCTATACTTAGCAGCGGGTCAGGAAAGGCAAAAAAAAAACATTTACTGAGTAAAGAGATAGATCTTCTCTTACAGAGTAAGAAATAACTTTGATCACTTCGTATAGTTGACACTGCGATTTAAGGCTCGTGCCGACTGGCGTGATATCGCGGGCGTGACAGGCATCGCGGCCCTTGTAGCGCCCGCGATAGCACCCCAGTCTGCACGAGCCTTTAAGCTACAGAATCCAGCAGATCAATTAAACATAAAAAATGTTATTTGTTTTTGTTTTGTGTGTAATTAAATTTTTAATTTTGTTTATTTTGTGTAAAATAATAATAATAATTTATTTAATTAATTCAATAACAATGTGAGCATTAAATATTATCATCTGTAGATACACTTGACTGATGCTAGTTAACAAAACAGGTAGGTGTTGCAACCAGTTCGGTACAAAGTTATGAAATAACTTGTATTAAAGGCAGTGGTCATTCAGATACAAATTATTATTGTTAATGAATGGATGACTATGATTAATTCCCGTAACTAAAAATTTTCAAAATCCAGTCACAATCTCATCTCAGCTACAAATACCTTTAACTCATTTAGAAATCACATTGGCATTTGATATACTTAGGTATCAAAATTTGTGAAGTCCAGGCTTTGAACCACGTCAACGTCCGGGTCGCCACGAGTGCCTATGATATTCTAATCTAAAAGGTAAAATTATGCAAGTCACAAGTTCACTTTAACTTAGTCACATTTGACCTACTTTATACCTACAGTCATGTTTACCTAACAAATAAGCATAAATCCTGCCAGTTAAAAGTTCAGCAGTCACGCAATTTTGTAAACTGGAATTTAACTGAAAACTTCCGTCTTCAAACTAAATAGTGGTATCGGAAAACGTACGGAAATAATGTTGAGTTCTGATAAAAATATGTATAAGTAACGGTACTTTTTTAGCAACGATACCTTACGATATCTTTCGGGTCGTCAGAATCCCGAAAGACAGACAACCAGTCTTACCAAGGGGTATCGTATTACCCAATAACTGGGTTGTGGAGGTCAGATAGGCAGTCGCTCCTTTTAAAATACTGGTATTCAGCTGCATCCGGTTAAACTGAAAGCCGACCCCAAAATAGTTGCGAACAAGATGATGATGACCTTACGATAACTTTCTTACCTAATAAAAACCACATCACCCACATCTTAAACCGCTGGGTCTAAAAGAGTTTCATTTAAAGCAATAATGAGCACTAAAAAGGATTTTTGAAAATTCCCACCCTATAGGGGTTAAATAGGGGATCAAAGTTAGTATGATAGAATCGATACTATTTTTTTGTAAATTTTGACGTTCAAAGTGCCTTAGGTATATGTGCCTCTGCCAGGGTTACGAGCCTGTCCGAAAGGGATATCGTGGCCCTGGCACACAGGCATCTGAAGGAACACGGGTGGGTTTTAGTCAGTAAAAGTCTGACACTCCCTTCCGCTCCACCCAGAGCGGGAGAAGTTATTTGATAATTTCCCACCCAAAAAAAAAAAAGAAAAAAAAAGGTATATGTGCCTATTTGAAATAAATAATTTGACTTTGATAAGGTATAACTTATGCATTCTTAACTGATATATTTTTATATTACAATGAATATCCACGCAAACTAAGCCACATAAATTCACACTTCAACGTAAACAGTGGCAACACTCTCAAAACTATGTGCAGCTCGACGATGAAAAGAATTAATTACCGACGTGATGGCACATTGTCTACCCACGTTTCGCCCACACACTGCCATCACTTCACACAATGGCCGCCACGCTCAGTAAACTTTCATAAATGATGCGAGAAAATTAGCAATTAACACATTTTCATCAAATTTCCAGCATGAGGGTAATTTTAGTGAATTAATAACGCTAATAGTTACTTGTAATAATACTAAAATGTGATTATTCATGATAATCCATACTAATAATAAAAATGCGAAAGTAACTGTCTGTATCCAACCTTTGCACGCATAAACCACTGAAACGATCATAATGAAGTTGAATTTGACAGATAAGTAACCTGGAAAAAGACATGGCTATTTTTCATCTTTGATTTTGTATGAAAAAAAAACTTACGAACTAGACGATCGTAGACGAAGTCGCAGGCAACAGCTAGCACAATTATAATTGAAATTGCTGCTTAATTACGTAGATAATTAAATAGTACCCGATCAACTAATTTCCAATTGTTAAGTCTACATGAAACGTAAAGGCCTGGGATCGGGTTACTTTTGTTAAATAGAACGAAATTAACAATCTACGGAATTAGTTATTTTTATGCTCTCTTTGTTAACGCGCTGAATCTTTCTTTGTCTAGGAAACGGAGGAGTATGCTCCTAGATAGTGCAACCCCTTCCCCATCCGCGGAGGTTATACAGTTTAAAGGACACCGTCGTAAATCGCCCTAGGTCCAACAAAAATTCTGAAGTACGTACATAATAATTATAAATATATTTTAATATACCAATTTCGAATATCTGTATGAAACGAACATTCTGCATTCCATATTGAATATTTAAAAGAGCTGTAACGAGTAACAACATCAAAATGCCGCCATCTCTGACAATTAGAATTGACATGACAATTAGTGATGCATCGAGAGCGAGATTACTTTCGTTGGCCACCTGCCGATCTATTCTCTAAAAATATCTCACCGTGAAAACTAAGGTGAGGTGAGCTGTCAATACTGTCAATCCCTAGTATCGTGTAGAATGACAGCTTACTTCACTTATGTTTTCACGGTGAGCTTTTTACAGAATAGACCGACTGCTAACGGATGTCATACGCATCCGTACATATTTTCCTTTTCAACCTTTTTCGCTCTAGGTTATTTATGACGCTTCTGTAGTGACTTGTGCGGCGTTTTTGTTGGTACCATACACCTTAGGTGCGAAAAGAATTCAACAACAAAACCGATATTCATATCCTAATCCATCCGTCCTAAATAATTTAATGATCTTTTTCTATACAATTACTACACATAGGTGAATATTTCAAATAGAATAACACGGTGGGTACTGAACGGTATCGTTTTTTTTTTAAATATAATTATCGATACGGATGATTAATCCTTTGCCATATCAATTCAATCAACTCGACCGTCAAGATTTACGAAATGAGTAAAATGCTATGTTTATTTAACCCTAATTAAGATAGATCACTCACGAGTACTTAAATGTTTTACTGAATCTCGACCCGTACATATCCACATTGCAATTGAAGTAACATAAGTGAGGCATTTAGTAGCATGTATTTCTATACACCTATTGAAAGGATTGTTTCTTACTAAATATAACCTCAAAATTTGCAAGTTATCCGTCATTAAACTTTGTCTTCATGGGCATATACTTGTAATTTAGAACACGCAAAGTAATTTTCCTTCGCTGTTGGTTCTGAGGCGAAAGATGTATGGATCCAGAACAATCACCTTTATATTATTATGTGGGTTAGTCAGAAAAGTAATTTAGAAGAAAGGGCAGGAAACTTTATTGCTACTCTTATGCTGTCTTATGCGGTCTCACGCACTATGGGAAAATCGCGTATGTTTCGTCTCAAAACTCCGTATCTCAGATGTTTCAAAACTAAACAAGCTGTAATTTTGCACACATATGGGTACTTGGATATATAAAATTTATTGGAATACCTAGTTTTGATTTTGAAAATTCTGTTTATTATTTAATTTAGAAAATAAAACTTAAAGAAATAGATGCATTCAATAAGAAAAAAAATGGTATTTTTATGTACTTAAAAAAATATACAAAATTCAGCAATCTCCTACAGATAATCGTTAACAGTAAGAACGGCCTTGGCTTCATCAAAAAGTTATTTCAATATTATTTCTGAGGCATTTCTCAAACTTGATATTTATGGATCAGAAGTGTACAATAAAGTATGGAACACGTCTTCATTGGTAGCCGCTCTTGAACACTTTCTAGAATGATGATGTCTAAACTTTGTGTAATCCTTATTTCGGGATTCTTGCGTTTCTTCGGACAATTGTTCGAAAGGTAAAATAGCATAATACTCAATGATTTTTTCTCCATGAACAAGTATTTTATGCACGGAGGAAGGCATATTATTAAATACCAATAATAATATAATAATTATATTATTATACCAATTATAATATTTACGGACCTTTTTTGAATCAATACCCGTTCCAGATGACATAGTTACTAGTAGTATGTAAATTCGATTTAAAAGTTCTACGTCTACGCCTGTAATGTCTGCAGAGGAAGAGTAATTCTGAAAAAACTCCGAGCTGTGTTTCCGTCATTACTATTTCCAGTGCCTTGTCGAGGTTTATCGACATGCAGTCCCATTTCCTCCTTAAACCGCTTTTGTACCAGTTTTTTTTCTTTTCTACTTTGTTTTTTTTATTTTCAGGTGTAGTAGCTGACCATTTTTCAAAAAACAAGTTATATGAAATGTGTAAGAGTATCTCCATACTCATAATCCAAGCATGTAGTGTTGACAGTCCGTATTGGAATGAATTTTCATTCACATTTCGTGTCCTAACTGCCTCTAAGTTATTCATTTGCCAAGGAGTAGCACCACAAACTGTACAAGAAACGCTCGAGCGAGTTTTAGTTAAAACCTGTGCCACTTTACCATCAATCATGGTTAAAAATAGGTCATGAGCAATTTCGATTACCTCACCATTCTTATTTATCAGTCAACTTCTGCTAATTTTTGATAATAGTTATTAACTAGTTTTTTTAGGGGCAACTGAATGTCTGACCAACAATTACTGTGAATGTTCACCTCCCTGTTATAGGCCAATGAAATAGTGCTATGTGCAAAAAGATAAAAAACTAATAATTTGCACTCTTCCCATAACCAACCTGTTTTTAATTCGACCCTAATAGATAAGAGACCATTTTATCTAAATTTTATCTAAAAATACTCATCACTGTAATCAAATTTTATCAATTAGACCATAATAGATAACAAATTATTTTATGAGAAATAAAAAGAAATTGAAAAAAATATTATATGTTTTGGCACCGTGTCAGAAAAGGCACAAATAAGCGCATTTTTTTTTTCTTCTTGCAATCAATAAAACAAATATCTCGACAGTGGCAAGCAGCGGTAACGAGAATACAGCTCGTTAAAAAAAAATAAGGCACTTGGCAGGAAGTCTGCTATTACAATAGTGTCAGAATGGTCGATCATTGATTTCATAATTGTTGATTTTGACAAGTTTGGTAATCTACTATTATAATCGCGTCATTATGACTTTCCAATGGTCGGCCACTGACACTACATTGAAAGAAATTGCATATATTGGTAATCTCGTACATAATGACAAATGAATGACATTTCTACTAATGGGTTTTATAATAATGGCAATACGACAATGCCAATATAATAACACAATTATATTACGAGAACATTGACCGACCAATGATCGACCATTATGAATTTACCAGATTACGAACTTCTAGCAAAATGACAATGGGATCGTGTTGGAATGACTGAATTTATAAAAATAGCAGACTTGAGCCCCAGGACTCGCCTCCATAGCTCGATATCCCAATCTAAGTGATCGCGAGCAAACTGAAGCTTGGCTTGTCGGTGGGTTGGAGACAATTTAGGTCCCGTGGCTGGACTTTTCGGGGTCAAGTTTGCTTTTTTGAGTCTTCGCCTCACTGTGCACTCGCTGACAGCCCTCCCTCGAACTTCTCTGAGCTGCTGCTGGACGTCCACGCCGGTCAGTTGTCGATTTCGGAGAGAAGAGGTGACAATAAATCGGTTATCTCTCACCGAAGTGCATCGCTGTCGTCCAGATCCTGGTCTCCGGAAAAAGTTTCCAATCTTGAACCTCTTGTATACCTTCGAGACACAAGACTGGCTCAAATGAAGCTGTCGAGCGATAGTTCGCTGAGACAATCATTGCTGGATTAGGATGACGACTTGAGCGGCTTCTACCCATAGGTGTGGTTTCCAATTTTCATAAATGCCCCCTTTTTATAGGGTTTCAGGACTACCAAACAATATTTATTTATTTATTTATTTAAACTTCTCACACACAATAATGTACAAAGGCGGACTTATAAAATACGGAATATGGTCTTTTGTTTTAAAAATTGATGTTTTTTGTTTTACTTTCCATGACATAAGGTCATCAAACTTTGGTTATGATATTGAAAGAGGTTGAAAGCTAACAATATTGCCTTTCAAATGATATGCCACAATCCATAGTTCATTGCATAGAAGTTGTAAAAATTTGTTTCGAGCAGCGGACGATGAAGTTATTCCAGTTTATTGCTCGCGAGTGAAGTTTTCGTTTAATTTGTAATCGACACAAAAGTAAACACATAAAAAAATGGCGGTTTGCCGACGGGCAACTGTGCCTATGACGAGCTGTCAGTTTTTAACCCCATTATGTGTCAACTTTTAAAATAAGAAATGAGTTCCATCATCAAAAAGTCATTAATACTCTTTTTGTTAGAATAATTATATCTATATATTATCATGATAACACCAAAACAAACCATATCTGTGGGCTAATTGAGTAACACAGAATCGGTTTCAATTTGATAGTTCAACAACATTCATTGCGTTATTTACGTTGTTGAGCAGACAAATTTTTAACATATGAAGCAATGTATTAGCAATATACTTCAAAATCATTACGATTCGGATTCAAACTGTGTTACGCAATTAGGGTGCTGGTTTAAAGAAAAGTGTACCTACACAGAAATTTTATTTAAAACCAGTTTCCAAATGCGTTATTCACTCAAACTTGCAATTTTTGCATGGTAGAATAAGCTAACAAATTTAGATGTAACGATTTAAGGTCGAAGCTTTCAATACACAAAAGATCTTTGCCACTTTCCTCATAAAGAAAAAGCTTTGATCGCCACATTCACCACACTCCCTGCGTGTTCACGTTTTACATATTTTTATTCACCGTAACCGACTTTTCAGTTCTCAACAGATATCACAGTCAGTATGTCAGTAAATTCGTGATTTAATATTATTTAATTGCGATAATTCCTCCACGTGTTTCCTTAATTGGTTGTTTTTTTATGGTGTACATAATAAAGAGTATTCTATTCTATTCTATTCTATTCTATTCTATTAATTACAAATCGTGTTGCCTCATTTTATGGTTTGTGGTATTGTGAATGTCCAAGTTACATGACAATATGCGGATGAGTGGGAAACGTCAAATAGTCATGTTATTTGACTGTCTAATAATGTTATTTAATTTTCAGCGTTATTAATGTTGTTAGGCATACCGCTAGTTGCACGTAAGTCCATTAAATTTAATGCCCCGTTAAAAGTAATGCCATCTTTATCTAACGAAACGTATCAGAAAGTGACAGCATTACTTTTGATGGGGAATTAAATTAAATGGCCTTACGTGCAACTGGCGGATAAACCAACAACTGATAAAATGTCATAAAATATTCATTTAGCTTTGTGCATACATAGATGTCACTTATAGAAGAAGCAATAAAAGAAGATGTGAAATATTTAAAATAAATCTACTAAAAGAGGTTTTACATTTCTTGTTGGCTCTAACACCAATTGTTTTACACTTCTTGTTGGCTCTAACACCAATTGTTTTACACTTCTTGTTGGCTCTAACACCAATTGTTTTACACTTCTTGTTGGCTCTAACACCAATTGTTTTACACTTCTTGTTGGCTTTAACACCATTCTTTTTTACATTTCTTGTTGGCTCTAACACCAATGATAAATAAATGATAAATGATTTATTTCTGTAAGTAGGTTTGTACAAACACTTTTACACATCAATCATATTAAAAAAAAACTACACGAGGTCGGCGTTTCGTATCCGACTACTCTGAGAAGAAAGGCCGAAACAAACTCAGAGGTGTCACTTTTAAAGTCCAGACATAATCTTGGTCAGATCATGTGAAGACCATGTAGATTGGTGCCTGAAATTATCTTTTGATGAAAGAACCACACAGATTGAGAGGAACTGTCCAGTCAGTGCACGCATTTGTAAGTAGTCGTGCAGCTCAACTAAGAACTTAAGGAGCTCAACGATTCAACGAACAATAACAAAGAAAGGATATTTGGGTAGGCCGCATAAATTACTCAAACTGCCAGACCATGATAAAAACAAACCAAAAATAAAAATAAACCACATAGTCTTCACATTTACAATACTTAATTATAACAATATAATACTTAACAAAGTAAATATTCATGCCATTGTATATAAAATTAATCAATGTCAATGTGTACATAAAATACGGATATAATCTTGGTCAGATCATTTGAGGACCATGTAGATTGGTGTCTGACATGGTCTGTTGACGAAAGAACCACACAGATTTGAGTGGACCTGTCCAGTCAGTGCACGCATTTGTCAGTTATTGTGCAGCTCAACTCAAAACTTAAGGAGCTCAGCGATTAGACGAACAATACCAAAGAAAGGACATTTGGTTAGGCCGCATAGAATACTCAAACCGCCAGACCAGCATTAAAAATTTAAAACTAAGAGAATAAAAATAAAAGAACAATGCACATAGTCCTCGCATTCATAATAATTAAAATAATATAATACTTTACAAAGTAAATATTCATGTCATTGTTTTGGTATGTAAAATGGTATAAATAAAAAGAAAAAATATAAATAGTTGGCAAAAAAAAAGAGATTTACTGTAAATTGGAGCAGCTCAATCCCAAGCCTTTTGGTCCTCAATATGTCTTTAACAGTATAAAATGCTTTCTGGCACAGTTTCCGTTTTATAAAACATTTGAATTTATTAAGGCTTCATTCTTGAATCTGGCTAGGAAGTTTATTACAAAAACGTGTACACTGGCATCTAAACGAGCCACCTATTTTTTTAAGCCTGGTTTTAGGAACAACAAATTTGTGCTTGTTCCTAGTATTTACATTATGGATATCACTGTATTTTTTAAACAGATTAATATTTTTATGTGCATACAAAATATTTTCATAAATACACTGAGAAGCAGAGCTACAGACAGTATCTCTTTAAATTTGTCTCTGAGGGAGTGTCTGGGACTTAATTTATAAATTGAACGAATTGCTCTTTTTAGTAAAACAAAAATTGTCTGAATGTCGGCGGCATTTCCCCATAACAGAATACCGTACGGCATACACTAAAAAAAATAAAAAAAAAATTCTTACGGCGTATGCTGCACAGCTAAGCTTTTTTGACAATTTATCTTTATGGGGGCCCTATTGAAGCTTGGCATCCAAAGTTATGCCTAAGAACACTGTAGTATCTTCGGGTTTCAACTCTTCACCCTTTATAAGCACACAAGTTTTTACTTGTCTAACATGAGGTATTGTAAACATAATACATTTCGTTTTTTTCTCGTTAAGAAGTAGGTTATTAATACTAAACCAATTAACTACTTTTTTGAGGGCACTATTTACATTGTCAGTAACCAACTACTGACGTTTGAGTTTAAATAAAAGTGAAGTATCATCTGCAAACAACACTATATCATGTTTATCCTTTATGAGGTAGGGCAAGTCATTTATATAAATAATAAACAAAAATGGGCCAAGAACTGAGCCCTGGAGTACCCCCATTCTTACTACAGATGTAGGAGATCTTTTTCCGTTAACATTAACTCTCTGAATCCTATCACTAAAATATGAAGTAAGAAGATCCAGAGAGGCATTTCGGATTCCGTAGTGGTGCAGTTTCCAGATTAATGTTTCATGAAGAACGCAATCGAATGCCTTGGGAAAATCGCAAAAGATGCCCAAAGCATCGCATTAATCCTCCCATGCATTATAAATATGTCCTAAAAGTTCAACACTGGTCACACATCAGTAGTCGAACGACCCCTTGTAAAACCGAACTGTTTGATATGCAATAACTTATGTTTATTAAAAAATCTTTGCATTTGATCTAAAATAAGTTGACAATCGTTTTCATCTATGTAAATACGATGTTAAATGTTTACCTAAAGCCTAAAAATGTAGTATTCAAATAAGAGATCATAATAACGAACACCATAGGTAGGCCATACCGTAACACCAACGTTAAAACAGAGAAAATATAATACTCGTATGACCAAATAACACAAATCGGCCCCGATTCTAGAAGAAGCCAAGAAGTGCTATAAACGCTCGAGAAATTTAAAGGGTTCTATCTAGCTTGTGTAAACTATAACTACCAAGTTTCTCACGAATTCCCACAGGAGCATAAAGCGATAGTACCTACTCAACTTCTGACACGAAATCGCGGAGCAGCAGTATAATAAGCTAACTGCAACAGCTCCAAATGTAAACTACC
Source organism: Tiliacea citrago (assembly GCA_963921375.1). Classification (NCBI taxonomy): domain Eukaryota; kingdom Metazoa; phylum Arthropoda; class Insecta; order Lepidoptera; family Noctuidae; genus Tiliacea; species Tiliacea citrago. The sequence goes on from OY992798.1 coordinate 24,392,228, forward strand.
TCATTTTAATTTCATAGTAAGTTACTCATCCAAACATAGTATTATTCTTTCACAGTCATCAAAATTTAACCAATGTTATTAATCCCCGCTCAATTGCTCATATAAACTCAAGTAAACACAAACCGAAAACTAGCATTCGTGGTAAGATTTAATTAAAAACATCCACTATTCAAAGTCTGACATAGCCACATAGCCGCGTATTTACATTGGAAAGTAAATAGTACATTATTGTACGGAGCAGATTATTAATTCTGAGCATATTTGTCGTGTGGTAGTTCAATCAATGTGGGTTTAAACGTGGCTTAGGTTTGTAATCAGCGCTTGAGCGAGGTAACCGCGGAGAGAGAGTAATTGGCGCGGCAGCTGATTACTGAGAACCGTGTAAAGGCTTCGAGAAAATTATTTATTGGATGTAATGTGTGGAATAAGGAGTTACGCGACTTTACTTGCAATGTTTCTCTCTAACACCTGGCAATGCCCATGATTTACTAAAACATCCTTATGTCCATCTTACGATCAAGATTATGTATTTGTTATAAATTAAAATTAAGCAATATAAAAACTAAAACATGCATAAAAATATGCAATCAATTTTTTAAAGCTATAATGTTAAAGAACAAAGCCTGGTTCTCATATCTTAAATTAATAACTCATTTCAGCTACCAATTTAATCGAAAACACAAAATAATAATAGGTATATACTCGTATAATAATGCCAGACACTAAATCAAATAGAGTACCTGAAAAAGAACGAGACTAAAAGTAAAAGTTCTGCGAAAAACCATTAAGCATTACACAAATGATATTAATACATTACGTTTACCTACGTGTTATATTTTTAGTTTCATTAACAACGAAAAAAAATATGATCCCTCGGTATCACATCTATTTTGACGAAATCACTAATCAGAGCCATAACGAGAAACGAAGCGACGTAAGTAAAGCCTTACCTAGTTGAAAACGTAATTTTGTTACTAACTAGTGTGTGGTGGGTGTCGCTTTACACGACAATTAGGCAAGGACGTATGCACAGTATTAAATTGGTACCCTACGTCAATTTGCCACGATATAGTTATTTTATACAACTGTCAAAGAATTGGAGTTGTGATTTGAACATACGGACAATAATTTATGTTGTTACTCAATTTATTTAAAAATTAATATCCCTGACTTTACGTACATAAACTTCAACTGTCACGTTGTCAGTGTACAAGAAAGCAAGTTATAGCTGGAAAAAGAAAAAAACTACTGTGATTTTTATAAGCATTTAATTTGACTGGTCTATTTTTAAAGGGTCACTCACGATTAGCAGCTTCTATCCAAATATATATATAAATCAATTGAAGTGCGTTAGTCTCGCAAAAACTCGAAAATGGCTCGACCGACTTGATTTTTTTTTGTCCGCTTATATCAATTAAAAAAAATATTTCAGAGCAAGTGATCCATATAGTGTTAGTATGAACTTTGCCTAATATGTTAGTAAACTCAATAACTTAAAAATACAATAATTATAATTAATTGGCTACATGAATATGTGCACGCACATGTCTGCCAGCGCAGAGCCTGATAAATGGTACATCAACCTTGTCCGCCAGTGTAGCTAAAATACTGTTAGGGTTACCCCTGAATCGCCGCAACATCGATTTACACCGTTTGCGAATGACGGCATGAAAGTCATCTATTCGCGCTGCCGCAAACATGCCTAATGCACTGCAAAACCGAGGCAGCCCCAACAACACAGTGGTTTAGGAAAAAAGAAAATTAGGTGAAACCTAAAGGAACAGCCGAAACATCAAAAAATCTTAATTTCGTCTCACGTGGTATAAAATTGAGCGGGTCATCTAGCTATTAATATTGGGGTAACAAAGTTAATGAAATTTGTGATACAATAAGAAATTGCTCCTTTAATCCAAAATGTATTTACCACCCACTAACTTTTTCGCGATGGCCAGACCCGCCGGACATACTGTTATTTTCAGGTCTTACAATTCCTGCCATACTTTTTCATAAATCTCTATCAGAGGTCCTAACACGAACGCGTCATCAACTATTTTTGAATTTAAAATAAAACTAAGACAGTTTTATTTTGGTTAACATAGCATTTTGGTTTAAATTTTAGCGACAAACACAATAACTATCACCCATAGATTATTAATAAAGTATTAAAACTAAGTCAATATGATGTGTGAAACTAGTATTATTATTTTTTAAATGGTTCATTAACGTTACATTCACTCCGCGCGGTTGTCGTGGCAGGCCGACTGAAGACGGTCACGTGCCGAACAACGAACAGACTACTGCACTCACGTTCTTAGCACTCCTCTTGAGCTGCCTGCCAGCCTTCCACCAGGTGACCTGAGCCTCAGGCCTGGACCCCACGGCCTTGCACTCCACCTCGTAGTTTCTGTCTGCGGACAGCTGGGCCCGCTTGTTCAGGATCTGGATGCTCAGTGGCCTTACTGCAACAAACTGGACTTATTGGCAGGGGATCGATAGTTCAATTGAAGTGGTATAAAGTGGTTTCAAAAATGTGTTTTAAACGGGCATTGGCTTTTACTACGGGTGAATTTTACCAATGAAACTGAAGGCGATCAGCACATCTAAACCGCGTTCAGGGCTGTCAGTGTACATATTATACAACAAAGATGACAGTGACAGTTCTTGAACGCGGTTTTATTGATGAAATTTCGCCCTTAAGCGTCAACTGTGGCAGAATTCAAAATGGCTTCTATGACATTATTTTCATTTATTTATTTACTCTTCAAATGGTTTTCTAAACCTGAGTATCAGCCAATAGAAGGAAACGCCCTAGTTACCCACTGGTTTTGGCATCACTTCCCAAATTAGTCTGGTGTTAGGCTAAATAAATAGGTAGACACTTTCACGATTTGATGATTCAGATTTTATAAACCACCAGTTTTGGGCCTAAATCTGGATTGCGCGTAAGGGCAGCACTACCAATCACTAAATATATTTTGTTCTCTTCAATTGATTGTCAAAAACCGAACGATGTTTTAAATACGTAAAGTTAAATGCATTTTAGTGATTGTGATGCAAATTGACCTTTATGTATTCAATATAAGTCTGCTGGCAAATGTTATCTAAATTAACTGTGTAATATGTCACCGTAAGATTGTGAGTACCGTTAGTTCTATCTAGCGAGATTATAAAGTAACTAAAAATTGTGAACTGTTACAATATATATAATCGCGGCAGGCGGCCAGCGAGCGCTTAATTCTTCCAAGTTGGTCGCAGTAACTTGACTATTTAGCATTAGCGCAAGGTGCTTCGCATGCAAGTTTGATACCAGTTCACAATTTGTCGGTTTGCCATGGATAGATTATAAGCTCTCGATGTTACATGTTTTAAAAGAGTAACTGTGGATTTTCTTGCCGGCTCTTCTCCATAGGAAACGAACAATTGGAACCGTGCACCTAGCTTCTGACGTCTCATAAGTGCATATGTAGGCTTATGTGAAATAAAATAAGTTTGAATGGTTTGTTGCAGTTCAATAGACATACGTAAGAGATTACATTAAATGAAGTAGAAAAGGCTATCAGAACTGGGTCACTACCTCCAATTTGATGCCCATTAATATATTATGTCACATAAAAATAACTGTCACAATAATAATGAGAGAAGTGAGGTTTTGTCGAAAGCAATCAATAACGCTTGAGTTAATCGCTAACAACCTAATAATAGTAGCAGAATATCGGACTGTCGACAAATATTTTCCGTTCATTCGGCCTGGTTCTTAATACGAGATATGATAAATAAATATAATAGGAGTGTTATATTTGAGAGAACAATAAATATATGCCTATTTTCCAATTATGTAGCTAGAAAAAAACCTATAGAATAAGCACAACAAATTTTAAATTCATTCCGCTATTCGCTACATCATCATTACTGTCATTTCAGCCTGGATACGTTTGCTACACGACAAAGATGATGTCAGGATGTCTCCCGTCACCAACTAGACCGATCCACAATATAACAAAAATTCACTCCATAACTCTATTCAAATTCTTATCAAAGACCCTTCCCAATATATTAAATCATAAAGATCCATACGCTACACAGAAGTTCAATTTCTCAACTCACAACTTTTTACTTTACTTCAAAAGTCTTTTGATATTGTCATGCGTCAACGATCAGTTTTACAACCCTTTTTATTAAACAGGTACATTTCCAGAAAAAGGTCCAGACTATTAATCCAATTAAGGTCCAATTTATTATTTTTATTCCTTTATTTCATTTAATACATAATATATAAATTACATTTTTAAATATTAGAGTATAAAAAATATATAAAAACATTTAAAAATATAAAAAATAGTAGCCCACCGGTATCGGGAACAAGGTCCAAGCTACCGGCGGTCAGGGCTCCAGAGAGAGGAACCTCCTAACAATGCGAGCCGTGTCCAGAAGTACCGCTCTCTGAATCAGGCCCTTAATCCAGCTGCCCAACGAGAGCCTCCTTACGTGTTGGTCGAGGCTCTTGGCAATTAAGCCATTGGCTGATACAACTATCGGCACAATGATTGCTGATTCCACATCCCACATGTCAACAACCTCACGAGTCAAGTTAAGATACTTGATTTGTTTATCTTTCTCGGCTTTCACGAGGTTCCCGTCATGAGGGACCGTTATGTCAATAATCATTGTGCGCCGCTCTATTCGATCCACCACCACTATATCAGGCTTATTGGCAACAATAGTCCTGTCAGTGATGATGGATCGGTCCCAGTACAATGTGATATCTCCATTCTCGAGAACTGGGTCGGGCACATACCTGTAGTACGGCACCTCCGATTCCACAAGGCTGTATTTCAGAGCAAGTTGCTGATGGATAATCCTGGCTACAAGGTTGTGTCTATGCAGGTACTCTTCGTTAGCTAGACGAGAACACCCGGAGATAATGTGTCGGATTGATTCTCCCGGACGGTGACATGCCCGACACACGTCAACCGTGCCATCCTTCACAATAAATCTCCGGTAATTCTTCGTCATGATAACTTCGTCCATAATTGCACAGACAAAACCTTCGATTTCCCCAAAGAGGTCACCAAAACGCAGCCAGGCTACGGACGCTAAAAAGTCTACATCGGGTTCATGTAGGGCCCGGAAAAAGCGTCCGTGAAGCTCCTTACTTTGCCATACCTCCTTGCGATCGTTGGTGTCAAGCACTACAGGTTTGCGCCAGTTCTCTGTAGCCAAGGAGATCGGGGTGAGGCCCTTGTCCACCACGACTACATCTCGATGCATCCCCACGTCGGTTTCTAGGAAATATTCCGTTCCCAGGGAATATTATATCATAAGTCCCAGGGAATATTCCCTGAGACTGCATATCTCGCGATTGTGGAGGGTCTTAGCGTTTAAAACAGCCTCGACCTCCACATTTTCGCGGGATATACAGATACGGATATACTCATTACCGAGGACCGTGGGTGATGCATTCGATATGCAGTCAGCAGCGTACGAACCCTCCTATCCAGGGCGTCGAGTTCGGTCTGAGTCCATTTGAGTATGCCGAAAGAGTACATCAAAACCGGCATGACCCAACCGTTGAAGGCGCGCACCTTGTTTCCGCCTGATAGAAGACTATTAAATACTTTCTTCAGGCGGCCAAAGAAGCGCTCCTTCAACGATTGCTTCATGTCAGTAACATTGATGCCCAACGCTTCCGACATACCCAAATACTTATAGGTTTCGGATGCGGAGAGGGCTCTAAGTTTTATGGAATCCGAGAGTTGGGTTCCCACGGATTCCACAATCTTCCCTCGCTTTACATGCATAACCGCACATTTGTCCACACCAAATTCCATCCTGATGGCGCTAGTGAAAGTTTCAGTTACTTTCAGTAGCTTATTTTTATTATTATTAATCGTTTATTTCAGGCATTAGCAGCCACAAAATTAAAATTGAAAACTTATCCTAAAACAAAAGTTATACTAATCAAACAAACATAAAAAATAAACAGTAAAGAAAAATACCAATAACAGAATCCATCATTTCACACCAAGGAAGCCAAAACAAATGTACCTCAAAACATTGATGAATACATTTATTTTGTCTCCCTCAGTAAAGTATGAAAAACAGCTTTGACACTATACTATTTTTACTTGCAACCACACGCGAAAAGAACGATGCCCTGAGCTTCCTCATGAGCGCAAAGAAGTCGGTTACTGTGTTCTCAGCAAACATCTCAGTCGCACTACACCGCGGGCAGGTTGAGTATGATCCAAAACACATTATTATATTGTACACGAAGAGTGTTGTATGCACTCTTCCTGTACTTGTACTAAAGTTTACAGGTGTAGAACGACTGACTGTAGAACGACTGAGTTATTTTTACTTGCTTCGAGCAATGAAAAAAAAAATTAAAACCATTACTTCTGTCTTTTTAACATTATAGGTTAATTGGTGTCAAGCTGCATAATTCTCACAAAGGGAAGTTAGTTTTCTAAGGCCGTTGACCGAGAGGCTGAGCAGAACCATGTCATCTGCATAACAGAGGATATTTAAACATTCACCGCCAATATGTCATCCGATTCTGGTACTGCTCAGCTCCTCGATCAGGTCGTTGACATATAGGTTAAACAGCACCGGGGAGGTTAGATTTTCGTCTCCGAAAAGGCGTTATCCCATCTAACTTGGTTACTTTGATTGATAAACCAATATCCCCATCGCAATATTATATGCACGATTCTAAAGCTTTGCCGTCTGTGTATCCCGTAATTGAAACCAACTCCCGGATCTGCTCAATCGGAAGTTCCAATTGAGTGCCTGCTTATAATAGACCCAAAAATAGCCAGTTACCTTGAATCATGAAGATGGGTACAAGAAACAAGGAAATGTGTCATTTACAACACAGTGGAGTATGATTGTGATTATTGTGACGTCATCAAAGATTTTGTGATAGAAATAGACACATCTCTAAGAAGAATAAGGTCTGACCGGCCTAAGGGCCGGCCGGGGGTCGTCTTCGATAGGATACTCTAAAGTAATTTGTTACAAACTAATGGAATCACCAGAATGTCACTGCCGTTGGCGCGAATTACTAACGCGTTAAAAACTAGTTTAGTTTATATTGAAATACTAATGCTGTGACATTCCGGCTACTCATTTGTGATTTAACTTTGTAACACGTTATTTCTGACCAGCGTCGTGGAAGAAAAACCTATAAACAGCAAAAAAACAGAACCATATTTTAAACTTCCCAGATGGCTTACTTCGTTTTTGAAATCCTATTTAATCTGTAGTAAAATCTTGTGTCAACTAGGATTGATTGTTTTGATCTTGGTCAAAGAATTTTAAACGAGATGCAGGGAGCTCGGGGCTAAGTAATAACAGCCACACGGGTCGATCCATCATGTGCTACACTTGCCGGGGTTGGTCCCTGGATGGGTGACCATCTTTACATACCGAGACTCCTCCGTGCCTCGGAAAGCACGTTAAGCCGTTGGTTCCGGCTGTCATTAGTGGATCTTTGATAGTCGTTACGGGTTGTCAGAAGCCCGAAAGTCTGACTACTAGTCTTACCATAGGGTATCGTATTACCCAGTTACTGGGTTGTGGAGGTCAGATAGGCAGTCGCTCTATGTAAAATACTGGTATTCAGCTGCATCTGGTTAGACTGGAAGCCAACCCCAACATAGTTGGGAAAAGGCTAGGCAGATAGATATAGATATCCAGGCTTATCTCGACCGCCTAGCCGTTAATAATGGTCTTTTGAGTCAAACCCGTTAAACCAAGTTCACGCATAGAAGACTCAACCAATCACAACGCAGCTAATCAAAAATGCGTTAGTAAGTCGGGTCAAGTACCGGACCACCGTTATAATTTCTCTGTCTCACTGCTGGGCAACCGCCTCTCCCAAGACATACCAAGTCACTTAAAAAAAAGTATATTCATATCTCGCGTTTGACCAACTCACAATTTATATCCAGGATCAGCAGCTTAGCCTCAGGAGCTGCGAGGTTGGTGTTAGATGCCTGACAGACGAGTCTCGCGTTCAGGTGCTGTCGGCCCACGTTGGGGAATGTCAACGTGTTCGAAGTCACGCCGTCAGGGTGAAGCTCGAACGAGTCGTCAATCACGGTGTTCTCGAGGTACCAAGTGAGGCGGGGGCGAGGGTCACCTGCGGAGAATAATTATAAAAGATGAGTACTTACTATGTTACGTTTTCAAGCCTTAACGGTCCAACGGATTTCGATGAAACACAGGTAGACTATGTCCTGAGTAAGGACATACAATACTTTTTATCCTGGTAAGTAGTACACACAGCGTCAGTATGTGCTAACCCCTCAAGTTTTAAAATGTTACACTGCTGCAACATTGACATCGTTACGAATAATCTAAAGAATACTTCAAAAAGAGATCATTGTTTCGACTTGGATTCGAATCATAGTATCACCGAACGTCGTCATACTCATACTGTACTCGACTGTACCTACTGTACACAGTTTGACGAAGCGAGCCAGCGCGCCCGTATGAGTTACGAATAAATTGTTACTTATCTACTATCGTCCGAGTCACTTTATCTTTAGGTCTCTGTCTATTCGAAAGGTGTTATAATTTGAGGGTATCCATTATTTTACTTATTTACGTTTTTTTTAAATAAACTTAATCCATAGGTACCCTCAAGTTTGAACTACAACGTTTGATATACGTTGACTTAAAACGACGAAGAGTAAACGACTACGATTTACTCATTATTATTAAAAATGATTTCTAATTTTATGAGAACAAAACTTGTTCTTCTTTATTGTACACTGTCTTCTACCTTTTGGAAAGGGTAACTAGAATCAATCCTATTTTTTTTGTAAATTTTGACGTTCAAAAGTGCCTCTTATTTATTTATTTATTTATTTATTTAACCATTTATGTTCCTATTTAAAATAAATAATTTGACTTTGACTTTTGTCGTATTGTTGTATGAACAAAATGTGAGCAAAAAAGTAATTGCGGTTGTGTCAGTTGGTAAAAAAATTATATTGTGATAACTGTAAATTATCAAATCAAATTGTTAAATATAAATTTATGTAGTAAAATAAGATCAAAGTTTTATTAAATATTAGCAATAATAAATATTATTAAATAATTATTAAAACATTTTTTTTTAAGGTTCTTTGAATTATTACTAAAACAAAATAGAAAAATACTTTATAATAAAAAAAAATGCATGACCAAAAACACATTTCATGTCTAGGATTTGAACCTCCTATCTTAGGCACTACAAGCGGTCTGGATACCTCCATTCTATTTAGACGTTAAATATCTCTTCGTAAATGTTAAACCTATTATTGCTAGTCGATAAACGCAATAATAAAAGTATTATAAACATTTTATTGAGAAAAACAATATCAAACACAGACTTTAAAAAAATAATTACTAACTTTTACTTATTCTTGGTATTCACTAAAACAATACATTCATTAGAATAAAATGTTTTTGTAAAATACAAAACCAACTTGGACCTATCACGGATTTGAACGCACAGGTTTTTTTGGGAGGGTAACCACTTAATGGAGCTGTACGTTTCCGTGAGATAATTTCTGACCACCACGTGGCCGAAGCCGCGGGAAAAGGTTAGTCTATTGTAAGGTTTATACACTTTGGATTGCACGCCTTTACGAGTATTTAAATGAAGGATTGATGAGGTAAATTTATATGACGTGCATCTCATAATTTCAAGGAGAAAACAGGGCCAAGCGAAGGACCATAATTGATTGATGTACCCACAGTGAATTATAGCACCGAACGTTACGTAAATACGAACGATTTTAAAATTGAAAATACTCGTTTTGCACATAATATTGATTTAGTAGGACTTTATTCATATCTCTAGGTGATTCTGATGATGCTTGATACAAACATTTAAAACATAATGCTATAGGATAGTTGTGATTTCCATTAAAAAATTGATCGTCAAGCGCGATCGCGGCTTCACTGGTTACGTAGCATTACTTCACGCATTCATGCTCTGTACGCGGGGTTACTGCCAGAACACAGCAACTGTGCTAGGTTTACAGATCGATGGCATTCCTCGATGCTGCGGATGTGGATGCAGCTCCACGTTGAATTTTAATTGTATGTTAATCTGCGTCTGTACGTACTTTCACTAAATGTTAAGTAAAGTTGATAGTAAACCTCAGTATAGATATACAGATAGTAAGACTCAGTTTTAAATACGTCAACGCCGGCTGTCGCTAAAAACCAGCGCTGGGGCTCCGCCTCGCATAGGGTCGCAGCATTATGCTGAGCGATGGCCTTGTTCTTTCATATTTTTGTTTTTTTCTCTATTTTGGTATTTAGTCAATTTGAATATGCAAAAATGAATCGATTATTACTTTCTGGTAATGGCAACACTGTCACTCAATGTTTAATATAAAACCGACAACTGCCCTCAGCTAGTTTCTTCTTTTCATATTTACTGCATTAGGAGACAGACATAAATCCTTCCCTGTGAAACGTCAAATGTAATGAACGTTATTGAAATCAAAGTACCACTTTTTGATTCACGCCCTTAACCTAATTACCTACACTGTACGTTATATTTTCCGCAAATAAACGTATGTTCTTTCTTTTTTTAAATAAAAGTTTCTTATTTTATTCTTTACTTTAAGTATAAAACGATTGTAGGATTTCCCCGAACGAGAATTTTAATAAGAGCTCTACTACTACCATAATCCTCAACATGATCCCTCTAAAGATATTTCAGTAATTTCTGGCTAGGTATTTTAAAATTGCTCCTAAAGTTTTCAAAACATACCTGTAGAGTTTAAACATGTATATGACTGTGTTTTTCGTTATTAATGACGGTACTCAACTGATAAATACATGCGCTTTACGTGCCCACAGGGTCGCAGACCGGGGACATATTTTAGCACCCTCAAGATTACCAGGATCTTGAAAGTTAGTTTTGTCAACGCTGCTCTTAGAGTTTTGTTTTATTTTTCTATTCTCTGTTCCTTTAAGGTAAATTATATGACAAAATAATGTTAAATGTTTGTTTTACGGTCAAAAAATTCCGCTTAAAAACGCTATAATACAAAACAGGCATCTTTTCTTTTCGTTTCGGCGGTATATCTATGTTGCTTATAGTGTTTGAGCCCAGTAGATGGCCACCGTTATTGCGGCAAAACTCAAATTAACAATAAAACCCGACCAAGTGCGTGTCGGACCACGCACAATGAAGGGTTCCGTAGTTGAGATGAATTTATTCCAAGAAAAAACTTAACATTGTAGTTGAAAATCATGTTTCCTCATTCATTTCAACTGCAAATGTAAGTTTGTACGCACAATGTTGAGAGATTTACCATGTTATTTTAAGAACATAGACTTTTTATAAGTTTTCTTGAGACTTTCTGTACTTTTTCCAAAATTTTAACTCAGTAGTTTCGGAGATAAGGGGAGGAATGATCAAATTTTACCTATTTTACCTAAATAACTTTAAAAGTATTTAAAATTATAAAAAAAAAAAATATCAGACATCCTTACAGAATCCCTTTCATTTGATATGTCACACGTTAAAGTTTGCAAAACTTTTTTAGTTTGTCCCCAATTGTGACCCCATAATCAAAATTAATTTATCTACGTTACACGATCGTGCTTGGGTCACAAAAATTCATATGTATACCAAACGGAATCGCCATTTTCGGTCTGACGTGGACAAGCTGCTCAGTAAAAAGTATTTTAACAAATAATTAATTCTAAACTAATTATTTTTGCAACCCTCGTTGAAGGAAAGTTTTTTTATTGAATGGTTAAAATCACGCACTTATGCAGATATTGAATTATTGTTAAAATTGGTGGAAATTAGGTATAGGCACCGCCACACCCACACGCACATCCTCTCTCATACACGCATCCACACCAACCACACACCCCACACCTCACACACTTCACACACCACACACACTCGACACACCTCAGAAATCACACAATCAGCACACCCAACACATTCACATAAATGTATACTTGATGCTCAATTTACTTGCGAGCGAGCGTGTTTGAATGTATGTTAATGAATTATTCTATAAGTAAATATTATAGAAAGCACGCAACACGCGCTCGAGTAATATATATTATTTTAGTATTAAAGAAAAATGTATACCTACTTAAAACTAAAAACTTATTTGATATTTTTTTTTTCTTCTTTGTAAATTGTACAAACAGCCAAAGCACGCAACACGCGCTCGATTAATATATATTATTTTAGTATTAAAGAAAAATGTATACCTACTTAAAACTAAAAACTTATTTGTTTTTTTTTCTTCTTTGTAAATTGTACAAACAGCCAAAGCAATGGAAGTGCGGAGTCTCCTAACATAGGCGTCATCATGCTTAAAAGGAGGCTCCAATCACAACTAAAACAAACGATTGGTACAGAAATAAACATTTTGTATTTATTTAAAAAAAGTATTAAGTATTTATGTCGATTTCACGCCCGAATCAGCGCCATTTTTAGGGTTCCGTACCAAAATGTTAAAAAGGAACCCTTATGGTGAGACTAAGTCTGTCTGTCTGTCTGTCACAGCTGGATATCTCAAGATCTACTAATGCTATCAACTTGAAATTTGGAATAGTTTTAGATGACGTTCACCCAACTATTTTGCAAACAAGAAAGAAATTTAAAAATACTTATATATTTTTTGCAACAAGGCCTGAAAGAGGGTCTTAAAATTGGGCTGGTTATTAATTCATTTTATTTTAGAAATAATTATTTCAAATTGAGAAAAAAATTGCACGTCACCTTTTATGCTATTGTTTTAATTCATTTTATGGTTAAGGTTAAAAATTTCGTAAAATCTTCATTAAATATCAGTTTAATTTGTTTTTTTTTTAACTTTTCAATCTTTTTGAAAGTCAAGGACTTTATTATGCCCGACTTGAACGCAACTGAGATTAGGCTTTATGGGTAGGTTCATGGGTGGTTTTATTTTATGCACATAATATATGACACCCTATTCGTGTAACTATTTATTAATATATTTACAAACCCTTAGAATTATACCTACTACATGTTATGCTTGCTTAGATAAGAAAGGAAACACCACACTACCACCACTATACACCTCTGCTTACCCCTTCGAGGGTGATACAGGCGTGATGTTATGTTATGTGCTATGTTATAATAAAGGAAAATAATTTATTTTACAAAGAAATACTTATTTTTTCTATGTATTTTGTAAAATAAATGCTCTAAATAAAAGTTTTTTTTGACAAGATCACAATATTACACATGCCAGAAATGGCACATTTTTGCAACTTGTTGCAACCTTAGTAGTACCTATGTTTAATTTCCTTTAGGTATTAAATATTAAAAATGCAAGTCATTTATTATTATAGTTAATGTCCACGTTAGGCCAGTGCACCCGAACAAACTGATTAATTCCCTTTCAGCTTAATCGGTCCAGTAAATTCGGAGAAAATTGGCTGTGACAGACAGACAGACACACCAGTGATCCTATAAGAGTTAATTTTTTTCGTTTTCAGGTACGGAACCCTAAAAAAACAGAGTCAAGTCTGGGCTGGACATGTGTGAACAGATTTACACGTGTTATAAACATAAGATTATTAAAGGAATGTCAAAAGATCTGACAGTAATAAATACCAGTTTAAATATTGTTCTACTACTAAATAAGTCTAAACTTGACTTGACATGTGTATGATTCTACTCTCAGCAAAAATCCCCATTACCAGTTAACTTCATGACAAACGGCACAAACGTTGATGTAGTTAATGACTTTACGCTATTATTTCCTATCTATCAAACAGGCAGCAAAAAGTAAACGTTAACGGGGCAACGTCCTTGGGGTCTCTAGTAAAGATGGGCGTCCCTCAAGGTTCAATTCTTGGCCCTTTCTTATTTCTAGTTTATATTAATGATCTGCCTTACATGATGGCTAACTTATCGAATATAATTCTATTCGCTGATGACACTTCCCTTATTTTTAAAATAGATAGAAAAGATACGGATGTCTTACATGTCAACGATAGTCTGGCTGTTCTTTCAAAATGGTTCGCAGCTAATAATCTTTTACTTAATGCAAACAAAACGAAATGTCTTAAGTTTTCATTACCAAATGTACCCCAAGTGAGTCTAAATTTAAAACTTGACGGCAAGAAACTAGATGCTATTACGGAAACTGTATTTCTAGGAATTACTTTAGATTCAAAATTACAATGGGGTGCCCACATTAGAGCACTTTCAAGTAGATTAAGTTCAGCTGCATATGCAGTGAGAAAAATAAGGCAGTTAACTGATATAGCCACAGCTAGGTTAGTGTACTTTGCTTATTTCCACAATATTATGTCATTTGGCATTCTGCTGTGGGGATCGGCTGCTGACGTAGATTCAATTTTCATTTTACAAAAGAGGGCAATCCGCGCGATCTATGGAATGGGTCCTCGTGAGTCCCTTAGAAACAAATATAAAGAAATTGATGTACTAACTCTGCCTTCCCTTTATATCTTAGAAAGTATTTTATATGTTCGCAAAAACTTAGGACTTTTCAAAATAAGAAGCGATTTCCATAATATAAATACACGTAGTAAACATGAAATTGTGATACCCAAATTTAGATTAACTAAAACAAGCAAGTCATTTCTTATAAACAGTATCCGCTTCTATAACAAGTTGCCAAAGTCGGTTATAGAACTTAGCGATGGAAAGTTCAAAACCCACATCAAACGTGTCCTAATCAAAAAGCATACTATAAGATTAAGGACTACGTTGAAGACAAGGAAGAAGCAATAATTATAAGGCATAACTATGTGAACGTCTATTAACTGCTCCTAAATTACGAATTTTATTTCTTTTTTTTACATACTTTGACATAACCTACAATTTTAATTTAAAATATTTATTAGTGACTTGTGGACAGAATATTTATTCAGTTTTTTTACAGTTGTAATGACAATGTTGTCATTTGGTTTAAATATGTACGTTTTTATTTTTATTATTTTAGTAATATTTTATATAGATTCTTTTTTAATGTGTGAATGTGAGAACGTTGTAGGCTTAATAGACTGTAGCTTTGTAAACTATCTTTTATTTTGTTAAGTACTTGGTACTTGTTGACGGGCCTACACTGTCCTCACATACCTATTAACACTGTAACTTATAACATTGTTAAAGCCCACTTTTTTTAAAAGAGTAACCGTGGAGTTTCTTGCCGGCTCTTCTCCATAGGAAACGACCAATTGGAACCGTGCACCTAGCTTCTGACGTTTCATAAGTGCCCAATGTAGGTTTATGTGAAATAAAAAATTTAGATTTTGATTTAGGAATCACAATAGACACACACATTTCATGGAAGCCCCATATAAAAAAAAGTACGATCAAAGCTCTCAAAATTCACCTACGCACTTCGAGAAGTCAAAAAAACTACCGACTTGCAAACAGCACTTTTGCTACATACTACGCCTACGCTCATGCATGGCTTAGCTATGGCATTAAAATATGGGGAAATAGCACAGATGCGCAGACGCTTTTTATTCTTCAGAAGAAATTAACTCGGATCATAGTCAACATAGAACAAACCGATAGCTGTATACCCTTTTTTATAAAACATAAAATACTCACCTTACCATCTATCCATATCCTGGAAATATGCAAATTTGTTAGAAAATTCATGAACTTTATCACAACGCGCGGTGATAAACATATCGACCGATCTGTCAGATATAAAAATATGTTAATGTTACCCTCTTCGCGCATGAAACTACATTCCAATAGCCCCTACGTAATGTCCATAAAAATATATAATAAGGTGCCAGATGCACTAAAAGACGAAACCAGCGACATGACATTTATAAATAAGCTCAAGCAAATATTAATTCAAAAAGCATACTACACAATAAACGAATACATACATGACAAAAAATTAGATTTAACACAAACTGACAACACAAACAGTTAGTCGTCAGACACATGCATACGTAAAGATAAATATTATAATAATAATGTTAAATGTTTAATTGACCTTTTGAAATAATTATTATACACTGATCTCAATAAAATAAAGTTTATATATTTAATTAATGTTAATAATCTATTCAAAATTTTTGCTAATTGTTTCCTAATTTTATTTTAAGAATTCATTTTATTATACCTTTTGCTGTGTCCTACAGGTACAGGGTCCGTAATTGTACCTTAGCTTTCCACCATTGTAACACCTTTACTTAGACATTATGGAATGCAAATAAATATATGAATATGAATATAAATGATTCTTTAATTAATATTTTCGTATTGAGACAAACAGAAGCTATTGCTGTCATAAAATAAGTTATGATTTATGTAACTGACAAAATAAATAAAAATAACTCAAACGAAGGATCAGAACATTTCGTCCCTAATAAGAAAGCTACATAAGAGATTTAAAGTAGACACCAAAAGTTCTTAGTGACAAAAAATAAAAGGTAAAATGTTTTGGCATTGCGAACGTCGCGTCAGACTGTTTGAAACTCTTATCTTTGTCAGACCTCTAGAGGCATCGTCACTTGGACGATTTAAGAATTCATAACGGAGTCTTGTTATTCTTGGGAATTCTTATAATTAGGAATGAAAATGTTTAGCTTTGTAACTTTGAACAAATCTGTTTATGTCGATATCTAAACGTTACTTAGCTCGTGCTTTGACTTAGACACGGTCCTGTCTCTGTTATGACCTTGTAGTTTGAAAGTTGTGTGACAGTGAACAGGAATATAACGGTTAACCTAAGTTCGTTCTAAATAATGTTTATAGATCTCGGCCTTACAGACAACGTTATTTTAGTACAGTTCTGTTTAATTTTATTTTTAGAGGCATGTGTCCAATAATCACTGTTTTCTCATAAAATCGAGAAGTCGAAATGATGATACTTTTTTTGATGTCGTGAAGTGTAACTAGGTAAATAACCATGAGATCCGGTCCACAAAATTGATAAACCAAACTACTTCTGTGCTAACCCACATTTTTCCAATCCTTTCACATCTTTCTTACCGGCAAACCCTCAAACGCCAGCCAAGCAATACATAACAATATTACACAAATAACTTATAAGCAACCCCTATTTATTAGATTGCGGGATGCATAATGCCAGCACATCAACGCGCCATGATTATTTGACAGATACACAAAAATACATTACATTACAGTACATTATTAGGGGTGGATTAGATTTTTGCCTCAACCAAACAGTCAAATGATTAGTTGACCTACTTCTGGAAATTGAGGAAAATTAATTGACTAATGTTTGGTTGGGAAAATAAACCATGGGACTGTCGTATTGGTTCAGAGGTTTAGAAGAGAGAACCCGTTTTCTTCAGGTTTATGGTTTCGAAACCTGTAATATTACTATATTTTTTAGGTTTGATTTTGCTTTTGTGAGCCACTGCTGCAAGGTATTGGCTGGGCCTTGCAGCAGTGATGTCACAAATTGTTTCTGTATTAATGTTTTACTAACATAGTTAAAAAAAATAGGTAAATAAATAAAAGTTTGTAAGTATTCTGTTTCTATCTATGAATCTAAGAGTATGAGAATTTATAAGTCTTGTTGCTTGAATTAAATGATTAAATAAATTTATAAATACATGAGTTCATCGATTCGAAATAAGGATGAATCCAAATGAAAACAAAAACTTGAATGCGACAACACTGGCTGAACATTATAAAAGGGGAATCTAAAAATAAATCACAAACTCTCCAAAATAACGAGACCGGTATAGTGGAACTGTGAGTGAAACCTATCAGAGGCATAGCAGTGGAAAACACGGATGTTATTGGTATCTATCATTGTTTCATCAATCCAACTAGCTCTGATATCAATTTGAATAGTGTTGTTTTGTAGTAGGTACCTACAGTATGACTAAAAAAACCCACAATCTGCCTAGCCTTTTTCCAACTATGTTAGGGTCGGCTTCCAGTCTACCCGGTTGCAGCTGAATACCAGTATTTTACGTGGAGCGACTGCCTATCGTCCTAGATACAGTAGGAGTATCACTGTCAAATCACAAAAGACTGATAAGAAAACCAAATCCAGCCTGAATTAACTTATTAATTACCTGCTAAGCGAAAGCCTCTTCAAATACGGAAGAGAAATGAGCATTTATAACTACTATAGCCCTCTTTGTGTTTGCAATTTCCGGCAAGAGATATCTATGGTATTCTTAATTACTCCTCTAATAACATAGTTCCGAATTACATGGGATTAAACATGTCTAGTGTAATGAGGTAACATCCTTGCCTACACCTTTGTGGCATACTGAATACAGGTGTGATTATACGTTATTTTACTACTAAATTAGCGTGCAATGTTTTTTCTTAATAATAATCATGGTCGTAGATTTGAATGATAGATACATACGATATTAAGCGGCTTCTAATTTGGTCCTAATGATGTCGTAACATGATCAGCGATAGCAGTCTTTGTGAATTTATGACATCAGCTGTCACCCGCGGGACCTTTCAATATTGTTTAATCAATCTTAATCAAATCAAGATTGAATATAAAATTAATTTTATTAGCTAATAACAGTAACTAGGATCACTAATCCAAAGGTAAGCCTTTCATGTTCAAGAATTTGATTAATTAGATTACAAGATAACGATTGGAATCTAATGAATAATTCAAGAACATCAAGGCGTTTAAGAAAATTTATATTTTTGATTATTTGCATAGATTCGAAGATTGTAATAGTCAATTTAAATGCGCTGTTTCTTTTATTTATTACTTGAAAGATATGTACTAAGTGTGTGGAATTTAATAATAAAAAGTCCTAATCAAATGAATGCTTGAAAAAAAAAAAGAATCCGCCTTTTGAGTCTTGCGTTAATATCATTAGGGTTCCGTACCTCAAAAAGAAAAAACGGAACCCTTATAGGATCACTTCGTTGTTCGTCTGTCTGTCTGTCTGTCTGTTCGTCTGTCTGTCTGTCTGTCTGTCTGTCAGTCTGTCAAGACCATTTTTTCTCAGGAACGCGTAGACGTATCAAGTTGAAATTAATATCAAATACGTAAGTCTATGGTCCCTTGAAGCTCTAAAAGAATCAAACTTCCTAGTCAACGCAATAAAAAAATACGGCGATTTAAGCGACATTATTGCAACATATTTCGTTACTCGCAAATAAATCAAAACCTTGGGTCCTTCCCGTTGACTTAGAATCATGAAATTTGGCAAGAAGCAAGGTCTTACAGCACAAGTAAAG
Source organism: Tiliacea citrago (assembly GCA_963921375.1). NCBI lineage: Eukaryota > Metazoa > Arthropoda > Insecta > Lepidoptera > Noctuidae > Tiliacea > Tiliacea citrago. The sequence continues at coordinate 24,411,429 of OY992798.1, forward strand.
GAAAATGTCCGAAAATTGTAAATTTTTAGTTTTATCACACAAAAAAAATTGCGAATATCGCACACATAATTCAAAACCTATAGGGTACTTCCCGTTGACCTAGAATCTTGAAATTTGGGCAGAAGCAAGGTCTCACAGCACAAGTAAAGGAAAAGTACGAAAATTGTTAATTTGTTGTTTTTTCACATAAAAAACATTTTATTAGGATTACAAACTTAAATTTTCACTTCGGAAATTGAGCGTGGCGTATATCGATGTATGGGAGAACATGTTTTTCAACTACAATGTTAAGTTTGTTTTAGGGATAAATTCATCCTAACTACGGAACCCTTTATTGTGCGTGGTCCGACACGCACTTGGCCGGTTTCTTTTTATAATGGCCAACTGTAGCGCTTTTTTTCTTTTATTAAGTCGCTCACAACTATTATGTTTAATATTGCATTGTGCACTAAAAAACTTAGTTTATACTACAAATTGCTACACAAGTGGCGAGCACTAATTTCCGCGCTGCTCACAATAGAAAAAAACTAAAGCGAAATACCCACCAGCAAATGCGGGAAATTCTAGCCACAAAAAACTCGGTGAATACACTCAGTATTAAAGTACAAACTCTTTGTTATAGAGTCAAGATAAAACAGTTTTTACACAGATCGCAGTCTAGCTTTGGACTCTAAAGAACACACTTGATCACAAGGCTAGATAAATAGATATAAGCAGAGTCTATCTTGCTCTAAAACGCTACTCATACAGCGATTAATGTGTTCAGGGCCAGCTATTGGGACCGACTCATTGAATACATGTCATTAATTCCATCGATTTGAAATATAAGAAGAAGAAGCGCACTGCAACTTGGAACTTCCACCAATGACGATAATTTCAATACTCAATATTCCATACTTAATTATTTATTGCATTCCGTAATGTAAGCTGTACTTAGGCGGTACCTAACTTAAATTATAATGAGATCATTATGGACCCTGTTGGGCATAGCAAAGTAGTTAGTAGGTAGGAGAGTGGAAGCTTTAAAATTAACTTATTAGCCTACGTACGAGTACCTGTATGTAATATTCCACTCTTGCTGACCGTCAAAACTAGCCCCACATGATTACATGAAAGATCTAGTTCGTGGCACAATGAGAGAAAAATCGTTAGGACTCACCTCCAAAGCACTCGCATGCAAGTTCCAGAGTGTCTCCCTCATTGTAAGGCTCCAGCAATCGCGTGTGGCTTCTGGTCTTTGCGTCCATTATGGTCGGCCGGTTTGGTGGTGCTGTGGACAAATAAATAGAACATTAACTATATAGTTATAGGAAAATATCTTCTAGATATCAAAGAAATAAGTTATGCCAGCGTTTTACGATACCTAATGGCATAGATTGATTAAGGCTTGACGACTTTGTCTCTAGGTTAGGGGTGCAGTGTGATTGTCATGACTCGTAGGACCAAATTACTCGAGACACAATCTATGGGCAAACTTACGCTTCAATCTGTCAAAATCAGAGTGCGTAATGGAGTGATTTTGACAGAACGAAGCGTAAATTTACGCTAATTTTCGTCTCTGTATCTTACATAATGAGGTTTTACAAATTTTACAGGCAAACGGTAATATGTTTAATATACCAGTCGATCATCTGCATATTCATGGTATAAAACAAAGTAACTTTTCGTGTTTGTCTATATAACCGCTAAGATCTTGTAAGCTATGCAACGGATTTAGTTGCAGTTCTCACCATCATTTAGTTTTAGAGCATTTATTCCGAAACATTACATTAATTCGTACGCATTAATATCAAACTTCGATTTAACACAGAAATCTTGATGATTTCACATGTACTCGTATTGTCACCATTGCACCCGTGTGAAGCTCCAGCGGGTCATTACTTCAAATATAAAAGAAAAACTTGGAAACAAACTCGACGGCAAGTCACTAACATTATCACGTCAGTTCATAGATATAAAGTTACTACCATAGGCTTTCACGTAGATTTTCTTGAGCAGATAGTAAGTTAACGATCGATAACTCAACACATTGCTATTCGTTGTGGCACGCAGTATGGACGTAAATCACACGGCTCTGTATTAATATCGCCTCGGGAATAACATAGTTACACTATGTGGGCCTAAAGTGCGACCTCGTCGTCTTATACAGGGTAAGCTTTTGGAATGGGTTACAGTGTAACAATAGAGCAAAAATCTGGAAATCAAAGAAAATTGCCCCACGTTATTCCTTTGCAGTTCAACTCATGTATAAAACTTATTTTTTAGAAACACCTTTAAATTTCTCCAAACAGGAAAACTCCTACCGTAGCTCAACGTTTTTTCAAACGTGGATGCGTTTACAAACACACGTCTCACGTACACAAACAGCTGGTAGTTTTCTTAAACAAACAATTGAAAACGTTGCTTTTAGGTATTTCTCTAAAATCGAGCCATGACATTCTCTACTAGTAATTTTTTTTTCAGAAGTAAAGAAAAACACGCTGTGTAATATACATGGTGATGGTAGAGGAAGTTTAATTTGCATCAATCTAAATTACAGCCACAATAAAATATGTATTTAGAGGAAACTAAATAATTTAAGTAAACAAACTTGCTTATTTAACAACAAGTTAAAATAGCAAATGAGAGCACTCCAGTTAAACTAATATTGACATACTACCACAAAGCACAAAGGTTTAGCATAAATACCATTCGTATGTTGCATTATGAATTTATATGTACCTAATTTCAATGTGAATCTAAATAAAATATTGAATGGTACCTAAGTTTGTAACTCTATCACACGGGCTGAATAGAAATTAAATTAAAAGAGATTGAGTAAAAACGGCCTGTTCCTGATCTTAAAATTATACTTTAGGGCAGGGCCCTTCTCATTCAGAGAAGAAACCAGCAGTGATCACCACCTTTAGAAATTGCATGTTTGCAATTTCAGACCAGATTCCTTGACTAGATTTTCTGGTAATGAAAATAAAAATAAATATAAATAGCTTTATGTAAGCGGGCACGTCCTATAAGCCGGGAGGGGGTGGGCTTTTATTTAGTTATTAAGTTCTGTTTACCTTTTTAGTTTTGCTTGATTTGTTGATGTTTTTTGTTATTGGTATAGTGGCGTGTGCTAGCTAACGTATGGCAAATAATTTAATTTATTGTTTTGCGTAATGTAAATTATTTTGCATATTATAGAACCAAGTTTTTTCCAATTAAACGGACAGTTGTGCTGCTGGGGAGTTTGTTGCGCCACTTCTTCTTCCCAGCTAAAGCATTAGGAACTGGTGAAGGGCGGGCGTTTTAGGGGGACAGTCTTATGTAATTTTGACTTTCGAAAAGTGCTGATTCTCAGCCTAGTTTAAATATTTGATTTTGATAAGTCCAGGTTTCCTCACGATGTTTTCCTTCATCGATGCCAGTAATGTCCAAAGTAAACTCGGAAAGTACCTAGGTACATATGAATTGAAAAAGTCACTTTGACACTTGCCCTTGCTTGCACTTGCGGATTTGAACCCACAACCTCATACACGAGAGGCGAGGCCGTAACCACCCGGCCAAAATTACACTAGCTGATTACCAGTGACAAAACATTTTGACATTCATTCGCTTATCTCCATAGAATCAACCCACAATGTAGAAAACTTAAATCAGATTATCCCTTCAAAGTCCCATAACGGTCGGCAGTCAAACCCCAGACCTCAGTTATAAGTTAAGCCGCAAACCGCTTCACACAGTGAACTACGCAAAACGTTTAGCCAAAACTTTTATCTGATTCAATTTAACGGGTTCCGTGTGAAAACGTTATAAACGAACCAGAAAACTTTGCTCTTTGTTAATATGGATTTATCAGTCCCATGTCTTAATGCAAGCCATGCCTTCAGGCCAAGGATATTTGGAGTAACGTGGAAAGTTATATGGTAATGTCTCAAATCCATTGTGATTTAGAACTTGGTGGGGACAAAAAAGTTCATAGATGTCATTGGAACGAAGTTCCTTTCACTGTATATTATGAATTAAGTAACAGGCACAATGAAATAAATACAAAACAAAAAGAAGGAATGGTAATAAACTTGTAATTAGGTAATCGACATATATTTTTTTATAAAAAAAAAAACATTTTATATTTAATTATTATAAAAATATTTAATAAATAGATTCAATTTTAGTTATAGAGTAGGGGAAGACCAAAGAAACGATGGATGGACTATGTGAAAGGTAATAATTATGGCTAGAAAAGGGGTGACTACCGAGATGACGATTAATAGAGAAGTATGGAAGAAAGGGACATGTTGCGCCGACCCTAAATAAATTGGGATGAGGGCAGGAGAATGTTTATGATGATTCAATTTTAGTAATGATTACACAAACACGCACATACTGTAGCTAAAGTGACGATCAAAATGTTACACTTTTTTCGATGTAGCTCTCATTCGCCAAGGGTGCAGAGTGTATCGTGCGATAAGGAACTTCATTTCAAAAATGAAATGGGTTTGAAAATATCAATCGCAGAGTATATGAAGTGTGGATAAAACCACCTCTAAAAAATAAAAGTTGATTGTTTGTTTTGCAACAGCGGACACTTGATTTTTATCGTTTGGAAGTGCAAGCTGCTATACTATCCTCATAGTGATGGTTTACCCAATCAAATATCCGGCAAAGACTTACAGAGAGAAAGTTCTTTCTCACTTTTGATAAAGGAGATGGAAAACGGTGGGCCCAAATGTAAGTTGAGATATGATTTAAAAAATTGTCATATTTTTTTACCTTAGAATATGAAAAATCACCTCAATGCTCAATCTGGAAGCGGAGAAATATGAGAAGAATCGTTTTCGTGGGATTAGCAATTGAGTAATCGATTATACAATTACAAAAATAAAATCTTTGCACTAGACAATTAACTCAAAGTAATTAAATGCCCTATAAATACTTAAATGCAAAATAGTGCATTTACTATCATATTAATAAATAAAATATCAATTAATTACTGAAAAACCAGTATAATGATTATCGATTTCACATCTATTACAATCAGTCTACTATTTTGTCTGACACTAAACAGTTGCCGACTGCTTTTATTGTTGTTTACTCACTTGTTTCATGTTTTCCGATGCGCTTTGAGCTAAGGTTTTGACTTAAAGTCATTGACGAAATCAAATCAAAATCAAATCAAAAGTCATTTATTCAAACTAGGCTGAGAATCAGCACTTTTCGAACGTCAAAAATTACATAAGACAGTCCCCCAAAAACGCCCACCCTTCACCACTTCCTAGTGCTTTAGCTGGGAAGAAGAAGTGGCGCAACAAACTCCCCAGCAGCACAGCTGTCTGTTCAGATATAAAACTTGAATCTATACAATAAAATGAAAAGAATTTGCATTACGCAACACAACATTAGATTATTTGCCTTATGTTAGCTAGCACACGCCACTATACCAAAAAAAACATAAAAATCGTCGAAAACTATACTCAAGCAGAAATAACGTAAACAGAACGTACCTAAATAAAAGCCTCCAGGCATAATGGGCGTGCCCGCCCACACAAAGCTATAGCTGCAACTCGAAGTCAAAAATGATAAACTAGCACCATCGTAGTAAAATAAAAAAACAGTTAATCATTAATAACAATAATAAAACCCTGGTCAGCAAGACGACCAGTCACCACAAGCAGCACCCGTTCACGAGCATAACGCAAAGATCAGCCATCACCCCCCTCGCCATATTTGAGGGAAGGAGGCAACCCGACCCCCGACGCTACCGCAAGCAGTGACATCTAAGGGAGCATGACGAACTTGCTGCCGGTTGCTCAGGCAAGAATAATATAATCAATTGTCTAGGTCGCTAGCTAACCACTTATTGCAATACAACTCATAAAAAAAACATTTTCATGAGTATATTATGTCACTAATAAATAAAAATAAATTGACTTAGACAGTCAAATAAAAATAAACAATTATATGAACTCATATAACCTGTCAGTAGGTACGCTAATTCTGGAGAAAGAACATGAACATTGTCTTGAGTTAATCACAGCGACCAACTATTCTTATCGTCTAAGTAGTCATTGATAGAATAGTATGCCTTTGAACAAAGATTGGATTTAACTTTAACTTTAAACGCATTAAAAGGCAAATCTAACAAAGAAGAGGGTAGCTTGTTATAAAAAGTTATACCAAGTCCAACAAATGAGTTATGAACCTTATGAAGCCGGTGAAAAGGAGCACGTAATTTATCCTTATTTCTGGTGTTAATATTGTGAATATCACTGTTTTTAGTGTATAAGTGTATATTTTGCCTAACATATAAGATGTTGGCGAAGATGAATTGTGATGCCGCCGTGAGTATACCAATATCCTTAAAAAAATCTCTTAGAGAAACTCTGGCACCCAGCTGGTAAATTGCTCGAACAGCTCGTTTTTGGAGTACAAAAATATTTTGAATGTCAGCTGCTTTACCCCACAGCAGAATACAGTAGGACATAACGCTATGAAAATAACTAAAATAGACTAATCGAGCTGTATCAACGTCAGTGTATTGTCTTACTTTCCTGACGGCGTATGCGGCCGAACTGAGCCTTCCCGCTAGGCTTGATATATGAGGTCCCCACTGAAGTTTGGCATCTACTGTTATACCCAGAAACACTGCCGAGTCTACAGTTTCAAGCACCTTTTTATCTAAAACGATGTTGGGACCTAAATTTCTAACATTCGGTAAGGCAAACTTTATACATTTCGTTTTCTTGGCATTGAGAACTAAATTATTTGTCGTAAACCAATCCGTAACCATTGAGAGTGCAATGTTTACGTCGTCAAAATCTTGTCTATTCCGGTCTACTTTAAAAATAAGAGAGGTATCATCTGCAAACAGTACAACGTCACAGACACCCTTTATATAGAATGGTAAATCGTTAATATACACTAAGAATAAGAATGGGCCTAGAATTGAGCCTTGAGGTACACCTAACTGAACTGGTAGCTCGGAAGATTTCACACCATCAACATCTATACATTGGAACCTATTATACAGATAAGAATTTATTACTTTAAGAGCTTCATTTTGGACGCCGTAATGATGTAGTTTACGCAAAAGAGTGTCATGGTGCACGCAATCAAAGGCTTTGGAGAGATCACAGAAAACTCCAATAGCATTTTGCGAGTTCTCCCATGCGTTAAATATGTGTTTCAGCAGTGCAACACCCGCATCTGTAGTCGAACGACCTTTTGTAAAGCCATATTGTTCATTGTGAAGGAGGCTGTTTATATTAAAATGTCTTAGCAACTGCTTGAGTATTAACTTTTCAAATATTTTGCTAAATGCAGGTAAGATAGAAATAGGCCTGAAATTGCCAACGTCATTTTTATTACCTGATTTAAATAAAGGTATGACTTTACTACTCTTCATAAGGTCAGGAAAAGTTCCTAAATCAACACATTTATTAAAAGTAACAGCTAGATAGGGGGCTACGATGTCTATTATATTACTTAATAGTTTAATGGAGATGCCCCAGTAATCACCAGTGTTTTTAGATTTAAGTGTGATAAAAACATTAACTACATCATGAGGTGTTACATGTTCGAAGCTAAATAAACGACTACATTTAGGCACACTACTATGCAAAAGATTTTCAGCTTTAGACAGGGATGAATTTAAGGAGCGAGTCGTAGTTATAGGTATGTTGGCAAAAAACTCATTGAATGCTTCAGCTACGTCAGCTGCATTATTAACTAATTTGTTTTCGACCATAATTTCTAATTGTTTTTCTTGTTTAACAGACTTACCAGTTTCATTGTTAATAATTTTCCAAGTGGTTTTTACTTTATTATTAGATTTTTTAATTGTATCGCTTAAAAATTTAGATTTAGCAAAAACACAAATCTTTTTAAATAATTTTGAATAATTTTTGACATACTCTAGAAAAGGAGTATCAAACCTGTATTTTTTCAAACCATATAACTCGTATAGTCTCGCTCTACTTTTATAAATACCTGGGGTAGCCCATTGATTAAAGCCAACGGAGGTACCATTAATGTTAATGGATTTGGTCTTGAAAGTAGATTGGTACTCCTTTTGTACAACATCAAAAAGGGCTCCATAGATGTCATTAGGATTCTCGTGTTCTACTATAGATGGTGTAATTTTATGTGCTATATTATTTTTAAACTTGTTGCAACGACTAGCTGTATAAGGCCTGCATTTTATTTTATGCGTATTTTTACGTAATATAGGGAAGCTAGCTAATAAACCACAGTGGTCAGACGTTAAGTCACTTAACACTAATTTATTTTTGGCATCACAATCACTAAATATATTATCTAGACAAGTCGACGAAGATGCCGTGATCCTAGTAGGTTCAAAAAACAAGTTACTTAAATTATAAGACCTAAACAGATTGAGTAGTCTAATACTTAATGGAGTAACATCTAAAATATTAATATTAAAATCTCCACATAAAATTATACTTTTATTACTAGATTTTAACCTATTCAGTGAATCCTCCATTACTGATTCAAAACGAATAAAATCCCCAGAGGGGGGTCGATAAACGCAAATTATAACGTATCGCTCGAGTTCAACACAAGACAACTCAATAGTACGCTCGATGGAAAGATTAACTAAATCTAAGCGTTGTTTACATTTCAACATATTTGAAACAAGAACTAAAGATCCACCGCGAATAGCACTTTTCCTTACAAATGCACTTTGTACAGTAAAATTATTATCATTCATAAATACCACTTCATGTTCTTTCAACCAGTGTTCAGTCAAACATAAGACCTGAACATCATAGTTCTCCATAAATAAACTTAACTCTAGCTCTTTGCCAGACAGACCCTGCATATTTTGATGTACAACGTTCAACATATGCGGCTGACCCGTTGTCGCACCTAATAGTTTAAACTACAAGGTGTATCAAAAGTAGTGTTAGTACCACTACTAACAGTAATCAATGGTACACTACAGGTACCAGTGTCACTATGTATATTGTATGCTAAAAGATTAGCAATATGTCTCCTACAACTAGGTGGCAAATACATTGTATAATTTGTCAGTTTGTAATCAGTAATAAATTGATTACAGTCAAAATATAAAATAGCGTCACTGTGACGACAAGTCCTATTATAAATTAACATATTTAAATTATAAATGTGCCTATTATGCTCATCAGACAAATAGTGAGAATAAGGCAAGGCACAAAAAATAAATTTACAACTATTTGTCTCATTGAGATGTAACATCAAATGGACACATTCAACTATGTCCTTTTTTCTTACAGTTAAACTATCCCCATATAATAAAATAACAGTTGAACTGGGGTTTATTTTTGTCAATTTAATAAAACTAATTAATTGGCTAATACTGGCACCGGGTAAACAATTATTAATTACATATTGTTGCGAACACTGATTAAATATACTACCAAAACCTTGACCAAATTTGTCAGAAAATACATATGTTGTATTAATCAAATTATTCATACTATTATTATTACTAATATTGCTACCTACTGGCTGAGCCACTGAGGGTGTGGGTGTAACAAGTTGAGGCTGGGGTGCCTGGGAGCAGGCACAGCTAAAAGAGAGGTTATTTGTCAGAGACTCATACCTCTCTGCATTGTACTTGACCAGGTCTGCCAACTCATTGGCCTCCTCCAAGCGCTTACTCAGGTCTTGTTGAGAAGCCTCATATTTACTAAAGATATCCTTTAGAGCATATTCCCTAACAAACAATTCATCTTGAAGGTGCTGAGTGTCAGTATCATACATAGTATTACATAATTGTAATTCACTATTACACTCCTTTAATTCTTGAATTAAATTTAGATTTTTTTGCCTAAGTTTTGTATTTAATTTGTTAACTTTCTGGCATTTTAACAATTTCTGATTTTTTCTAATCAATCTATTAATTTTAATATATTTTTTTATCTTATTATGGCTATGACGTTCATTCATATTATTTTTTAAACATTTTCTACTAAATATAATAAACATTTCATTTCAGGAATCAGCTGTTAGTTATGGCGGGTACAGACTGCTGTAACGTAACATGCAATGTAACGTAAAAGGAGCATTTCATAAGTGTGGACGCAGCGCGCGCCCGAACCGAGCATGTACCTACTCGCATCTGTTTCCGGCATGCGCGCGAACATAGGTCAGTCTGCCGAGAATACGCGAAGAGAATGGATCGTGACGATCAATTTCTGGCTACGATGATTGTCGGTGCTTCATTATTAATAGTGCATCATGTGATAAAAAAAAACGCCAAAGACATCGACGTTGGTGGCGTACAGAGTATTGCTTCTTGTGTCTTCTTCCTCCATTGTTCGCGCGCATTCCGCAGTACACACACACAACCCGTCCACACTGGCGCTCCGTGCACACTGCGCGCCCCTTTGTGTTCGGCGAAAAAACCGACAAATGATGGATCGCGGCGCGCACGAGTAGAAATGTTCTGCTCGTGCGCGTAGTGTGCATGGTTCGTGCGCGCTGGGCGTCCACACTATGGGAATTCTGTTACACTACATGATACATTGCGACAATGTGGACGGCAAATTCTTTCATTGCGTGTTACATTGCATGTTACATTTCGTAAGTCTGTACCCGGCTTTATAGATTGCTACATAACCTCTCTTTTACTTAATCTCAACTAACTATTACAACTTTGTTCTCACATTGACAAAATCCGCAGAATTTTTAGTGAAAGGTTGCTAATAATATAAGGTATTAATCTCATTTGCACCTTGCAAAGGTTCAGATTCAATCACTCTTGAATTTTCCCAATTAATTGTCACTACATAAGTTGTTAAGCAAATTAACTAACTATGTCCATTTTGCCGTGTTAAAGCCATTTCATACAACTGTCAAACAGTGACAGTTGTGATTTGAATATACCGACATTAAGTTGGTAGTCAACTCGCTTACAATCAGTTTCCCTTTTTTTTTGTTTCCGGGGTGGAAAATCCTCATGGATGTCCTCCGCCCTGGGGCGGCCGGAAGGGGTCTGTCAGACTCTTACTGACTAAAAACCACCCCAGTGTTCCCTTCCCACACTTGCACTTGGGATCTGTTATTACTTTCGCAATCCCCGGCTAGTGCCGGCCCGCCTCTGCGGGCTACCTCAAGTCTAGGGGGGTGAGGTGTTGGGTGCAGACAGTGCAGGTCACTCAGGTAGTGAAGAGGATGGTCCTCTTGGCGACAGCGTAGTTTCTGTCTTGGTATGGTGTCAAGACTTATGTAGTGGAGATGTTTCTTTGAGAGATTCCAGATCAGTACTCCCGGGCATGTGTCAGAAATCCCTTTTATATTAGATTCTCGGCGTGTTTTTTCCACATCATCTGTAGTTCTTTCCGGAATTGAATTTCAAATTCACTGTTCGAAAGGGCCACAAATATTCGTTCAAAAAAACCTCTTCGATGAATTCTGAGAGCGTGTCAATTATTTTTATAAATGTAAGTTAGGATACAATTATTCAGTAAACAATCATAATTATCTATAAAATAAAATATTTAAGCTAACATATTGATAAAAATAATTTAAATTATATGAATCAAAAGTAACCTTCATGGACTAAGGCAGTAAGAAACTCTATGAGAGAAAATTAGAAAAAAAAGTAAAAACAGCATGACAGACTGACGTAAGTGTCATAACATTGAAAAGTATGAAAATTAAAGAAAACGAATCGTTTTAAAACGATTCGCAAAATACTAATCCGAAACCAATAAAAGAGTATATATATATAATACATAATATTAATAGATGCAAAGTGTAAGTATACGATGTAAAATGTCTGTAGTATGTAAATACGATATGACCCATCCACGAACTGACCTTAGCAAGCGTAGCTTAACCTTCAATCAACCCGTGCGGCTGTCACTATTTGGCCGCGAGCCCCACTGAGTTTTCCTCACTTTACACAATAGTTGTATTCACAGTAATAAAAAAATAACGGAATAAACCACGGCCCTTAAACACGGAAGAAAATGATAAAATGTTCTGTTTTTATATCACCCGCTCTAACTGAATGTAAACCGAGAAAAATGAGCTTCCACGTTGTTGCTGAGCGATAAACTAGTCACCTGCTGTTTCTCGCACTTTCTCAATGTTTAAACTTAACATTATCGCTGTTTATTTACTGTGCCGGAAGGAATCTCGTTGAGACACACTAGTGTCTCAACGAGATTCCTTTTTATCAAACGGAATTTATTTTTGAACCCACTTTCACTACGAAGGAGAGAAAAATTGTAGGTAGGCTGATAAAAAGACTCTTCAAAGTGTCATATAACATCAAATATCAATGATTAGCTCCGAGTGCAACGTTTAAATGTTAGTAGGTACTCAAGGATCAATAATTGGTGGGTTTAGAGCAGGCTTCAGGAGTAAATTGTTCACAACAATATTAAAACAACCACCACAGAATGAACTAAGGGAATAAATAAAGATATATTAATACTACTAGTGATAAATTATTTTATTTCCGTTTGTAGGTTTGTACAAACAGTTTTTTTTACACATCAATCATATTTTAAAAACTAGATGAGGTCGGCGTTTCCTATTTGACTACTCTGAAAAGAAAGGCCGAAACAAACTTAGAGGTCACAGTCTCTTAAAGTCCAGATACAATCTTGGTCAGATCATGTGAAGACCATGTAAGTAGATTGGTGTCTGAAATGGTCTTTTGATGAAAGGACCACACAGATTGAGTGGACCTGTCCAGTCAGTGCACGCATTTGTCAGTAATCGTGCAGCTCAACTCAGAACTTAAGGAACTCAACGATTCAACGAACAATACCAAAGAAAGGATACTTGGGTACGCCGCATAAACTACTCAAACTGCCAGACCAGGATAAAAACAAATAGCGTGTACTAGTGTCCCTACTAAAGTACACCTCTGCTTTACCCCTCGGGGAACATAGGCCTGACATTATGTTATGTGCTATCAATACCGAGCAGAACGTAGACTAAACCTCTGGTTTCTAAAAGATTGATTAAGTTTTTCTACAGTAGGTGTATCAGTTGTCAAATCTCATTTAGTTTTTGTGATTTGGTAACCGACATAACCGCCAATGTGGGTACTTATGTGGGAACTTTTGATTGGACAATAGATTAAATTGAATAGGGTTTCAGAACAGATAGTAATATATTATTGATAAAATGTTCTGATTTTCAGTTTTATTAGCAGCGCTCCAAAACTATTTATGTTACTTACCATAGTAATTACCATCAAAAATGGTAAAGAATAATGACCTGTATCAAGTTATTTCCCTTAATTACATAGGTAATCTAATATGAACAGCGTGACATTAGCGTGGCGCTTGTGTGGCGAGTGCGTGGCTTGTGCGTGTGAAAATAATCACGTTAGAAGATGTTAACGAGCTGTTAAACATTTTAATGTGAGCGTCTCATGTGTACACTCATTAATTGAGGATCCGTTAGACTGAATTATAATTACGCAGTGCGGCACACAGCGTGTCAAGTTTGTGTTGAGAATATATTGCTTACCTACGTGATTTTATTTGTATGACGGTCGGTTTCTTTTTCAGGCTTGGTTCTCCCGAGGGGTTGAGCAGGAGTGTATCGCAGTGTTTTCGGCCTTAAATTATTCCACGTCTAGTCTCAGATTTTTTGTCTAAAATAACAATTTGTCCGATCTTGTTCGTTAGACCTTCCGAGAAAAGTTTTAGAGCTCATCATGATGAAACGTACTTACTATAAGTAAATAAATTTTGTTTCTTCTATACTCTTTTATCACTACGCCGATAAAAAGTTATTGGGTGAGTACTATCTATTTGCCTAGCCTTTTCCCAACTATGTTGGGGTCGGCTTCCAGTCTAACCGGATGAAGCTGAATACCAGTATTTTACATAGAGCGACTGCCTATCTGACCTCCACAACCCAGTAACTGGGTAATACGATACCCGTTGGTAAGGTTGGCTGTCAGACTTTCGGACTTCTGACGACCCGTAACGACTGTCAAAGATCCATGAATTACAGCTGGGACCAATGGCTTAACGTGCTTTCCGAGGCACGGAGGAGTCTCGGTATGTAAAGATAGAGTGCAAATTCCCAAAATACAGAGTGACCAGCCCACTGAAGTAAATAGTCAGCAAAATTAAAATGGGTTCCTTCCAAAACCGTCACAGAGTTTACCTACGCCACCAGCGTGACTGCGCCGAGGCGGCATAATCCCTCGCCCCAGCCTAAGACACGTTCGGTCTTTGTTCTCTCGCCTCGAAAGTCTTTGTCCCACATAATTACATCGTTCATTGTAACACTATGTTTATTTAAATGGTAAGCAATAATTTACGCCATTTGTGTATTATTGGGGTAAATTGAACGTGGTAGGAACAGGATGTTTTTGTTGGGTGATTTCAAGACGAAGGTAGCAATTGATTAAACACGCGATCAAGAGGAAGATCCATTTCCTTCCTTGTTACAATGTGAGGTTTTTTTTTTTGCGGGAATTAACGATAGGTGGCGTAAAACATTAATAAGAAAAAGTATTTAAGATATCTAACCATCTCCCTAACGTTGATAAGTAAAGATATATAAGACCCTTTGCGGCAGATAAACACATAAATCTGCGTTCTTATCTTACAGTTTACAACAAACCATGAACTCGCTGACAAAAGTTAAAGCAAGGACACAACACACGGAAGACCAAACATTAAGAATGCATGCAAAACATTTAATTTATTCACATGTCTCGACATTGTCCCAGGTTCCCCAGTGTCTCGCACATTGGGCCCGAAATAAATCCGGATCCCTTAAACCCCAAAGAACAGAACAACAGCTGTAATCGCCCGCATAAATGAATAACGGGCCGTATCCGGGCCGTATCCCAGCGCACTTAGATTCTGGACCCAAACAATCCCGAAAGGGAAAGGGTTTCTTAATGATGTAAGGTGATGGACGGGCGAGGGTTTTTTCACGGGTGTTTTGGCTTTAGAAGACAGTTGAACATCGTGTGAGGATACCCTTAATGCATGGATATATTAAATTTTATGCATGAATAATATCAGTACACAACCTGGATTAGATTTAGCTGAAATTATTAGCTTGTGCACAAAGAATCAATTATAATAATTATATGCAATATATTTACGAAATAAGTTACACTGTCCTTCCATACCTGCTTTTTTTTTTTTTTTGGGTGGGAAATTATCAAATAACTTCTCCCGCTCTGGGCGGAGTGGGAGGGGGTGTCAGAATTTTACTGACTAAAACCCACCCGTGTTCCTTCCGTTGCCGCGAGCTACCCGTCACTGACCGTCCACAGGCCCGCACCTACGGTGGCCGGAAATCGGCTTGCGACTCCCGACGCCCGGGGCGTCTTCTGCGACGACTAGGGGCGCGAGGGCGCGAACCTTGCCTCTCCCTCACGCGTTCCGCCTCCTCCTTCGCGAGCATTACTGCTTCGCAGAAAGAGGTGACGGCCTCCCATGCACTCTCGCTCCGAACCATGGCCTGAAGCAGGGCCAGACGCGAGAGATCGCCGCCGCCAATCGCCTCCGTGAGGACACGGCGGTGCTCCGCCCAAGCTGGGCAGATTTCCACCGTATGCTCCACCGTGTCCTCCGGGCGATCCACACAGTGGTGACACCCGGGCGTTTCCTCCCGCTTTATCCTAAACAGGAACCTCGCGAAACATCCGTGTCTGGTGAGGACCTGCGTCAGGCGGAAGGTGAGGACGCCGTGGCGCCTCTCTAGCCACTCCTCAAAGAGGAGACTTATCGCCACGATTGTGGCGTGCCCAGCGTTGGGTTGCGACAATCGCACTCTCTATGCCGCCATGAGATCCCGCCGGAGCTCTGTCCGCTGTGCCGTGATTTCTCGCGGCAGCGGAGTTTTGCCCCGGCGTTTCGCCTCCACGCGCCACTCCCAGATGTGCGCGAGGCAAGGAGGCTCGCCGCCTCACGGGAGACCGTACGGTAACCCCGTACCAGCCTGATGGCCATGGCCCTTTAGGACGCGTTCAACTGCTTGGCTGGTCGCAGCTTCGCAGCCTCAGAGAACGCGCCCACACCGGTGCCCCGTAAAGGGCCATGGACCGCACGATCCCCGCGTAGAGCCTCCGGCAGGAGGCGTTTGGACCCCCAGATTGGGCAGGAGCCGCTTCAAGGCAGAACCGGCCCGCTCCAGTCTGAGAGCCAAACGTCGGAAGTGTTCCACGAAGTTCCACCGGCTGTCGAGAACGAGTCCCAGGTACTTCATCGTCGACTCGACGCCGATGTGAACCCCTCCCGCCGTTATCTGGGACCCAACAGTGGCGCATTCCGAGGACCATAAAAGCACATGGCCGCGGACTTGTGCAATGCCACCTCGAGTCCCAATTGCCGGATCCTATCGACGATTGTCGCAACCCCACGTGCTGCCATTCCATACCTGCTAACAGTGTAATTTAAAAACATTGTAAAAGCGGCAGTGGCCACGGTATTCTTAGCATTGTATTTGACAAAATCGACTGTCCAATACTGTGGCATTGTGCGCAGTTGGATATCCATAAGAACAGTAGATTTAGATCAAAATCAAAAATATTTTATTTCACATAGGTAAGCCTACATGGGCACTTATGAAACGTCAGAAGCTAGGTGCACGGTTCCAATTAGTCGTATTCTATGGAAAAAAAAGAGCCGTCAAGAAGCTCCACGGTTACTCTTTTAAAAATGATTGGCTTTAACAATGTTATCAAATTACAGTTTTAATAGGTATTTTACCGAACTGTTGTAGTTTTTGCGAAATATATAATACGTTCTAAGATATAAAGAGAAGGCAGAGTTAGTACATCAATTTCTTTTAATTTGTTTCTAAGAGACTCACAAGAACCCATTCTATAGACCGCGCGGATTACCCTCTTTTGTAAAATGAAAATGGAATCTACGTCGGTTGCCGATCCCCACTGCAGAACGCCATAAGACATAATACTGTGGAAATAAGCAAAGTATACTAACCTAGCTATATCTGTCAACTGCCTTATTTTTCTTACTGCATATGCAGCTGAAATTAATCTACCTGAAAGAGCTATAATGTGGGCACCCCGTTGCAATTTGGAATCTAGAGTAATTCCTATAAATACAGTTTCCGTAATAGCATCTAGTTTCTTGCCATCAAGTTTAAATGTAGTCTCACTTCACGGGTACATTTGGTAAAGAGAACTTAAGACATTTTGTTTTGTTCGCATTAAGTAAGACATTATTAGCTGCGAACCATTTCGAGTCAATCAACTCGCAGCCTATCGCAGTCCACTGCTGGACATAGGCTTCCCCAGGCTGCGCCACAAAACCCTGTCCTCCGCCTTCCGTATCCAGTCTGACCCAGCCACCTTGTTAAGGTCGTCGGTCCATCTAGCTGGGGGGCTTGCCGATACGCGGTCTCCACTCCAGGACTCGTCTGCTCTACCGGCCATGGTCCTTCGACAAACATGGTCAGCTCACTGCCACTTGAGTTTGCTTATAACGCTGAAAGCTATGTCGGTAACTCCGGTTCTTTTCTGGATAACTTCATTCCTGATTTTATCCTTCAGAGACTCCAAGCATAGCCCACTCCGTAGTGCGCTGGGTGACCTTGAATTTATGGACCAGCCCGACTGTCAGTGTCCACGTCCATCCACCATTTAGAGTAACATAACTTATTTGTAGACTCATCGTTTTATTCTTATTTATAAAGTATTATTGTGGCATGTATTTAAATATTTGGTTACTAAAATATTTTTAAGTATACCCATTTATTCAAGTCAGACACAGTGATTCATAAATATAGATCACTGTGCCTGACTTAACTAAATGAGTTAAAAATTAAATTAAAAGCTGTTGTTGTATATTTTTAGAAGAGTATGTGTAGAGTTTTCTTGTCGGCTTTTCTTGTTCTTGCAAACAATTGCAACCGTGCACCAAGCTTCTGACGTTTAAATGCCCATGTAGGTTTATGTGAAATGAAATAATATTTTGAATTGAATTGAAATAGTTATATAAACACGTAGGTAGTATTTTTTTTTTACTAACACTATGGGCGAGGCCCGAAATAAATGATAATAATAATAAGATGTGACTGACACGCGCCTGCCGGATAATGATGCCATGTCTTCTTTCTGGCGCAGTATCTGGTCGGTGCCTGTCGGTCACACTGAAGGTGATTGGACTCGGAAAGTCGAGCGAGCCTGCGATCCAATACCAGAAATGGGGGCTATCATCTACCCCCAAGATGTAGCTCGTGCGGTCCGTCCGTTGCCTAACTGGAAGTCTCCAGAACCGGACGGACTGCACAACTTCTGGATCAAATGGTTTGTTGGGTCGCACGCTCGCTTGGCGGCTCAGTACCAGACTGCTTTGGAGTCTGGTTCACTACCCCAGTTCCTAACGACAGGAAGAACCCACCTGCTCTATAAATCAGGTAGCACCGCGGAACCCAAAAATTATAGACCGATCACGTGTTTACCGACGGTCTATAAAGTTCTTACATCCATTTTGAGAGCTAAAATTAACAAACATATAGACACCAACTCCATCATGTCTTTCTCTCAAAATGGATGTAGGAACGGGTCTCGTGGTACTAAGGAGTTACTCCTCATTGATATGGCCATTAGCCACCAGGTTCGACGTTCCCGAAAGGATCTGTCGACATGTTGGATAGATTATAAGAAGGCCTATGACTCGGTGCCACATACATGGCTCATGAGGTTGCAGGAGTTGTATAAAGTAGATACAACTCTGCGCACCTTCCTGATGTCGAGTATGAGGCAATGGAGGACAGTCCTTCGCTATCCAGGATGTCGAAATATCCAGAGGAATAGCGAACCGATAAGGATCGAGCGAGGCATATTTCAGGGCGATAGTTTGAGTCCGCTTTGGTTCTGCTTAGCCTTGAATCCTCTAAGCACACTGCTGGAGGATTCAGGTCTAGGCTATCGGTTGAGGAGAGGTGGTCAGGTTATATCTCACCTCCTCTACATGGATGACCTAAAACTCTTTGCTCCCAACAATTTTCAACTGATGGAGCTACTGAAAGTAACTGAAACTTTCAGTAGCGCCATCAGGATGGAATTTGGTGTGGACAAATGTGCGGTTATGCATGTAAAGCGAGGGAAGATTGTGGAATTCGTGGGAACCCAACTCTCGGATTCCATAAACCATAGAGCCCTCTCCGCATCCGAAACCTATAAGTATTTGGGTATGTGCGAAGCGTTGGGCATCAATGTTACTGACATGAAGCAATCGCTGAGGGAGCGCTTCTTTGGTCGCCTGAAGAAAGTATTTAATAGTCTTCTATCAGGCGGAAACAAGGTGCGCGCCTTCAACGGTTAGGTCATGCCGGTATTGATGTACTCTTTTGGCATACTCAAATGGACTCAGGCCGAACTCGACGCCTTGGATAGGAAGTTTCGTACGCTGACGACTGCATATCGAATGCATCACCCACGGTCCTCGGTAATGAGACTGTATATCCCGCGAAAGTGTGGAGGTCGAGACTTTTTAAACGCTAAGACCCTCCACAATTGCGAGATATGCAGTCTCAGGGAGTATATCCTAGAAGCCGACGTGGGGATGCATCGAGATGTGGCCGTGGTGGACAAGGGCCTTACCCCACTCTCCGGAGAACTGGCGCAAACCTGTAGTGCTTGACACTAACGATCGTAGGGAGGTATGGCAAAGTAAGGAGCTTCACGGACGCTTTTTCCGGACCCTACATGAACCCGATGTAGACTTTTTAGCGTCCGTAGCCTGGCTGCGTTTCCGTGACCTCTTTGGGGAAACCGAAGGTTTTGTCTGTGCAATTATGGACGAAGTTCGAATCAATCCGACACATTATCTCCGGGTGTTCTCGTTTAGCTAACGAAGAGTACTTGCATAGACACAACCTTGTAGCCAGGATTATCCATCAGCATTTTGCTCTGAAATACGGCCTCGTGGAATCGGAGGTGCCGTACTACAGGTATGTGCCCGACCCAGTTCTCGAGAATGGAGATATCACATTGTACTGGGACCGATTCATCAGTACTGACAGGACTATTGTTGCCAATAAGCCTGATATAGTGCTGGTGGATCGAATAGAGCGGCGCACAATGATTATTGACATAACGGTCCCTCATGACGGGAACCTCGTGAAAGCCGAGAAAGATAAACAAATCAAGTATCTTGACTTGGCTCGCGAGGTTGTCGACATGTGGGATGTGGACACAGCAATCATTGTGCCGATGGTTGTATCAGCCAATGGCTTAATTGCCAAGAGCCTCGACCAACACCTAAGGAGACTCTCGTTGGGCAGCTGGATTAAGAGCCTGATTCAGAGAGCGGTACTTCTGGACACGGCTCGCATTGTTAGGAGGTTCCTCTCTTTGGAGCCCTGACCTGTAGCTTGGACTTTGTTCCCGATACCGGTGGGCTACTATTTTTTATATTTTTAAATGATTTTTTTTTAATATTCTAATATTTAAAAATATAATTTATAAGTATATTTAATGAAATAAAAGAAAATAATAATAATTGAAGTGTTTATGCATGCCATTGCAGTAAAAGATACTCATTAGTATGACGCTTACTATTAAATTGCTTGGCTTTTCAGTTTGGTTGCTTTCATCGTATTACCTACCGCTGCTATATTATTTAGGCACCTTTCTAAACTAACAAGGAAATAACAACAAAAACACCCAGGTACATCATTAAGTGGCCAAACTTACACCAAACAGCACCCGTAACTAAACAAAGCAATCGTGTCCCGAATGTCTGCCCATCAACCTTCGAATACGGACCCAAGACGTCCAAAATAAGTAATTTGTTCACGTATGAGTCCAAAAAACGTCCGCAGAAGTTAAATTTAATCGTACAACTAGTAAGAAAGAGAGGGCACGTACACGCACGTGCAACGGACGAAATGGGAAATTGTCCTTTTGCAAAATAACCTATTCATAGTGCGGAGCTAACGTGCCGTGAAAACTACTGTTATGTACAGATGTATGTGAATTACGTTTATGTAACGGCTTGTAATTTTGGCAGTGAAAGGTTAAAGGTATTTAGGGGAAAAAATATGAATATGGAGTTAATCCGTTGAGGCTGGTAGAAGATTAGCAATTTTGGCTGATTATTAAGCTTTTCATGTTTTTTATTCTTCGAAACGCAGCACATTTTATTTTCGTCTAGATTCAATTTATTTCTTAATCACGTTAATACGTACAGGATTATTTCACCAAAAACTATCACTGTGGTTAAAAAAGCATAGCCTGTATTTTTCAGCGCTAAATTCACGTCCTACCCACCATTTTTCCTTCCTTATAGCACGATGTTGTCGCGTGCAACGAATGCCACACTACTTGCAGCGCAGCCTTTGCCACCCCAAGGCGCACATTGCACCCGACAACCTGTCATTTATACCAGAGCTAAAACAAAATAATTTCACCACAAAGCAAGAGTAAAAAGTCTTCGGAAAAAAACGCTTTTGAAGTGAGGTTAGCAATATTGGCATGTGAACGAATATACTCGACCTTTGAACGAAAAGGATCGCTTCAAATAGAAGACGAATGAGTTAGCTACATAAAATATACTCAATAAATAAATATAAGTTATAAGTACCATGAATGCATGTAACATAAAAGGAAAAAATGACGAACGCGACCTCAACCGTTGGCCTAAGAAATGTGAGACTTTCTTTTCTACCGTGAGCAACCACTGTGACGAATTTACTGAATTCCCATGGGATCGTAAAGAAATGGGATCGTCAAGTTTAGAGGCGAATATAGAGGGGTGATCTCTGATACAGGGATAATTTATAATATACCTACCTTTTATTAATATGGATTTGTTTGTGAGATACCACATTATTTGATAGACTACGATTTGTTGTTCTGTGTCGTGGAGATATTTATAGACACAAGTCTCACACGTCCAAGGCAGAAACAATTACGTAGAGTAGAATAGAATACTCTTTATTATGTACACCAAGAGTGTAACTTAATTTATAAAGGCAATTTGGATTCATAGGGGATCAAACGGACAATCCGTATCACAGAAGGTCAAGGTTTTGCCAATTAACCAATTTAGCCTCAATTTCCTCTCAGCCGTCATTTACGACAAAAGAAAAGAAAAAAGCTGAAGATAACATTAAATTCTATGTTCTTACTTTACGATCCGGACCCACGTACTGTAAAATAATAATATAATTGGCTTCCGAAACTCCTCCGAGTTTCCTTAATAAGACGTCATATGACAATCTCAGGGAAGTTTCTTTTGTTTCTTCCTGACATTCTCGACTCAAACTTCAATCGTTATAACACGCGTTTTATTAGACCAAACTTTTAAAACACACTTCCTCTAAGCGGCAAAAGCAACCGTTCCTTTATGAATATTTACAATAAAATTGTTCACGAAATACTACTTCAAAAGTTTTCCATTCCCGAGAGTCCAAAACGCAAACTGAAGATAAATTAAAAATGCGAAAAAGAAAACGGGCGTGATAAAATTATTTTTTTAATATTTCTTTATTCGTCGGCAGAACGTCGAATGGAGCCAAAACGCTCCGGAACTAATTTCGTTCCGGAATTATTGAAAATGTCTGTAATGGTATTTTCGGCGGACGTTTAGAAATGGAAAAGTTCTTTGATCGCACACGTTTAATGGAACACAAAAGACTCGACGTGTCCCTTTTACGAGTTTTTTTTTGTATATAAAATATTAAGACTGATTCAGTTTCATTTTGCACAAAGTTATTGGATTTAAAGCTCCAAGTTTTGTAATGAATAACTGAATAAGAAAAATTAAGGTGAAATTATGTGCCGTTTTATATTTAGTTTATGTAGTATTCAATTATGTTTATCTTTTATTCAATGCTCTGGAAATGGAAAATTAGATTTTGTTCTTTATAAAACAAAATCGTTAAGAAAATAGTAAATCATTGCAATTGGTAGAAGTGGAATGATTTATAACATAGGTTCTTGTTTGGGCTTGAAACTGGGTTTTTTTAGCAAATCATTTACACTTACCTATTTTTATCAATTGACCCTAGTTCTAACTAACTGCGCCGACCCCATTTAACATGGGACAAGGGCAGAAAGCTGATGATGACACAAGTTCCATTTGTTGTATGTTCCGCTATTATTAGATACAAAAACACGATATTTCGGACCAAAAATATAAGTATCTACTCCGACATGCTGCGAGCTTTTAACTATCAACTAAATTGTTTTCATTTCATTGGAAATACTAATCGGACACTAATTGGCATGTTAACTTGCCATACATCATCTTTTATCATAAAAAAATAATATACACTGGTCAGCAAACAGACCGGGCCACCCGCTACCTTGGAACTCTGATTCGATTTTCTCAAAAATTATAAAACTTACAACTATCAAAGTTATACCTACAGAAAGTGCGTTGTATAACGATTATAAAATTGCTATAAATTTATTATAAAATACTGTCAACTCACATTGTATTTAAGGAACAAACACAATGCTAAAGTTTTGCTGTTTTGACTAGAGTTCGCAATTAGCGTTCCTTTTTTCTATAAAGAGGGTAGTTTAATTTTTGTACATCTTTTACTCAGATGCGTGTATTTTTGCTACTTTTGCGGTCAATAATGAAAACGACACCTCAAGAAGCAGCTCAAGCTGTAGCACTACTTCAAGAAGGCGTTGCGCAACGAGGTGAGGTCACTCGAAGACTTTGTCGTTCTAGCTTCTCCTAGTTTGAGCGTGTGGCCTAACAACTCAACTCGCTCGCTTGCTCGGTCGCTTAAAGGAGCAGATGGAAAACAAGGGCGAAAATACCATCAGACAGTCGGATGGACAATAAAATCGAAAACAGTGTAATTGCCGTTTCTGACTGAAGTACGATCTTCCTATCGGATTGGACGTGTATCAATTTATCGATTTAATACAAATGTAATAATATTTATTATTCAGTCCTTAATATCTATAACCGTACGTACCTAGTGTCACAAGTTTAATAGGTAACTGATTTACCCGCACATCGGGAAATTATTCACCAAATGGCAACTCTGATTTTGACACAATTGACATTCATTCTGACATACAGTATTGATAAACATTGCGATGGCTAGGTACAATAGTCCAGAAAATCAATGTAGTTTTATAAATAAAATGGAATAAATCTTTATATAATAGTTTCTGACAAAATTAAATTATATTAAATTGAATTATAGTTTGACATTCGTAAAAATAAATAATGACGTCTCTTTTTGACATCTTAATCATTCGCATAGCGCATGCGCGTCGCGTTTACCAATACGTTCCATGTTGGCTTTCTAGCCGATTATTTATTTTAATGATTTTGTATTCTCAAAGATATAAAATAACAAACGGGAAATAAAAATACTATGAGTATGCACTTAATCAAGCAAACTAAAAGACATTAAAAAAATCAGAAAATAAGGTTGCTAAAAATTAAAGTATCACAATATCGTCTGCGTACATTGAATCAACATGAAAATATGTTTAATTCGTAAACAAGAACAAAGTTGAACGTTATGAGACTAGACTGCAATGATATTGCGACCGGAATGTGAACAAACCTAATTTTAAGCTTAGCAGAATACCATTTTTTGGTCTATTCACAATGTCATCGCATTCCGGTCTCATGTTTTTCATATTGCACGTTAATTAGTAGAATTGACCTTCAGATTTTCTCAACTCAAACTTCAAGTAACATCACTACCAGCGGTCGTGGAGCGCACTAAAAAAAATCAAAACTTTTTTTTATGTTTAGATATCTTCCTGTCTGCAGAGTTGCGGATACCCTCTATAAACTCACGCCTTGTCCCATGGCGGAAACCTTAGAACGCCACCAACTACGATTACATACTTACCTAACTATTTATGTAATGTCTAACAATTATTTTAATGATACCTATACTCTATTAAAAAATCACTCCTAAACCTTTTATACGTAATAAAAGCGTTACGTAACCACTGAACATCCCGTCCCACTCATAATCGTAAAACAATTGAAAAGAGCTCGAGCACTGGTTGTAAGCGATCCCCCACTTATACCAGGAGGTACTGTATTGGAATCTTTCCAATTTGTAATTGCTGTACGGCTGTAGCAGTGGAAACCAGTTCAGACCTGTTACTGATTGCAGCCATTATCGCAGGTAGAAACGTGACCGATACGTACTTAAAGCCTACTTTTTGGTCCTTTGACGCTTGCGATACGGTACTTGTTATGCGGACTGGTCTTTTGCGTCGCTTTATTATGTTGAGTAAAGGCTTTTCTTTATTTCATCCTTTCAGCTTGAATATTGGATTCAGTTAATCGGATATTTTAAATAATGTTGTGAAAAGAAAGCATTATACGATACCTGACACACAGAATGCAATTAAGTCAAACATGAAAAATCGTTTCGGTTGTTCCGATGGAAACTCGCTGTGACATAAATTAGGTGCAATACTCTTGCGCTTGGCAATGTCTGGCAATAGGCCAATTGAACGAATAATGAAGTCAGATGGTAGGTTTATGAGTGAAAACATACGATTGATCACTGTCGCTTATATGCAACACTACAATCTAGTGTCGTGGAATCCTAATTAACTTTGGTCCTCTTAGTCGGTTGCTTTTACATGGGATAGTTGCGATCAATCGAAATGTGAATGGCGAAGGAGAATGGATAGTAGCAGCCACTTTTACACACTACAAAATGATCTGTCTGGAGTTCCATTATGATGATGATGACAAATCACTGTTGCATTCCAAAAAAATTGCCTAGTTTTGTTATTTTCAAGCAAACTATTGGTCTAGGAATAGAATAGAATAGAATACTCTTTATTATGTATACCATAAAAATTACAGATATAAATGTTGTTATACATAGGTGACACAATGGGCGGTCTTGTTGCTAAAAGCGACCTATAACAAACAACCTTTGGATGGATTAAAGGGAGAAGGAGAGACAATACTGCAGGTAGTCAGTGGGTACCATTTACATATAAAATAAATACATACATACATAAAGCAATACACTTAACTATATACAATAAAATTATATATACAATAATAAACATGAAACAAGAGCAAGGAACTGTATTATCTAATGATGATGTATAAGGAGTAAGTGTTGGAGTCAACACCGACAGGTTTTGGCTGTTTTCCGACAACAGTAGCCCAATTTTTTCAACGCCCGTGTACAAGTTAATATGGACGGTAGTTTGATAGTGATTTATGGTTCGATTTTCAACAAAATTTAGCTAAGTAGCTGTTTTTGGACGAAAATGGTAGGTACATGAATGAGGAATGATATAGGTAAAGTGAGGTCTGGATTCAACATACCATCACGCCTGTATTCCCCCAGGGATTAAGCAGTTAGTTGCTCCGCCACATCCCGTCAAAATTGGATTCTGATTCTGACATTTAGATATACATAGTTTCAACCACAGTGAAGTTTCGAATTGCTAGGAATTAAAAATAAACAATTTTAATAAAAATTATGACGGTTTGACATAATTGTTTTAGAACCGCAATTTTATAATAGGTTTCTATAGATTGAAAAATCGGCTTCAAATTAATCAATACTTACAGATCGTTCTTGTACTACCTAACTATTTTAAATCACATAATGTAGTCGTATCAACAAATTGGCATTTACGCATCATCATCAATTTTAATTAAACCTTATGCTATAATCAATATATGTAATGACATAATAATAGGCCTAATCAACATCTTCTCTTTGAAACGCCGTTAATAATAATTATAAAGTTAAATTATAAATTTATCCATTCTCGTACAAAGATCTTGACCCATAAAAGGTATGGTATCGTGTTCACGTAGGTACATAATATATTGCTAGTAATGCCCTTACTTGGTGAAGCATTCACTAAAGTACGGTTCCAATGCTGCGATTAATTAGTGACAAATAACAAATAAACATCACACTTCAAATATTCCTTAGTTTTGTACAAAATGTTTTTTTACCTGAATTTTAAAAGTGGACAAAGATTGAGCACGCCTTATCGACACGGGCAAGGCATTCCATAACCGTACTGCTGGAAATATAAAGGATTTGTTGTAAAAGCTGAAGGAATGCATTTTCCGATGACCTCAGATATCTATTATGTGTGTCATGAAGGAACTTGAAACGTTTTTTTTAAGATAAGAGGGGATTAGGATTGAACAGAATACCGTATAGCTGAAATAAGATATGAGAATTCCGGCGAAGACTAGGACTTGGTCAAAGCCGCATAGCTAAGAGCTCCGCTTAGTGAGTAGCGTAACTTGAACATACGCATACAGCGTTGCAGCAAATGTAAGTGTGGCCATTGCAATAGTAAACATACGTTGCTTTGCTAGAGCATGTCACTTATCACGCAGCGTAGCTCTAAGCAATAAGTGAAGCACCAAGCTGAGTGGAATCGACCTTTAATTTTTTTTTAAGTTTTGGGAACACCTTCATTGTGCCTTCAACTAAGGAGTGGAATTCCCTGCGGGATTCTGTGTTTCTTGTTATGTATAACCTGTGTGACTTCAAGTCGTAAGTGAATAGGTTACTTCTAGGCAAGTGTGCGCCATTGTCGACTGCATCATAGTTAACTATTAGGTGAGATAGCGGTCAAGCCTCTTTCAATAATAAAAAAGTCACAAATATTTTTATTTACATAAGTATTTACCGGTTTTGTTAAGTCACACTGAATAATCGTTTTGTCGTTTTGGACTCTCATGGCTCGAAATAAGTCAAGTCTTGTAATTTTCACGCGATAAGAAACAGCTGACGCACGCAGAACACAGCCAACAGCCTAATCGGATTAAAACAGAATGGGATCGCAATTATATTATATTCTATTTCACAAACGACATTACCGACACGTTTTATTAATTGCATTGAAATCGCCTCGTCAGCTCTCATTGTTTGCGAGAATAGATCATGATTAGTCGTCGCGTGATGACGCTGACAAACGGACAGCTTACAAATTATATTTATTGTGTTAACAATGTTGATAGTTGAATTAATTTGGGTTTTATTTTTATTGTCCTTTTTATTTTTTGTGGTGTTAAAATTATTCACACTATTATGAATGCGAAAGTGGGGCGTCCATTATGTTGGGCTATACCGCCAAACCAACAATGCTTGTTATTTAAAAAAACATGGGTACTTTTCAAGCATAAATTAAACCAGAAACTCGTGAAATATTAAAATTTATATTTAGTTTGCCTCCAAACCTAGACCTTGCCTGCTTTCAGAGCATAGAAAACAAATAATTTCTAAGCCCTAGCTTGAAGAACTAGGCAACTCATAACAAATGATCAGTTTTGCTCACATAATTTAATTCTCATATTTTATCCTCCGCCGCATCCCTGTAATCTACCGACACACGGTATTTTAGCCCACCACACATTCCTCAGTGGCTGCTACAGCCAGGCTTTAAACAACCACTATTTAATTACACATGACGTGACATAGGGAACTCATTAAACAATCTGAAATCCGCAGGGAAATTAATTAGGAAAGAAGTAGCTGGTGTTCTTGGTGGATCGGTTTTTTTTGGTAAAACGGGTTTCAGGTTCGTATGGAACGATGGTTTATTGTTTTTAATACCACACACTGCAACTGCACCTGCAGTTTGAACCAAAATGCGGGTAACATTCAATAATCTACTGCAACTATAACATTTGTACGTTTGGCAAAACATAGAGTCAACTGAATTGTTACTGAAGACCAAATTAATGTTGTACCTGTTTTTAACAAATAAATATTCATTAATTAATTCAATAAAATAAAAAACCTTTTTAAAGATTTCCCTCCCTCAATATATTTCGGGCGTGGAAAATATTACTTCGTGGATGTCTCAATATCTTTCGATACAGTGTGTTGCGGTTACTAATGTGTCCCAACCTTTGATGTCACACTATTCTCGTGAAAGAAACCATAATATATTTGAGGCACGCCTTATGAACAGCCCTGAATTTGAATGGTTCTATAAAAAGCGCGGCACGCCCTATGTCCGGTCCTTACTCATCGCATATTCAATTTCTTGTGAAACCCCTCTCATTTATATACATGAAATTTTTTCTTGGTGTTCCAGTCAAATTGTTCATATTTAATTAAAATTCTGAAGAGAAGACTTATTTTTCTTGTTATAAAACTAGATTTATCATTTTAAATTGTGTCAGACGACGCCATGAATATAACTTTGTAGGTACTTTAACAAAATTGTTGATTTTGAAAGTTGTTTAATCAAAAACAATCAGTTTCGGTAACATTTTAAGTTAGTACTTATTATTTATTGTAACTTAAATTTTATTGTATTTTCTAATAAAGTTACGAAGATATTAATCAAATTATAGTTTAATCAAATCAACTTACTAACATTTTGCGACCTAAAATTCGGGACATTATTAGAATAAGGTTTTATGTCAGTACCTACACAGCCCTATTTATAAGAAAACGGCACATTTTGAAGGGGCCTCGTGTAAGGTCAAGATATAAATAAGACGGCATTTGTAGCAATTTTTATTTCCCATTTCTGTCGGCTACATAAATGCCGTCCCTTAAAACCAAATTCTGGAGTTCAGGACCAAAGATCGATGTTAGGCGATACATATTGCGTGGCTACGCTCGTAAAATTCAGATAACCCTTAGTACGTTAAATAAGAAAATCCTGTTCGTGTGGTATTCCGGGAATATTGGATGCTGTAATAGATATTACTGGTCTTGATTAATTTTTGGGGCTTTGTACAGTAGGTGAATAATGTTATGTTAAAAGAAAAGGTTTACGGTCTCGCTTTTATATTATCCACCAATTAAAGCTGAATGGATGTTAATCTAGATGTAATTGGCATTTAATGATCTGTAATTGTTTCCTACTTATGTATGAAAGAGGATCGGTACATTATTAAAAGCAGACTTTATAAAAAAATTGATTGTATTTAAAAGCTATTTTAAGACACAATTTAAAATAATAAACCGAGAATAATACGGAAAAACTAAGCAAAATATAGACAAATTAACCTGTAAGCGTAGTTTTTCATGTAGACGTAGGTAATACGTTATAGAATAGAATACTACTACTCTATATCTTCTCTCGTTTCCATTTACTAGTCGACCATTTTCAGCAGACTGACAAACACCTTCTACCACGATAAATAAAAATAACTTCAACCTTTAGACTTTAGATCAACGTAACCCCTTTACATAAATATTATTTATAAAGCATAGAATATCTTTATATTATTAGCATATTTAAATATTACTTTGACTTTCTTTACGAGCAGATAATTAAAGTTGTAATTTTTATATCAACAACGAATATAACCCTAAAACTAAGTTTTCGGGTCATATAGACATTATACGAGTTTCATGTAAATTATAATAGAAGCAGTTTGAATAAAGTATTTAAGTACAAAATCAATACCTAAGCGTTGCAGCCTGTAACATGGCTGAAAACCTTATTTTTATTTCCAAAGCCTCATTACGAATTATTTCAAGCCACAGATTTTCCAGAAGCACTTCTTAATCTGATCTCACTATAATTAACATAAATGCAAAACAAAACAAATACTCACTAATAACAGTAAAGTTGACCCTCAGATTCCTGGTGGGTGAGTTCTTGAAGTCGACCCTGCAGCGGTAGACCCCTGCATCCGAAGACACCACGCTGTCCACGAACAGCACGGCCGGGTTGGCGGCCGCACGGAAATAGGCGCGCGTACCGAAGCCCGAAGTTGAGGACCAGAGCTTCGGCTGCGAGGCTAAGCGGCCTCGGACGTCGTAGCTGGAGGTAGAAAGATATGGTGGTTATTTTAATCATGAGAAAATAATTGTTAGGTAATTTGCCCAGGAGAGTTTATGTTTGGCAAGACTGAAAACATTTTTTGGTTTAAGATGGAGGAGCGACGACTTGACCAACGAGGCAATAATAATAACTCTGCTTAACCATTCAACTTTTGACTTTTAATCGTCTTTTAAACTATAAGCCACGGTTATATATAAACTAGGGAATTATCTATAAACGTTGTTTAAAGTTTGTAACGTTTCTCATAATTATGTTGCATAAATCTAAAATTAGAACGATATTATTATTCTGTTATTCTACCATACTATTATTCCTATCTGTCTGAATACAGCTAGTTAATATCCGATGGGTAGAGAGTAATGACCCGAGTGGATCTAACTGGTCTTTATCGCCGTCTCAGGGTTAGTTAGGCGAAAAGTGGTACTTGAACAGTATCGTCGTTAACTTCTCGGTCCTCGGACGCTTAGCTAGGGTAGGATAATGTAAGCATAATAATCAAAAACGTATTATTATAGATAATATTTGGATATGTGTCATACAGCCCAAAAACGCGGTTTGAAATCCTTAATTTTACTTTGAAAACTGCATTTTTAATTTGAATTAATTAATTTTGAGTAGAATGATAGACTTAATATTATGTTAAAATATTATGTGACTTAGGGCTGATTTGCTTTGGGCTTTTGAAAACTATGGAAAACTGTTGAAAAATCAACATTATACCTTTTTTTTTTTTTGGGTGGGAAATTATCAAATAACTTCTCCCGCTCTGGGCGGAGCGGGAGGGCGTGTCAGACTTTTACTGATTAAAACCCACCCGTGTTCCTTCCGTTGCCTGTGTGCCAGGGCTACGATATCCCTTTCGGACAAACTCGCAACCCTGGCAGGCATTGGTCCTAACGGACCCCGTCAGTTTGTGCTGACATCTCTTTGAGGCGCGCGTGGAACACAACGCGCCGTCGACCCGGACCTGGTCCTTATCGGACGGCGAGCTACCCATCGCTCACCGTCCGCAGGCCCGCGCCTACGGTGGCCGGAAATCGGCTTGCGACTCCCGACACCCGGGGCGTCTCCTGCGGCGACTAAGGGCGCGAGGGCGCGAACCTTGTCTCACCCTCACGCGTTCCGCCTCCTCCTTCGCTAGCATAACTGCTTCGCAGAAGGAGGTTACGGCCTCCCATGCACTCTCGCTCCGAACCATGGCTTGAACCAGGGCCGGACGCAAGAGATCGCCGCCACCAATCGCCTCCGTGAGGACACGGCGGTGCTCCGCCCAAGCTGGGCAGACCTCCACCGTGTCCTCCGGGCGATCCACACAGTGGTGACACCCGGGCGTTTCCTCCCGCTTAATCCTAAACAGGAACCTCCCGAAACATCCATGTCCGGTGAGGACCTGCGACAGGCGGAAGGTGAGGACGCCGTGGCGCCTCTCCAGCCACTCCTCAAAGAGGAGACTTATTGCCACGATCGTGGCGTGCCCAGCGCTGGGTAGCGACAATCGCACTCTCCATGTCGCCATGAGATCGTGCCGGAGCTCCGACCACTGTGCCGCGATTTCTTGCGGCAGCGGAGTTATGCCCCGGAGTTTCGCCTCTTCGCGCCACACCCAAATGTGCGCGAGGACTTTCGTCTCCAGATCCCATGGCGTCAGTCCGGCAAGGAGGCTCGCCGCCTCACGGGAGACCGTGCGGTAACCCCGTACCATCCTGATGGCCATGACCCTTTGGGACGCGTTCAGCAGCTGGGCTGGTCGCAGCCTCAGAGAACGCGCCCACACCGGTGCCCCGTAAAGGGCCATGGACCGCACGATCCCCGCGTAGAGCCTCCGGCAGGAGGTGTTTGGACCCCCCAGATTAGGCAGGAGCCGCTTCAAGGCAGCCCCGGCCCGCTCCAGTCTGGGAGCCAAACGTCGGAAGTGCTCGACAAAGTTCCACCGGCTGTCGAGGACGAGTCCCAGGTACTTCATCGTCGACTCGACGCCGATGTGAACCCCTCCCGCCGTTATCTGGGAACCCGACAGTGGCGCATTCCGAGGACCATAAAAGCACATGGCCTCGGACTTGTGCAATGCCACCTCGAGTCCCAATTGCCGGATCCTATCGACGATTGTCGCAACCCCACGAGCCGCCAGTTCGGCCGCCGCCTGATGCGAACTCC
Source organism: Tiliacea citrago (assembly GCA_963921375.1). NCBI lineage: Eukaryota > Metazoa > Arthropoda > Insecta > Lepidoptera > Noctuidae > Tiliacea > Tiliacea citrago. The sequence continues at coordinate 24,444,292 of OY992798.1, forward strand.
CTTGTGCCAGGACTAGCGTGTCGTCAGCGTAGCAGACTACGCTGACGCCACTAGGGAGGTCGGCGCGATCAACATTATACCTGGAATCAAGATAATTATCTTGCGTTGGAAAAATCTGCCCGTAACTGGTTTAAATAGTTAATAGAATTAACTCCGCTTCAAGTTAGTCAGTTCCGATGTAGTGGAAGACATTTTCAAATACACAAAGTAGTTTTGCAAACGCAACGCCCCAGAAAACTACAATCCCTCTTTCCAACAAAACAAGTACACTTGTAAACCCGATGTTTATCTGATAAAACAAGTCGATAAAACGTCTAAGCCTTTTAGTCCTCGCTGCAGTCTGTAGCGAACTTAAAGCAATCAATCTGCGTGCTTTTAGCATTCAATCGAGGAGAGAGCTGCGGCTGGAAGAGTGTCGTACATAAGTTTAGCGGTGTCTGACATTCCATACAATAGCGAGCATAAAATAAATTTCTTTTAAAATAATGATTGCAACTTTGACTAAAGACCTATTTTATGCTATTCAATTTGCCTAGCCTTTTCTAAACAAATACAGCTGAATACCATACCAGTATTTTACATGGAGCGACTGCCTATCTGACCTCCACAACCCAGTTACTGGATATGCGATACCCCTTGGTAAGACTGGTTGTCAGATCTACGAATGAAAGCGGCTTAACGTGCCTCCCGAGGCACGGAGGGGTCTGAAATTATGTAATGGATAGTCACCCATCCACGATCCGACCGTGGCAAGCGTAGCTTAACCCTTCGATCGACCCGTGCAGCTGTTATTGTTGTATGGTTTCAAAAGTACTACGTTCGTAACCCCGTAAATTTTTAACCAAAACTTTAGGAGTAAATCGCTTTTGAATGTTGCGTAAGAATAAGGCCTATCATCTGCGACGCTACTCAAAAGTAACGTGGCCAATTATAAACTAGTCAATAACGCGTTGAACGTCACGTAGTGTACGGACACCATTGAAATATATACTTAACGGCGCAGGACAGCCTTTACCAGAAGTGATCATCGTATAAGTGGTTCAGCAGCTTCAATATCATCAGGATTGTGCCGGAATATAGCAGTTTGTCATGGACGTGGTACGACAACGGCTTCCTCCAGACATCTTCTTCTTCTGTCATCAGAAGACAGCCACCACGTAACCATCGATACGATGCTCTGCTAGTGTCTGTCAGTAGCCAGTGTCACTCTTACCCGATTTTTTCGATGATTCCATAGTAACAAAAATAGACGGTTCCACTTTCTGCGCCGTCATACTAATGTTGTGACATGCTCGCTACTCATTGGTGATTTGAGTATTGACACGTTAATTTTGAGTATCAGTAACAGGAAGACGTATACTGTACAAAGTCAAAGATCAAATCATTTATATTAAATAGGCACGTTTGAACGTAAATTATCAAGAAAATAGTATTAATTCTAGTTGTTCCGTAAAGAGAAGAATGGCCAAGAAACTACACCGTTAAGGCTCGTACAGACGGGAGAGATATCGCGTGCGCGACAGTCACCGACAAAGAAATTGTGCTACTAGAGTCGCGTCGCGCCCGCGATATCGCACCAGTCTGAACAAGCCTTAACTCTTTGAAAATGTTATGCAATAATTTATATACATTATTAAGTTACATAAAATAAGTTTAGCGTTATGTAACAAACATTCAAGTGTCTGAAATCTCATTCACTTTCGCTCTGCTACTTTCGTTGTTTCCATTAAATATAATGCAGTGCCTGTCTTATTGTGCTTTTTACGTGTCGCGACCTTTTCTTACCCGTTTGACATTCCATGATATTGTGTTTTTTCCTTTCATTGCAGTGTTTGTTGAAAAATTCAGTTGTTTGACATTTTCAAGATCGTTGGGTGGGAGGTAACATGTTCATATTCGCATACAAGTTTTTTGGAAACGTTATTTACATTGTGTTACGAGTTTGTATAAACGACTGTTACTTGCAAAGTTATGACATTAATTAGAGCCAAGTGTGTGTAATATTGTCTTAGTTTGTTACGTGTTGAGAACTTCTACTTGTCACTTCATATACTTATTAAATTAGTTTATACTTTAATGTTGTTTGAATTTATTATCCTTTTTTGGTGTTGGAAACCTTTACAAGTTTGTCTTATTATTTGGCAGGGGTATAAAATGCATATTTTTAATCATTAAAGTAAGAATATGCACAGGTGTACCCAGAGAGGCTCGTAGCTAAGTATTAACAGCCGCACGGGTCGATCGATCAGGTTAACCTCCACTTGCCAAAGTCGGTCCGGGGATGGGTGACCACCTTTTCACACCAAGACCCCTCCGTGCCTCGGAAAGCACGTTAATCCATTGATCCCGGCTGTCATTCTTGGATCTTTGACGGTCGTTACGGTTCGTCAGAAAATCGAAAGTCTGACAACCAGTGCTACCAAGGGGGTATCGTATTACCCATTAACTGGGTTGTGGAGGTCAGATAAGCAATCGCTCCATGTAAAATACTGGTATTCAGCTGCATCTGGTTAGACTGGAAGCCGACCCTAACATAGCTGGGAAAAGCATAGGCAGATGATGAGCTATCCTTCCCAAAGAGAATAGACTAGAATATTAATTCAAACTCTCGTTTTGCTGTTCCATTTAATTAATTCGTGTTACTTCAGAATGTGGCAGCCTCTACCTAGTTACTTATTTAAACCCGTGATCCAACATACAAAAATGCAATGTCGGTATTATATTAATCTAAATAAAACAAGAGCAATGGGTGTAACTGGAAAACCTTCCGCTGTAGCGCCGCCGTTCGGATATTTTATTTAAATTTAGTTAAGCTCATAAAAAGAAACGAGCTTGAAAGTATGGCTTGCCGAACAGTACGGAAATAACCGGACCGGTTTAATGCACTAACCAAATAACTAAGTACATTTTAACTTATTCTCTGTCTATTAAGGTGAATCCGCAGCTGTCGGTCGGGAAATTCAAATTTTCTTACGTTTTTTGCAATTTGTAGGTCAGTTGGCAAATAGTATCTTGATCGAATACAGAATTATAATCGTTAATACATCTCTCTAAGTTAGATTTGTTCCCCAATGTCATGATTTCATGACAAAGTCATTCAATGGAACTTTTTTTTGGGTGGGAAATTATCAAATAACTTCTCCCGCTCTGAGTGGAGCGGAAGAGCGTGTCAGACTTTTACATACTGACTAAAACCCGCCCGTGTTCCTTCATTTGCCTGTGTGCCAGGGCCACGATTTCCCTTTCGGACAAACTCGCAACCCTGGCAGGAATTGGCCCTAATGGACCCCGTCAATTCGTGCTGACGTCTCTTTGAGGCGCGCGTGGAACACGACGCGTCGTCGACCCGGGCCTGGTCCTTATCGTACGGCGAGCTACCCATCGCTCACCATCCGCAAGCCCGCGCCTACGGTGGCCAGAAATCGGCTTGCGACTCCCGACGCCCAGGGCGTCTCCTGCGGCGACTAGTGGCGTGAGGGCGCGAACCCTGCCTCTCCCTCACGCGCTCCGCCTCCTCCTTTGCGAGCATTACTGCTTCGCAGAAGGAGGTGACTCTCGCTCCAAACCATGGCCTGAACCAGGGCCGGACGCGAGAGATCGCCGCCGCCGATCGCCTCCGCTAGGACACGGCGGTGCTCCGCCCAAGCTGGGCAGACCTCCACCGTATGCTCCACCGTGTCCTCCGGGCGATCCACACAGTGGCGACACCCGGGCGTTTCCTCCCGCTTTATCCTGAACAGGAACCTCCCGAAACAACCGTGTCCGGTGAGGACCTGCGTCAGGCGGAAGGTGAGGACGCCGTGGCGCCGCTCTAGCCACTCCTCAAAGAGGGGACTTATCGCCACAATTGTGGCGTGCCCAAATGGAACAAATCTAACTTAGAGAGATGTATTAATAATTTTAATGACTATAATTTTAGGATAAGCGCATTTACCGCATTGGGTTACCCTGTAATGGTAGATGTAAGAAGAAAATAAATAAATAAAATAAAAAATAAAATTCTGTAAATACATAGGTAATTACCTGGTATAGTCGCGAATCATATTTTGTTCAAGATACCTACAACCTGACACTGACCTGAAAATAGAAAAAAACGTAAGAAATTTTGAATTTCCCGGGTTACAGTTGCGAATCCACCTTAATGCGTTGCTTCAGGATTTTTTCCTATATCGTAGGAGTGTTTAGAGATACGAGTACATGCAAAGAAAAAATATTTAGTATTTTGAGGATTTCCACATGAAGAACCGCTGCCGGTTCTATAGTCTGTCACCTTTTAAGACCAATTACCTACTAGTCTATACAAAAGTGGTTCTTCGAGGCGATAGGCATCTAAATCCAAGACGATTATACTTATCAAGATAACACATACCTGTACAAAGGCTCTCCATCAGTTTCCTTGAACCAGAGCACCATGGAGACATGGTCCTCGGCCGCGAGGGGCTGGATGTCACACGGTAGTGCAGCCTTTTTGCCCAGCACACCTTGTGCGTGAGCCGTTGGAACTGAAACCAAGGAACGAACAAATAATAATATTACAATTAGAATAGAAAAGAATACTTTTTATTATGTATACCATAAAAATTATAGGTATAAAAGTGAGAAGAGTGAGAGGGTACTAGCTACTGAGTGTACTGTCAGTCCTTCTACACGTGCAGCCTGTGGGGCAACTTAACTCTATGGGTATACCGCAACCTATGCGATCAATATAATAATGCACTGAGAGTACTGCTGCGGCTGCCGTGGCGTTGTAGTCCGTTAGGTATGTTTGCGGATAACAACATTGATGGTTGCCCCCATTATTAGTAAAAGATGTGGCTCCCTGACGTCATGTGTTCGCGGCAGCACCAACAGTATTCTCAGTGTGTCCGCAGATCGATGGGATTCCCCGATGTTGCGGAGGTGAATGCAGCTCCACGCTGAATTTTAATTTAATTGTTACTAACCCTATGGAACTTGAAAATAAAAGTATTTTATTCTATTAAGTATTTCATCACATATTTTTTTGGGAAACAAAGATCAAGGAAACGATAGATGGATTATGTGAGTAAGGCTTGAATGGGGGTGGCAACTGAGATGATGACTAATAGAGAAGTATGAAAGAAGAAGACATACTGTTCAGACCCCAAACAAATTGGGATAAAAAAAACGTTATAATTTTTTTTTGTGATAGTCACAAATAAAAGTCAAACCAACATAAGTATGGTAAAATGTCACCCTCTACCATTTCCTAGTACTTAAGCTGGAGAAAAGAAACTGTGTATCTCGTTGTTTTTACCTAGCCATAGAAATAGCCCTGTGATTAAAGTAATGTGACTCGGTAATGGATACATTATTCTTATGCCCATACTAATTATTACGCGTGTAGGTAGATAAAACAGGAATAGGTGAGTGCTTTATGTTTCAAACAGAGGTCAAAGAAATCGATCAGAAACTGAAAACACTCAGTAAACAACAAAAAATTAAATAAGATTAAGAAAAATGAGGATAAAAATATATAATACAAATGTATTTTCAATTCGTCTTGATTATTTATCAAGAAATTATTAAGTAACAATGTTATCTGATATTTACCCGAGTTCAGTCACCTCAATATAATTTGCGAAAAAATATCAGATATACCAGCGACAAGACTCGTTTTTAGTAATCATTATAAGGTTATTTGATATGATCTATCTTTTATAACGATATCTAATGTAAAATATAAAACATACAAAATAAGCCTAGTAAAGGAAAAGAAAATTAGAATTGTAGTGAATTCTAATTTTCTTTTCCTTTACTATAAATCTAAATCTAATTCACCCTTGATAAACTAGGGCTGGATTAAAATAGTCTTTACAATAGGTACAACGGAAGATACAAGCTTGCTGGGTAGTCAACCCCGATATTAACCTGCATGGTCAATCTTTTAAACAATGGTGCTGATACGAAACAAGAAGACCAACATATTTTTAACTACCTTCTGCTAGCGTAATATTTTTTGTTTTACATAACATAATAATTATCACGCCTGTAATCCCAGAAGGGGTAGGCAGTGGTGTACCTATAGTACACCCACATTTCACCAGTTATGTTTAAGTCCCATGTAATAGGGGGCGAGCCTATTGCCATCAGCCGGGTACAAATCCAGGCAACAGGCTGCTAGTGAGAAATTCATAATGAAAAATCCCAATAACGCTTTGCCCGACCTGGAACCCAGAACTTCATGCTCAGCAGTAGCGCTGGCGACCACTAGACCAACGAGGCAGTAAGAAATTGGTGAAAGCATTTTCAGAATCGAAGATTACCTCCTACATACTAACTCACAAAGATTACCTCCTACATACTAACTCACAAAGATTACCTCCTACATACTAACTCACAAAGATTACCTCCTACATACTAACTCACAAAGATTACCTCCTACATACTAACTCACAAAGATTACCTCCTACATACTAACTCACAAAGATTACCTCCTACATACTAACTCACAAAGATTACCTCCTACATACTAACTCACAAAGACCTCTTTATAATATTAGTGGAGATAACACCTAATCCCGAAGGGTTAGGCGAGGCGTATAGAATTACCACATTTCGTCAGTTATGTTTAAGTTCTGTTATTTATAAGTCCATTGTAAACCTAGAATTACTAAAATCATTCTACACTTGAATAACTGAACGGCTTTTATTAACGTAATGCCTTACTGTAAAGCTGGGTACCCACCACTATGTTCGCAAACCAACTGTGCTCAGCGCCTCTAGTAATATCACCCTTATAAGATTATAGTCCAATTAGTTTTATGCATTATTTAATTTTAATCTCCTTTAAACTAACCAAAAGTATCATTATACGTGTAAAAAACCAAGATGGCATCTTCAAAAAGAGCTTAAACTTTTTACATCAAAACTTACATAGAAAACTGTATTTCATTTAAACTAAGTTGATGAACAAAATCTTGTTATATCAAATGAAAGTAGTATTTAAGAACAGAATAACAACATTGCTTGTCCTTTAGATATCATTTCTAATCTCACTCGAGACGGAGTTAATTTAATCTGAAAATGAGTCTTAAATACGTTATATAAGTCTCGTATAGTATTTTAAACTTATTTGAACTCTGGCGCAGTAATTACGAAATATAATACGTCTCCAAAGTACACTATGGCGACCGCATTAAATGATTTTTCATAGCGCAATTAAGGTTCTCGGTTCAAGACAATTATTTCAATGTCATCTCTCAGTTAATGTTAACGCCACTGACTATCCCCTTCATATTTTTTTTATACCATTGCACACCAAGAACCTACTTGACTTGGATTTCTAACATAGTCAACATTCAGTGAGCATTGCTGATGATTGACGCTTCTTTCTTATCTTTAAGAGAAGCAGGCTTTCTCTTTACCAGTTAGTTTTGGTCAGATACCTGAAAGATGGAGATACCTTCCGTGTGGTGCCGGACGTCAAGAATAGCACCAACCTATTTCTTCCCGTTTGGTGTCGTAAAAGGCAACTTACTAGAGCATGGGCAGCAGCGTTCGTTATGTATTTTAATACCATACTGCGATCGCCAAGCCGCCTGCCAAGCGTAGCGATTATGGCTTATGTTCAGCAGTGGACGTCTTTCGGCTGAAATGATGATGAATGATGTCAAAGTCTCTCAAGGTCTAGTCGCAATCTTATCTCAGAGCTAATCAATCTAAAAATTCAAAAATGTAGTAATATTAGAGGTGTTTTTGACGATTTTGAGAGCAGTGGTGGCCCAGTGGTTAACGGCCTCGACTTACGAGTAGTAGGTCGTAGGTTCGAACCCAGACAGGCGCTTTACTTTGTGTAAATTATTTCATCACCACTGCTCTCAAAACGGTGAAGGAAAACACCGTAAGGAAACCGGCATGTCCTAGAACTAAAAATTCGAAAACATGTGACATCCACCAACCCGCACTGGGCCCGCGTGGTGGATTACGGCCCACTCCCTCTCACAGAAAGAGGAGGCCTGTGTCCCAGCAGTGGGAACATTATAGGCTGATTATGTACGTTTTGACGATTGAGATCAGTCTCAATCCGAATCTGATTAGATTGCAAACCTTCTTAAAAACACGGGAATTGCCCCTCTGTTAAGTCTTTAATAATTGCTAACTGACCTGAGACCAATGGTGGCCTAGTGGTCGGCCGCGACTTACGAGTTGTAGGTCGTAGCTTTGAACCCAGGTAGGCGCTTTATTTTGTGTAAACTATTTTATCACCACTGCTTTCAAAACGGTGAAGGAAAACATCGTGAGGAAACCGGCATATCCTAGCACCAAAAAAATTGGAAGACATATGACATCTACTGACCCGCACTGGGCCCGGGTGGTGGATAATGGGGCCTTCTCACAGAGTGGAGGCCTGTGTCCCAGCAGTGGGAACATTATAAGCTGATTATGTCGTTATTCAAATTTTTATTTCGGAAAACATCCATATTGTATTAGTATCAGAACTTAGAGAAATATGTTAGTAGCATTGAAAAAAAAAAAAACAATTATTAATTCAATCCAAACAAAATTCCAAACTTAGTCAAAAATTAAAATTAATATCAAACAAAATTAAAGTCTAATTCCAAAACAAAATTTAAATTACAATAAAAACAAAATTAAAATCAAAATCCAAATCAAAATTAAAGACAATATCACATTAGAACTAAAACAAAAATTAAATTAAATTATAATCAAAACAAAATCAAATCAAAATGAAATAAAATATAAATCGAAATCAAATTAAATCAAAATTATCTCAAAATTAAATTAATATTATCTAAAACATGATCAAACTTAACTCAATATAACCATACAATTCAACTTAATATCAATTCAAATATCTTTCTTCAGCACCAGGCCCGCAGTTATGTTTACGGGACCAGTGCATCAGAAAAGGGCAGTCTGGCCTCTCCACAATAACCTTAAGGATGCTATTGGAGCTTCCACGTATCCTACGCATTAGCGATGCCGTTCTTTTATGTCGTTATGTAACTGACCTGCAACATATCTTTTTATAATCGTTCTTCAACTTTAAAAAAAACACTTCTTACTTATAATAATTGCAGCATAAACAACAGCCAATAAAATAAAAAGTCGTCTGTTTCGGCTCAACGCAGCCGTGCCTGACGCTCAGTCGCGCGCGACGTGTCTCAAGGTGTCTCGTATCACGTGTCGTGTCGCCATGAGAGTGGGCCACATTCACCCGATCCAGTTACACTGGACGCCAGTTTTAATTAAATGTTTTTTAAAGTCTTGTGGCTGTTTTATTTGATGCTCTTTATTGAAAAGCTGAAACCTGGTACAAAATGAATTTTGTTTTCACGTGTATAAAAGGTATAACTATCTATAAAGCTATATATCATTGTTGGAAACAGGTAACATTATCAGCTCTCTAAATAATATAGCAACTCTTTAAATAAATACTAAACGAACTCATTCCTGAAATTATCCAAATTAAATTGTATTCCCTCAAGAATCTAATAATACCTAAGAACCTTTATTAAACCGCCTCTATTTATTTTAAGCTAATTCTATAAGTAAGTTTCTAGTTTGCGAATAATTATAATAATGCTCTTCAAAACGCAGACTAAATGAGAATTAATTATAACTAAAGCAGCTGAAAATTGAACTGGACATTGAATTACTTTTCTTAAAAGTTTATTAGGTACTATTGCTCATTTTATCTTACGGGAGGGTCCGGATTATGTTTCCCACATCCTGTGTGCGGGTGTGTGTTCGTCCTCATTATTAAAAATTCCGAACCTCTCTATAGAAACATGTTATATAACTTTGTTTTATACATACATACTTGCATACATAAACTCACTTCGTTTACATAGGAAAACGAAGTGAGGGCAGAAACTAGAGAACGCCACCTGCTACCACCCTTACATACTCCTTTTGCTTCGTTTTATAACATGTTATGTTATATAGTGTGGACTCACTTTTAGGATAATTATGTCACTGATCGTAGGGTTCCCAGTGATGCTACCATCACATTCAAAGGGGAAATTGTTATCGTTGGCAGATAGAACGTGACCATCATCATCAGCCTATAATGTTTCCACTGCTGGGACACAGGCCTCCTCTCTTCGAGGGAGTGGGCTGTAAATCTACCACGCGGGCCCAGTGCCACGTACAGAGTGGGCAGAAAAACTCTTGTCAATTTATTATTATACCTTAGTCGCCTTATAAAACACGCACGGGGTGGTCAAGTTTTTCTTCGGTGCTAAACTGTGTACAATTCTGAAATTTTGCTGCATATTCGTCTACAAACGTTAAACTCAACTGAAACAATTTTCATGTAAACTCTGCATTAAGCAATCTACTTAAATATTGCCTTTTTTTTTTTTTTGGGTGGGAAATCATCAAATAACTTCTCCCGCTCTGGGCGGAGCGGGAGGGCGTGTCAGACTTTTACTGACTAAAACCCACCCGTGTTCCTTCCGTTGCCTGTGTGCCAGGGCCACGATATCCCTTTCGGACAAACTTGCAACCCCGGCAGGCATTGGTCCTGACGGACCCCGTCAGTTTGTGCTGACATCTCTTTGAGGCGCGCGTGGAACACAACGCGCCGTCGACCCGGGCCTGGTCCTTATCGGACGGCGAGCTACCCATCGCTCACCGTCCGCAGGCCCGCGCCTACGGTGGCCGGAAATCGGCTTGCGACTCCCGACGCCCGGGGCGTCTCCTGCGGCGACTAGGGGCGCGAGGGCGCGAACCTTGTCTCACCCTCACGCGTTCCGCCTCCTCCTTCGCTAGCATAACTGCTTCACAGAAGGAGGTGACGGCCTCCCATGCACTCTCGCTCCGAACCATGGCCTGAACCAGGGCCGGACGCGAGAGATCGCCGCCGCCGATCGCCTCCGTGAGGACACGGCGGTGCTCCGCCCAAGCTGGGCAGACCTCCACCGTATGCTCCACCGTGTCCTCCGGGCGATCCACACAGTGGTGACACCCGAGCGTTTCCTCTCGCTTAATCCTAAACAGGAACCTCCCGAAACATCCATGTCCGGTGAGGACCTGCGTCAGGCGGAAGGTGAGGACGCCGTGGCGCCTCTCCAGCCACTCCTCAAAGAGGGGACTTATCGCCACAATTGTGGCGTGCCCAACTTAAATATTGCCTGGAACAATAAGTAAAATAAAATTTAAAATATTTTAATTTTTAAATAAAGTTATTTTTTATTATTATATTTATTTTTATTTATTATATTTTTAATATTGCCTGGAACAATAATTATATTGCAAAAATTTTACTTTTGTACAAAAATAAAATAAAATATTTATATTCAAAATCAAAATCAAAAAATTTTATTTCACATAAACCTACATAGGCACTTATGAAACGTCAGAAGCTAGGTGCACGGTTCCAATTGGTCGTTTCCTATGGAAAAGAGCCGGAAAGAAACTGCACGGTTACTCTTTTAAAAAAAGTGGGCTTTAACAATGTTTCCAGGTTACAGTGTTAATAGGTATGGGAAGACAGTGTAGGCCCGTCAACAAGTACCAAGTACTTAACAAAATAAAAGATAGTTTACAAAGCTACGATCTATTAAGCCTACAACGTTCTCACATTCACAAATTAAAAAAGAATCTATATAAAATATTACTAAAATAATAAAAATAAAAACCTACACATTTAAACCAAATGACAACATTGTCATTACAACTGTAACAAAACTGAATAAATATTCTGTCCACAAGTCACTAATAAATATTTTTAATTAAAATTGTAGGTTATGTCAAAGTATGTAAAAAAAAGAAATAAAAATCGTAATTTAGGAGCAGTTAATAGACAATTACATAGTTATGCCGTTAATGAGGTACCAGGGAATCCACGTGTGCACATATAAAGTAAAAAAGGCTCTAGTTTCTGAGCAATCTGAGTGGTGGCAACCATAGATTTAAACCACAAACACTAGAGTATTTAATTAGAGCTAAGTTCTGCTAAGCACTTAGCAACATAATGTAACCGTTAAGCACTTCATAGAATTTGGAGGCTGTAGTGTGCTATCATAGTTGGCTGTAGTGTGCTATATAATTGACTAATGACACAGAAGGCATTATATTTATTTTACTAAAACACCTTAAGTATGTACAGGTTGCCCTAATGCGATGGTTAAGTACACGTAAAAATCTAAATGTTTCTAGTTGTAAAATATACTACCTATTATAAACCCTGTGTATAAACTAAAGTCACAATTAAATAAAGAAACCTACACCAAAAGGACATACCTCTGGTGCTATACATTATTATCCTTCTTTTTTTTTTGGGTGGGAAATTATCAAATAATTTCTCCCGCTTTGGGCGGAGCGGGAGGGCGTGTCAGACTTTTACTGACTAAAACCCAGCCGTGTTTCTTCATTTGCCTGTGTGCCAGGGCCACGATATCCCTTTCGGACAAACTCGCAACCCTGGCAGGCATTGGCCCTAATGGACCCCGTCAATTCGTGCTGACGTCTCTTTCAGGCGCGCGTGGAACACAACGCGCCGTCGACCCGGGCCTGGTCCTTATCGGACGGCGAGCTACATTGTTATCCTAAGATCCAACAGCCTCGTGCAGTTACTTTCTATGTAAAAAAAGATGATCATGACTATACCCGAATCGCTTTAGCGTGGCAATAGCGGTTATTGACCACCTACATTTTCTAGCATTCTTTATTTAAAAAACTGAAACAAAGTCCGTTAACGTCAATATCTATCGTGATCTTCAACATGTACCAATGACGAAAAACTATATAGGAAAAACCATAATAGGGAAGGGCAATGACCGCTATTGCCACGGTAAAGCGATGCGGGTGTATATAGATGCATGACCATCGATGCCCCGACTTTTACCTTCCACTCCATAATTAAGTACGTACCTACTTAAGTCTGACTCCAAAATATCTTTTGAGCATCTCAGAATACGACCCTCAATATCCATTAAGTAGCTCATTAATATTCATCTGATAACGGGAAGGGGTGATAAATCAATTCAATTAACAAGCCTTGCCTTTTCACTTCACTGTAAATAGATTTCATTGTAAGCGATATTATTTTGATTTCGACAGCCAATCTTAACGGACGAATTGAAGCAAATATTTGTACGACGACAATAACTTTGGTAACGAAAGTTTCAGAGGAAAGTAATTTTAGGGACAATAAAAATGATCTTCCATTAATACGGTAAATATACTATTTATGCCTCCACTCTCTGTTAATTCGTCTATAACGGCGTCTTGGTAAAATAAAAATATTAATTTTTCTCTTCAAGATAAATATTTATGCATTTCTTCGGCCTTATTTGAATTTTCATCTCGTAAAAAATAATAGTTATAACGTTTTTCGTTTCCGAATTAATTATTCATTTCCTTTCACTATGAAATGGAGGGCAATAAAAAAACATGACATCTATAATTTATATAAGAACGGAATTGCGGATGACAGCCCTCATTTGTATTTGTCATTTGAGTGCTCTATAAAAATATGATTTGGCGAATACATTGTGTGCCAAATAAAAAGAGATATATTTTAATATCGAAGATGAAGATTATGAAGAAGTTAAAGGACTGTTTGATATAGTTCTGGCAGAGCGCCAACGCCACATAAACGACAAAGCACTTAATATTGTTGCCATACATGGCTTAATTGCTTGCTAACCGGGTTTAAACTTGGTCGTGCAGGATATAAACGAATTAAGACGACGCGATCCTCCGTGACTTGTGAAGTTTAAAAAGTAAAAGAAAGGTACAAGTTTTTCAAGCTGCACAGCGACTAAACAGTTAATTTCTTTTCCGGGAACTAAAATACTTTATTATGAACTAGTTTCTGCGGATCTGGAATTTATTAAGTGAAAAAATAAGAATATATTCCGGTGCCAAGCGCAGCTTTAGAGCTTTGGCAGATATTATGCTGAAATTCTACTGGGTAATTGAACTAGTGATGATGATGGTAGGATGCTTGATTACGTAATGTTACAGTTTATTATGTGAAAGAGGAGCGTAACCTATGAATTTTAAAAGTACCTACAAACGTTGTGAGGTAAATGTAAGTAAGAGGCAGTTTGAAAGTAGCAACAGTGACGGAAGAAAGATGTATTACTGACAGCCAATTCTTATTGTTAATACCTACATGATGGTACGGAGAAATTACGAACAAATTCACAGAATAGATTCATGGAAAGAATAAGCAGAAAAAGCTAAGGCTTTGACAGAAAAGGAAGACCACAATGAAGATGAATAATGACTGTCTCATAAAAAGACGACCCAATTAAATTCGAATATGGACAGAAAGGCGATAATATAGACACTATGACATATTGAAATATAGCCAAGAACCAAATCATAACGTAGGAACATAGATCTCGGGGCAGACAGTCATAACAAATGACTTTGGGGCTGGCGGCGCGCGGCGTCGCTAGATGTATTGGCCTAATAATCGAACTTGGCACGTGTGTGGGTAATCTCCGTGTTTTATTAGAACTTCACAGGTGAAGGACGATACTGTGATAGTAGAGCCGTAGATGGATCAATGCCTATATCCTGTATGTTGATCCTGTAAAGAGTTTTTACCAAAAAAAACTTCATAAAAATATTGAATTAAAAATCAAAAACCCCACTGCGTAAAAAGTGAACTTATTTTTTTTTTTTAATTATAAACAATCTCATGCAGTCGGAGGCATCTTCTTAACAATAACGACCTATTGCCACTATTTTTATTTTACACTTATTAGTTAGGATTATATGACGGTACATTAGGTTCTCTCACTTATAATCAGGTGACGTCAGGTGAGGTCTCTTATTACTCACTCACTCCAAAAGTTCGGGATACTTTTTTATAATTTCTTATTTTAATTACCTACATTTAAACATATAACTTGTGTATATTTTTGTAATCACCTTTTAAAACCCTTCATTTTGATACTCCACTCGATAGGCTTGGAAAATACATTTTTATTTCGAAAACACACCTTTTGGCGCCGAAAATCCGCCATTTTAATTTTTAATAATTTGAATACCATAATTATGACACTCGCGCAATAAAGACGAATCTAACGACATATCATTCATCAAAATCGGTTCAGCCGTATAGTTACAAGGGAACATAGGGACGGACATACATACATACCTACATACAGGTCAAACACATGACCCTCATTGTTTGGCTTCGCCGCAGTTGGGTAATAAATTCGAACGATTTGGAAAATAAAACGGTCATGTTTTAAATCTGCAAGTCGTACACTACAAAAGGTTTGAAGTGAACTTAGCTTTATAACATTTTCTAGCTGATGCTGGCTTGACTTGTTCAATCAATAAACTCGGTCTTTGATAGTCTACTTTTGAATTTGCCTTTTTGTATGACTGACCTATATTTCCATTCGCCTTCTTTTCTTTATAGCCCTCATATTCCCCTTGTAACAGCACAAATGTTGAACAAATCTTGCATCAAAATCTTTTCCATATTTTATAAAGCATAAAACGAGTCGGTTTTATTAGATAGACTTGGCCAGCGGGACAAAGATATCTCAGTATCTTTCAACTGTGCCAAGAAACTCTCCGATACCTCCGATACAAAGGCGGAGACCAAGATCTCCCAAGAGGGATCCTGAGGGATGCTGAGTTATCCTACTTTGGCCGACAGAGTGCCGTAAGCACTCAACGTTAATGATGTAGGCAAGATAACTGGGTGGAGATGGCTGTATTAACAAAGTAAGCCATGTTTGATTCAAATATGATACTCAAGATGTGACTGGTCTAAAAAATGAAAAATCAAAAGTCATTTATTCAAACTAGGCTGAGAATGAGCACTTTTCGAACGTCAAAAATTATATAAGGCAGTCCCCCAAAAACGCCCACCCTTCACCACTTCCTAATGCTTTAGCTGGGAAGAAGAAGTGGCGCAACAAACTCCCCAGCAGCACAGCTGTCTGTTCAGATATAAAACTTGAATGTTTATAATAAAATCTAAAACAATTTGCATTACGCAACACAACATTAAATTAAATTATTTGCCTTATTAATAGCTAGCACACGCCACTATACCAAAAAAAAACATAAAAATGTGAAGTTTTGTTTTGTAATTGGCTTCAATGTTACTTTTGACTAAATAAGCTGCGATAGTGTGGAATGGTAACGAAGGGATTATTTTTGTTAAGAACATCATTTCGACGGCAGCAAAGTACAAAGAGTCAACTGCACTTTTTAGAAATTCTCTTTTTTTATAATTCAAATTCTTTGTTTTATCATAGGATCTTTTTTTTAGTTGAATTTTCAATTTTTACTAATATTAAGGCAATATTTCTTTTTCAAAAAGTGACGAAGTAGACACGGACATACTTGTACCATTACATCGTGTGTACATACATCGGACAAACGGTGCGATCACCCGTTGTAAATAATAATAACCTATACTCACACACTGACTTATTGTTTTATTTTTTTAGAAGAACATACTTGTATGATGTTTGTAAATATGTGAACACCACGTATCTATCTAATAATTAAGTTATTTTTCATTGCTTAGTTTTTAATTCGTTTTACCTATTATGGTATAGTAATTTTATTCTAGGTGCATCGTCTTCACATATAATCATATAATTAATGTAATCAAACAAAATATTGTAAAACATTTTTAAAAGAGTACCGGTGGAGTTTCTTGCCCATTCTTCTCCATATGAAACTACCTTTTGGAAGGGGCAACTAGAATCAATTCTATTTTTTTGTAAATTTTGACGTTCAAAAGTGCCTCTTATGTGCCTATTTGAAATAAATGGTTTGACTTTGACTTTGACTTTGAATATATAAAATAAATAATAATATAGTCGTTTTAACGTCGGTTTTTTAAACTTGCGTTATTTTAGTACAACAACAGTATAACTCACGTCGGCGTTACAAATATAGTTTTAAAAAAAAATTATTACGTACCTTTATTTATAAAATAAAATATATAATAATAATAGCTATTCAGGACCAAGTAATTGAGACCAAAAACTACAGAAAATACATTATAAAGAATTTAACAACCGATACTTGTAGAAAATGCAATAGTTCTCCGGAGACAATCCAACATATCACCGGTGCCTGCAAATCAATAGCACAAACAGACTACAAACATCGACACGATCAAGTAGCCAATGTAATACACCAAAAACTAGCTTACAATTACAAACTTATAGACACCGTAGTACCTTATTATAAATACAACCCTGAAACGGTATTAGAGAACTCCACAACAAAACTGTACTTCGACCGAGCCATACTCACCGACCGCACAATTCACTTTAATAGACCCGACATCACATTAATTAATAAAGCAGACAAAACTGGGTTCCTAATAGACATTGCCGTGCCAAATACACATAACTTACAGACTACAATAGCCGAAAAATTATCCAAATACACCGAATTAAAAGACGAAATAACCCGACTTTGGCATCTTAAAAAAGTCACAATAGTCCCCATAGTGCTATCTACAACAGGAGTAATTCCTAAACAGCTTCATCAGTCCCTTAGTTCCCTAAACCTACCATCTAACACCTACCACCTGCTGCAGAAGGCAGTGATTCTTAACACATGCAGGCTAGTTAGAAAATTTATTCAGTGTGAGCCGGACATCTTGCACCAATACTCCCACTCAAATATAGTTTCGTCTACCATACAGTCTACGTATAATATTACTCCCACACTAAACCCCACTGCTGGACACTTGGCTTAGGCCCGTGCCATCAGTACCCGGCTAGGCCGAGGAAAACAAATATATAAACAAAAATAATAATAATTTTATTCATAAGTTCACATAAAAATTACCAAGAAGTTACATCTTTACCTTAAAATAAATCAAGTGTAAAACTTATATAGATTAGTTAAGTTAAGGGTCTAATTGAACACAATAGCGAACTGCCTGATGTAGGTTTATTCAAACCTGTGTTTCAGGCCATCACTTAACAACGTTGTGTGCTTTAGTGGACATTAAGTTACTGTACATAGAGCTAGCATTGATACATAGTAATTATAGTTTCAAATAAATATTGATTTAACACTAATAAGCTTATTGCATTACATCTAGCAAGTTTTCAGTGTCTGATGTGATGATGTCTGTTAAGTGTCGCTAAATATTCACACAACAATTCACTACATTTTTTACGACTTACACTATATATACTTAGAGACTTATTGATTTTATTATATAAGAACGGTCCTAAAAATACATAAAATTTATTTATAAAAGTAAGTCTAGTTTGAGGCTTTATGCAAACCAAGTCTTTTCTTCTCTTATCTATAGATATTGGGATATAAGGAAGTTTGCTGTGCTGGTGTAGTACTATATTCAATATAAATAAATGACGCACGGTTAAAACCTTACATGCCGTGTAAAGCTTGTGTGTGGGAAATCTAAATGGGCGAAAGGTGGCTACCTTAAGGATAGCTCTCTGCGCACGTTCTAATGGCAGTAGGATTGATTTAGCAGCCCCACCCCATGAAGTTATACAATAAGTGAGGATGGATTGGCACAAAGCTAAACAAACCTGTTTAACTAATTTGTAGTCTGATATGTATCGTAAATTCTTAAAAATGTATATTAATTTACGCATTCGTGTGCATAATAAATCGATGTGTTTACGGAAATTCAGATTTGTGTCAATCGTTACACCTAAATATTTCATATGATCGGTTTTTGCTAAAGTAGGACAACTACATGCATTGTCAGCATAAGTGCTGCACTTATGCGCATACATGTTTATGTTAGTAGTATAATAAAAAAGATACGTGTAAAATACAAAAGAATAGTACCTAATATCTGTTTTAATAATTAAAATTACATAAGCTTAAGCAATTAGGAAGTTCCTGTGTAGAAGCGGATATGTGACAGTTGACCTTCGATCGTTCTTTATTAGTGATCGATGCAGTTCACTCATTTAGTTTACCTTTTGTGTACGAAGTGGATAGAGACAACTACCGTATTTAAAAAAAAAATGCAGTAATTGGCCTTAACCATTTCCTTGGTAGGTAAAGCCTTATTAACTAAATGATATAAAACAGAAGAAGATAGCTTCGTTCTTCTATTAATTATCACAGTTTTGTGTTCAAAACACTCTCCCGTAAAATCATGGTTTTTTAGATAACCATTTATATACTTTGCGGCCGTTGATTTAGTTGTGCAGTTATGTATTTGTCAATCTCGGTGATTAAAGCGGCGCCACTCAAATTACATTCGTCAGTGCAAAATAGTTTTTGATTTACATTATAGATTGTGAATTTGTGATTGACTTTCATTCCCAGAAAATTCTGCCTGTCGAAAGCAGACAGTCTCAAAATAAAACTATTAAATTATTTAATTAATATTTCTATCTGTGCCCACATCGATTGCCTCAACGTCAAAGATTATCAAGTTCATAACTCCTTCGAGCGAAACAAAGGCGATTACAGACCGAAGTAAATCCATGCCTTGGAAACCTTAAACCTACAGCTAAACCACTAGAACAATGTGGGAGAGGATTTCAAAACTTTAAACACCCTTCAAACTCAGTTTATTGATTCGCGGGTAGATCGATTTGCTTGTCTATTAATTAGTCAAAACACCGGCGAACTGAGACTTAACACCGCTGAGCTGGCTATTACCTTCTCGTGACATACACACTGACAGATTGGTTAGCGAGTTTTATAAAGTTGGGAGAGGTGAGGAAAAAGAAATGTCTCGCGGAACTTGTTACAACTTTTGTTGTCTTGGATTTATTTTAGCTAGATAAAATTACAGAACAAAAGAATCTGAAACCCTATACAAAAACTACAACTGACATGATTCATTTAATAAGAGAGTACCTATATTAAAGTCATTCTAACTAATTGTTTACAGCTGACCATTGCGTTCAAAAATTTTAAATCACTGCAGGAAACCATGAGGGGCTACTCCGAACGTAAATCTGAAGTATCGGCCGAATGTTCGGTCTTTTCTTTACTACGGCTAACTATCGCTGACTACGGCGAAAAAATAAATAAAAAAGGCAGTCGAAGAGATATAAGCCAAAGTTAAAACTGTGACTTGAAGTCGGATAAGGACTCAAAGTTAAAAAAGGAAACTATGGAAGTTATAAAACGGCTGAACATTCGGCCGATACTTTGGTTTAACGCTTCGGAGTAGACTAGCTGTTCACAAAACTCAATTTTTTCTATATCACTACCAAACCAATGCGCATGACACTTTTAACACTATATGAGCACAAATTATCACCCCACATGCACACACAACCGACATGTCGTCCAAAAACGCCACAAATGCGGGTAGGCAATACATCTTACTTCCCCGCTCTGCTAGCCATTGTTCATTCCCGTGTTTCCTCGTGAGCTACCCACGTGTGTCGTAAATAAACAATACCGCTCAGTTCTGTTCGGAACTCGTCGTGCAATTCCGTCGGTGGTCGGATGGAAACTTACAACTACCGTCCGTCTTTACGTAATGATGAACGAAGAAGTGAAGTGAATGGGAGTTGGTTCTAGTAAAGGAGTTAGTTGGAACGTTTCTTATTGGTCGTAAACCGGGTTGTTGAAGGCCGAGCCTTGAATTGGACGATTTTATTTTTCTATTTATGTGTGCATGTGCTTTGGTGAAGTTTTTAATAGGGCTCTTTTTTGCTGTTATCCAGCGTTATGACGCTGTGAGAGAGTTATGACTCTCTCAAATTGATCTTATGAAAATTGCTAAAATTAATTATGTAATAAATACAGAGTTCCATAGATTCTTACTAAAACCCAACTCATTTTTGAAACCTTACCAGTTATTGATCTTGATAACTAGCTAAATGTGGGTGTACGAGTACTATAGGTAAACCTCTGCCTAATCCTTTGGGGATTACGGGCGTGATGTTATATGTTATGTAAATCTTGTCAGTACAATACTACTTCAGTATTTTCCCAGAGCGGTTTCTATGGGAACTGCGTAAATATTCGTCTCGCCTTAACGTGTTGCTATCTCATTCTAAAATGTATGTTATTGCAGGAATATTTTCCCTAAACACCTCTTTGTGTGGAAATGATTATTATGAAATTCCCAATACTAGCCTCGTTAGAATTATGACTCGAACAGGGAAAACAGCGAGCTCTATTACCTGTTTCTTATTAGCATCTTCGGATAAATGTTAGTACACAAACATCACAAAGAAGCAGCATTTCTGCCTTGCCGTTCTAAGAATCAAGATGGATTTAAGTAACTTAAAACTTCAACAACAGTAGAATCTTGCAGTGGAATTGTCCATTATTCTTTAAGTAAAATGATCTAGGACCAAATTAATTATAATTAAAGATAGATAAGAAAGAAATAAAGATAATGAAATATACACCGATTTGAAAACACTTTCATGTATTCTTCTCAGTCACGATCGACGTTGGATCTTATTGAAAATGGATTGTTTTATTGGTAAAAAAACCTTATACACTGTGATTTTTAACCGTATTACAAACAAAGGTACCTACTAATTATATCAGTACTAGCTTCCCCCCCTGCGCGCACGGGTGAAACCTATTGATGTGGCGACATGTTAAAGCATCGAGATAAATGTATGGGTTTATGTGTATCCGAAGTAAATACTCTGTGATATTAATTTAATTGATAGTAAGAACTGCATCAAAATCCATTGTGTTTTGTGTATTTTAGAAGTACTACGCGGTCACACAGATATATACGAAAAGCGACTTTGTTTAATATTTTGTATAGATTAGAAACATATTATAAATGTGCCACAGAATTTTTGTGGTCTTGAAACCAATTGAAATTCCATAAAAAACTGCCTAATATTTATCAGAACGATCGAATTTCAACGGTCTACAATCAACGTCAATCATTATAACATAGATCAACCATCTGGGTATAATACTCGTAACACCCTTGAAGTCTGTGCACATGGTACTACAGTTCTATAAACACTAATCCGTGTTCCCTCCCAAGCGATCTAACGTATAGGCTATCGTGTCCGGAGGGAGTTACCCGAATTAGATTATGGAAATTAGTTTAGTTCGATGGACTGCATCCACCTGAATCTAGATTACATCATACTGCAATTTATCAATTTGTACATTGTTGTAACGTACTCGGATAGGCGTGCATATTATGAAGCGAGTTTCGCAGCGAGAGATACGGCGCAAAATATGATAATATATTCTTCCTACGCCATTTTAAATTAAGAAGGACAAGATGCAAGAAAAACCTTATTACTTTGAACTCAAGCAAATAAGAAAACAAAAACTTAAAAAGAAAATAAGCTTTATGAAATATTTTATCACAGCCAGGCATCATATCTTCGTTGTTTTAAAAGTTTGCACACAACAAATAAACTTCAGGATTGGTTTGCATGCAGCTTACCGCAGTCGATCTAATTAATGTTCTGGTATGGAACTATAAATAATCTTTTTTGGAAAAAAAAACATCCATATAATGTCCCTCGTTCTGCATATAACTTTATCGACTCAAAATCACCTGCCGACGTATAGACGCAGCGCGACCGAAAAGATTAGGAAATCCTTGAAGCGAGGTTAGTCTTAATCCAGACAGATCGAGTTGGCGTTACAATGTGCGACAGTGCCTCACCCGGGAGAAGTAAAACAGTAGGAATGTTTGCCATGTACGTACATCATTTCGACTAGGTTCTAAGTATGGTTAAGTCGACCGTACCTACCCACTGTATATTTGGGTGGGAAATTATCAAATAACTTCTCCCGCTCTGGGCGGAGCGGGAGGGCGTGTCAGACTTTTACTGACTAAAACCCACCCGTGTTCAATCATTTGCCTTTGTGCCAGGGCCACGATTTCCTTTCGGACAAACTCGCAACCCTGGCAGGCATTGGCCCTAATGGACCCCGTCAATTCGTGCTGACGTCTCTTTGAGGCGCGCGTAGAACACAACGCGCCGTCGACCCGGGCCTGGTCCTTATCGGACGGCGAGCTACCCATCGCTCACCGTCCGCAGGCCCGCGCCTACGGTGGCCGGAAATCGGCTTGCGACTCCCGACGCCCAGGGCGTCTCCTGCGGCGACTAGGGGCGTGAGGGCGCGAACCCTGCCTCTCCCTCATGCGCTCTGCCTCCTCCTTCGCGAGCATTACTGCTTCGCAGAAGGAGGTGACGGCCTCCCATGCACTCTCGCTCCGAACCATGGCCTGAACCAGGGCCGGACGCGAGAAATCGTGAGGACACGGTGGTGCTCCGCCCAAGCCGGTCAGATCTCTATCGTATGCTCCACCGTGTCCTCCGGGCGATCCACACAGTGGTGACACCCAGGCGTTTCCTCCCGCTTTATCCTGAACAGGAACCTCCCGAAACATCCATGTCTGGTGAGCTCTTGCGTCAGGCGGAAGGTGAGGACGCCGTGGCGCCTCTCTAGCCACTCGTCAAAGAAGGGACTTATCGCCGCAATAGCGGCGTGCCCAACCCACTGTATAGTGCTGGAGGCAAATTAATGTAAAACAATTTTAATACTAGAAACATTGTTTGAAAAAAATTAAACAATGAAAGAGTCAGAGAAAGTTTCCTACATTATTTAAGAGTTTATGTACACACAAATATAAACAGACAAGAATAAAGGAACAGAAAAATACGTACAAAGGTGATGCATATTCTATTAAATCTTATTCTATTTCTATTAAATCTTTTCTAGAATACCTGCGATAGGAAAGTAGATATAGATATGTAGACAACATGTGTAAGAGTAGAAGACAAAACACTATACATACAATTTAAAAAAAACTATTCACTAGGCAGACGATTGTTTAGTTCATATTAAGTGTAAGTATATTTCTTTCGAGTCTGACCCAGCCACCTTCTTAAGGTCGTCGGTCCATCTGGCTGGGGGCCGTCGCAAACTACGCTTGCCGATACGCGGTCTCCACTCCAGGACTCGTCTGCTCCATCGGCCATCGGTCCTTCGACAAACATGGCCAGCCCACTACCACTTCCGTTTGCTTACTCTGCAAGCTATGTTGGTACCTCTAGTTATTTTCCGAATAGTTCCATCATGAACCACCACCATGAATAATTATTGCATAATTAATGAGTCAGACTGGATGCGGAAAGCGGAGGACAGAGTGTTGTGGCGTAGCCTGCGAGAGGCCTATGTCCAGTGTCCAGCAGTGACACTTGTGTACACTAGCTTATGTAAAAGTTTACATTGTGAGAGACAGGTGCCTGAAATATAATAATTATTATTATGTTCTGCTCGATAAAACTATTTCTATTCCAAATACGAAACTAGTACTGGGAATTCCCTAACAAGAAACCCAATAGCACTTTGTCTAACCTGAGAATTTACCGCTAAGGCGATTGTCACAGATGTCCTCCGCATAATAACTATATACATAGACGATATCATAGTAAGATTAGGTATCATGTATGTATAGTGTGTGCCTTTGATTTGGAGATATTCGAGTTGATGGTACTCCCAGGCGATTGGCAGGAATACGATAGTGGAATACCAGCCTAATGTTGATCAAGGCTATTTTTCCCTCAATGTCAACCAGAAATAAAACCAGATTTAATCTAGAATTTGCTTTTAAAATGGTTAAATATACTACTTCATATGACAAGGATATAAGTACCCATAAAAATAAAATTTACATACGCATGCAAATTATATTGTTGTAGATTTTTGTGAAAAGGGTTTTTGTGGTCCATTAGATAACAACCTCGGAAATAGAAAAATTACACATTGTCATTTTTAAGATTTTTATGAATTTTACACATTCATTTTGCTTACGTAAACCATAAGCACAAAACTTCAAAAAATATTTTTTTCTGGCCAATCACTCAACCACTACTCCAATCATACCATAATATCTAGATTAAGTGACAGATCTAGAACAAAAAATAAAAAATAGTCACTCTGCGAAACAGTATTATCTAGTATTTCTAATAATACTGTAATAGATTCTTTAAACTTTTAGACTCGACAAAAGAGAAGCAAAATAAGAATATTTTACTATATCACCAAAATATAAATCGCCTCTCTGGCAAAATCCTAGACGTGGAATTGTTAATAGATAAATATCATTTGGATATCTTATGTTTTTGTGAAACCTGGTTAAAACCGGATAGGATGTTGTATAATGTAAATAATTTTTCAGTTGCCAGTGCGTACAACAGGTCCTCAACGGGGGGTGGTACCTTGATATTATGTAATAGTTGTTTCAAACATAAGGAAAGGAAGGATATCACTGCTTGCTCTGTTGATCGCTTATGTGAGGTAGCATGTGCAGAGGTTGAAGGCCATACTTTCTTAAGTGTTTATAGACCCCCAGCATCGAACTTGTCATCATTTTTAATAATTATGGAAGAAATATTAAGCAAACTTTTTAAAGATAATAAATTAGTTTTTGTTTGTGGTGACCTAAATATTGATTTATTAGTTAATTCACCAGATAAATGTAAGCTTATATCATTGTTTAAATCATTCTATTTAAAATGTATATTTAATGAAGCAACTAGAATAACAGCAACCTCAGCTTCATGCATAGACAACGTATTTACTAATTGTAAAATAAAAGACTCTTCCTTAATTAGTAGCGTCAGGTCTGATCATACTGGGCAAGTTGTATCATTTGTCTTAGATAAAAAGATAGTAGATAAAATCATTGAATAAAGACTTATCACAAAAAATAAATTGAAAATGTTCAATAATAATGTTCTTAGCAATCTATCAACAGCTAGTTTTGATTCACAAGACCCCAATATAAACTACGGTACCTTATTTTCTACAGTATGCCAAGAATTCAATAAAGCATGTCCTGTAAAAAAAGTTACAATCAATACTAAACCAAAATTTAGTGAATGGGCCACTGCTGGCATTAGAAAAAGCAGAGATGTTTTATATAATTTGTACTACGAGAAATCATTGACTTCTGATCAAGTCCTTCATAATTATGTCAGAAACTATTCTAAGATATTTAAAAGAGTCTGCGCTCAAGCTAAATCTAAATTAATAAGTAACAAAATTAGTATTTCTAATAATAAAATAAAAACTGTGTGGCAGGTAATTAACAAAGAAACTGGAAACACAAAACGGCGAGATCAGAATGAATTGTCTTTAAAAATTAATAATGAAATCATTTCAGATAAGTTAAAAGTTGCTGAGACACTAAGAACTCTTCTTTACCAACATCCCAATAGAGGTTACGAAATCTCTCTACTCATCATTCGTATTAGCTGAGTCTCTTCTCAAAGAAAACTTCTCTAAAGACATTCCAAGTTTCGAATTCAAGCCCATTTCTGTTGTCACTATTAAAAAAGCATTCAAAAGTCTTAACATAAAGAACACTGAAGACTTATGGGGAATTTCCGTTAAGGTTCTTGGAGATATAATTGACACAATAGCCCCTGTCCTAACAGGCATATTTAATCAATGTTTAGACAGCGATACGATTCCTGATTTAATGAAACATAGTAAAGTAGTACCAATTTTCAAATCGGGTAGTAAGAATGATCCCTCTAATTACAGGCCTATATCTGTGCTACCAGCATTGAGTAAAATATACGAAAAAATAATGCTAGACCAGATGTTGTCACATTTTAATTCAAATGGGATTTTACATAGTCGCCAGTTTGGTTTCACGAAAGGTAGGTCGACGACTGACGCAAGAGTGAAACTCATCAGTCACATTTTGGAATCCTGGGAGAAATCCCAGGATGCCATTGGCATTTTCTGTGATCTCTCAAAAGCGTTTGACTGCGTTGACCACAATACACTAATCTGTAAATTACACCACTACGGAATTCGTGGACAAGCTGCTGATCTTGTTTTTTCCTATCTATCAAACAGGCAGCAAAAAGTAAACGTTAACGGGGCAACGTCCTTGGGGTCTCTAGTAAAGATGGGCGTCCCTCAAGGTTCAATTCTTGGCCCTTTCTTATTTCTAGTTTATATTAATGATCTGCCTTACATGATGGCTAACTTATCGAATATAATTCTATTCGCTGATGACACTTCCCTTATTTTTAAAATAGATAGAAAAGATACGGATGTCTTACATGTCAACGATAGTCTGGCTGTTCTTTCAAAATGGTTCGCAGCTAATAATCTTTTACTTAATGCGAACAAAACAAAATGTCTTAAGTTTTCATTACCAAATGTACCCCAAGTGAGTCTAAATTTAAAACTTGACGGCAAGAAACTAGATGCTATTACGGAAACTGTATTTCTAGGAATTACTTTAGATTCAAAATTACAATAGGGTCCCCACATTAGAGCTCTTTCAAGTAGATTAAGTTCAGCTGCATATGCAGTAAGAAAAATAAGGCAGTTAACTGATATAGCCACAGTTAGGTTAGTGTACTTTGCTTATTTCCACAGTATTATGTCATATGGCATTGTGCTGTGGGGATCGGCTGCTGACGTAGATTCAATTTTCATTTTACAAAAGAGGGCAATCCGCGCGATCTATGGAATGGGTCCTCGTGAGTCCCTTAGAAACAAATTCAAAGAAATTGATGTACCAACTCTGCCTTCCCTTTATATCTTAGAAAGTATTTTATATGTTCGCAAAAACTTAGGACTTTTCAAAATAAGAAGCGATTTCCATAATATAAATACACGTAGTAAACATGAAATTGTGATACCCAAATTTAGATTAACTAAAACAAGCAAGTCGTTTCTTATAAACAGTATCCGCTTCTATAACAAGTTGCCAAAGTCGGTTATAGAACTTAGCGATGGAAAGTTCAAAACCCACATCAAACGTGTCCTAATCAAAAAAGCATACTATAAGATTAAGGACTACGTTGAAGACAAGGAAGTTTGGCAATAATTCCTACTGCACATGTGGCTTCCCTGGTACCTCATTAACGGCATAACTATGTGAACGTCTATTAACTGCTCCTAAATTACGATTTTTATTTCTGTTTTTTACATACTTTGACATAACCTACAAATTTTAATTTAAAATATATATTAGTGACTTGTGGACAGAATATCTATTCATTTTTTTTTTTTTACAGTTGTAATGATAATGTTGTCATTTGGTTTAAATATGTAGGTTTTTATTTTTATTACTTTAGTAATATTTTATATAGATTCTTTTTTAATTTGTGAATGTGAGAACGTTGTAGGCTTAATAGTAAGTACTTGGTACTTGTTGACGGGCCTACACTGTCCTCCCATACCTATTAACACTGTAACTTATAACATTGTTAAAGCCCACTTTTTTTTAAAAGAGTATACATGGAGTTTCTTGCCGGCACTTCTCCATAGGAAACGACCAATTGGAACCGTGCACCTAGCTTCTGACGTTTCATAAGTGCCCATGTAGGTTTATGTGAAATAAAAAAAAAATGATTTTGATTTTGATTGAAACGTTACTCCGATGTCTTTTGAGTGATCTGATGTCTCTTGCTCGTCAACAACGCTACTCAATAGTAACCAGTCGACCAGTTTGTGATTAGTTGCGTCATGTAGGTACGGAACCAACCAATAATACACT
Source organism: Tiliacea citrago (assembly GCA_963921375.1). Taxonomy (NCBI): domain Eukaryota; kingdom Metazoa; phylum Arthropoda; class Insecta; order Lepidoptera; family Noctuidae; genus Tiliacea; species Tiliacea citrago. Next base: position 24,472,721 of record OY992798.1, read on the forward strand.
ATAGTTAATAACGGGTTAGTAAGTCACGTCGTCGAGTCCTGGAGCGGAGACTGCGAATCGGCAAACGTAGAGTGGAATCCCAGCTGGATGAACCGACAATCTTAGAAAGGTTGCTAGGACAGACTGGATGCGGAAGATGGGCGCAGCCTGGGAGAGGCCTATGTCCAGCAGTGGACTGCGATAGGCCGAGTTGATTGATTGATTGAAATACTAGTGCTGTAACATTCTGGGTACTCATGGGTGATTTGAGTTTGTGACTTTTGAGTAGCGTCGTGAATAAGGGGCCTTGCTCTGACATTTGGACGAAATGGGCAAATTACCCCAATTTGAACTTACTTTTGCTCGTAAATTCGCTCAAGTTATCAGCCAGACAAGTGGTTTCGATGTCATTTGTTAGAAACAAGAATTCAAACACATTTTCTAATTTATCGTTGGACAGGGACACATTCAAAACGAAGAGCTCCCTTGAGTCTATCTACGGAGCAAAAATATCTACAATTTAAGAAGAATATAAATTGGATCGTGTTATATGGTTTTTGTCACATGACATTTTATGAACACAATTGTGATTTTACAAACTCATAACCTTGTTTTATTAATGGAACATTACGGAACTATTACCCACTTGAGGATGACCAGCCTTAATACCTATAATTCTAGTCGGGATACTGACTGATTTGTATTCGTGTCAGTTTATTTTTGGAACGAATTGAATTCCATTTTGTTTACATTATAATGATCTACATACCTGATTTATTTAGACTAAGTAAGCACTTAGTAACGGCTGCCACAAATCAACGACGAAGGCAAAACTGTATGTATTGAATATAAAAAAAAGTAATTGCTACGAGATGTTCGATCCTATTTCTTCCCGTGGGTGTTGTAAAAGGCGACTATAGGACTTACTAGAGAATAGCAGCGTTCTATATGCATTTTAACTCCATACTGCGATTGCCAACCCGCCTGACATTTTATGGCAAAACCCCCTCCCTTTTTTGAGGGAGGCCTATGTCCAGCAGTGGACGTCTTTCAGCTAAAATGATGTTCGAGTCTGATGCCAATAATATAGTTGTTAGAATTTTTGTCTGTTTGTCTGAATGTATGTTCCGGATTCGCGCAAAAACGCCTAAACGGATTTGGATGAAATTTGGCACACAAATAGTTTATAACCAGAATTAACACATAGGGTACTTTTAATCTCGGTAGTACGTTCTCGCTTGATATTTTCCGACATCTACGCGGGCGAAGCCGCGGGGAAAAGCTGTGCTATAGATCTTGCTCGCGGCTATAATCGTCGATACGTCTGGATTATTATTACAGACATCTATTTACAGCTCGATACTTATGTCTCTTAGCGACCAAATACCAACAGAAACAGTGTATATTGCAAAAAATAAAATACCTCTCCCGGTTCAGCTTATCATTCTTCCGGTTCAGCTTCATTGCTCATTGTTTTTATTTTAAAACTAACAATCGAACCAGTTTTTCAGCCTCGTGCATTCAAAAACGAAGATAAACATTATAAATTCAAGTTATTCATTTATGAAAAGGTTCTATACAAACCTTAGATAGTGTTTTTCTTTCTTACTAAAGTTCAGCGTAGACAAGATTCCTTTGTAACAAAAACTCTTGGTAATGTTCTAATGATTATGCTAATTTGGTAATAGAAGAACATTATTCTGTTCAAGCTGTTTATCTAGGAGCACTACTTAGAATAGAATTCGTAGAAATCTCTTGAACTTATTAAATCTAACGTGCCTGAGAAACACTCTAGGCCTTTATGGTAGCGCCAGCTGGTAACATTGGCTTAGCTTGCTGTGCAACCTCTGCTAAAGCATCAGAAAGCTCAGTCAAAGGTAACTCTAAGCAAGCTAAGTAAGCTGTGTCTCCTTTTCAACAGTAAAACACACTTTTCATAACATTTTTTCTTTCTTGCTAAGGTCCAGGCAGGTAAATTTACAGTTTATGAAACTGACACTAGAGTTAATTTTATTTACTTATTTACAGTGAAAGACATAATGACATTTATATACTAAAAAGCCAAGACTAAAATATATTATATAATATTATGTACAAGTATACAAAAAAGGAGTTTATGTAATTGGCCATCGCAAAATCTTCCGCATCGCTTTCAATGGGAAAAGCGCCCAACAGGCTGGCCACGTTGGCAATTTGACATTTGGCACAAAGCTGTCATTCTTTGACAGGTGTATGAAATTACTATAACACGGCAATTTGACGTAGTGTATCAATTTGACAAACAATTAGTTTCTCTGACTTTATCTAGTATGGTTCTCTGCAAAGAAAATCTGTTTATCTATTCCTAGAGGTAAATAAAAAGTAACCGAGGAAATAGTCATTCAAGAACGGGGAGTAGGATCCTTGACTGAAAAACCAATGACAACAAGCTGCAAACAAATCCAAAAGTAACGCCTCATAGACAGAAAAACGTTGACGATAAAAGGCTTCTACAGACTCGCGTGATATCGCGGGCGCGACAGGCAGCGACAAATAAATTGTGCCACTAGTGTCGCGTCGCACCACTCTGTACGAGCCTAAATACGGAAAAAAATCCAACAAAAATTCATTCACATTCACAAGAAGCTGGCAGTAGCATCACAACGGTAATGTTTTCCCATTGTTTGTCTTATCTGTTTTTAATATATTTATGTATATTTATTTGTGCCTAGATTTATGTACATATAATTAGGTGTATATATTATATTGATAGTTTTAATAGGATATCTTTATATTTAAATAATATTTATTCCTGAATTCTCGCTATTGTATCTACCACTGCTTGTCTCTGCATCACCCAAAGGTTGACTGGTAGAAAATGCCTATGGCATTAAGTCCGCCTCTGTACATTTGTGTGCTTAAAGTATTAAATAAGTAAATAACAAAAAATCATCGATTTTGTTGATATCTTTTGAACGGTTATGAGTTTCATAACCAAAATCTATAGGGCTCATTCGAAGGATGAAAGAAAACATAAAGAAGAAGATTAATCCATTATGTGTGACGACGTGAATCGTGACGACAAACAGACACATTTCCCAACGGAAAGCACTACACGTAAGTTTTTAATAACATTTTGTTGTTATACATAATTATCAAGGTATATCTATCTATAATATATTAATCTTATAATGTATAGTCTCTAGTTTTGAAACTTCCCTGCTAATATGAATTCCATGTATAATTGAGTACGAGTATATAGAAACGATTTTATGTTGGATTTTTTTTGGCAAGGTGACATATCAAGGGTAGAGCACTCTCATACGCTGAATCGTTGTGAGGCGTGCAAAAAAAATCTAGCATTTTGTAAAAACTATTAATGTTGCTATGGAACTTGCCCAGCCTTTCAAATACTGACAGAAAAGATCATAGATCAAGTCCAACAAAAATAGTAACATATTCCGAATTCGCCGAACTTTCATTTCAAACCACAATTTGATTTCTATTTTTTGTTTTTTTTCAACGCTCATTTCCAATATCATTCCAATAGTAATATTTTTATGTAATACTGACTGCGCCCCGCGGGTTCACCCGCATAAGTCACGATCCCGTGGGGAATATCGGGACACATACGGAAACATACAAAAACACTACAAAGTTAAAAATAACTTTATTTTCGGAAGTCGGTGTCTTTGGATGTGTATTTTTAACCGACATCCAAAAAGGAGGTTATTTTTTTTTTATGTGTCTTCACCTAGTTATTACTCCTTCAATTGTGGACCGATTCTGAAAAATCTTTTTGTTTAATAGTGTATACTCTTGAGGTGGTCCCATTATCACCAAGTCAAAATCTGATGAGGGGATCCCATGGAAATCGAAGGAAATCCTCAAATTTTATAGGCACACCTACAGCGATTTGGGTATTTTTTATAGTAACTCATGCATTTGCACTCGGAAAGCACCATTTGGTGAAGTGGAACTGATAATGAATACCACAAATCGCCACCGGAACTACTTAATAATAAGTATTTCACGGGTTGCGATACGCTTAGGCACTATAATTTTTTGATAAAATGTTTTCATCCTGAATATTTATGAAGAAATACAAAAACCTACACGCAAACGAAATCGTGGGAAATAGTTTATATTTCAATAAACCTGTCATTTTATAAACTACAGTTTCAAGAGACATGCTATTGTAACCAATAACAATACAGGTGTCAACTGTCAGGCTTAAGCCGGCTTCAGTCTTGGCAAACACGGGGTACCGGCTGGCAAGTGCCGGCAATACGAACCGATCCGGATTGTTTACGATCGGCCGTGTCGGAGGAATAATCTCGCGGTTCACCGCGTTGAACCAAATTGTCAGCTCTACGGCCGACTGTGTGATCAATTGCGAAGGAAGGGTTTTAGGATTGACTTTGCTAAACACCCTATTAGACTACGCTAGATGTAATACTAAAGCCTCTTGACCAACAGAATCTTACCTCGTTAAGAAACTAAACAATCTAACAGGTTTGAGGGTACAGCTACAAGAATGTGTTTATGCTAGATTGCTAGCTAATCCTTCAGCGATTTTCTCTATGCTGGTGCAGGAATTAAATGCATACGCAAGGCATGAGGCTGATTTAGAGGACCCAATGCTTTGAGTACTTTATCTACTGACCTTTGAGCAATGCTGACATAAAATATGATCATAAAATCTTATACATGCGCACTAATAGATGTCCGACGTCTACGCCTACGCATTACGAGTGACAATGGCGAACTCATCACTTAAAATAATATCCACTTGACCTTTAGATATGTAATAAAACCAAAGACGACATAACTTTTTAAACTTATAGTAGCATAGAAAGTATCCGACTTTATTTCATTATCTTTCATCTAGGTCAGTCCAACGCTAAAACCATTTCAAACAAATATTTTCTAAGTCGGTAAGTTTTAAAAGTTCTGTCTTGTTTAAATCGATTTATTTTGCCCGTCTGCCCGTTGAAAGTCCGTTTGTGAAAGGAATTTCTAAAATTCAACCCTCAGAGCCTTACAAACTTATTTGATTGCTCATGTCTTTGCCAACATTCGGAGGGTTAAGAGCTGTAGTGTGTATGGCTCGAAACTAATTGAAGAGCTCGTGTTTCTCGAAATGCTTTTTAAAGTCTACATTCTCTTGAAAGTTGGAATTAGATTAGTGGACTCCGGTAAATTGCATGTGGATTATTTTGGTTGAAAACATACATAAAATTCTTTAGGTATATTAATTTACACGGGGATTTCATTTATTTTTGTCTACGAGTATGCACTAAAATCATAGTTTAAAGTATCTACTAACTACCTACTAAGTATCTACTGCTAAAATATGTTATCTGAAACTGAAAGTCTGGCATTGGCGACATTGGTGACATTGGTGACATTGGCACCACTCGGTAGTAACCTCTATTCAACTTCTATCAATATTGGTAAAAAAATCTCACTAGTAATAATGAACAACAAAAACTCGTTACAATCTTCTAATACGCCATGTTTACAAGCAACCACTCAGCCCCTCAAGAGAATTCCTTCACAATACTCAATCAGCCAGCTCAAATACCATTGATTGCTCCATCAAAACATCAAGCAGGCTACCGTTGCTAACCAGTTGTAAAAATAAACATAACCGAAACCATTTTGGTCCTCACCTGTCATTTTTTTAGTATTTAACTGCCATGTGACAATGTTCACGACACAAAAGGGTCTGACGGAGACGGCAGTCTAATGTGAGCCATGTCAACAAATATTTCGTTTTGACGACACGGAATAGGAATGACGGGAAAATCATATTCATAGTATTTTACAGCCATTTTTGTGAGTATAGAGCATGTTTCAATGGTAATAATTTCCGTAATAGTTCTGAGGTGAAGGTTTCTGGGAATTCTTGTTTGTTGTGATGTGAGTTTTGATCTGACACAGATTGCTGGTGGGAAAAATATTGTCTCACTATTTAAATATTGTTGTTAATTGGAATATTTTAAGTAGATAGACAATGTACAAAAAGAAAATCATCACCGTGAAAATTACTTGTTATTGTAAAGTATTCAAAGCGTATGATTGGGCTTTATGTTTAAAAGCACTAATATGTTATCAACGTAAGACAGTCAAAAAGAGTAAGTTCACATTATTGTTAAAACTGACTTTAACAAATCTTAATTCAATTTAGATACTTGACAGTTTAAATTTTCGCTTTGTAACCACAATTTTCTTTGCGAATGACGCGAAAATAAAAAACATCTAAAAGTATACTTAGTTCAAAGTCACAGACAGTTTATTTTTCTTCGAATTCATCTCGATACAAATAACATGAATCGACTTTGGCGGTTTCAAAGAAACACGACCTATTATTTTGATTGACTACTAATATTTTTTACTCGTCAAACGTCCGACTTTTGAGCCTTTGAAACTTGAAGACTCCATTTTATTTTTTTACTTTATTACGTCGTCGTCAAAATCACTTAATAGCTGGTTTCAGAATACTTATTTTATACATATATTAAACGAACTCTGTTGCCGACTGCTAAGGCTGATGCTAAATTAGGGAGAAGCGGAAAGGTGAATGGTGCTGATCCATGCGTCATATTCGTGAACTGGCGCCGTCATTGGACTGGTCATTTCTTAGCTGCCGCGGCTTATTTTACCTTTTTTTTTTTTGTTTTTATTTTTTTATTACGGACGCTTCTAACGTGCACGTCTTTCTACATTGTTATCATATATGTATAATCTCAACATGAATGATGTAACCAATATTTTGTAAAAATATTTTAATTTAAAAGAGTGTCCGTGGGGTTTCTTGCCCGTTCTTCTCCATAGGAACCTACTACGCTTTGGAATGGGCAACTAGCTTCATCTCTCTGACTGACCGACCCCTTGACAATTAAAAAGTGCCTATAATTGGTTTGTTTGAAATAAATGCTTTGAGTTTTTTAGTTTTGAGCTATTGCCAGTGGTGGCAATAGCTCAAAGCTCAAAGCCCTTAGAATAATGAGCGGTGGCGGTGGTGACGGCCCCGACTTGCGAGTTATAAGGTTGTGGGGTCGTACCCAGGCAGGCGCTTTACTTTGAGTAAATAAATTCATCACCTCTGCTCTCAAAACGTTGAAAGAAAACGGAAGGAAACCGGCATGTCCTCGAACCATAAATTCGAAGACATGTGACATCTAACAATACTGGACCTGCGTGGTAGATTACAGCTCACTCTCTCTCGAAGAGAGGAGGCCTGTGTCCCAGCAGTGAGAGCATTATAGGCTGATTATGCTTCGCTATGCTCAGCTTCGCTCATTTTCGCTCAGTTTTGCTCATTTCCGCTCCGCTTCTCACTATAACAACACCCAAACGCTTGACATTTTCGGTTCGATCTCGGGGCGAGCAAATGTTTGATTAGGTTTTTCTTCTTCTCCATGTGGCTTATACAAACTAATATGACGGATATAAATCCCGTCGGTCCCGATATCCGCCGCGAATAACTTTGCTTACGAATAGGAAGTAGTATGGTAATGCAGCTGTTTCAATTCTACTTAAGTACTTATAGATATCAGCTGGTAGCAGATGCACGAGTCGTAGTTTAAACGGTTCGTAATTTATATAACTGAGGAAAACGTTTGTGTAATAATGTCTTTATTGCTCGTTGAATTATTTGGTTTCTGAGACCTAAAACTTGTTGAAACCTTTTCTAAATATAACATTAGGTACGGTATGTGTTAAAGCCCTGTTTAAGGCTCCCGCAGACAGGCGCGACGCGACGGTGAGAAAAATTTCCATGAAGCTTTCATAGAAATTGTTCTAATGGAGCCGCGTCGCGGCGCCGCGTCAAATCCGTTTGTAATCTATAAACGCTCCTGCAGACAGCAGGAGCGTTTATAGATTACAACGGATTTGATTTGTTAGCAGTACGACGGAACAAATTATACTTAGTTTTGGATTTTAGTGTGGCCTTGCATAAAAAGGCTGTTAGGTTTTAATGTTGCAAAAGTGTAATGCAGTCTACATAATCATTATGATAATTGCACGGCTTCAGTTTTGACCTAGGTAGGTTCATAGTTCTAGGAAAATGTATCAGCTGTTGAAACAAGTAGAGCATCTTAAACTCATTTAGAACACAGAGGCACTTTTAACCGTCAAAATTTACAAAAAAATAGAATTGATTCTAGTTGCCCCTTCCAAAAGGTAGTTTCGTATCGAGAAGAATGGGCAAGAAACTCCACCGGTACTCTTTTAAAAATGTTTTACAATATTTTGTTTCAGAACATTAATTATATGATTATATGTGAAAACGATGCACCTAGAATAAAATGTAGACTCGTTCATTTTGCCAGCGGTCGTAGACCTATCAACATTGTTCCTCAGCCCATTTCGTGTTTGATATAATTTCTTATTATTTTATTTGTCATGTAATTTTTGCAGTTTGTTATTAAAATTATTTTTTTAGTGTTTTAATGTTTTATTTATAAGATCAGAAGTGGGATATGAAGGCCTTATCCGCTTGAATACCATCTCTGATTCTTTAAATTTGAAGTAGTTTTGTTCGTGTTCTAAATTAGTCGTTTTGAGGTTAAGTTGGGCAGAGATACAATGCCTTCTGATAACAAGAGGAAAGGGAGACGTCGTGTACGAACTCCCTTGCCTCCTAATAGGTTAGACGAGATTTTGAATAGGCTTCAAGATCTGGAGGAACGGACACGTGGGGACGAGTCGCAACCTGCTTTGGTGGCGAGCCCGGGGTCCTGCCACGCTCTGGCCATGCCGAGCGCGCCGCTGCCAGACGTGGTGCCCACCACAACACCTGCCTGCGCACTCCCAGTGTCTACCACCTCGACGCAAGAGTTTGCTGCCACACCGTTGCCAAAGGATGGCGACGCCAAAAGCATAGCTGAACGCTTTTAAGACGCCATGATGACACTCCCGGTGAGATCAAACCAAAATTTTGTCTCCGACTTTGATCAGTGTCCATGATGTCGACACGTGGTGCGATGAAGTTGTCATAGCTCGATCGTTTAATTGTTAGGAGGATGGTGAATGTCTTGCTCGCGTAGGTTGTTTCCCCGAGGTAGAAGCCCGTACCTGGCGTAGTAAGTGGACTAGCACCACGCGAATATGGTCTAATTTCAAATTAGAGTTAAAATCGTTGTGCCCACGGTCTGTCGATATCGCGAACATTCTGTACAATGTTATGTGTACCGAGTCGGACAAGTATTCCACCTATGCTGAGTATGCGGGTAAATCTTTATTGAAATTACGTATAGTTAAAGGGTTAAGCAGTGAATTACTAACGGCAATTATTATACGCGGTGTTACCGACTCACAGGTTCGTGCGTCCGCAAGGAATGCTAAATTAACTCCCGAAAGCATAGTAGATTACTTGTCGAGCTTAGTAAAATGTAGTGTGCCTAGTTCTAATAAGGAACCCAGTGCTCATAGTGCTTCTAATCGTTACGGTAACAACCAGCTCAAACGTGAACCTTTCGATACTTCTAAGGTAGGCACGTTGTTTTCAGTGTAGCGAAGTAGGTCATAAACGCGAATATTGTCCCAAACGATCTAAATCAGATTCACATAGCAATCATTCCGAAAATAATACGAATAGCTCTTCAACAAAACCTTGACAAGTGCGGTTTTTGCAAAAAATAGGTCATACGGAAAGTCAGTGTTTTACTAAGGAACGTTCGAAATAATAGTTTCGTTAACTTTTGTCGTGAAAATGAGGGTAGACGTAAGAGCTCCGATGTTATTACGGCCGATAGTCGAATGTACCCGTCGAGGCGTCGACGTACTTATTGACAGCGGTTCAGGCGTTTCTTTAATAATTTACGACTTAATTAAGTACTTTTCATATTGTGTAAAACCGGCTCACTAATTATTATGAGGATTAGGTGGAATGGAGGTTATAGCTAAGTCTATGATTACATTACCGATACAATTAAATAATATTACGTTAGAAGTTGATTGTTATGTTGTGGATAAAAGCCATTTAACCGTGCCCGTAATCATTGGAACCGATGTCTTAAATAGGAAGGGTGTTGCGTACATTAGTACCGGTGATTCGCAATTTATCGTTCATAATTGTTTTCGTGAATAACACTACGAAATAGATTTATCATTGGTCTTCGAATGTAACGGATTTAAGTACGTACTGATAATAGTTGATGCGTGTACAAAGTATTGTTTGTTGTATAGCCTGTACAGACAGGATTGTGACGAGTCAAAGCGAGTGGTAACTCAAACTATATCTTTGTTTGGAACTTTTAAGCGATTAGTGTGCGACCGCAGTCGGATGTTTGATAACCACAATTTTGTACACTGGTTAACTGATTTTGGTATTGAAGTACACTTCATTACGCCTGAGATGCATCAGGAGAACGGTCAAGTCGAACGATATTGCCGTACTGTGCTTAATATGGTCAGGATCGAAGTTAATAATAACGAAAAGGAATGGCCGACCGTTTTGTGGTTCAATGTTAATGACCGAGTCCTCGTGATTAAGAGATCACAAAGTACTGGCAAGTTAGATTGTGGCATGCGAGGCCCATATTATGTGGTTATGAGTGTTCTACCTTATAGAATAGAATAATTTTATTTCAGACAAATGTCCATAGCGTTAGTAACAATTTTACTTATTATCTAGTGTTAGTACAGACAAAGATCAACAAAACAATTAAAATTAAAATTCAGCGTGGAGCTGCATCCACCTGCGCAACATCGGGGAATCCCACCGATCTGCGAACACACTGAGAATACTATTGGTGCTGCCGCGAACACGCGACATCAGGGATGCACATCTTTTTCTTATAATAGCGGCAAAACCATCAATGTTGTTGTCCGCAAACATCCCTGACGCACTACAACGCCACGGCAGCCGCAGCAGCACCCTCAGTGCGTTATTATATGGAACGCGTAGGTCGCTGTATGCCCGCTGAGTGAAATTGACCCATAGGCTGCACGTGTAGAAGGACTGACAGTAAGCTTTGAAAAGCGTTACTTTAACTGCCCTTGTACATCGTGCAAATCTGCGGGCCAGTATGTTACAACGGACAGCAAGCGACTTACGTTCCCTTTCAATGTCACAGTTGTCTTTAAGGTCTTCAGTGACCCAGTGGCCCAGATACCTAAACTTGTCCACTCTTCGCAGGGACTCTCCACACAACGCGACATGAGGAATACAAGAATATGTCACGGTGCCTGCCTTGAAAACCATTAGTTCGCTTTTTGTGACATTATATTGATAATGATAGGTACAAATTAAAATTGTTAGCTGGTTCGTATGGCAACACCAGCCAAGCAGCCGCTGGGTTCATGGTGTTATAGCGCGGTGAGTGGACACCTATATATACGCTGGTTTCTTTGAAAGTTAGTTGAGAACTTTCATGGTTTTATTTTTGCTGTATGCACCCAGCTTTTGCTTACACTTTGTAGACTATATGTATCAAACAATCACTGGTTGCATTTGTTTTGTTGTTGTTGGGTGCCGGGCCTCATGTAAATCCTTAGTGCACATGGTTTTGAGTGGCACAGACGTGGACTGTACTATTGAGAGTGCAGCTCATGGTGAAGGTATCGAGGTTGATGTCAGTGGGGTCCATGATGACTATAGACTGAGTGTAAATCCTGAAGTAGGTCTCATGGTTGACCTGCTGTAACCGATGTAAATCCTGATGCGCGCATGGTATTTGGTGTGGGAATATGACCTGAGTAAATCCTACTTGTGATAATTATGAAAAGTTGTTGTGTACGACTGTGCAAAGTGTTTGTGTTGTTCGATACATAAAGTCACTGCTATTTGAATTACCACCCTTTTGCTGTCTTGTTTAATAACTTTGAGTATGTGATTTTAACAAATGTGCACTGTGGTTACAGGTTGCGATGACGATCAAGCATTCAACCATGAGGACGATGGTGCTGGTCCATCATCAAGGAGTGACGAAGGCTGCGAGGACGCTGCCATGTCAGGAGAGGCCGTGTTAGATGACAACACCGGGCACCTCCCACCAGCGCGGCCGCGCGTGTAAAAAGAAGCCGCCTGCGTAGACTCGTTCATTTTGCCAGCGGTCGTAGACCTATCAACATTGTTCCTCTGCCCATTTCGTGTTTGATATAATTTCTTATTATTTTATTTGTCATGTAATTTTTGCAGTTTGTTATTAAAATTATTTTTTTAGTGTTTTAATGTTTTATTTATAAGAATACCATAATAGGTAAAAAGAATTAAAAATTTTGAAATTGTAAAACGATTTTAAGCAAACATCTGAGCCCAGGCAAATACCACTCTCAAGCTAGCCTATATAATAACACTTTCATAGTACAATACCTACACCAGTACATAGCCTTAACTGCCACATACCCACCCGTAAACAGGGTGAGCTAGTGCAACCGCAACTTGCCCCCACAAAGTACGATTGATTTGCAAAGCACCTGCAACGTACCTGTAAAGCAGGTTTACAGGTGCGTACGATACCGTACAATTCCTCAAACCACGTAGTGTATTACTGAATTAATTTGTGTTACGGAGCTGGCTTGAGGTGAGGAGATGCAGGTTTCATACTAGTTACTCTGATGCCTTGAATTTAGAGTGCTGTAGGTCGTATGCAAGCAACAACATAAGTAACTACTAAATTAATACAATGGTATCTTTATGCTCAGCAGAATGTCAGCGTCAGGTATATTTGCTTGACACATGCTGAGCTGAACTCCTATTTTGTGCAACTTTAAAACGCACACCGTACTTTGTATGTTCGTTATTTCATTAAAAGTATGTCAGCCAATAATGTCTTCAAAATATGTTTTTTTATTTTTATTATTTAATGGTGCTTTTATATGTTATGCTTTGTATTTTGTGTTGCGCCAAATAAACGATTTATCTGTCTATCCATTTATCTGTCTATCCATTTATCTGTCTATCCATTTTCTTGTAATTCTACCTAATTTGTTTCACGTACTAAATGTTTTATACAACGTTTTTGAACAGCATCAAAAAGTTTCACCACAAAAGGGTTTAATACAAGCTAAGGATGTACCTACTACTTAACTGTATACTGTGGCTCTCGTTTCGTTTAAATCACGTCGTATAAATAAAGAAATGTATTGCATCGTGAGCATTGACTCTCAGTTACTCCATTCGACACAAGTGACAAGATATATTTTGCTTTGTTTGTCTTAACTTTTCAAAAGCAGATTATTTCTAAGACTGTCCTGAATAGTTAAAACGTTACACCTCTACGTCTATCTCTATGTTTATTTAACTGCAGGTATAAAAAAAACACCTGTTTTTACCCGACTGCCCCAGAAGGAGGGTAATGACTTTCTAGTGTACATGTATGTATGTCTATTTCTTTGGCATGCTCTGTAGTCTAAACGGTTTGATGGATTTTAACTTATAAGGTTTCGTAAGATTCTCCAAATTGTGGGAGTGAGATAGGGTATATAATATTTATATAGTGCATCTGTAAATAAAAAAGGAGAGGAAGGTTTTTTAAAATAATTAGCTTTTTTTATATAATTTTTTTTTTTTTAGGAGTGAATTCCATAATCTTTCTAGCAAAAGTTTACTATACACCAAGCTATTTCTATAGAAACAAAAGCGAACATAATTCGATACTGTATCCGATGGCGTGCCTACCTCTGTAAGACACCAACATATGTACCTGACATGCCAGTTGATGTAGGGTCGCCGTAACGATAACTAGCTAGCTCAGGTACTTATTTATCAGATAAAAGGTCTTCCCGTTACGTAAACACCTAACTGATGGGCGAATATTTTTAACTAACTTTTGCCTGCGGCTTTACCCGCGTGGAGGTCAGAAATTATCCCACGGGAAATACACCAGAATAAAAAGTATTCTGTAACCTAACCTAGATCATGATCTACTCATGTGTCAAACTTCATCCAAATCCGTTTAGCCGTTTTAGCGCAAAAGCGTAACCAACAAACTCACTTTCGCGTACCTAATATACCTAAAACTAGTTATCTGATACTAGTTTGGTTATTAGTTTTTGGAAAAAATAGATCTACATAATTATCTTTTCTTTAATAATACGTACAGTTTAGTAATGGTTTGACTAAAGTTATTCGTCGTCATCTTCGCTGTTTAATTTTAATACATTATAATTAATGAAACTAACTCAAATAACAGATGGTGTGTGGAAATCTCACTATTTCTAACAAGTTTAGAGACACAAAATGCTTAGAAAAACCTTCTAATAGTTTAGGCATCCTGTCGAGGAGAGCTGCAGCTACTTATCTGCATCACGCCATTGAACTAACTTTACTGCCTACAGGGAGCCTTTTTATAATCCAAATATTAATTATCCTTTTCTGAACTGGACATAGTATATCCTAACAAAGAATGGTGATAAAATTCCGCGAAAACAGAGTGCTGGTGGAACATTCTCTGCGCTTTATTATGCTCCCAAATACCTACAAAAAATTCTTTCCCAAAATAAATAACACACGAATTCATCCATCAAACGTTTTTGGGTCCACAGAGCATCCTGCAAAACGACCTAAATGGGTTTGAATCGATTCCCAATACCGTTCACTATAATGAAATAGAGAGTGTGTAGTGGTTCGTTAACCCTCATTCTTCGTAGACGGCTGCTTAACGTCACCCGCGCCGCGCACAGAGTCGCCCGAAAAACAAATAGCCGATCGCAACCAACTGTAGTTATAAGAAACTCGGTACAAAGTTGTTTAAACAAATGTTCGGGGATGTGTGGTGTGCGGTACAAGAATGGAGCGCTGCATCGGAAATAAAACTATCACAATAGTTTCCAAGTGATAGAAAAGTGACTGAGTATGCGTTGTTGTTTAGTATATTCAAAATTGAAGTCTTCTAAATTAATGTAGGTACTTGTAGTTTAATGTTACCCTACAATCTCGAATGAAACGATACTGCATAGCGGCAGAAATCGCTATAAAGTTAGTATTGCCTTTGACAAAGTCCACAAGAAACTCTAATAGGTACCTACCTACTACAACTAAGTTTGAAGTTTTCATCTTAAATATCACTTGGTTCAAGTCCTCTATCCCTCAGGCTAGTTTCACAAAATTAATTAGTTAAATTGCGAAATTCTGTAAACGCTAAATATTACAAAGTGCTTATTATTCTATTCTTTTGAGGTACGAATGAATTAGTTAACTAATTTGAATTAATATTTAAACGAGTACAAACTACAAATTCTGTAATTAAGTAGGTACATTTAATTTAATAGCAATTTCGAACAAGAAATAACTGTTCTGTGCAGGTGGCGTTCTATAGTTTCTGCCTACCCCCATGGGAAGAAGGCGTGAGTTTATGTATGTGTATGTAAATAACTGTTCTAGTAAAACAAAAATACTTAACTTAACTCTTACTTGTTGGTCAAATCAAATTGAGAAGCTCATTTAAAAAAAGAACATTTTGTTCAATCAGCATTTTTCCAAGTTACGTACATTGTCATCTGTGAACCCGCTTCCGCGTCATCACCCGCTGCCTCTCATGCCCACGCGGCGTCATAAAGCTTTGTTTACATAGGTGACCCCCAGCGCCGCGGGAATACATTACCGGACTTGTGAATGGACAATTTCAATGTTGATATTGACATTAAAATAATTATGTTTACATTCACCGACGATTTCTTCCAATTTTCGGTAAGAAGACATGTTTGTAGGCGTCATATTATATGTATCGCTGTCAGAGCGTCGATGTATTATGTGCAAATCATTTGGATTGAATTATGTATTCCATTTACACTTTTGTTTATATTGGTTCCGTGTATTTGTATTTTACATAGGCTGTTCTGTTACATTTGTTTGTAACTGGTAACAGAATAAACATTAATTACAAAATCTCAATGTTTATTGTGAAAATAATACATTTTTAGGGTTCCGTACCTCAAAAGGAAAAAACGGAACCCTTATAAGATCACTTCGTTGTCCGTCTGTCTGTCAAGACCATTTTTCTCAGGAACGCGTAGAGGTATCAAGTTGAAATTAATATCAAATACGTAAGTCTATGGTCCCTTGAAGCTCTAAAAAAATCAAGCTTCCAAGTCAACGCAATAAAAAAATACGGCGATATAAGCGACATTATTGCAACATATTTTGATACTCGCAAATAAATCAAAACCTATAGGGTACTTCCCGTTGACCTATAATCATGAAATTTGGCAACAAGCAAGGCACAAATATAGGAAAAAGTCCTAAAATTGTAAATTTGTAGTTTTATCACATAAAAAATATTGCGAATATCTCGCACATAAATCAAAACCTATAGGGTACTACCCGTTGACCTAGAATCATGAAATTTGGGAAGAAGCAAGGTCTCACAGCATAAGTAAAGGAAAAAGTCCGAAAATTATTCATTTGTAGTTTTATCACATAAAAAAAATTGCGAATATCTCGCACATAAATCAAACCCTATAGGGTACTTCCCGTTGACCTAGAATCATGAAGTTTGGGAAGAAGCAAGGTCTCACAGCACAAGTAAAGGAAAAAATCCGAAAATTGATAATACGTAGTTTAATCACATACAAAAAAACATTTTTTGCGATCACAAACTTAAATTTTCAGTTGGAAGATTGACCGTGGCGTATATCGATGTACGGGAGAACATGTTATTCAACTACAATGTTAAGTTTGTTTTAGGGATAAATTCATCTTAACTACGGAACCCTTTATTGTGCGTGGTCCGACACGCACTTGGCCGGTTTTCTGTTTCCATTTTGTTTATTATAATTTTCCTTTCTTCTGAAATTGCGGCGGTATAGTGAATGTTAACAAGAAAGAAATACTGGCAACTGAAACTTTGGCTCGTGCTAAACATAACAAAATTTAAATCAACACCAATTTTATTAGGAAGTTAAAGAAATCCGTGCTGAGGAAAATCAGCGGTGCGCTCTTTTAAATTCCCAACATCGATCGTTACAAAATGTTACGCAAAAACAATTTATTCTGGAGAGGATCCCTTTGGAGCGGCTTATCGGGAGGTACTTCATTTGTTGGCGAGATTTGAAGTCCGCTATCTAGATGGGGTTGTTAAAGCTCCAGCCGACTGCTCAAAGTGGGCGTGAAGCTGGTGCGACACAGACATCAAATGCTATCTTATAAATAATAATTTTACACAGATTAGTTTGTATATTATGCTCTGAGCTTTTGAGCGAACACGGCAATAAGTTCCAAACTTTACATCTATAATTAAGCTCATTAGTGTCTCAAGTGATTGCTTCATTTAGAATATCTCTGAATTTCACGCTGATTATTATTTAATTTACTTTTTCATTCTTAACTACTATAATGTAGACTTTATAATTAACGTTAGTCATTCTGTAGAAAAAGAAAGAGAATATAATTCGCAGACTGAAAATGTATCGCCTAATTCCCTTAGGAGTTGCCAAACAATATCCTCCAATCACAAAACAGAGAACTTTACTATCTCCCGAACTTTTATAGGCGTACGAATATAAAACACAGTTGCTTATGTTGTTACCATAATTCCATTGCCAGCTACAGTTTCATGTTTATATCCAACATTACAACTCATTCAAAGAGCATTTTAGTCACCACCGATAAAATTGAAGCACGTCGTTAAGATAACTGTCATGTGACTTGCCAAACTAAGATCAAATGTGACTCCGACACTACTAAATTCACTATTACTGTTATAAACAGGGGAATTGTCAGTAGTTTTGGACCTCTAACCGCTAGCCAGAGAAGCTATCAAGGATCTAATTGTTCAATTAAGCCAATCGACTATTTCACTATTTGGGACGTCTTAATTATGAACCAATTTGAAAGTAATTAGGCATCAAACGGGTATGGAATTAGTAAATTAACTTCGGCTCGGGGAGCCTTCGAATTATAGTGTGATTAAATTTAATGAGAGAATTGAACTGTGAACACTTGTGAACCAGTTCAATGGTGAGGTCTTTGATATTAGATATATTTCATGTATGAAGACAAGAAGATTGAGACAACAAGATTCTCACAAAAAATGTATTTTATTTTAAGTGGGAATCTTCCTGTCTGATCAAGCAATAGTTTAAAAATAAATCTTTCTTAAAGAAAAAACAAACTAGATTATCAAGAAAAAAACTTTGTATGTTTATCCCTTGTGATACAATTGTAAGCTATCTCTTACAACCGGCAGTGCGTCCACAGATGTGTGTAGATTTAAAAACTAGGGTAAATGTAAGCAACTCGTGTCAGCCGGCGAGCTCATCGCACAAGCAGAATTAAGTAAACCATTCCGCTCAGCTGCAGATAAATTACGTACAATACAGCATCAGACGCTCACACGTATTTTATTTTTAGTTATAACTTTAAATTGGAGACGGAAAAAATACTTTCAATAATTTAATATTTGTATAAAAAAGCTAAGCTTAATACAGAAAGTAACTTAATAAAAAGTTTGAATAAACTAAAGAAAATAATAGTTTTTTTCCTAATAAGTATATGAGTCATAATCAATCCGTATTAATATAAGTCCTTTAAAAATAATCTATTTATATTATAAATTATGTCGCTTTTCGTATCTGCCTATTATGACCGCGTTGTTCTTCTAGATAAACTACGCAACGGATTATGATGTGGTTTTCACCAACATTTAGATTTTTTTTTTTCGGAATATATAAATATGAAAATAAATATTAAACTTAATAGTATAGAAATCTAGATATTTTGTTAAGTCTTAACCTAAACCGTGCGGAGCACAGGCGGGTCATTAGTATAAATAAATGGTAACACTCATAAATTGGGCAAAATTTTACTTTGAGACTGTTGCCTGCGACAACCTGCAAAATGGGGGGCGTGAGCTAAGCGGGAGAGTTGCAGAGCAGGATGACAATGTTCACCGCTCGCTGAAACGCCTCGTGTAACGAATATTAAAATTTGTTATAACGAACACCGCCCCGTTCCTACATCGCCCCGGCTGCCACATCTCTTAAGACACATGGCATCATATTTCATCATGAGCTGTACTTACAAAATTTAACGAGCCTACATAATGGCGACATTGAGTTTATTAAGGAAGAGACTTGAAACCCATTGATCTACTAAAGTCTCCTGCAGACAGGTGCAACGCGATTTTGGTAGAACAATATCCATGAAGTTTTCATAGAAATTATTTTACTAGAGTCGCGTCGTCGTCGCGGTTTCGTGTTGCACCTGTCTTCGGGAGCCTTAGCACGCACTTAGTGTAAGCTAACAAAAAAGATACGATTAGACGCGGGAAAGCTCACGAAAAGACTATGTTAGGATGATTTGTGGACAATGACTATGCCAGAAGCGGGATGGTTTATAATTTAATGAATTTTCATAACATTATGCCGAATCTTGGACGTACATAACTGCACTGGGGAAGTATTTATACCACACAGCATTGCTGTGTAACCGTGAGCTTATGGCTTATGCCCGAGTTATCGATGCAATGCAAGGCCATACGCAGGGCATATTCAAATTACTATACACACGTGTACACGTGTGTGTTGTCACTTCGTGTACAATAATTTTATGTTCTTTTAATAAAAATAAATATGTATGTTTAGGTTAAGGTATTTATCTATGGGCCTGCGTCGCCTGAAATAAATGGATTATTATAAGTAAAGGCTATTTCAAACGCACATAAAAAGTGTTTTTTTTTTTAATTTGATGAAACAAAAAGGTACCAAGTAGGTATTCTATTCATCGAACACAAAAGCTAAATTACCATTCTCTTAGATGCAATAAAACCCGATTTCTATTTACTGAATCGCTAACAATAAACTTTTGGTCGGATGTAAATTCTAGCCGGTTCCCGATTATGTACTAAGACCTCACGCTGAGTTAAGTAATTTAAATTCTTTGGATTTGGTCCAAACTTATTTTTTTTATGCTTATCATTGTCAAAGTATCTTAGCACCAGAATTTAAACGTAAAATTTGATTAACCGCAAAATTGTTATTTGTGGAAGCAACATTGGTAGAGTCTGGCACACGAAAGTTGATCCTGAAAAAGCGCGGCAAATTTAAAAAATCCATGTATCACGGAGTATAGTAGGAATAAATAATTTTGATACTGAAAAAAAAAACAATATAATTTATTATGTTGAATCCATTTTTCAATTGTCAGACTGAAGAACAAATAAAGTCATTTGACTCTCTTAGAGTGTCGCATTATACCACAACGTTCCTATGAGAAAGCGCTCGACATGTCTAATGCACCTCATGGGTTCATAACTACTGTCACGGCACGCTCGCCATTGGACGATGGTATTTTACGTTTATTTGCCTTTAAAACTGCCGTAAGTAAATAATGTAAATGTGTTTTAATTTTACGTAGATTCATTCACCAGTTTATGATTTAATATCTTTAATGTGTGTGTTACTATAAAATTAAAACTTGAGAGAAAACATAGTAAGGTAAATGAGAAGAGGTCCATAGACATCAAGCTATTTAGCTTAAATTTGTAGATAGAAATATAAATAAAAGGTTAATTATTTAAATACTTTATTTTATGAATCAAAATCAGAATCTAAACAATCTATTTCTAGTGATGCATCCGAATCACTGCTGTTAAGTATGCGTTCCAGAAATGTACATAAAAGTGATTGATGAAATTTCTTCCAAATACTGACTCTGGGTCTTAATTAACTCATCCTCTTCCAAAGCACTTAGTTTTGCAATAGTTTCCTTTATTGATGTATGTTCAATATCTTCGATATTCAAACTGTTACAACAAATAAACCATTTATTACATATTTATGCGAATAAGGTAAATATGACAAATTTATCAAAATTAAGTCTATTAACTAACCTATAAATTCTCGTATCGCAAGTAAACATTGCTGTTTTTCGTTGTAATCATCTTGTTTCTTTGGTTGTTTTACGTCAAATGTGTTCACCATAGTATACAATAACTTCCGCACGTCACTTTTTATTGTTTTGTTCATATTTACTGTTAAAATCAATGAAACCCTATGAATATTATGACAATTTACAAGTCGAATGACATTTATCTGACATTTTTAGAATGTTGCCATATAAAAGCTTTCGATTAAATCACAGGATCAACTTTCGTGTGCCAGACTCTAGCAAATAGCTCCGCTTTAAACTTCTACTGCCTTTTGGATCGACGCGATTTTTTTTCGCCTACATTCTCCTCTGTCTACCATCTTGCTCTCCCATTTACCGAAGAATTATCATCCCTCACACAATTCAACCATCTTTCCTTTGGTCTTCATCTATCGTACTTTAGGAATTTGTGATTATATTCATGGCATTTCAGTTTATTTCCGAGGGCATATACAAAAAGAAGATCATTGCAGTGACTTCTTTCCTAGAATATACCTCCAATCTGCAATCTTATAAACTCATGTGCAATATGGTTACCTACATTTTCTTATAAATATCCTAGGTTCTCACTAACTACATTTTCCTCCCTATTTAAGTCAAAGTTACAGTGTAACTCCATCTGCAAGCCTTAAAATAAATGGACCTGTAAAAATAAGCCACTTGCCTCCTTCAGTCCACACGACCAACGAAGCATACATCGTGGTTTATTAGTGACACTTGCTCATAATTCTGGGAGGAACTCGGTTGCTCAAATGCTCAGTCTTCCCCACCAAAGTTAAAGTCCAATGAATCTTGTACATAAAACCCTTGAACAGTGACAAGCCAGGCTGCACTCCAGTTCTGGATATAAACATCTCCAATTGCGAGATCACCTCCAATTATTAGAGAAATATGGTATAAGAGGCAACATTTTGAATCTTACTTACAAAACAGAAAGCAGATTATAGAAATAATACGAATATGCTCACGCACCAGAAACGAAAGCAGATAGTAGTAGGATAGTTAAATACGGAGTCCCTCAAGGCAGTGTGTTAGGACCTCCACTATTCTTAACTTATATAAATGACCTGCCTAGAGAAATAAAGCATCCTATTCGCTGACGACAGCACGGTAATAGTAAAATGTGACGATCCTAATACATACGAAGCAGAGATAAATTTGACACTAAAGAAAATAATTACTTGGCTACATAATAATAATCTTGTCATAAACCTAGAAAAGACTAAAATAATACACTTTTATCAAAGGATTCAGAATATAAACCTTGACATTAACTATTTGGGGACTAGAATAGAATCGGCAACTGTGACTAGATTCCTTGGTGTTGTTATAGATAATAACTTGTCCTGGAAACCGCAAACGGACGATATTTGTAAAAATCTTAATAAATTTGCATATGCCCTCTATAAACTGGCTAAAATTGTAAGCCTAGAGTCTCTTTTAATGGCTTACCATGGCTATGTTGCATTCGCACTAAGATATGGCATAATGTATTTTGGGCAATTCAGTAAACAAAGAGTACGTTTTCAGAGCACAAAAAAGATGCATCAGAGCTAGTGTGGTTTACAAAGTACTGATAGCTGTCAACCTCTTTTTAAAAGCCTCAAAATTTTAACCTTGCCTTCTTTGTATATTTATAAAGTAAATATATTTGTTAAAACAAACATCACACTCTGTAAAAAACTAAGTTAGAGGTCAAATTACCAAACGCAGGTACGGCTTTAATGAGGAAAAGTTTTTTTTGTATGGCTCAAAGAATATTTAATAAGTTACCTTGCTCAATAAAAAGTCTCAACTTAATCAATTTCAAGCGTAAATTGCATACTATTTTAATACAGAAATGTTACTATTGTCTCAGTGACTATTTTGATGACAATTCTTTGCCAGAATAATATATTTTGTATAATCATAACATGACTATTTATGCATGACGACTTTAAATAGTAATTCTTTGGACAATGTCAATGGTCATTTAATTATTTTTATTATTTTAATATTAAGTTATTGATATTACTTATAATTAATTATCTACTATTGACATTATCGCATTTGGTCAAATAATGACATTACGAGTAATTTCCTAAAATTAACTACCTATTGCCTTCTATTAAATAATTTTTTTTTAAAATTGACATTGATTTCACGCTTGAATTATTATAAATTAATTTACTTAATGGCCCAAGCCTAATAATTGTATGTTTGTACGCCAAATGGCAAAACATAGAGAATCTTTATATTAAGACTTGTAACAAAACATTGTTGTTACCTATGTTTAAAAATAAAGATTATTGATTGATTGATTGCTCATCATTGAGGTGGACCCTCAGCCACTATCCATTTTCAGCTACCTCGCTCTAACCAGTTCCCGAAAATGTCTTCCATAACATCTATTAACTTTAAGGCGTTAATACTTAAACTCGTGCACACTATGTCGTTCATCATAAATTCTACCAAATTCCATACCTATTGCACAATATGAACTATAATTATTAATAACCTCTTCAAGTAACTAGCTTTCACTGCATCCGTTCCTACTAAGTAACCCTATTCTTGCTGATACCTCAGCGAGAAGGCTCCCCTCCCTCCACCAGCTATTCTCGAGCGGGCCAAACTTTTAGCTGAACTGCACCTTGCGTAAACATTGTACCATGACATGTTTGCTGTGACTACCGCTCACAAAATTGTAAGCGCGAGTTCAAATTGAATGGAAAATTAAATGTTGGAGCAGTTTGAAGTGTTGTGATAGTCTTATTTGGCATTGGTAACAAAAATTTACTAAACAGTAGGTTTACCATTAAACTTAATTAATTACAAATGGCGTTGACTACAGAATGAGCCACAAAAATGCGCACCCTATTAATAAAGGAAGCAAAATTAAAAGTAAGTACACTCAGGATACTTTACCAAATTAATAATGTAAAAGGAAAAGTACATCACGCGTAGAACCGTATCATTTTCCCAAAGAAATCCCTCAAGGCTCAGCGTTTCAAAGTGGCGGAAAATACAAATTAATTTCCTGACACCTCGAGATTCAAATTTTTAATTACAACTTGTTAACAGTCTCCATCAGTTCAATAGAACTTGGCAGAAGTTCCGACAGGCAAGCGATCCTGTGAGGGTCGCTTCCTATTTTTGGGCATAAAGTCCTAATTAGAGAGCTCAGCAGTTAATTAGAAAGAGTACCGCGGCGCCGGCGATCAAATTTTAATAAAAGTCTAATTGTTTGCTTGGCAAATAAGACTGCGATGAGCACTTTAGTGTAGGCACGCCCGCATAAACGATCTTTATTTCTATATTAACTGTAATCATGGAAGTGCGACACAAAGGGATTCGCGAATAAAGAACACAATGTTATGTTATCACGGAAAGCGAATTGTTTTTACTTTCAGCTTTTGTTCAGTTTTTGGTAATTAACTTCATTGTTACATTTAAATTAAAAAGCTACAGATTAGTCCTCGGCTCATAAACTTTCGAGATGAAACACGTAAAATAAACTAGACTAGTGCTACATCCCGCATCTTTAGAATCACAGAGATGGAGCGTCGCGATGTGATGAACTAGCAAACTTGAACGTGCACTCAAGTTTTAGTTCTGTAGAGAAGTTCTTCAAAGTCAAAGTCAAACCATTTATTTCAAATAGGCACATAAGAGGCACTTTTGAACGTCAAAATTTACAAAAAAATAGAATTGATTCTAGTTGCCCCTTCCAAAAGGTAGTTTCGTATGGAGAAGAATGGGCAAGAAACTCCACCGGTACTCTTTTAAAAATGTTTTACAATATTTTGTTTGATTACATTAATTATATGATTATATGTGAAGACGATGCACCTAGAATAAAATTACTATACCATAATAGGTAAAACGAATTAAAAACTAAGCAATGAAAAATAACTTAATTATTAGATAGATACGTGGTGTTCACATATTTACAAACATCATACAAGTATGTTTTTCTAAAAAAATAAGTCAGTGTGTGAGTATAGGTTATCACAGAATGTAAAATGAATATCATAAAAATAACAGATTTTACCATAAAAATAGCAACCAGTTTGATTTTGTCTAGACTCTAGATTGTCCTATGGAGCTGGACCAGCATGTTTCCAAGCATTCCTGTCCTGGATATAATCCTCTAACTTGTAATATGCTTGTTTACAAAGTGTACTTTTAATATGTGTTTTAAATTTTCTCTCATTTAATTTCAATATATCACAAGGTATTTTGTTGTAACATTTAACACAGTACCCCATAAAAGATGTATGTACTTTAGATAATCTGAAAAATGGTTGATCTATTTTATCTTTATTTCTAGTATTAAAATTATGTCTATCGCTTATCTTGTTAAAAATATGTAGATTTTTCCTTACATACATAATATTTTCATAAATGAATTGGCAAGGTACCGTCATAATATTAATCCTTTTAAATAGTTCCCTAAGAGATTCGCGGCGACGGAGATTATAAATTGCTCTGACAGCTCTCTTTTGCAAAATAAAGATGGACTCAATGTCAGCAGCCCGACCCCACAGTAAAATGCCATACGACATAATGCTGTGGAAGTAACTAAAATAAACCAAACGCGCGGTTTCTATATCTGTTAGCTGTCTTATCTTTCTAACAGCATAAGCGGCCGAGCTTAGCCGCCCCGCCAGAGAGGTTATATGTGGTCCCCATTGCAGTTTCTCGTCTATAGTGATTCCTAGGAAAACCGTTTGATTAATAAATTCCAGTTTTTCTCCGTTCAATATGATATCACATTCGCTACTTCTAACATTAGGTAATTTAAATCTAATACATTTGGTTTTTTTTTCATTTAATACCAAATTATTTACCGTAAACCAATCTTGGACCTGAAGAATATATCTTCCGTCCGGTCAGAAGGCGTCGTCGCAAATAAATGTTACATCTTAAGCATGAAAGCAGCGTTGTCGTGCTCGGAGCGACGACGTAACTAGTTCAATGACACCTCAAAAGAGCAGCGCAAAACGACTTGAACCATTTCACGACAGGAAAGAATCTAGAAACACGGCGTGGTGAGGAAAGATTGCTATCAAAGAACGTTTTAAACGGTGCAATAAAACTATTCAAGAGAACAGCAAAATTAAGCTTCATTCACGTCAAAGTCGTGCCAAGCTCACAGTTATTGCAGCGCCATTAACAATTCAACATCAAAGAATTCGAGTGGCGCAGCGTTTTGTAAAAATTGTACAGAATTGACGCCTCTGCCGCCATATTTGATAAAGCGAATTTTATTATTCGAGATAGAATGCAATAAAAAGTGCCATTCATCCTGTATGCCGGCAATATTTTGTAAACATAATATAACACGGAAACTATCTGTATTCCCGGCGGCCGTGCCCTAAAACCGGCCAGGTCCAAACTGTGACGAGGGTGGACTAACTACATTATTGTTGAACTCTAATTTATTATCTACAAAGTGGATCATATTCAATCTTTGGGAGAGCGAGTGTGGAAGCTGAAATATTTAGTTTAGATCATGTTAGACGGCAAACAGTTTTTGGATGTCAGTAATACGATTATCTCGTTTTATCTGCGACAAATTGTGAGAAAGATTTACGCTCGGAGCAACATTTTATATTCTTTGTCTACAGACGTTATCTAAAATATGTCTCGTCGGCTTGCTGTGGTGAGAATATTTTATGATGTATTATACGGGGACGCTTGCCGAAACTGAAAACATAAATTCCTTGAAAAAATCTGAAGTAGGTGTGCCTGACTGGCTGGCGTATTTTCTTGATAAAATTAGTTTTTTAACAAGAGGACAAGTGGTGTCGGGATAAGTGCGCGTACAGAAATACGTGGGACTAAAAGGATGGGACGTTTTGATGAAAAGTAGACGAGTCGCTTGAATTAATGATTAACTTCACTACTCCCGAGAGCCCCTTGAAGGCTAAGTTATTTTAGTATGGCCGAGCTTGGATGTGTTGAGATGGATTAGAAGTGCAGACTGACACGGCCTTTTATTTATAACTGGCGGTTATAATAACAACGGGGCGGGAATTATTTTTGCAACAATACAGTCAGGCAGACATCACATTACAAATGAATGGTTTTTTGCTTACTGCTTTGTTCATCGACAATAATCATTCTTCAGGACAATGAAAAATTTAAATTAAAAAGAACACAACATTCATATTTTCTATGCGGATACACTGAAAAAAGTTTCATTATTTAATTCATATGGATACACACAGCCAACTTATTTATTTTCTAGTATTACCATTGTTCAATAAGCTTCTATTTTTTATTCCGACAGAAAACAAAACATCAATTCTGTTTTAAAGCGAATATGTTCTCTCGTTGCAAGTAATTTTTAGACTGTAGATTCTGGGTATGCGGCATGCAATATGCTGGGTTTTTTAGAGAACAATTTAAAATAAAACGTGTATTCTCGTGAGGGTCGTAAAACGCGTGTGGTGACTGATACTCAGTACAGCTGCGAAGTGCAGCTGAAAAATATACTTAGGTACCGAGTTTTTGGTTCAAGAGAAAGTAATTTGTATGTTAATCAAACTCATTTGTCTTTGTGATTTGTGTGAAAGTTGTGGGCGGGACTCCAAGTTTTAGATTGAGGTTCTAAAATACTGATTCGAGCTGTTCTATTAGCAGTCGCAAGCAAATATTAGCAAATATTTTATAAAATTTATAAGGCTACACATTAAGGCTCTTACAAACACACGCGATAACGCGTGAGTGTGTAAGAGCCTTTACTGCTACGGCTACATTACTGCCTATAAAATTCAATCATGTTGACACAAGTTAAAGTATAATAATTCTCACCGTGATAAAAAGAGCCAACCAGCATAGTCAGTAACAGGGCTGCTGGTCCAGCTTGCAGTTACGGACTTATTTTAGAATCGTCACTCGTGTAGACATTGTAGAATGAAACGTTTTAAAATGCTAGCAGAACTTAGCAGCAAATTTATTTAAATGCAGGCCGACACTGCTACCGAAGCGATTTAAAATAAATATTAAAAGTAGGTACAGTCGGAGTACTGAGACAAGTATCCTCCTTACCAAGCTAAATTGCCAGGTGGGGCGGATACTTTTCTCTGTCTACTGACCTTACCAGAACAAAGAACAAATCTGATGGATTTCTTGCCTAATTCGTCATGTAGAATTAATTACAAGCAGGAAATTGTATACTCACTTTACTGGGATAATTACACGCTTCATGATAGGTCACCAAAAATTGAATAACAATTGAAATCACAGAACAAATCAATTTATTATTATTATTGTATTAATTTAATTCAGATAAGTATCCATAGAGTTAGTAACACACATTTAGAGTAAGATATTAGCTTACAATAAGTTAAATTATCACACTATTATGAGATCAACAATAAAAGGAATTCTACAAGACAAACCCAATGCGAAAGCACCAGCGGTTAAGACCCCCCAGTGCTTCCGCATTGGAATATCAATACTTTCATAAAAGAATAGTAAGCTATTACTCGTAAAATAGTTAGTTACTACCACAGGTTACTGCGTACCACTCGAAATTTTAATAAACTATGAACAATAATTATATCAGTGATTCCGTACCTATAACACTATATTTACGTGTATACAGGTTACCTAACCGACACCCATTTCCCCATAAAAGGTGGCTACAATTTACAAACCAGTAATTTGACCGAGGTCACAATGGGGACAAGTTATATAGTGTGATTAACACAGTAACAAACGTTATTATAGTTCGTACATTTTAAATGAGCGGAGAAAATAATAATTTGGTAATAAGATTGTAAATGGCCGCTTTATTACTGTTTCCGGATGTTATATTTTATGGGTTTTTCTATGAAGCGAACTTATTTTGGTACAAAGGCGTCTTGTTGACATAATTATTTCAAACGAACTCGATAGGTAACGACTCTAAGCAAGAAATCACGTGAAGAATCTGAAAAGTTTTTTAGGAAGCGTTATATGGACAACATAACTTACCATCACGTCTTGTTTCCCGAAGGGTTGGGCAAAGTCAAATTATTTATTTCAAATAGGCACATAAAAAGACCTTT
This sequence comes from Tiliacea citrago, assembly GCA_963921375.1. NCBI lineage: Eukaryota > Metazoa > Arthropoda > Insecta > Lepidoptera > Noctuidae > Tiliacea > Tiliacea citrago. The sequence continues at coordinate 24,501,542 of OY992798.1, forward strand.
AATACGACAAAATTTACAAAAAAATAGAATTGATTCTAGTTGCCCCTTCCAAAATGTGGTTTCGTATGGAGAATATTGGGCAAGAAAATCCAACGTTACTCTTTTATAAATGTTTTATTAAAACGATGCACCGAGAATAAAATTACTATACCACAATAGGTAAAAAGAATTAAAAATAAGTAATGACAGATAATTTAGTTTTGTGATAGATACAGATATAGGGCAGAGGTATACTTATTGTACATCCAATTCGCCCGTTATGTTAAAGTCCCATGTAAAGGGGGTGATACTATTGCTATCAACCGGGCACAACTGAGAAATTCCAGATAAAAAACCCAATAAATATACATACATAATTATTACATACTAGCTGACCAAGACGTTGTCCTGTTACAATTTCAATAATTCATACAAAATTCCCCTAGAAAATGCACTTTCAGTTTTCCCGAATTTTCAAAGTTTTCCGACAATTTTTTTTTTTCCTTCATAATAACCTTCTTTGAACTTCAACGAATATTTGAAAAATATTAAAATAGCAAAGGCAAAAATTTGTGACTCTGTTTCCAATTTTGATAAATTTTTGTATGGAGGTAGCTGACACCTTGGATTAACACGTAGGCTACTTTTTATCCCGATATTCCTATGGAATATAGACTTACACGGGTGAAACTGCGGGGCGCAGCTAGTAGATTATAAATTAAAGTCGCTTATCGTGTCTGTCTGTTAGTCACATTGTTGTTCTTATAAGCGGCGCAAAGGATTTTGATGCGGGTTTCACCATCATTAAGAGACTTTATTCTGGAAGGTTTATGTGTTTTTAATACTAATGTATTTATCTATCCATGTATTATTAAATTTATGTATTAATATTGATAAATACATAAAATTTAAATAATAAATTGATAGTTACATATAATATAGAAATCTTGATGTTTTGTCCAGTTGTAATAACCGTGCGAAGCAGGGGGTGGGTCGCTAGTATTACATCATTACCACCACAGCTTAGCTTACACAGCTAGCACATCAAGGCATAGTAGTGGCTAGCATGGTAGCTTGTACATCATTTCATGAATAAAACATTTTGATTTAAAAATATGCGATGATTGTATGACTTCCGATGTGGTTCTACGATTTAAAATTATTGCATTTAAACAATTTCATTTTTGTGCTACTCAAAACTTTATCAAATAATTATTATGACATTTATGTAAAGATATTTAATTAATTATTTAAAACTGTTACAGTACCTACTAGATTTCGGTTTCTGGTAATTTTCGCCAGAAATATCCATTTTCGTTATTGCCTGAGCAAAAAAAAATGTTTTAAATTTTAAATTAATAATGGTGTTTGAAAAATTTGAGTTGCGGCAAATCTCACCGTAAAATGTAAGGTGGAGTGAGTTTGAAAACAGCTGTCACTCCATCTGGTGCTAGGAATTGACACTATTGACAGGTCACTTCACGGTCAGACTCTTACAGAATACGTCGGCACTTATTTAGTTTTGAGCGCTTTCCCCACAAGTTTACGTTCGCGTAGATTTCATATTTTCCCACACCAACTTCCACACTCTTAAGTTGCTGTTTTCCATAAGTAAGTATCCCTTATTATAATCATAATACCATCTCGCAGGTATAAAAGTAATATTTTATAGTAGAAATCATAATTTAAAACATTTTAACGCCAATTTATTAAAGTTGCTAATGCTTACCCCTAGCTGTCTTTACCACTCCAAGAAACAATAGCGATATCAATCTTTTGTTAGTATACATGACGATGGCGGGTGGGCGTGGCCTTGCTGCAGTCAGTACAAACGGGACGTGACCCAAATCGTAAAAATCGGCATTTGCATTTAAGCTTTTTGTTTATTTCTTTAGCTCAAACTTAAGCGAACTATAGATTTTTGTTCTGACCTATTTTTGTCATCACGTGAACAATTGATTAGTATTATAGACTGAACGGTTCAGTGTGCAAACGGTTCATGGAACTGAAATTGTCCTTTTGTTTGTTCTAGATGCAGTATTGATGTTTACTGTCGATTTGTGCCGGCTCCAAGGAAATAATAGCATTTCAAACAGATGTTTCTTCTAAGTGAACATTTACGAAAAAGTGTAAACATGAATAAAATCTTAAGAGTAAAATGGGTAGAATTTGGCACTTAATTTGTCGATAGGGATATAAATGAAGAGTAGACCAACAAAACTAGTTAATAATCGTAAAACAACATTCTTTACGACGCAACATGAAGTTTTACAGCGGCGGCGAACAGTTATCGTCCCGAAGAGAGTAGCCTAATCTAATAACAACTAGGACATAAGTTTTTATCTCAAAAATCATCTCTATGAGAGCACGACTCAACCAAGAGGCGTTATACTACCAATTAAAAGTTACTCAGAATTAGTAATCAATAGAGTTTCAAGTTTGGGACTCTAGCACGATTGTAGAGATGATATAGCACAGTTAAAAAGTAAGAGACATTATTAATGCGTCGGTTGGCTCTCGGTAGAGCCGCTTTGTGAGGAAAAATATTCAAAGCTTAAATCCCAGTTTTAACTTAGGTGGGACAATTTTCTCTGCGGAATAATTTTTCACTTTTTCTATGTGTGTGCGGCATGTATTATAATGCTAGCTTTTGTTGGCGGGTTGGCTTGGGTGGCAGCATAAGTAGGAGTAAAAAGACAATCTCTTTCTTCATGACTTAGTGTTCTCTCAAGTTAAAATGATTTACAATCCATTAAGTTTGAAGGTGTAAAAGATGTAAACTTTTACGTCTATTTTTCGTTTGTTTATTCGCCCGTGTGGTCTACCTCATAATTTTCGAAGCCTTTTTCTAAAGAAGTTGGCGTCAACTTTCAGTCACTCCGAATATCAATATTTGACATGGAGCGACGGTCTTCTGACCTCCATAACCCAATTACGGGGAAACATTCAGAGGTATCATCTTTTGGGCTTTTGGCTACCCATAACTAACTGTCATACGTAGAAATGTGGTTGTTTTAGTAGTTAAAATAACAGTGGTATTTTTGGTAGATTGCTTTTTAATACTTGCACCAACCTGCTGACTGGCTGACTTTACCATTTCATAAACTATTAATGGGTTACCAAGCCAGCACGGTAGACGAAAAAGAAGTAGCATCCATCCACGCACTAACCCACAGAAAGCGCATATCGATCGACCATTCCCCATAGATCACCCAAGCATGTTTTGACTGCCAACAACCAAAAATTGCAGCAACAAATCACCCAAACTTGACATCCAACCCTCAAAATCAAACTACAGCTGAACAATTCACAATTCAAAATGGCGGACACGAAACCGGATTCACGGGTCACAAAATTTATTTCACTATTAATGTTTGGAAACACTGGAGGCCAGTTATTTATATCAGTAATTATCACTTGTTTGTGCCCAGTTAAGTTCTACCCATCCCGCTATTTGGGCAGACTGTCGTAATATTTTATGGGCAAACTTAGATGATCTATGGACCTATAGCCAGTGGGCAAGGATACAACAATGCGACCTTGATAAGGTCAAACGACAGCGGGTAAAATAGAAATTGTTTTGAGTCGACTTTCAATACTTCTGGATTCTCAAAATAACATTCCTAGCCATAATAAAACTACTTGGATATTTTTTTTTATTTTCTATTTAATTATTACGAATAAATTTTTGACTACGTTTAGAATAGATTACTTATGACATTTTCTATATAAGTAGGTACCAATTATAAATTTTTCGTCGGTTATTATAAGAATAATTTGCTGTTCCATACATTTTTGCGATAACATACATTACTGTGTAGGTATTGTACTTTTGTAGTAAACAGTAGATTTTTGTTAATAACCTACGAAAAATTTTGTCGCTGTGGGGCCAGAATCATGTACTGAATCCATGGTAACAGGTGGCGTAATTGTCTTTGCCACCGTGTATCGACGTTTACTTATTATTTTAATTTTAGTATTAGGTATTTACTCTTAGCTACACCGTTACTTACATACCCTTTCAAATATTACAAAGTTTACCGTCTCCTTTTAAACTCAAACTCTCATAGAGACGGTTTATTTTTCAATACAATATATTTAAATATTTAAAATACCTTGTAGACTATACATAATCATGGGAGTTTCCAGAGTACTTCAAATTCACAACCTTGATCGCGATGCAAAAATCATTTCCGTTACGTAAAATATATCTATAGACTGTTTTTGTTTTTATAGACCGCTCTGAAAAATACCGCAATAAAGTTTATTACATCGGTCAGGGCGTCAGCGTTTACAATATTCTGCAGCATCTGGCCAGGTCCTTTCCGTTAGCTCAAAGCATACATTTCGCGATATTATAAGTTTCCCGAGTTGACGCGAAACATGGATAAACCTACTTAGAGGAGCTGCCTTCCAAGATTTCCAATAAATGGGGATTCAAACGGTATAAATATTTAACTTCCATACCGGGAAGTTTTATTGCTTTAGAATTTATAGTTCGTAGTGACGGTTTTATTATTATTTTAGCTCGTGAACGTTTACTGGTGAACCTGCACGACACATTAAGTACCTCTTGATGTTATCTTCATCGTGTCGATCATTGCGAGGTGCATAGCTTTCACGAGTGGGAATGGTGAAATGATAGTCAGTAGTAAATCTGCAATTTTTCTTATCACAGCGTGAGCTATCCTTGATCCTCATAATTATACATAGTTCGTGTCAATACGAGAGGAGAAGTGGAAAAAAATAAAGAAATATAGTTTATTCTCCACTAATAAAACGCACTATATACAAATTATTATACGAAATGTCATAGACTTTCAGTCATTATAGAGATATTGCTCAAATCACCACGCTTGACAAGGAGATTGGTGATTGAAGGTTTCTGCTATCAGCAAACAAGAAAAAATTCTTCTTAACATTACAACGATATAGATATTTTTAAATCATTTTTCTTTCAATCCATTTAGTTTACACAATAACTCTTTTTCTTTGATAAAACCTAGAAAAACATTTCGTAAACCTTGGTAAGAATATAAGAAGTTTATTCCATTTCATGAAGCGCCTACGTTTTTCTTTGAACTATTAGTCTTGAAAAAGAAACCTTTTATTTTAATTTCCTTAAAATCTGAGGCTCCTCAATAAACTTTTATAATAATACAAAAAGGGCCTTAATTTTTAATATCTAGGCCTTCTTTACTTATTAGATTAGTTTTTAAGCAAGCAAACTAAACCCTAAGATTTTGAGATAAAAATAGTAGCTAATGGCCAATTTGTTGAACATTGTTTCTAAGAATATATTTGATGAAAGAATATCAGCTTTAGGCAATCCATTATAATTGTATCTAACCTATAAAAAACCTTAGACGTGCTTGGAAATGCGGGCAGCCTTTTTTTTAAAAAAAAAAAACTTTTTGTCCTACGAAATCGAACGTAGGAACACACAATTACTGCTAAACTTACAACCACTTCACCAAACAGAAGGTAATCCCAAATCTGCATAAACAATACATACTCAGGCAGACGCCGTCCCCACCTGCGACATACTCACACAATACTCATGTATTCATGATAAATACATAATAATATTTGCATGTATATGTGCCGAACATGGTTCTGTCACCAGTACCGGTATCTATACGGTGGATACTGGTTCCACAGAGTAGATATGTTCAGAAGGGCGGCTTCATACAACGAGCGAGAAAACACGCACACATAGACGCTTCACGTAGAGTGTGTGAAAGCGCACTCGCGACTGGCATTTGTTTGAGACCGCTGTACGTACGCCTGTCTGCATGGACCTGGTGTCGCTCGTTGTATGGAGCAAACCTTCTGTATTATTCTGTGGCTATACCGTGGTATTGGTACCTCAGTCCTACCCGGCACGTCGAAATAATCCAAGCTTGTGGAAAAGTAAACCTGGTTTTTGAAATGCCTCATATTGTGTAAACATAGGGAGAAATGTATGGGGCTGACACGCTGTTTTTACAATAGAGTTACAATAAATAAAGCACATAACATTAGTAGATTTATCCGAAATAACATGGCCATTATTTTATTTGTGAAATAATATAGAGAGTATCCCTCACAAAAAAAACAGCAGTAACAACAAAACGTCTCAAAAAAAAAATACGTGACCATTGAAAAAATACATATAGATGCGACAAAAACGTAAGCTCATATAGTTTTTTTTGGTAATAACAATAAAAGTGTTACGTAAAACGCGATAGATACCTAGTTGTCGATACAGGCTGATAATATTTAACAAAAAGTTTCAGTTTCAAAATCCTGCAAACACACAATCATAGAAGTAATAACTTCGATCGCGACGAAAACGCAGGCTCATGTAAATGTTATTTTGATAATAATGAGGATGTCAATGTCCATATGTGTTAGATTGGTGTCATGTGAACATAGCCTAATGAGAGATCTCCAATGAATAATGAGCACCTAGCCCTATAATATCTTTATGAGCGTTTAAAAATACTTCGTTATTTATTATTCTGTAAATGAGATATTAACAATTTAGTTTGTTTCTGATTATACACTGAACATTTACATACTAAAGATGTGTAAGCTATAAGTTATTGACTCTTAGTGTCTATTTTAGTACGAGACAGTAAATAATATGGGACATCGAGCATCAGAGAAAAACTTAGCCTTTATAGAGCGTTGTCTCTGTCACTCGCATCCGTCTGGCAGTCTCTTTCTAATGCTCGATGTACCATATAAATTCCCGGGTACTGTGCACGCTATGGCCATTTCATATACCTGTCAAAATTACCGTTGTGATTTGAATATACAGACAATTCAGCTGGCTTAACAATTAATTTCCATGACTGTAGTTCTTGAAAGCACTGAAATATAAGTGTAGACTAGAGGCTTATCTAATAGCCTAACACACAGTTGTAAACTCAGCTGAAATAATAGATATAGAATCCTAAACGTGAACAATTTCAATATAATTGGGATCGTTGGAATATTCCACATCAACAGAGCGTAGGTAGATGGACATGCCGTATTAAAGCCCGTACAGACTGGAGCGATATCGCGGCCGTGACAAGGGTCGCGCTGCCTGTGACTGAATGCCAGTCAATTTAAAGTCATGTTACATTCAGTGACTGAATAGTTTAAATATTTTTTAAATTAAATTATTTTAATAATGTGAACATTAATAAACAATGCTATGGACCTGTTAGTTGAAAGTAAAGCTGCTGAGTGTGAAGTGCATGGTCCAATTCTTAGGTAAAGCAAAGCCCAACTAGATGTTTTATAGGCTCTAAGGTTATCATGATTTCAAATCGATACCTGTCATGGCCGTAATTTCTGTGAAGTTTCCCTAGTCTATTTAGTTGCATCAATCAATCAACTCAGCCTATAGCAGTCCACTGCTGAGCATAGGCCTGTCCCAGGCTGCGCCACAACACCCTGTCCTCCGCCTTCCGCATCCAGGCTATCCCAGTCACCTTTTTAAGGTCGTCGGTCCATCTATTTCATTTCATTTCTAGCTGGGAGGCGCCCTACACTACGCTTGCTCATACGCGGTCTCCACTCCAGGACTCGTCTGCTCCACCGGCCATCGGTCCTTCGATAAACATGACCAGCCCACTGCCACTTCAGCTTGCTTACTCTGCAGGCTATTTCGGTAACTCCGGTTCTCTTCCGGATAACTTCATTCCTGATCTTATCCTGCAAAGAAACTCCGAGCATAGCCCGCTCCATAGCACGCTGAGCGACCTTTAATTTGTGGACCAGTCCGACGGTCAGTGTCGACGTTTCGGTACCGTATGTCATAACATTTTATTAGAAGCAAATGAATGTAATGAATTTTTAATGTATCTTTTTTTTTGTTGGGAAATTAAAAGGCTTAATAATAAAAAATAAAAAATGTCATAACGGGCAGGACGCATTGGTTGAAGACCCTAGTCTTCAAACACTGCGGGATTGACGACGAGAAGACTTGAGGACTTGACTTGACGAATTTAGTTGCATCTTGTATATATATACAGGGTCAAATTAATAAGCTAGTGAAACTCCGCAGATGTGATGGGAATCGATATCTAATGACGACAAAAGCAACAAAACAAAAGATATTCTGATATCATAATTGCAAGTAACTACACTACTAGCGGTCGTTGACCCCGTGGTCAGCTGTAAATACTTGAAATTAATAGAGTAGATTTTTATATTTTGTTTTTTTTTTGTTTGTTGTCATTAGATATCGATACCCATCACAATAAGTGAAATAAAATGAAATGAAAATCGTTTATTCTGTAAATAGGATATCGGAATCACTTTTACACGTCATATTAAAAAATAAAAAATAAGCTAGATGCAGTCGACGTTTCCTATCTGACTACCCCTGAGAAGAAATGGCGAAACAAACTCAGGGCCCACTCTTTTTTAAAGTCCAGATATAGTCTTGGTCAGATCATGATGTGAGGACCATGTAGATCCGTGTCTGAAATGGTCTTTTGAGGAAAGAACCACACAAATTTTAGTGGACCTGTCCAATCAGTGCAAGCATTTGTAAGTAATCGTGCAGCTCATCTCAAGATTTAAGGAGCTCCACGACTCGACGAACAATACTAAAGAAATCTCTGATGCCTTTATATCTCGGTGGTGTTCGCATTGACTATACCGAAACCGCCAAAGATCTGGGTGTCATTATTGACTCCAATCTTTCATGGCGTAATGAGATCAAGGAGGTCAGTCGAAAGGCACATTTCTCCTTTCATTCGTTGAAAAACCTTCAAGGTCTCCTGCCCTTGAAGACTAAAATTCATTTGGCGCAAACACTTATTCAGCCGATTATAGATTATGCCGACGCCTGCTATCTGGATGCTACTGAGGAGCTACTGAACACGCTTGAGCGCATGCAAAACTTTTGCATTCGCTTTGTTTTTGGTCTTCGAAAGTATGACCATGTTTCTCACCTTCGCAAGGAACTCAAGTGGCTCCCAATCCGCCTTCGCAGGAACACTCGGATTCTATGTCTCCTTTTCAACATCTTACACAACCCGTCTTATCCTTTCTACCTGCGGGAGCGTTTTTCTTACGCTCGTCCTAGCGACGCTCCATGTAGATCGCACCTTAGATCCCTCCTAAAATCTCATCCTCATAAATCTAGCTACTATTCTTTTTCCTTCTCGGTGCATGCTGTAAGATTATGGAACTCACTTCCGCCTAGCATTCGTGATTTAAAAACAATTTCCTCATTCAAATATCAATTAAAAGAGCACTACCTTTCCTCTCAACTGTGAATATTTTTATATATATGTTTGTATATAATATATATGCTTCATGTATTTGTTTAAGTATATGTGTTTCTTTTTTGCACAAGTGTACGTGTACTTATACGTGTGTAAATTTTATATGTATATATATAGATATGGTATAGTATAAGGTTTATTTAACTTTTTAGTATAAGACTTCGCATATTCATATTTTTCTCTTCTTGTTCTCACACACTATTGTCTACATGTCTTTTTCATTTCTCCTTTCGCAGGTCTCCTGGAAAAAATTTCTTAAGAAATAAGCAGTAACTTTGTACTAATATTATAATTATGTCGTATCTCTCTGTATTTTACTGTGTGTACATAAATAATAAAATAAATAAATAAATAAAGAAAGGACATTTGGGTAGGCCGCATTAAGTGCTCAAAATGCCAGACCATCATTAAAACTAACTGAGAAAAAGAAAAAAACCGGCCAAGTGCGAGTCGGACTCGCGCACGAAGGGTTCCGTACCATTATCTATAAAAACGGCAAAAATATCACGTTTGTTGTATGGGAGCCCCCCTTAAATATTTGTTTTATTTTAATTTAATTATTGATTTTTAAAGTGAATATATAACTAAATATTCACAGAATATTTAGTTTAGCTGTTACCGTTATCAATATCGAGCAAAAACGACCAAAAAAATCACGTTTGTTGTATGGGAGCCTCTTAAATATTTATGTTATTCTAGTTTTTAGTATTTGTTGCTATAGCGGCAACAGAAATACATCATCTGTGAAAATTTCAACTGTCTAGCTATCACAGATCATGAGATACAGCCTGGTGACAGACGGACAGACAGACAGACAGACGGCGGAGCCTTAGTAATAGGGTTCCCGTTTTACCCTTTGGGTACGGAACCCTAAAAAGAAGGAAATAATACAAAGAAAAAAAAAACCCACCTAGTGCTCACATTCACAATAAAAATAAAACTTAAAAAAACCCCCAACGCAAAAAAGAAAAGCGAACATTTAAAAAGTAAAAAATAATACCTATCCTTGAGCCATCAAATTCGATTGAGTAATACCTATATATATTTTAATTATAGAAATTGATGGATGGCACGATACGGTTTGCTCATTGAAATAGCGTTATAATGTCATAATAATGTTATAACGTCATAATACCTCCCACCTAATCGAATCCAAACACTACATATCTGTAAAAAAAAAAATTAAGAGTGTACTATTATGTTGGATATCCTGGCTGCAGCACCAGCTAAAGTGTTGCCACCATTTCATTGTATGAAGAATATAATACAGATCAAAACGAATCCAATCACTACATAACACCTTTTTTTTTCATGACTGTACGAGTTTGCTGGATATCCTGGCTGCAGCATCAGACCAAGAATTCCATAATCTTGCAAAGTTATAAAGCATATTAGGGTGTTTCAAAATTTAGGTCACATATATGTTTGAAAGTAAAGTAAATACCCATTATGCGTCTAAAATCCCTACCGCAGCTAACAAAAGAGTGAATAACCTTGAAACAGCCAAAACCGATTTTGATAAAACATATCTAAGAACCACCGCTAGAAAACCTGCTTTCAAATAATAAAACCACATCCAAATCGGTACATCCGTTTAAGAGCTACGGTGCCACAGACAGATACACAGACACACACATAGCGGTCAAACTTATAACACCCCTCTTATTTCGTCGGGGGTTAAAAATAATAAATTTATTACTATTCAAAGTAAATATTTATGTAATTTTGTATATAATATTCAATGCTATTATGTATATAAAATTATTATTATAGTGGAGTAGCTAGCTAATTATTTTTTACCCTATACAATGATAAAATTGATAGCGGTACACCAGCACAACTGCTCACGCTATAACCAACAAAAAACCTGAACATACCTAAATAGCTGGGTATTTCAATTCGCTTCAGTCATAACTCATCCGACGAGCCTCATTGTCGCACGAGACAAATTGAGGATACGTCATCATTTGCAACGCACTGGGTGTATACCGAGAATTTGTACGAAAATGTTCAGTCACTATTCAGTGGGAGAAATTATTTTCAGTTCTGTTATAGTTTGTCAAGGAATGGCTTGCATCTTGCATGATACGTGCCACATGATTGTAGAGCTTTGGTATCACGTCAATTAAAATTGATATATTGAAATCGAGATTTTGTACCATTGTTTAATACTATAGTTATCAATTTAACTGTGTCACTGAGGCCACGTTGACACCACAACGTATATTCGGCCGCCGACTGTGACAGTCCCGTACAAAATGTATGCAAAAACAAAGTCAGCCGCCGACTAACAGTCCTTTTTGTTTTCATACATTCTCACAGTCGACGGCCGAAACGGCCGTTTGGTATAAACACAGCCTAAGGGCGAATTTCACCAATGAAACTGAACACGATCAGCACTTCTAAACTGAGTTCAAGAGCTGTCAGTGTCAATATTACAAAGAAAATAATGACACTGACAGCTCTTAAACGTGGTTTATGTGCTGATCGCGTTCAGTTTCATTGGTGAAATTGGCACTAAGTGATAAAAGTTTTGAATCTTATTTTCATACTAGCTTTTGCCAGCGGCTTTGCTCTCGTTTAAGTCGAAAATCATTCCATGGGACCGTACCTACTACCGCGGTAAAATGTGTCCTATGTTCGGACATAGGACAAATTTTACCAGGTCATGGTCTACCCGTATGCCAAATTTCATCAAAGTCCGTTCAGCCGTTTTTGCGTGATTGAGTAACAAATTTTATATTAAACCATACAAAATTTATAATATTATTAAAATTATTAGTCACGCCGCTTAGAAGTCTTACAAATTATCCATTGTTCCCTTTTAGGGTTCCGTACCCAAAGGGTAAAACGGGAACCCTATTACTAAGGCTCCGCCGTCTCTCTGTCTGTCTGTCCGTCTGTCACCAAGCTGTATCTCATGAACCGTGATAGTTAGACAGTTGAAATTTTTCACAGATTATGTATTTCTGTTGCCGCTATAACAACAGATACTAAAAAACAGAATAAAATAAATATTAACGGGGGCTCCCATACAACAAAGGTGATTTTTTTTGCTCGCTTGAAATATTCACTGAATATTTAGTCATATATTCACTTTCAAAATAAATAATTAAATTCAAATAAAACAAATATTCAAGGGGGCATACAACAAACGTGGATTTTTTTCCCATACAACAAACGTGATTTTTTTGCCGTTTTGATAGATAATGGTACGGAACCCTTTGTGCGCGAGTCCGACTCGCACTTGGCCGGTTTTTTTCAAGATGGCGCCGGTGCTTACGATATATCTATTCCACTTCTTTATTTCTCGGTTCTCTCTTTCTCTTATTATTCTTCTTATTCGTTCTCGGTTCGATGTTATGAAGAGGCTAACCAAGGTAACAGACAAATCAAGGTGCGCCAAACTGATGGAGGCTCTTTAAACTAATTCTACTTAATTAGGTCTCTAATGAGTTGGATTCCAGGTCACCAATGAACCTATTGATTAAGACATGGCAAGCTCCTACTTGTGCAGAGGTGACCTAATTAGCAAAAAAAACTATTTAAGGTGTTCAAGGCAATGTTACTATCTTAAGTTCTGCGGATCTAGCACTATCCTATTTGCAAACAGGGATATGCGCAAACACATCACGTACTCTCTGAACCATGAACACACCTAGATAGCAAGACTAGCAAGTCAAGCAAGCCAAGATAAGTGTCACAACCGTGAAAAATTCAATTTTGACAAAATTTTACTGTACCTTTTCTTCTCCGTACAAAAACAACACGTGTGTGTTTCCTCAACAATACCTGAACATATCACGTTTTCACAATAAAATGCGTTGAAACTTTTGTGAATACAAAGCGCTTACCGTGATATTTGGCGTTAGGAACACCTCGACACCTCAGTTTGCACCCTTCAGGGAATTACAAAAGATACGACTACCTTTTTACTCTACACTTTTTTCTCCCCACTCCATACTATAACAGCCCCATTTACATATTATTCGGGTGAATAATCATTTATAAAGTTTAGGGTATAAATGGGTATGACAGATGAATTATTAAGAGAGAGCTATTTGTGAGTTCAAAATTTGTTTTTATCTAGAATGGAATAATGTAGAACGTACCTAGTAATTAAGAGAGACATTTACATTCTTTGAGGACATGTTAGTACAGTTTATGTAAACATAGACGATGAATAAACAGAGTGGGAATACAAAACTATACTTAAACAACAGTGTTATTAAAATGTAAATTAGATGTATTACCTTTAAGTATTAAAAAAATCAAGCAAGCCGAAAATTCAATGGTAATTCATAATGATGAGTACAATGTCACTATACAATATAAGTTAGTAGCTTTTGCCCGCGTCTTGGCCCGCGTAGATGTCGGAAAAAATCTCACGGAATCGTACTACCGGGATTAAAAGATTAAGATTACCCTATGTGTTATAAACTATATGTGTGTCAAACATCCAAATCCGTTCCGCTGTTTTTGCGCAAATCTGAAACGTACATCCAGACAAACAGACAAACGGACGAAAATTCTAAAAACTATATTTTCATCATCAGACCTCGTAGTAATTACCTTTCTCCAAAATATTCAATGTAGCTTCTTTCACTTCGTTACGAAAGAAGATTATTTCTATTCTTTTTCGTAATTTCCCTTTTCACCCCCAAAGGAGTTCAAGTATGAAAAGTGGTTTGTGACATTTCCAAGAATTGACTGGTAGGATTTTATAGCAATTTTTGAGCTAATCAAGCCAGCCAGTAAAGTCCTCCCTTGTAAAATTGACAACCCCCGTCAGGGGCAGATTTTAGAAAAATCCTGTTATATATTATAATTATTCTTTATTTTTGTTTTTAAGTATAATACTGAGTTTCGAGTTAATTGGACCGCGCGTCAAAATTATTCTATACAAAATTTGACATCTCCCAATCCCCCTTTAGGGGTAGGGTTTTTTTTAGAAAAACAAAAAAAAACAAGCTTTATAATTTACTTAGGTAAGTATTCGTGCCAAGTTTTAAGTTTATTAACTCATGGAATACGATTTTTCATACTAACAAAATCCCCCCTTTTTACCACCTTAAAGGTTGAATTTCCAAAAACCCCTTCTTAGTGGGTGCCTACGTCATAATAGCTATCTGTGTGCCAAATTTCAACCCTATCCGTTCAGTGGTTTGAGCTACAGGTTAATAGACCAGTCAGTCACGGTTGCCTTTTATATAAATAGATTAGAATATTTCTAGCTATATAATACATTTTAATAATCTTTGACAATTCAGCAGAGGTCCACGCGTGAGGTTTGCCAGAGAGTTATGAAACGGAGTATTCTGTGTATCAAACTCGTAGACCGGGTTAAGAATACAATAATCTGTTCCATCACTGAAATAACTGATGTCACTCGTAAAGACAAGCTAAAAAGGAACGGGTTGGACACATCTTCCGCATGTCAGACGATCAAATTAATGGGCCAAACTTAAGACCTAATGGGTCCTGTATAATGGCAAACGACATCACGGCAGACCCAAATGGAGACAGCGGGATGAGCTGGAGTCCTTTTACAAAGATTGGTCGTTGGCAGCTCTGGACAAAGAGAGGCTCTTGCCCACCAGAGGGACAATAATGACTAATTTAAACAAAATTTCTCTATCTATCGATGCTCGCAAGAAAACTAACTCATAACCGACAACCACGTTCACACATTACCCTTGCACTATCTATAATACCTTCTACCTGATTCAGCTGATTCTATTAGCCACTTATACAATCTGTAACACAAATGTATACACAACCGATACGGCTTCACCTGGGGACCTTGCCTTGTTAGTGATGTTCGCAAGTTTTCTTTGCAAAGAAAAATGTAACAGTTGGAACTGGAGGTAAGTAGATCTTTTTTTCTAACTATTTGTCCCAGAAGAATCCGGAGTTCTGTTTAGCAATTGAATTTAGTTGCAGGTAGGTTTAAATGTCAAGTTTATGGTGTATCTAGTCATATGTTATTATTCAGTACTAACTACTACTAACTTTTTCTAATATAAAAAAGTTACTCAACAACTATACAAAATCGGTCCAACCGTTTAAAAAAAAATGTTTTATGTTATAAGTACTGTACCTATTCACTTTCATAATTATGCATTTGTTAAAAGCTGTTATTTTTTAATTAAAAACAGTACTTTTTTATTTATTTGTATGTCTTAATGGTCCTAGGAATTATACGTAGAAGGATGAATGTGAAATTGTAAAAATAATAAATTGCTCTGAGGGAAAGTAAGTCACGTACGTTTGAACCAAAGCACCTATAAGTAAGTAAGAGTATACGCCAGAGTAACTGAATGTGTCGTACTAGGTGGAGTGAGCAGGTTGTTCTATTATATTGTTTTTTTGTAAGAAAATAGCAATCTACTATTTATACATTTATTCGCATAACCCTGACTTGTGCTCTGGCTTTTTAGGGGCTTCGATATAATCGATAATACGATCAATTTATCGTATTATCTAAAGCCCCTAAAAAGCCAATGTATCGTAAAACTGTTACTAACATCCACTAAACTATCACATGCCATTAAATACGCGCATAATATATCCATATGTAAGTTAGAAAATGTAGCAAAAACCGGGAGATTACGTGGAATCCCCCAGCGACGCTAAAAGTACGACACAACTCGCGGGAAGGTTGACAAAAAATCCTGAAGGGTCGGCCTCTATAAGTTAAGCAGGTGTTTGGTTAGTCGCAGCAAAAATTCGCAAAGTTGCCGGACCGACATATTTTTAAGGATAATCTGATAAACGTGCATAGACGTATGTAACGGGAAGAGGGAATTTGTTACGTTTTTCGGACTTGGAAATTTCCATTCGGGGTAACAATTATTGTGGAAACGTTTTCGGGGAATCGACTAGCGTTCTCTGACTTTCAGTTATCCGGCTCGATTCGTGCATAGAACCAATATTTGCATGACCAACTGGCCAATCTTTTGGATCGAACGTTTGTATATTTGTTTGTGATCTTAAAGGCATTATGCAGAAGAAATCACTGTATCCGATGAGATAGTTCTGCATGTGAATTGTTATTTTACAGGAAAAACATTCGTCCAAACTGGAACTACTCTGGAACATTTTTCAAAACATGTAGTTCAGTGCATTTTTGACAAGTCTGTTCGCAAACGAAAAGTTACGTTTCAACATTTCTCGTTCAGAAAATGTTATTGAGTTCGATTCTATCAGCAAATTTATTCAGTAGACTGCTTTCTGCTAACCTAATAAAAACAAAGTAAAGTTCGTATGTGTCACCCTTTCGACTGTGAATCTACTTATTTGATTTATTAATCGTTTAGGTGGGCAAATTCAAGGGTCAGAGGGTCGCACTGGACCAATATTTTTGCTACTCCGTTTAGATTACCTTGGCCGGACCTTACTCCAGGGTCCAACTTTAATAGCCTCCAATATTTCACGACGTTTTTTTTGTGAAGATGCGCTTATTTTTCATGAAAGAATGTTGTTTATGTTTTTAATAACATACGGTGCTCGCGAAATACGTAAATAACTTCATGATGCGAGAACACACTTTGCAATTTGAAAAGGGTTTTAAAAATTTAACACTTAATTTTTTGCCTGTTCTTTTATAATCCTACAGAATTTGCCCAACATAATTATGATTTTTTTAGTGTACCATAGACATCTGGGATTCGTAAAGGATTTCATAATAAAAGTGAACTCAATATGTGCAGAGCAAGCTTTTTAAAAATGTCGCGTTTTTTTGTTAACATCGTCTACCATATGTACGTCGTCTACTACGTATTACTTCGAATGCAATCTAAAATATTGTGTTTTAAATCTGGACTTTAAAAGCGCGTTTTCGAAATATGTAGGTCGCGATTTTTATTTAGTTTTCACGAAAAATATGATGCAAAAATTCGTGTTCATATCATGTTTCATGATATTTTGATTACGTTGTGTAAAATTTTTGCATTTTTTTCACACAATCGGGATTATCATTATTAAATCCAATTTATTTAATACTGCAGTCCTAAATTTTTACGCTTGCTAAATAAAAAACACTACAAAATAAATATGTGTAACAAAAATATCACCTATACATTGATAATATTGATCACACTTCAACGTTCATCAATTACCTACTTAAGACCTCTTTCACACGAACTTGAAGTATGGCCCATTGTGTACAGGCACCAACCATTATATATTTTTTCTCCCCATTACGCCATATCACACATTGGGATCTAATATATAGCCGCGCAGGTCCCAACGAGGGTAGTTTACGACTCAAGTCGATACAGATAGCACAGTTTCCGATACCCCGTACTTGCGACTTTGATACCATCGGTCACCTACTACCTGATTTATAAGACTTAACCGCTCTCTATGACCTGGTAGTCATTTAGTGGGATATGGACAAAGTTTTCATGTTGGTAGGTGGTGTTTTGGTAAAGGTTTTGCTATGTGTAGTTATTTTAGGAACCGAGGGTTTGCGCAATATACCGGCTCGGAAAAATCACATCATATCACACATAACATCACGCCTGTAATCTCCGAAGGATTAGAGGTGTACTTATAGTACACCCACATTTCGCCGGTTATGTTTAAGTCCCATGTAATAGGGGGCGATCCTATTGCCATCAACCGGGCACAATTCCAGACTCCAGGTGGCTACTGAGAAATTCCAGATGGAAAAACCCAGTACCACTTTGCCCGACCTGGAAATTGATCCCAGGACCTCATGCTCAGCAGTAGCGCTTGCAACCACTAGACCAACGAGGCAGTGTTATAATAAAATAAACTCATAATGATGATATTACTCAATCTTACTTACAAATGGAAAAATCCTTTCTAATCAAGTATGTTTGTAAAAAAGTTGCTGACGGTCTTGCGCCGCCTTTTACGGGTCCTCAAAAAATAAGTACGTCTATAAACTTAAACTATAATGTTGTGTATCAGAATTAGATTCACAAACCGTTCAAGGCTCGATTAAGGTCACTTTTTTTAAGGTTTAGAGATAAGGAAATAATGTCTTCATTGAGATAACTTTAGGTCAAATCCTTGTCGTGTTAGAAGTTTCTTGGTCTCTTAACAATATAGTTTTTTTTTTCGGACATTTTCAAATAAAACTAATTTTGTATGTACGTGTACAAACGAGTTTAACATTATTATTAAACTCAGATAAATATAGCAGAAATCTTAATAATTTGACATGTCGCCATATTGCACCCGTGGGAATCAAGGGCGAGTAACTAGTATTTTGTAAATCGCCTGAAGCTTTTCAAATTCGTAAAATGGAAATCTTTAAAACATCGCCAATCTTTATCGGTTGGCCAACCAATAACCTGGCAAGACTCGCAGCGTATAATCTGGACCCCAGGCCACTCCCTTGAATTCGATGGCACAACTGGCACGCGTCCAGTATCGCAATGTAGACCACTCGAGGAATGCTTATCTGTCCCGACTCACGTTAAATATATCACGGCTTTGTCCAAAGTAATGTTTTAAGCTAAGCGTGGTAAACAGCCTTATGTAAGCAAGTCCTAATTTGGACTGAAAAGACACCAAAAATTTTATTTGAGAAAAAGTTTTGTAAGCTCGAAAATTCGGTATATAACTCAAAGAGAAAAGTAGTGACTCATCCTGAAACAAGATTACAGAACTCATATAAGACTTTGAGATACTTACAAAAAAAAGTTAATATCTGCTTCGATGGACTAAAAAAGACCTTTTCAAACACCTAAGTAAGTTAAAAATAGTTGAATACTTTTAGACCTTTTGCCAATCAGTCATTTTGAGGGTCCGCCCGAAAAGCGGATCCCAATAAAGATTAAAGATAGCGCTGATGAAATGTTTAAATCTACATTCATCAAGCTAACTTTCTTTCTAAGAAAATGTTTCTTTGACTAGGTACCTATCACTCATGATTACCTAGTAATTTGTCTTGCTGTACGTACCAGTGTATTTTATGTTACGAGCCTTAATTAGCTTATTCTAGAATAAATAACGATTAGGCTGGATGGTTAGGTTTTTATCTTTTAGTAAATCGGCACGAAAAGTACCTAATAAGAATGGATAAAGTCGTTGTAAAATGTATTGGCGTGTCTATAAAATAGTAGGGCTGACCTAGGCTGTCCACGCTGTGACGGCCGGGTCTTGTGGACATCTATACATATAATAACATCTTAGCGAAGTCAAAACTATACATTGAATGTATTTCTTTGAAAGTATTTTTTGCGAGGTCTGGGAACGATTCTAATGCCTGATTTTTGTCTGTTTGTCCGAATGTATGTTCCAGCATCACGCAAATACTACCGGATAGATTTTGCTAATTTTTTTTCCCCTGTAGGTCTGGTCACTCTGATGGCTATAAATTATCACGCTACTTGCTATGGGGATGAGTAATATTGCAATGTGTTCGTTTTCTTCTATAGTTTAACGCAAATTGTAAAAGACGAGCCAAAAGTTTAGAATAATGTAGATAGTTACAGATTTAACTTTTTAAATAATTATCTTTACGTTATTTTGGAACTAAGCAGTCAATAATAATATAATATATACTTTATTGATACAAGGCCATACAATATGCTTATTATCTAGCTAAAGTTCGCAATAATTAAAATTAAAAGTTGAAACCCCGACTCCTAAACTAGAAATACCTGTGACTTAGGAGTCAAAATCTGATATTTAAACAGGGTAGATTTTCGGGATTTCGAAATAAGGGCAGTTACCTTAACCGTTCAAGCTACAAGAAAACTGTTCTTAACTTTTTGAAACATTTTCATCTGCATTCACAGTTAATGAAAAACTGAAAATGAGCACTTTAACAAAAAAAAAAAATGTTGATGCCAATCGATCCTGTTTCTTATGAGGGTCAAAAAACTCTATTAGACCAACGTTTGAGTACTAGAAAAGTCAGAAATCGCAAAAAAAAAACCTATACATTTCGTAGGCAATGAGACTGAGATGAGAGAGGACAAAATAAATATAAAAAATATACCAGTGTATCGCAACAATCAAATTATTCCATTACTTCACAGGGCTGAATAGGGAACGAATATAGCAGATAGTTACAGATTAACTTAAGAATTTGGCTCATTGTATTCTATTTTCTTTCTTTTATTCTGTTAGTTTTAATCATGGTCTGGCAGTTTGAGTCATTTATGCGGCCTACCCAAATGTCCTTTCTTTGGTATTGTTCGTCGCAGCGTTGAGCTCCATAATTTCTGAGTAGAGCTGCACGATTACTGATAAATGCATGCACTGAATGATCAGGTCCACTCAATCTTTGTGGTTCTTTCCTCAAAATACCATTTTGGACACCAATCTACATGGCCTTCACACGATCAGACCAAGATTATGTCTGAACTTTAAAAAAGACTGTGACCTCTGAGTTTTTTTCGGCCTTTCTTCTCAGATTAGTCAGATAGGAAACGCCGACCTCATCTAGTTTTTAAAATATGATTGACGAGTAAAAGTGTTTATACAAACCTACTTGCAGAAATAAAAAACATTCATCATTTAACCTTATAAATAACGATCTATGGAGCTAAGCAGTCAATCATGACATAATAAGTCAATTATAACGGCTGTTATACAACTTTCAACAAATCAACTAGAAAAAAAAAAAAAACAACCGACTTCGTAGAACTAAACGATAGAAAAGCCAAAAAAAAGGCACGTACATTCAAGGGATAAAAGTAATAAATATCGTAACGCATTCCAAATTGTTTACCTAACTCCTTTTGACGGAAGTAATAATTTGAATTCCTTGTCGTCGCATCCATCTCAGGGTGTTCACGCACGTGCAACCAAACGATCTCCTCCCAAACTCTCTGGAGCTGCGACGACTCGACGAGCAACGATTTAAACAGACTCGGAACCGTTCCCAAAGAATTGTTTCCGTAGCAAGCTAGGAATTAAACGACGTATCTTTTAGTCACCGTAAAACTCTGCGATAAGATTCCAAGCACTTTCGAGGAATGAGTCGCCATCTAGCTTTACGAAAGTATTTTTAGTCCATTTAGGCTAAACCGTAGATATATTATGACCGTCATTAGCTTTGCACAAGTATTTCTGGGCTCGGACGTATTTTTATCGCTTAAGCCTCTGTTTTGAACACAAAAGCAAGCCGGGTTCGCACGGCTTGTATGTCTCTTTCATACTTTTTCATTAGCTTTTCGGGGTGCCGAGGTTCCTAGTCGAATCCGTAGTAAAGCGATTATTGCTGATTTATGGGACTGCCAGGCTCGTTTTATTGTGGTTCATAGCTGACTCGTGAGTCTACGGGCTTATAGCTTTCGCGTGGTAGTTATCTTATCCGGTTATATGACATTAGGGTATGTTTGGCGAACCTTAACTACCTAAGAAACATACTAAATAGGCTATAGAGTGTAACTTCGCCAAGTTCGCCAAAATAAATTGATCCATCAAAAGAACGCGAATGGAAAACGCACTATCTAGAACGCTCGAATGTATCAGACAATTTTGCGTTGAACGTGCCTCATCTATATGTATACAACAAAGTCAGTTTTTGTGTCCGTCTGTATGACCGCTTAGATCTTAACTACACAATGCATTTCGAAGCGCTTTGCATCATCATTAAGGTATTTATTTCGGAAGGTTTATGTGTATTTAGCACAGATATCTTGATGTTTTGACATGTCGCCATCGCACCAGAGCGAAGACGGGACGGGTCTCTAGTGTATAATAAATAAAATGATAGTCCGTAGGTTCCATACTTATGCCATCAAAGTCTACCAATTCAGAGCCCTGAACATGTAGTATCATGTTTTGATCTAGGTAACGTCTAGGAATTCGAGTTACGAACCAGGCAGCAAGATAATGCAGTTCCAATTAACGTCGATCAATCAATCAAATAAGTTGATTTCTATACAAAGGTTATAGAGTATCCCTTTATCCTGCCACGTTGGTAAGATATCGCATAGGACCGTTGTGGTGGCAAAACGGTAGATGATAATAGGATTATGTCAATAATTATATGACATAGGCAAACAAATTCATAATATCATATTGTAAATATCTGCAGCTTTCTCGCCGTCAATAGGGTATTATATCGGATGGAAGGAGATGATGCCAAAATACGATTTAAATCTTGGCGAAGACTTTGATCTAAATCACCATGCTTGGTATACAGAATGATTTTCACAGTACCTACTTGCCTATCCTTTTATGTTCTTTTAAGTTCTAAGTGGCCCACTATTGCAAAGAGGATAATATTTTCCTCCCCTAAACGTTAACATTCCTAACAAGTATCTTACAAAACGAGGAAAATAATTGGAGTACAAAAACGCTTGAATGTATCGCTGGCTGAAATAATCTCCTACTGTACAGAGTATTAACATTAGTATTCCTCGCACATCGCACGATATATCTGAAACCTTGCAATAACAGCCCACTTTAAATGCTTATTCCATTCATTATTAGTTCTGCGATACCTTCGATGTTTTATTTAAACAAACAAGCAACAAACTGCCATGACAGGGTTTAAACTGATTAACCCCGTTTCATTTACAATCACGTGATACAATGTCAGTCTTCGACTCACAGAACTGTAGAACTTACTGTAAACGTCGGTAAGGCGAGAATCGCACAAGGTCAGTCACTTAAATAGTTAAGGTGACCATTCATCAATGTGGATCGAAAGTAGGCCCTATTTTCACAGATTATTTACTCCAATTAGACTTTACCGATAATTCTAGTGGATTACAAAATGGACTCTTTTACTTTACTTTAAGATACACAATCGAATAATTGGTAAATAAATGTATTTCTGTTTTACATAGGCTTTTCATAATGTAGTAGGTTTTTAATGGCCAATAACTAATATTATAAATGCGAAAGTGAGCTTGTTTGTTTATTGTTACGTTTCCACGCTAAAACTGCTGAACAGATTTGGATGAAATTTGGCACATGGGTAGACCAAGACCTGGGTTAGTACAAACAATACTTTATATCCCGTTATTTCTACGAGATCGAGACTTATGCGGGTGTAACCGCGGGGCGCAGCTAGTTTACTATAAGTCAAGTTAAAAGCTTTCAAATCAGAAAGTTGTAAAAGTGAAAAATGCAGAAAGTACTTCTGCAGTTTGACAGGAGCAGAAAGGCGACAATCGTTAGTTAATCTCAAGTTGAAACTCGAAATCGGTATTTAAAAATAAAACAATTTAGTTTTCCCCAACAACTTACTTTGCCACCTTCCACGTGATCTGCTTTCAAGAATAACTTTACAGTCAATGCCGTAAAGATGGCAAATCTAGCTTCAGAAAAACTTTGGCTTTGTAGAGCGCCGTCTCTGTCACACAAACCTGTGTGACTGTCTCTTATTAAAGCTCCAAGTGTCATGCTTACTGCCACGTACAATACAGCGTGTATCAACTAAACTACTATCAACGTAACTGTTTATAAATGTGTTAAATATAATAATCAGCTGTCCCATACAAAATTTAATAACTCCCACCCAAATGTGTGTCTGTACTGCACATAATTTTTTTTTAAATGCCGTGACTAATTGAGTTATTTAGTTCTATTTCTTAAGGCACTCGCGCGGCCCCTGCCGCGGCACCGCTCGCTTCGCTCGATCGACTCGCGCGACAACTCATTTGGTCGGGGTAACCTGGCTTAGTTACTGCGACCAATTCGACTCGCGCGGGGTTGGTCACAGTTCCAACCGAACCTGCAATAACAATCAATGTCGAAATTATAAAAAAATTCAATTTTTACAAAAAGTTGTCAATTTGCCTTCGGTATATTTCATAACTGCGACCGTTTGTAAAGGGATGGTGCCGTATGTATAATGACGAATCATACAATCTGCCTGGAACATATACATATTTATAACAAATCTAGTGAACCGGCATCGAACAAGCTCGGTAAATGTTCTTATAATATGCAACTTAGCTTACAATATAACGCTTGGAATACAGATGGGTGATAATAGAACAATATAAGTAACTAATACACAGCAGGAACTTTATTTTAATTAAAAACCGGCCAAGAGCATGTCGGACCACGCACAATGAACGGTTCCGTAGTTGGGATAAAGGAGATTGCCCACGGCACTATGGACAAATGTACTCAATTTAACATTGTTGTGTCTTCATCAAAACATCTTTAAAATACTCGATGACATGTCTAAATACATCCTCAAAAAATTCAACACAAACTACAATGGCATTACCGAGATATTTAGAAAAATTAAATTATTAATTTTGAGGTTATGTTCGACCACAAAATTAATCTAAAAAAGCTATTTAAAAGGATCTGAATGGGTTTGCGAGTGAGCTTTGTGCCTTTGGAGTACATTTGTGTAAAATATGCAGCGGTTCAGCTATGTCAGGTGGCCAGTTACTGGTGACCACCTCACCAAGTCTTACCGATTTAGATTTTGAGCATCTTCGTGCTTCAAAATCTTATACCCGCGTTTCATTCAAATGCAAAGTATGAAAGCAATCATTATTTTGTTATATCTAGATCCTACTCAAATCATAGATTATAGTACGTATCATGAAATGGTCTATGTATGTAGGAAGGAATGGAAAACAGCTGCACTAGGTATAATAAATGAAACCTTTATTTTATTCTTCCAAAAATATATTATCCAAAAATGAAGCTGGAACACTAACATTGTTATAACGTGCCCTGCTCAGATACCACACTATGCACATTACATGCACACAGTGCTTTTTCCTACAAGGCATATCCCACTATAGCGCCTAATGTATCTCTTACATTTTCGTCTTTATTTATTAAAATAGAGACAGTTGATACATCGCTCCACAGTCGCACTCGCCGTGTTTAATGTATCACAATACAAAAAGTACTGTTTTGAGTAATATACAACACACAAGCTGCAGCGGCGTTGGAAGTATGTTTATCTTCAATGGGTTAGCAGCAGTAACGGAGGAATTAAAAGGCTCAAACTCGACGCACAACGTACCAAAACCAGCAGAAAAAAACATAATGGTTAACTTGACAATGTTAACATATTGCAAAAATATGACAGACGGGCAGTAAATATCAAACAAGGTTGTACCCGTGCTGGTAAATGATTCAAATACATTCGACTTTTAATCGATTTCCGCAAATCAGTGTTATTTCACGAATACAACTAGGTGCCATAACCGCGGTTGACAACTACCAGTATTTACAAATACGAGTACCTGTACCTATACCAAGTACATGTGATTTAGAACTCTGTTATTACGTTGAGTACGTATTTTAAGCTTCTTTATGCTTATTATAGGAAGAAAAGCAAACATATCGATTCACAACATTAAAAAAATAACAATCATAAAGGCTCTTACAGACTCACGCGATATCGCGGGCGCGACAGGCAGCGACATAGAAATTGTGCTACTAGAGTCGCGTCGCGCCCGCGATTTCGCGTGAGTCTGTAATAGCCTTAATGCGTTTAAGAGATTAATACAGATTAATATATTTATTGTTTTTACTCAACGTGGGTGTATTAGTATGATTAGACGTTTGAAACTATTCCGATTTCAATATTAACCAAAGCTAATAACCATACCAACCAAATATCTACCTCACCGCACACTATTGTTACCGTCTCATTTTCAATGAAAAGACAGATAATGTACCGACTAATGTCTAGTTATGTGGGGTAGTAAACTGTGGGGTAGAGGTAGAAACTGATTTATTTATTTTACTTTGAGATATATTTATCGATATTTAAAAATATTGTATACAGCTTTTTTAATTAAATAAACAGTTATTTAAACAACAATTAAATCGACAAAAAAATATTAAAACAAATAAATCGAACAATCAATAATGAATCGATATCATTATATTTTTGTAAGCAGGTAGGCTCATTACACGAAATAGAAAAAATCGACAACCCTACTATTGACAGGCGATAGTAAACAATGGCGTAATCTGGCAAGAAACATAAAAGTACTAATTATTGCTCAAAAAACTGTCCCATTATAAATCATAATTAAGTCATATTTAAAAAATATTATTTTATTTTAGCTAGTTCATACTGTTAAACTTTTTGAGACACGAGACATTTCCCAAGAGTACTGTTCCTGGGCATTGTCCTTTCACCCAAAAACAAACTTAACATTGTAGTTGAAAAAAAAAGTGCTTGCTTACATCGATATACGAGTACGTCTGTCCCCTCCCCTTGGTTAACAAAAAATATTGCTTTAAGGGTGCTCGCCCACGGGCGTTTTTCTCGGGCGAGAAAAACGCCCGTGGGCGAGCACGCTAAAGCTTAATAATACGCAAACGTATCCCTGAATTTAAAAATGGTTTTCAGACCCATTGTGGGTTTTTGATTTTTGAACGGCCTATCCAACGATACTCCACACTATGGGATAGACGAGAAAAAACAATATCATCCCCACTTTACGTGCCCGTGAGGTAGGTACCCTGAATAACATTTTTCATGATTTTATTTTACCACTTTGTTGGCGTGATTAATACGAGTATGTATACTCATGCCAAATTAGAGCGAAGAGCCCTCTGAGCTAAGCCAGGGACAGACAGACAGCCAGACGGACATGGCGAAACAAAAAGGGTCCCTTGTTGACTACGGAACCCTAAAAAGACTAAAGACAGCTTTTGATGAAACCTTTGTTCTCAGTTTATAATAAAGCACGGGACATAAGATTGAAAAAACAGTTGCACAGTTTTGTTGAAATAATTAGATATGAAGACAGGGGAATTAATATTCACTTCCTTGTGTTTTCAAATCACAACTGTCATTATTTTATAGTTAAACGGAATGGCTACAACACAGCAAATTGTCCCTAATGTATCAATTTGATAAATAGGTAATTTCCCTGACTGTATTTATAACGGACAATGTGCTGACAAAAGGGAGAATTTAACAGAAAATCATATTGCGCTGACCCCACGTAACATGGGTATATTTCAAGCAAAAAAAAGGAAAAAAAAACGAAATGAAAGTAGAATACGAATAACTTTTGGTATAAGCAACGCAAGTTCTGAGAAAATGGTATCTGCTGTTCTTAGAAACATTGAGAACTACGATGTTTGCTGTTTATAAAAGTACGAACCAGCTGTTTCACGAGTCCACCTTTCCTAAAACTAGTTCATATTCATGGGTTATTTACTTGCCACCTAAAATATTATTACATCTTTCTGTCTCACCTTCTATGTCGCTATCTCTGTAATTTCCCCTGTATTTAAAGCCTAGATAGCTTAACTCGAACTAGAATAGGTTCGATTAAGGTTCTCGTTACCAAAATAATGCGGTTAATAAAAGTCGGCTAATCGCCGAATAAAATCGATTTGCGAGTGGTGCTTGCGATACGAGAAAACTTGGCACGGTTGTGGTACCAGCTCTTATGCATAGCTCATTGGGTAAATATCTAGTATTGAAAACTGTTTAGGTACTACTGAGTATACCTATTAAATATTATTCTTGAAGGCAGTAAAGAAAATATGACCCGTTAATAGTTGTCAAGGGGCTCGTGGCTAACTAACTGCCGCACGGATTTATCAATCACTTTCAGTGGACGATCCGTGGATGGGTGACCACATATTTCGTACCGAGCCTCGTCCGTGCCTCTAAAAGTACGTTAAGCCGTCTCGGCTGTCATTCGTAAATCTTTGACAAGCAAAACGGGTAGTCAAAAGCCAGAAAGTGTGAGAACCAGTCTTGAAGACCAGATAGGCAGTCACTCCATGTAAAATACTGGTATTCAGATGCATCCGGTTAGTCTAAGTCAACCCTGAAGTTGGGAAAAGGCTAGGCAAATTATGAACAAGCCAACGGTTAAGGCGCGGGATCGCAACGAGGTCGTGTGAGCTCGATCCTCCTTAGAATGAATAGAATAGCATATCCCTTTAAAAAGCATGATCTATCAGCAAGCGTTACCACTATCTTATTGGCTCGCCGTTTAAACCAGTTGGTGTATCATTGCCAGACCACAGTAAAGAAAAAAAAAGCCTTTACAAATATCTTGCAACTAATCAAGTAGCCAGTTATTTGCCAACCTACCTCCTACCCTGTTTCTTGTTACCTAAGTAGTTATTTTTAGTCATTTTGTGAACCTAATCTCGCTAAGCGATTTGAAGTTGTCTAAATTCACCTCTGAACAAGCCTAACCGTACTCATTCTAAACATTTCGTACAAAATTAGAATATACGTACGTAGCGAATAAACGTACGAGTAGGTACTTGATGATCAAACGAAGTATTTGTATAACCACGCGTATCGATCACAATTATATACCTCTGGCTTTTTCCGAGACCATTTGTGATTAAACTGATGTGGAAGCGTGTTATATACATAAGGTACACGGATGGATTGTTAGGGATATCATTTACCCGACACCCCCATTAACTGGAAGGAACAACACACGTATTCTATGAATTGTTCATGTCAATGACGCAAGGGTGCAATTAGTCTGATTCAATAATTTGAAAATTACAATTCATAAAAAAAAATATGCTAGTTAAATCTAAAAATATATTATGTATTATAAATTAAGAGTCTACAATATCTTAAGTTGCTTATCATGATCCTCCGTTATATCTAAAATACTACAGCATTCATTTTGAAATAAATATATGGTAAAGTTAAGCAATAATGTTAAATACCATATTCGACGAAAACTCGATTCCATAAAATTTTCTCGACAGAAAAAAATTACATATAAAGTTACCTCCAAACCGAACAATAAACCGCTAGTATTCAAAAAATACTTCAAGTTATATCATACAATTTTGCATAATAACTGAAATAAATTTAAAGCAGAATGAAACTCCGATTTTTTTATTTACGAATTACTATTATTTTCACCGTAAAAAGACATTACCTAACCTATAGGCGCCTTGGAGCCTTCTCCCTGTGCCACCATGTATCACTTGCTCGCGTAACCGCGAGCAGTAGCGTGCGAGCGAGATAAAAAGTGAGGTGGCGCTGAGGTATTATGGACTCTTGCGTGACCACGTTGTTCTTCTACGCAACTGATTTGGATGCGGATTTCACCATCATTTAGAGAATTTATAAGTGGATAATCTATATAAAATTCAAAGTCCTGACTGACTCACTGACTGATATATCAATATATCAACGCACAGCCTAAACCGCTAGTCCTAGAGACATGAAATTTTCTTTGTAAAGAGTAGGTGAAGTGGCTAAAGAATTCGTTTATTTATTCGACAATAAAAGAACGGACGGGACTTCTGTAGAGACCAAGAAACAAGCTTGGATGGCGCTGACGAACAAATATAATGCTGTCTCGGAAACTGGATTTAGGACTTAAAAGCAGTTACATGCCTTATATGATAACATAAAGACTTTCTTATTGTCTGTTTATAATATGTGTGTACATAAACAGTTAAATAACCTAGGTTGATGTCGTTTGCTATGAAATGAAACATCAGTTAGTGATCCGGGGTGCCCGCTGTTTTAGAACCCAATGGTTTGGCACGCGACGATGGGAAGAGACCAGACGGAATGACTATAATGCCTTGGAAGGTAGGTAGGCCTTTGGTGTGGGATGCAACGTGTGTCGACACCCTTGCGCCATCCCATCTTCCTAGCACGGTGAACTGTGCTGGGGCGGCTGCTTCAGGTGCGGAAAACCTCAAACGGCGCAAATACTTTAATCTTACTGGGACTTATATGTTCGAGCCATTTGGGGTTGACTCCTCAAGTGACCAGAGGGCTGGCCTATTTTTCGGCCAAAGAATCAGCATTGCCATATAACGTGGCAATGCTGCCAGCTTTTTGGGCACTTTTCCCACTGAAAGCCATCGCTTTCAGTGGGAAAAGTGCCCAAAAAAAAAGAGAAGAATTTTTTGATGCCCTATGATTTCCCCCCCCCCCTTTGTTATATAGGTACTTACTTGTACATATTATTATTTTTATTATAAGTTTGTTTAGTTTTAAAATTATGTAAATACTTTCAAAATGGTTAATCTAAATAAAAGGAGATTGAGTTAGTGATATGGAACCGATAAACGGCACACATTGGTCAGTTAGGTTAAATTAAGTTCGGAGTTTATTTTACACTGCGGTGTTTGGAAACGAACTTTCACAAGTTATCAAACTGATAGCGCTAAAGAATAGCTAAATCACCGATAAAAGTGGCTCAGAAACCGGGGCATAAGACCATTATTGTATACCATGTTATAATGCAAATATAAATGATAACTCAAACTCAACGCATTTATTTCAATTCAATCGTGCACTTTTAAACTGTCAAGGAGTTGGTCAGTTAGAAACATGAGGGTATAAGTTTATATTCTACTTTTAAGGGCCTATACTACCTTAAATGGCTTAGCATGATCCTCCGTTATTTCGAAAATACTGCAGCATTCATTTTGAAATAAATATAAATGCTAAAGTTGAGGATTAATGTTAAGTACTATGTTTGACGAAAATACGATTCCGTAAAATTTTCCCTATAGAAAAAAAAACCAAAGTTACCTCCAAACCGAACAATAAACCACTGGTATTCAAAAATACTTAATTAGATAATGAAACTTTGCATATTAACTGAACTAACTACAAAGCAGGTCTTATGTTATTTTTTTTTAAATTACTTTTATTTGCACCGTAAAAAAAAATAAACTAAACTATCGGTGCCTTGGAGTTTTCTCCCTGCCACCCTATCTCGCTTGCTCGCGTGACCGCCAGCAGTAGGTGCGAGCGAGATAAAGAAAGATGAGGTGGCGCTGAGGTAGTATAGACTCTTAGAGAGTGAAGAAACAGAATTGACTACTCAGTACACTCAAAATAATCTTTAAAAGTATTTACAATTTAGCGGCTTGTAAACTAAACAGCTTATTCGGTTTGACTGTACAGAAACACTCATGTACTCACATAATATATTATGTTTGTACTACCAGTTCAGTGCAGCAGTCCATTCTATTCGGAACAAGAGTAGATTTGCAGATACATTACTACCACGTGTGACTTCGAATGGTACGAGTATTATATGTTGGTAACGTTTGCATTTACTGTTTGGAGATTTTTCGCCTCGGAATGTAAATGTAGGAATGGAGGTGTGAATGTGTGTGTGATTCTGATATGATATGTCATAATAGTAGGTGTTTACCTTTACAAACACTAAAATCTAGTGGGAGATGATATCAGATCTTCTATTTTAAAATAAATCGCCCATCGTACAAAGCTTTCAATATTCATAGACAAAAAGACATGCTCTGCTATGTGGAAATATGAGAGAATAACCCAAATGCGACAGCATTAGATTGACGATCAAAAGGTTGTAAAGTTCAAAGTCCATCCGCTGCACTATCGTCGTGAACGACTATAAGTGTGCTCCAGTAAGAGTACCTAGTATGTTTTCAAGTAAAATTCAGATATATTCCGGTATCTAGTTTGCCTGAATGGGCTATGTTGGGCTATGTTGTGCTATGTTGGGCTGTGTTGGGCTGTTTTGGGCTATGTTAGGCTATGTTGGGGCACAGCTGCAATGGGTAGGAAGCTAGGAAGTTATTTATGTGTATCATCTTTCATTTCGCCTTATGTGGGAGTGATTTCGTGAAAAGGGACGGAAGTGTGTAAAAGGATGTAACAGCTTGAGCATGGGATAAGTCAGTACTTTTTAATAGCATGGAATTAGTAAGAACTTTATAGACTGTAAGTAGAGGAGGTAAATTCTGTCGCTGCTCAGTTGGTTATTACCAAGTTTTTAGGGCTCCGTACCTACAAACTAAAAAAACGGAACCTATATAGGACCACCACCCACTCTCACCACTCACACTGTATCTGTCTGTCCGTCTGTCACAGCCAATTTCCTCCGAACCTAGTGGACCGATTTAGTTGAAATTTAGTACACATATGCATTTCTGTAACCCGAACACGGTCGTGTAACGTAAACTAATGAATTTTTTATATGAGACTCTCTTTTGGGGGGCAAATTAGAAGACTAAAAACAAAAGTTTTGCAAACTGTACGATATGACATATCAAATGAATGCTTATTATGAGGGTCTCACATATATTAATTTTATAATTTTAAAAGTTATAGTTTTAAAGTTATTTAAGAAAATAGATGAAAACTGACCAAACCCGCTTATTTCCGAACCAACCGAGTTAAAATTTTTGAAAAAAATACAGAAAATAGATCTTTACGTATAGATTACAGGAAAACCTATAAGAAGACTATGATGTTAAAATATCATAGTAAACCTCAGTTCAGTTGTAATGTATGGGAGATGATGTTTTTCAACTACATACAATGTTAAGTGTGTTCTTGGGATAAAAAAAACATGGTAGATGACAAAATTATATTATTTATTGTACGGAACCATAACCACGCGAATTCAACTCGCACTGGTCCGGTTTTTGGTATTTACATTCGAGCTCCATCCGCCTATGAAACGCAATCCTAGAAAAGAGACTGTAAATCTAGACCTATACAAGTACCTACTTTTAAGGGCAGTTGTATACAAAATGCAATTTAATTCGAATTAATCATAAATCAATCTTCAGCTTGTTAAATTAACTTTTCCACTGCAAACGAAAACGCGTAGCAAATTGCTACGAAACTCGTAGCATCGTAGCCTCGTAGCAAGTACTTTAAAGTCGTGTTTTTGTAGCAACCGTATCTTTAATGTTCTGTTTCAAAATGATGTCCACAAAGATAGGCGGACCGATAGGCGCAGCGGCTTTAAGATAAGCTTCTGTGCTATGGGTTGCGGGGTGCAATTCCGCATGGCACAAATTGTTTTATCTCCGGATTGCGAATGATCTTTATTTACTATTGTTAGTAACAGGGCTGAGTATTCATAAGTATCAAAACTATGTCTGCAGACGTGTCATCAAAATACAAATTAAATAAACAGTCAAACTAAATATCTTCTCATTTTTGAAGTCGCTTAAAATCTAAAGCAAAAGGAATGTATGAATCGTAGCTGGTGGCTTTTTTTAGTATCTGCCTACCCCATAGAGAAGAAGAAGTCGCAAAATGAGCGAGGTTCCGCCGCCATTACTCCCGGGAGCAGGTAATACCCACTTACTCCAATATATCATACTTGAGTAGCTAACAACGAATTAATGTATCATTGCTTAGAGCCTCTCAAGTTAAATTTGCTTGAGCTGCTTAATTAAGTACATACGTAACATACATACATGAGATATTTCGTACATTTTTAATTATTTGTATGGTTTCATGTTTTTTTTATTTCTATTTTTACGGGGTGAATATAAATTAATGGATTCGTAAAAACGTTAAATTGGCTTTGTAATGAAAGCATACATACATAAACTCGGGTTTTTTTTCCCGAATAAAAATCATGTTATTACTGTTAATTCTGGATTACTCCTTTTTTAAGTATACTTAGCTAAGTCTATAAGCGAACTTGTTTTGCCCTGACGAATGCTGTACGTTAATAGCTCATTTAGTGATAAAAAAATAGTTAATAGCAAGGATGGCACCAAGCCGACTTCCCAAAGTGTGTCCTAATAACAAAACTTTCGACATGTAGACAGGATCTTCTTGAACCAGCCAATAATAGAACTATATGTTTTGCATATTTAACGTGAACTCGCTTCATTGAAAAACCTTACAAGCCAATAACACAGTTCCATCCATTTTCAGCCTGACAGTCATGAAATTCTATATTATCAAATTCACACAGGAATTCCAGCTTCCCAAACAGAATATTAAATTTCTCACATAATTTATTTTCGCTGGTAAAATCTGGGAACATCAACCATGCCAACACAGGCCAGAAACCATAAATCCGGTGAGCAGCTTTCATGTAATTAAAATTAATAATCAAACGAAACGAATATTTGAAGTACGAGTATTTGTGTTCACCCCAACTTGTTGGGATTTCATTTAATTAAAAGTTCTCACACATGCAACAGCATGAGGTCCTGGGTTCGATTCCCAGGTCGGGCAAAGTGTTATTGGGATTTTCCATTAGGAATTTCTCAGTGGCAGGCCGGAGTCTGGATTTGTGCCCGGTTGATGGCAATAGGCTCGCCCCCTATTACATGGGACTTACACATAACTGGCGAAATGTGGGTGTACTATAGGTACACCTCTGCCTAGCCCTTCGAGGATTACAGGCGTGATGTTATGTATGTGTGTGTGTTATGTAAAAGTTTTCAATAAACGCTCAATAATCAGCATATGGTAATCAAATTATTGAAAAAAACTTGGCTGTTTGTATGAAAATAAAACATACTAAAAATACAACAGGTATGATTCTCATCAAAAGACGATGGTTCCAATCAACTTATATTTTCCTCCTGTTGAAAATGATTCAGAGAGGTTGTAACCACTTTTTGTTATGATATACTATATAAATTTAATATATTTATTCCTTTAATTACAACATATGACGAGTATTTCGTCAATCCCTCGTGGCCCACATCTGGAATAAAGCGCCAGTCATAATGCGACAAGGATCATTTGTAATAACAATAACGACAGTAGTTTTGCGAGATAGTAACCCGAACCCAACACCATACAATCAAGGGATAACGGTAATGCCCAGCAATGGGATGTGACAAACTAATGAACCGCAGCTACAAAAGATAATAATTATCTACAACTATCATATTCAAATATTTATTACAATATTAATGACGTGAGATAAAGTTAACTAACACAAATTAGAGTACAGGAAAATAATTTAGCACAAAACTATCTGAACATAATTTAATAATTGATTTAATCAATCAAATAACAATGTGATATAACATTATATAGTATCATCTGTGGGTACAATTGACTTAAATATGCTAGTTAACAAAAAGGTATGTGTTGCAACCAGCACCCTTACTAAGTTATGAAATAACTTGTATTAAGGGCAAAACAAAACAATATTATTTTACAACAATGTTTGCAGAATTATTTACAATACTATTTGAATTTGGTACATTATTTCCTGAACCTTATGTATTATGTAGACAGAAACATAATTATAATATTTGTGTGCTGATAATTTACAGTGGAATCTCCCATCAAAATCATTATATTAAAAAATTGTAGGTATACTTACTCGGCTTGTCCAGGTCGCTGATGAACTCCTCAGTCTCCACATATCCTTGGATCCTGTCAGCGAGCACTATAAGTACCAGCCACAACAATCGGCCCACACACACTGACATACTAACACAAGTTGATCCCATCGTCAAGATAACAACACTAAACAAATACTAATTTGATTTCCAACAACATTTTCTTCAGAAGTCTGTTTTAATTTAAATTCAAATAAAGTACAACGTTTAATTCATGGAAAACTTGTTGATCTTCTTTTTAATTAAAACTCACTTTTCTTTGTAAATAAAATAAATAAATTATATTCTTTTATTTAGTTAGACTAAATATTAGGGATAAGTAAAACACAACGGCTCGACACGTGTTGTAAGACTGTAAACAAATCGCGCTTTGACAGGCGAGCTCGCGACGCGTGGAGTAGTAACGTGCGTGCGTCTCGACGCCGCGGGCAACACTGATCGAAAACCGATAGGGCAGCGGTAACAATCGCAGAAAATAATAATTTTCATTCTTATTTTGAAAATATTTACAATCTAACTTTAGTTCGCTTTTCCAATATTTAATTCCAACGCGAAAACTATGATGGCTCGGCTCGCCACCGCCAATGATCTGCGAAGATTCTTAACATTTTATTTTCAGCACGGGACAATCTGTAGCCTACGTTTATTGTAAAAATAACCGTGAACCTATGTTATTCTCCATAATATTTACTTTACAACTCCCTGGGCCCAGATAATGGTATATTACCCATCCTATAACTTAACAAGTACGCAACTACATAAATAAAGGTTGTAAGGTAATATAATTCAAGAATAACGTAACTGACAATAAAGAGTTGAAAGTTTTGGGAATATAATAAAACACTTTGGAAGGAAGTTTCGTTAAAATTGGGTCACAAATATCAGAGGTTAGCTGTCACCAGCAAAACGTCTTTATAAGTTTGTGAGTTGGCGAACATTTTAGTTTAGTACCTGGGTACAGTCGGCACGAAAAGTGGGATGGTTAGATAAATAGCACAGTACTAACATACCTAGTGAGTGGTATGTTTTGTTTCTACGTATAACTGTGATATTGTTTTCGTGAGTCATTTGTTTTTTCTTCTATAATGTAAGCTTAGCTGTCGTTATGTGGGTAAGTACATTCCAAGAATATAGAAGTCGTATAAAAACATAGTCATAATAACACATTCGTCTCTGTTTCAACTATGTGGGAACTATTATTGTATTTATGGTTTTCTCATTATCTGTACTAAATTGGTTTATTAAAAGGTTTATTTTTGAACGGAATTTGTGGTCATGTATTCGGCTGTATTGAAAGTTGAACTTTTGAAACCCTAAACCGTAGGTACCAACACTTAAAAGCTTAATTTGTGGTATGTTCTATTTATAAACTATGCGGTAGTTTATTGATTAATGAAACTGAATACATAAATACATGCTATATTTTAATCAGTGCTAAAACGGGCCTTGTTTCAATGTCCAGATAGGCTCTATCTACCAGATCTTTAGATCATCTAGAGAGATAATCTAAAGTACATACATCTTTTATGGGGTACTGTGTAAAAATGTTACAATAAAATACTTTGTGATATATTTCAATTAAATGAAATAAAATTTAATACACATATTAAAAGTACACTTTGTAAACAAGCATATTAAAAGTTAGAGTATTATATCCAAAATAGGTATGCTTCGAAATATGCTGAACAATCAATGTCAATCTAGAGTCTAGACAAAATCAAATTGGTTGCTATTTTAATTGTAAAATTTGTGTTTTTTATATTATATTTTACATTCTGTGATTACCTTAACTCTCACACTGACTTATTATTTTAATTTTTTTAGGAAAACATATACTTTTACGATGTTTGTAAATATGTGACTACCATGTATCTATCTCTTAATTAAGTTACTTTTCATTGCTTCATTTTTAATTGTTTTTACCTATTGTGGTATAGTAACTTTATTCTAGGTGCATCGTCTTCACATATAATCATATAATTAATGTACTCAAACAAAATATTGTAAAACATTTTAAAAGAGTAACGGTGGAGTTTCTTGCCCATTCTTCTCCATACGATGCTACCTTATGGAAGGGGCGACTAGAATCAATTCTACTTTTTTTGTAAATTTTGAAGTTCAAACGTGCCTCATATGTACCTACTTGAAATAAATAATTTGACTTTGACTTTGAGAT
Source organism: Tiliacea citrago (assembly GCA_963921375.1). Classification (NCBI taxonomy): domain Eukaryota; kingdom Metazoa; phylum Arthropoda; class Insecta; order Lepidoptera; family Noctuidae; genus Tiliacea; species Tiliacea citrago. Next base: position 24,538,973 of record OY992798.1, read on the forward strand.
CAATTAGACATTGAATATAAAAACATAACATAGGTTGAGCAGAGGTGTACCTACATTTAGTACACCCACATTTCGCTAGCTATGTTTAAGTCCCATGTAATAGGGGGCGAGTCTATTGCCAACAACCGGACACAAAAACAGACTCCGGTCTACTACTGACAAATTCCAAATAGAAAAATCCATTAACGCTTTGCCCGGTCTGGACATTGAATATAATGTGAAATAAATCATCTCCCAGATTATTTACTGGAAAGTTATTTGGAGGACGCGAAACATATGGGTAGGTACGTTACTTCTACCTAAATATACAAAAATGTTTAACTTTCAAGTTTAGTTTAATTAAATCATGTTGTAAACTGAAAATGCCTAAATAAATACGTAAATTCGTTGTAATATTCGTCTGTATCTTTCTAAATATGACTTAGGGACTTACAAGGGTATCCGTTATTTTATTACGGAGTTCGCGCGCAAATCGTCAGGCCGCCTCCGGGCAAGGGATTGGACGTATCTTGGTTATTTTATTTAGTAAGTTGAAAAAACATACAGTTTTTGTCTACGAAAATGACAGTCATTTTACACACTGCAAAGTAGACAAAAATAAGTACCTAGTAAGAATTATTTTCTTTTGAACGTGAAATACAAAGGAAAGTAATTTAGTAGGAAATTACAAAGGTACTTACTCATCAAACGGGAGTTAATTAATTCTATATCATGAATAAATAAGTAACATCCTTAATGTTACTTATTGATGTGCAGCCCGCACGTTTTCTCTCAACACCTCTGACATTGGCAGAATTGTCGACATCGGCTCCATTGCCATAGAGAAAAATAGAATAGAATCTTTCCTCTCGCTTTTTGTGGGAGTGATTTCGTGAAAAGGGTCCGCCCCTTTTCACGAAATCACTCCGTTACAGTGTGTAAGGAAGTGACAGCTTGAGCATGGAATAAGTAAGTACTTTTTAATAGCATGGAATTAGTGTACTCCTGGAATTAGTAAGTAGGTACTATATAGATTGTAAATAGAGAGGGTCGAATGTCAACCAGTGGACGACCACTAGTAACAATTATTATAATAAGGTGTTTTTATTATATAAATAATTATTCGATATTTAAGTATTTAGCTTATTTAAATTTTGAGGTTAATTTCTGTCGGTGGTAGTTAATTTCAGATGGCGTTCTATAGCTTCTGCCTACCCCCATGGAAAGAAGGTGTGCGTTTATGTTTTATTTCTGTCGCTGCTCAGTCGATTTTTACCAAGGTGAGATGTCAGATGTTACACATCATGCGACTACTGTACAAAGAGTAAAACGGGAACCCTATTACTATGGCTCCGCCATCTGTCTGTCTGTCTGTATGTCCGTCTGTCACCAGGCTGTATCTCATGATCCGTGATAGCTAGACAAATGAAATTTTCACAGATGATGTATTTCTGTTGCCGCTATAGCAACAAATACTAAAAACCAGAATAACATAAATATTTAAGGGGGCTCCCATACAATAAACGTGATTTTTTTGGTCGTTTTTGCTCGATATTGATAACGGTAACAGGTAGTAGACACTTGAAATATTCACAGAATATTTAGTTATATATTCACTTTAAAAATAAATAATTAAATTAGAATAAAAGAAATATTTAAGGGGGGCTCCCATACAACAAACGTGATTTTTTTGCTGTTTTTATAGATAATGGTACGGAACCCTTCGTGCGCGAGTCCGACTCGCACTTGGCCGGTTTTTTTTAAGATCAGTATGTAGGTACTTGTTTTTAATGACGAAAATAAAATTATACAGAAATAACCTAGCTCAGGAGTCAGGGTTATAATACAGGGTCCAATTAAATTATTTAACGAAACTCCGAAGACGTCTAGAAAAAGAAAAAAATATAGGTAAGATGAAATATGTTTTGGGTCATCGACCTTAGGTGGTGTAGTCACTTGAAATCAGTTTAAGAATTAGTTTTTTTTTAATGTAAACTTCTCAGATGTGACGGATATCGATGTCGAAACGTGATCAAACAAAAAAAACTGGTTTTCTGGACTACTTCAAGTAACTACATTACCAGCGATCGTTGAACCCAAAAAAGAGCATTAAACCTTTTTGTTTTTATTGTGATTAGATATCAATACCCATCACGTCTGCGGAGTTTCGCTAGCAAATTCAATTTGACCCTGTATAGGTAGGTACACCTAAATTAAATTTCCAATTTAAATAACGTATTTTATTGGATATGGATTAATAATATACCGGTAAAAATAGCTTCGGAAATAACAATGACTTTATTATCAAACTCTGAATGGTAAAAATGGTTGCTGTGGGTCATCCTTAGAAGGTATCGTCATGTTCGTGAACGGGCGCCGTCAGTTGAGGCTGGTCATCTCATAACTCCCAGGGCTTATTTTGAATATTTTAATCTTATATTTTGAATTGTTTTTTTAAATATATTTTTTTTTGTTGTTTTTTACATCGCTCTCACATATAGAAGCGACAAGAATAATGTACCCAGGATTTTGTAATATCTTGATTTAAAAGAGTGTCCTTGGACTTTATTTCCTGTTCTTCTCCATAGAGATCTACGTTTTGGAAGGGGCAAATAGCTTCCACTTTCTGACTAACTGACCAACTTTTTGACAATTCAAAAGTGCTTGTAAATGATTTAATTGAAATAAATGGTTTCAGTTTGAGTTTGATATACATGTATATAATATAATATAATAACTTCATTGGCATCATAAAAGTACAACCATATAATAGATATTTTTATCATAGGCACCAGGATATAGGGTTTTATATAGGGATAGGTAGGTAGGCACTAAAAACTTAAATAAATAGGTTCTTGCACTTAAATACTAACCAATAATGTGATATTACATTTCTCACCTTTCTAACGTCATAAAAATGTTGTTCATTAAGTACTTACGTCACATGATAATTATGCAGTACGTATTCAAGCACTAACCACTCACCAATAATTAATTACACTGATATTGTTATTTAGGTTGTAGCATTTGATTCACACTATCCTCCGTACTAGTCGAAACTGTATCACGGCAGGACAGCCTTCCTCTTACACAATTAACCAGTTCTAAATACAAATAGTATTCCACTATTATTTCACAGTATAATAATTTTTATCTATGATATTATGTTCCTATGTAAACAGGTAGGTATCAGAATATTTTTCATTATCTACGAACAGAAGTGATCACAATGCAGGTAGTGTTAAAATAAGTTTAGTATATGTAAAGTTTACAGACAATCGTTAGATTTTTATCCTTTCTTATTTAATTATTATTTTCGTGGGAACTAACACAAACATGTTAAGTAATAGCTGCAGGCACAAATAATATGTTTAGAATTTTAATCATAAATTAATGTTTAAGCTAGTGATATGAGTGTGTGTGTGTGATCGTGATATTTTGAGTATAGTTGTAGATGTTTGTAAATGTGCTATCGTGGACTTTTATATTGATACTTTGAAGATGTGTAATCCTGTAGAACATTAATTTTATGTATCTCTTACAGTTCACGCGGCTTACGCCAGTCAAGCTCCCAGTTCCCGACATCTTCAACAATAATCATCATATTTCGGCCAATTTACACAAAACCTTAATGAATTGTACACATAATTATTCTACCTTCCTTATGAAACACTCTGTCCATTTGCGAAAACCATTTGAAAATCCGTTCAGTAGTTTTTGAGTTTATCGCGTTTAGACAGACAGACAGACGCGGCGGGGGACTTTGTTTTATAATATGTAAGGATAATCAGATTGTACAAGAACATTCGGACGGTGGAAACTTGGGGAAAATAGCGAGTCTGTAGCTGAGTCTTAATGTATCACCATCATCAGCCTTTTTTTTTTTTTGTTCACGGGGTGGAAAATCCTCATGGATGTCCTCCGCCCTAGGGCGGGCGGAGGGGTCTGTCAGACTCTTACTGACTAAAAACCACCCCAGTGTTCCCTTCCCACACTTGCGCCGGCTATCTTGGGATCTGTTATTACTTCCGCAATCCTCGGCTAGTACCGGCCCACCTCTGCGGGCCACCTCTAGTCTGTGGGGGGGGGGGGTGTTGGACCCCCCCCCCTACGCGACGGCTGAAAGGGGCGCGCGTGGAACACTACGCGCCGCTACCTCGGATCCAGTGTGATAGGGGGCGGTGGACGTCCCCAAGTCCGCCGTCCCTGGACCCATTTAGGGGGGCCAGAAGAGGGCATTGTCTGCCCTCTGCCGACGCCTAGTGCGCCGGCTGCGGGCCGGGTGAGCGGACGAGATCTCCCGCTCACACTCTGCCAGCGTATGCCGCGCCGTGTCCTCCCGGCCCATCATCAGCCTAAAGCAACACTATAAACAAAGGCCTCTCCAATTAAAAATATCAGCAGCAGAATGTATTTCAATTCATTTGGTTAATAAACAAGACCATCTACTCACTGCCCCGTAAAAATTCGTATTAATAAAAATAAATTAAATTTGCCAATTTATTTTACATCTGTTTTATTGAAATAACAGAAAATTTCTCCAACTCCGATGATAAGTTCGGAAACATTTTTACTTACTCAAATTATTCTCTTTTGCCTGCCTACTTTTGGTTATTATTGCTCGAACAAATACTTTTTATTGTTGTTATAAAGTATCTTCTTTGACTGGCTTGTTGGCAGGTATAATCTCCCAGGTGTAAAGTGTTTTTATAGTTCCGTACCTCAAAAGGAAAAACAAAAATCTTATAGAATCACTCATGTGTCTGTCTGTCTGTCCGTCTGTCACAGTCAATTGGCTCCGAATCTACTGGACCGATGAAGTTAAAATTTAGTACACATATGAATTTCTGTGACCCAAACACGGGTGTATAACGTAAATAAATGAATTTTGAATATGGGGGTAACTTTTGGGGGCAAATTAGAAAATTTTAAAAAATGTTTTGCAAACTGTACCATGTGACATATATTAATGAAAGGGCTTGTTGTAAGGATTTCAGATAATTATATATACAGGGTGGAAGGGACATCGACGCGAAGCCTGTTACCATGGATTCAGTACATCATTCTTGACCCCCCTGCGTCAAAATTTTTCGTCGGTTAATTTAAAAAATTCGCTGTTCCATACATTTTGACCGAGTAGGTATTGCACTTCTGTAGGAAACAGCTGTTTTTTTTTTTAATTACCGAGGAGAAATTTTAACGCACGGGGGTCAAGTGTGAAAAGTATGAATCCATGGTAACGGGCTTCGCGTCGATGTCCCTTCCACCCTGTATATTTATAGTTTTAAAATAAATACTTTAAAAGTTATTTAAGAAACATAATACACATAAACTCACGCCTTCTTCCCATGGGGGTAGGCAGAAACTATAGAACGCCACCTGCTACGCTCCTTACATACTCCTTTTGGTTCGCCTACGTTCATACATCTGGTCATACACGCAAGCTGATTGCGAGTACTACGCACCTGACCTTTCTGAAGAACATCACCAATTTGGTCACTATATGTCCTCCTAGGGCGTCCCCTCCCGGCGTTTCCACTCACCTCTGCTTTATAAATACCTTTTGTTAGTCGCGTTCCACTCATCCTCTCAACATGACCAAACCATCTAAGCATACTCTTTTCAATTTTTGTTACTAAATCTTCTTTTAAACTGCACCGTTGCCTTATCACCTCATTTTTCAGTCTATCATTCATAGTCACGCCAGACATGCTTCGCAAGGAACGCATTTCCACTGTATTTATTCTACTTTCATGCTTCTTTTGCCACACCCAACATTCACTTCCATACAAAAGAGTAGACACCAGCACACCATTGTGAACAGCCAGTCGAGCCTTTTTGGGCATCGACTGATTGGTCACAATCGCATGTATAGCACCATTTACTTTATTTCCCGCATTTACTCTCCTTTCCACATCTTCATCAATCTTTCAATCCCTTGTAAACTGACTCCCCAAATATATAAACTCACTTACTTGCTCCACACTCTTATCATTTATTTTCACATCACACACCGATACATCCTCTTCTCTTTCAAACACCATGACCTTCATCTTATTCACATTTATATTCATTATATATATATTTAAGAAAATATATGAAAATTGACCACTCCCAACCACAACTAGGCTGGTACTGAGTCTAAAATTTTGATAAAATACAGAAAATTGTTCTTTACATAATATGTTAAGAACAATTTTCTGTATTTAAAAAAAATACAAATACAATAAATCTATTATTACCTATAGATTACAGGAAAACCTATAAAAAGTCTATGGTCTTAAAATAACATGGTAAATCTCTCAATATTGTGCGTACAAACTTACATTTGTAGTTGGAATGTATGAGGGAACGTGCTTTTCAACTACAATGTTAAGTTTGTTCTTGGGATAAATTCTTCCCAAGTACGGAACCCTTCATTGTGCGTGGTCCAACACGCACTTGGCCCGTGTTTTCATCATTAAATTTTCAGTGTAGCCTTGAAGATAATATGTCCGGTAAATTCGCAATACGCTAAACCTTCTTTTTACTTCTTCAGGGAACGGATGCATGATATTATCTTCTTTTTCTGAGTAGGTATTATCAGCTTCAGGATGAGATTAATATTTATTTTGCTTTTTATTGGTTATCGTAAAAAGACAACTTATTCCAAAAGGACGAGCAGCCCGCACTTTGTAAATTCATAACGGCGGCCATTGGTAGGCGCATATTCAGCTGTCAAATTAGCGGGCATAATAAATAGTGGTGGCACTGCCGCAGCCGACAACACGGTACAGCGATGCAGCTCATTCACTTCTCGCTCCCCCGCCGCGCTGTCGCATTAGCGAGGTGAATTTGTGGTCCTTAACGTTGATGTCATCGGCAGGACCTGCACCTGGCCACTAAGTAAGCTCTGATAAACAACAATATGAAAGATCGACTAGAACGACGGCCGGTAAAGTCACGAGTGCGAGTGAATTAATTTGCTCTGCAGTAGCACCCTACCACGAACATAATAAAATTATGAAGCTGTGAAATTATATAGCGACGTGTTTCTCGCCAGCAATCCCCAAAAACTTGTCATGCTTATTTCGTTACCACTAATTGAATGTGACAAAGAGGCGCTCGTGAAATGCTCACAAAAAATCTATTTCCTAAACTACTAATAATCGCGGAACATAGGTACAGAGGGGTGATTCGGATGACCCGCAATAAAAGGCATCAACATTTTACCTTTAGACGTCACTTCTCTGGCAACCCTGTATACGGTACATATTATAACAAAAACAATATTTTAATTGTCGGTCTGTGTGTTTGTTCCGGCTAATCTCCTAAACGGCTTGACTGATTTTGACGGGACTTTCACAAGCAGATAGCTGATGTTATAAGGAGTAGCTCCGCCGTCTCGCTCGCGCACGCTCAACACAGCTCTGTGTATTTAATTCATTTAAAAATATTTTTAAGCTCATATTATCCGGCAAAAGTGTAATAATAATAGTTATAACGCTACATTAGAGCATCCAACTTGTTATTAGCCACAATGAAACAATAATAGTGAGATATCAGCAAAAATAAACAGTGACCAAGTGACTTATAAAACAGTTTTGTAATAAACAAAATTAACACAATAACCATAAAGTGCAGTGAAATCTAAGTAAAACCGATTGAATAAGTGGGCCAAAAAGTGAAAACTGGTATATAAGCTAAACAAAAACCGTTAGTGAATATTTTTTTCAATCAAAACTTAAGCTATACCCACTGACAATAAAAGTTAAAAATACAAACTAGTAACAGATCAACAATTTCGTAGTGTAAAGTATATGATACCGTGGCGTGGAGGCGGAAGGCGATGCATGACTCGTATCATGCATCGAGGGTTCGAACCTAAAGCGCACACGGAGTGTCTTTTTGTGGTTTATCAAATTTCAAAATAAACGACAAACTATTATTCTACGGTGATTAAATAAAATCCACATAAAATAAAAGTAAATCCAAATATGGCGGATAGTTCTATAGATAATATTACAATTCGGAAACAACGACAACGTTCAACTTCATTGAGCAACAACAGTAATACTACTCTATTCAATTCAATGTTTGAGACAACAATTAGTAGTCTACCTGATATTTCAATTGATAATAATTAAAGTACAATCGAAAAGGAATGTAAAATAAACCAGTTAACAGAGGAATTACAAACTGCTAATCTAAGAAAAGAATTAGAAAAATACAAGAAAATAATCGATGTTTATAAAAAAGTAGGAATGTCAGAAAGTTTAATATTACGAACTCCAGACTCAGGAAAGAATATCACTCATTCAAAAAAACTTATTACTTTTAACATGAGCACCCCTATAATACCGTTCAACAATACTACTGATAAACAGACTCAGCAAATGGCAATTATTACTCTTCCTGAACAACCAAAACCAACGGGCGGTGAGAAAGAAACTGGCATTCACAAACTGTCAATTGAATCTCCCAGAGATATTGTATTGAACGCTAAAGAAACGTCACTGAAAAGACGAAAGAATATTATTATTATGGCTGATCACCAAGGAAAAATGGTCCAGAGTTTATTACAACGTTTGGTTGGAGATGATTATTATGTAATGTGTATGTGGAAACAAGGAGCAAGACTACGCGATGTGTTGGACAGCTTTCAAAGTGAAATGCTAACGCTATCTAAGGACGATTACATAGTCATAGCCGGCGGAACAAACGATGTAAACCCGCGAGAATTTCAATTTAGCACTATGAAATGGCTTGAATCTGTAACAAATACAAATGTGATTTTCACGGAAATTCCATATAATAGGTCCCTAAATATTAAGAAACTTAACTATGAACTGAAGTTTATGTGTAGCAAATTTAACAATGTACAGTACCTAGACTTAGATTTTGAAAAACATTTACCGAGAGGCATACACTTCAGTCTTAATTTATGCAGATCTTGGCTGAGGGAGATATTGCGTATAGATTATAAATTAAAATTAATTACATACAATAACACAAAAATGTCCGCTACTCAAAAAGGTATGGTGAGTAGTTCCACACAAACAGATTTCATTGATTGTAATATTAACCATAATACCTCAAATAGCAAACACGAACAAAATGAAAACCAAATTATAGAGACTGCGGAATGTTGTACTCCATCAAATTCACCAAATGAGATTTGTTTTCGTGTATAATCACTTATATATATTACATCAGAACATCAATGGTCTAATAAGTAAATCCGATGAACTTTCGCTATACTTAGATGAGTTAAGCCGTAACAACAAACATGTAGATGTTCTTTGTATCACCGAACACAATATGATAAATGAGGATACTTACTCACTGAAAATTCCCAATTACTCATTAATTTCATCTTACTCTAGGCACAATAGAAATGGAGGTGCGTGCATATTGGTACATGATAATCAAAAGGCTAAAATCTACGACATAAAGGAACATACTATGAGAAATATTTTAGAGTGTACTGCCATTGAACTCCTAGAGCATAATGTTATTATAATCAACATTTACAGACCCCCTAGCAACAAACTAGAAAATGTAAACATATTTTTTTCTAAATTTAACAAATTACTCAATAAAACTTGTTTAAAAAATAAAAAAAATATTATATGTGGCGATTTTAATATCAATAGATTAAAAAGAGATAAAATTATAATAGAATTGGAGCGACTACTAGCTAGCTATAACCTTAAACTAATGATTAATGAACCCACGAGATTGTGTAGTAAAACATGTATTGACAACTTTATTTGTAATAAAAGGGGCTCCAGGTATGAAATACTAGAACTCGCGCTGTCAGATCATACCGCTCAACTGCTGCAATATCCAGTCAAAGAAAGTTTTAATATAACAAATTGGTACACACATAAACGAGTCTATAGCGCTTCTAACACGGAAAAATTCGTTGAATGTATCCAAAATCTCGCCTTTGAGGAAGTTTACAATGCAGAATCAGCGGATGATGCTTTTAGCAAATTCCACGATTTATTAAGGTTATTCTATGATCTCTGTTTTAATTTAATAAAAGTTAAAGTCCCTAACAGTCACAAATGACCACAGTGGATATCAAAAGGTATCAGAGTTTGCTCCGAGCGTAAACGTCAATTACTTTGGAAATACAGGAAATCACCAAGTCAACAGTTTAAAGATTCATACAAAGTTTATAATAAAAGAATAAAAACAATAATTAAATTAACCCAAAAATCTCAAAACGATTACTATATTAAAACATCAGTAAATAAAGCCAAAGCTACGTGGAAGATTATAAATAACTATAAAACAAATGTCCAGCAGCAGTTTAAAAAAATTGACAAAATAAATGTAAATAATATACCAATCACAGACCCAATGGCTATAGCTAATGAATTCAACCATTTTTTACAACTCAAGTACCAAATAAACACTTTGTGCACCAAAGCCCGCATTACAGAATTAAATATAATAATTCAAACTCGCTCTTTATGAGCCCGTGTACCCCAGAGAATATCGTTCAAATAATAAAATCCTTAAAAAATACAAATAGTGCTGGGTATGATGGAATATGTACTAAAATAATTAAGGTAGTGGCGGAAATAATAGCACCAGTTCTTTGTCATATATTTAATAAATGCATTGAAGATGGGGTATTTCCATCAAAATTAAAATTATCCGTTGTAATTCCAATATTTAAAAACAGGATAGAGAAAATTTGAATTGTTATAGACCAATATCTCTAATACCCATCATATCAAAAGTTTTTGAAAAAATTATCTATAACAATTTATATAACTATATGGAAAAACACAATATACTTGCAAAAGAACAAATGGGTTTCAGGAAAAATAAATCTATTAACGACGCATTTTACACTTTCCTCAAAAAGGTACTAACAGGCATGGATAGTAAAAAACATGTTTCGGCACTTTATATGGATATGACGAAAGCCTTCGACTGCGTCAATCATGAAGTGTTATTAAATAAATTAGAAGCATATGGAATACGGGGAAACGCTAGAGATCTCATAAAGTCATATTTAACTAACAGAGAACAACAAACTGAAATATCTAGCATTTCATATACCACTAAAATCGAAAAGAAGCATTTGTTAACACCAATAAAAGTATGCAAAGGTGTACCACAAGGGAGTATTGTAGGTCCTCTGCTCTTTATAATTTATGTTAACGACCTCCCCAAATCCATCAAATCCTCCATGGTTCTGTATTCTGACGATAGCACTGCAATAGTTGTATCTGAAGACCCTGCGACACATGAACATGAAATGAACTATACGCTATCATCTATAGTTAAGTGGCTAAATTTAAATGAACGTAAAATAAACCTAACTAAAACATTTGCAATGACTTTCAAAAAAAAAAATTCAAAAATAAGCACATTCAATATAAACTATGGACAAATAAATATAGAAAAAATAAACACCACAAAATTTCTTGGACTACACATAGATTCAGACATGTCATGGAGGTCAAATATTGAACAAATATGTACAAAATTAAGTCGGTATTCATATGCCATATATATGCTTCGTAAAGTGGTAAACCAAAGTACACTTCTATCTGCTTACCACGCTTACGTTGGTTCGACACTAAGGTATGGTATAATGTTTTGGGGGAATGCCACTGAGAGAGAAACTGTCTTCAAAGCCCAAAAGAAATGTATCCGGGCAATATGTGCATTAAAACCTACAGATTCTTGTAAACCACATTTTATAAATTTAAAAATATTGACATTCCCATCACTGTATATCTATGAACTAGCATTAGACATTAGAAATAATATTAAAAAAATATAAAACGTTAAAGAGTACCAGGCTTGCCAGTACACTTTGTGCTATACGCCATAGAACAGCTATGTTTGACAAGAATGCATTTTGTATGGGCCCTAGAATATATAATAAATTACCTAATAATATAAAAGAAGCAGATAATTTTACATCATTTAAAAATAAACTAAAGACTTATCTGATCAATAAAGCATATTACAAAGTTATTGATTATTTAAATGATAAATGTAATTAATTTTTTAAGTTAGTAATAACAATAAAATTATATAATTAATAAATTTCATAAATAATTTAATATGAATATTTGTAATTAATGAATAATGTAAGAAATATTTATATTATAATTTGTAGATATTTGCACACCTGTTTAGGTAGGATATGGTTCAAAGAACTTTTTTGTACCTATGTATCAACTCATGTACCCATATTCATGCAAATAAATGATTTGATTTGATTTGATTTGATTTGAACTACTAATATAAAAAAAAACCTTTATTTTACAAAAAGCCACATCGACAGTAGCTAGTCCCCTAATATAATATATCACTCAAAAAATGCCAGGTAGAAATAATGTTTTTTTAAATATCCTGGGAGTAAAGTACAGTATGATTCGCATCATTTTGCGAGTAATCAACATTTTAAAACTCATGTGACAGCTGTCAACCGTGCACAACATAACATAATTTACGGAGCATAATTAAGCATGTTTTAGGAAAAAAATCCAAAAAAATGGACAAAAATTGCGAGCATCAAGGGATACGGATACATAGAACTGATCACAACAGAACTGGTGGACAGGTTTTGCTGGGTCAATTCTCTTTGTTTTCGTAATTTTTTTTTGTTATTTTCTGCTATTTGATTACTGGTTTATTTATGAATAAAAATTATAGTTGAAACTGTTTGTACTTCCCGTCACATGTCCCTAAAGGTTCATTACAAAACCAGCGTCAGACAGCATCCGTCTGTCGGGCATTAATGCTGAAAAAAACCTTTTTGCCGCAGCCATGACGCACTATTGTTGTTAAAATATCATTTTCACTTTTAATTTTGTTATTTGTATTTTTTCATGAACTCTGTCCAAATAAACGTTATTCTTTCTTTCTATGATTTATCTCATGAGCTAATAAAAATGTTTTTTTCTAACACTTTTGGACCTAAAAGATTGTGAGTAAATTGATAAATAAATAAAATCGGGCAAGTGCGAGTCGAACTCGCACACGAAGGGTTCCGTACCTTAAAGTTTTATTATTTGTTGTTATAGCGGCAATATAAATACACAGTCTGTGAAAATTGTGTCCGCGATTGCAGCCGTAATAGTACGGCTCATGACATACAACTCGCTGACAGACAGACGGACGGTCGGTTGGACGGATAGCGGAGGCTTAGTGCTAGGGTTCCGTTTGGTAGCCTTCGGGCACAGAACCCTAAAAAGTCTCGATCACTCAAGGTCGCGTTTGAGCGACTAGTGACCGTGACAAGTGAGCGCCGAAAGTCCGCCCCTGTCTTAGTTAACACGCCTGCAAACTAGACCATAGTTTGCAACGATTCAGTGCTGCTGAGGAGTTAATTGCGCCATTTCTTCTTCCCAGCTAAAGCACTAGGAAGTGGGGAAGGGTGACCGTTTTTGGGGTATTTTGACGTTCAAAAAGTGCTGATTCAGTGCAGTCAAGAGCCTAATTTGAATAAATGACTTATGATTTTGATTTTGAATTTTTTTTTTTATATTTTTTTTTTAATCTTTGTTTTTATCCATTTTTGTTTAGAAAATCAGATTAGGTAGCAAATTGCCATCTCTTAAACGTGGTTAGATCTAAACAAAATCCCTGTGGATCTTGCTCCGATCAAATCGATCGGTTACGTCAGTCAGAACGATTACTACTAATCGCTAAAGCTAAACAGTCAGATCGATTCGTATACACATCTCGTCAGACCGTTCATCAGATTCAGCTGTTCAATTGTATCTGACTGCATAATGGTAACCCAAACCAATAACTTATGACAAATATAGTCTCCACCCCTGATTACGTCTTCAAGCCCATCCTAAAGCCATCAGTCAATAATGACATTTTATTTAAGTACGTCTAAACATGCCTGCCTCATTCGCCTACCGAGGTTGCCTGGAGGATCAATTGAATTCATCACAAAGAAAAAACACAATTGGGTACTGAAAAATCACGGAGGGATCCGTGGGCCAGAATAATAGCGTTAAATAAATAATATGAGAGCGTCTCAACTTAATTTGGCAGCCCATGTTATGTATTATATGCTGGAGTGGCCTTGCCGGCAGCGGTGGCGCAAACGTTTGCAGTTTTCTTTGCGTCAGTATTTAATTAATTTTTCTCGTTGTGGTTTTTTTTACTCAAAACGTGGGGCAGATTCCAAAAATTCGAATAATTTCACGAAAAACACTATTTTCACAAAAGTAGACACTACAAGATCTCTTAAGGAGATGCTTCTCCGCTTTACGCAGCGTTCTCCCAAATCCCACAGAGTTTACTCCCGCAGCATGATCACGTGTTCCTGAGTCCATGGGAACAACACAATAAGCCAGCTCCCAAAGTGGTCGTATTTGAAAAGGCATTGTTTGATAACTTCTTTATATTCAAGTAATACCGCGAATAGCACCAAATCAGTGGCTCCATCAATCAGCTTGCAGCAACATTTAATACGGTTCGTCTGAAATTCAGGAAATAAACTGGTAGCCGGCATTGCTGGATGGGGTGGTCCGGTCTCTGTTTCCGTCAAGGACCGGCTTCACCCCATCAGTGATGGACCCCCCGCGGGAGGCGGTTCCGCCGGAGGAGGAGGTCCCCGTGGTTATGGCGTCGGAACTGCGTGCGGGGACTCTTCGCCTCCGCGCGAAGAACACGGCCCCAGGGCCGGACGGCGTTCCCGCACGGGTGGTGGCCATTGCCACCTTTCAGATGGAGGAGAGCTTCGGGACCTCTTTAGCGCGTGTTTCACGACTGGGAGGTTCCCGAAACCTTGGAAGGAGGGGCGGCTATGCCTCCTCCGAAAGGAGGGACGCCCGGCAGACTCCCCCTCGGCTTACCAGCCCATCGTTTTGCTCGATGAGGTCGGTAAGTTGTTTGAGGGGATAATCGCCTACCGGCTGAATAGCCTGCTGGGGACGGTGGGGCCGGACCTGTCGGACGCCCAATTCGGTTTCCGACGGGGTCGTTCGACGGTGGATGCGTTAGCCCTACTGAAGGGCCAGGTGAGGGAGGCCGTGGAGGCGGGTGACGGAGTGTTGGCGGTGTCATTCGACATAGCCAACGCCTTCAACTCTGTCCCCCACTCGACAACCTTGGAGGCACTTCGGTACCACGGAGCGCCCCAGTACCTGCGCGGCGTAAGGCGCTCGGGGAGCTCCCCGCCGCAGAAGAGCGGGAGGCCGTGCGGCAGGAGGCGAGGGACGCGATCGTCCATCACTGGACAGAGGACCTCGCCACTGCCGCTTTTGGCCGCCGAACTTTGGATGCGCTCGGGCCGGTCCTGAAGGGCTGGCTCGAGCGGTCACATGGTTTCCTCTCTTTCCGTCTCGTCCGGTCAACTTCATGCTGGAAAGCGAGGGGGCCTGGACAGCAGTCGCTTCCTTCTGCGAGGAAGTAATGTCACAGAAGGAGGCGGCGGAGCGTGCGCGGGAGGGCGATCCTCTCGCGGCGCCGCTCCGCAGGCGAAGAGGAGGCGCGAGAAGGCAATTGTACGATCGTCGTCTCCGCCTCCTCCCAGGTGGAGGCCAGCAGACAACGGGTGCGGGGGCACCCTTGCCTGTATTGCACAGGCCTCCACCAGTGCCGAACGGGAATGGCCAGGTGTTCCCGGCCATTCCCGTAGCCCCCCATTGAAAATGGGGAGCACGCGGGGCCCGCCGGGCAGGCGGGCATGCACCGAGAGGGTCATGGATGTAAAGGTTGAGCCGGTTTCCCATGGCCCTCCCATCACGCTGATGTGGGAACACCGCTGAGTTTTAGTGGGTATACTGTCACTTATTGACAGGAGTCCCACATACCCCGACTCATCTCCCACGAGCGGGCATGCGTAATGCATTTATCAGCGTAAAAAAAAAAAAGGGAATAAACTGGTGTGGTTGGAACAACAGAGGGATACAAAGTAACAACTAGATGTAATTGACATCTGAGTTTTTACTGAAATATATTATGTTAAGAACCAGGATTAACGACTAGTACATAGGTACAAAAAAAGAAAACATTGAAAACCCCCTGTTGGTGCACTGTTTTTTTGGTGTTTACATTTTTCATCAATAAAACATCAAAGCCTTTATTAAGTTCGTTGCAAAGAATATCTTTTACAATATTTAAAAAACATCGTTGTGAAGATTAACAATTCTGTGAAGCCATTTCAGCGCGATAACTCTGGTTTAGGGGCCACCGATTGGAAGAAAGGGAACTCAAAAGCCTTTACTAAGAAACCGTATAGAATACACGTTGCATCGGTGACATACATCACCATTGGTGGGTTTGTAAGCAGTATAAATAAATCTCGAAAAGAAAAACAGTAATGGATACAGAATGGAACACGATTTTCAATTGTTTGTTTGTGTTTATTGGTTTCTAGTGGCGGTTGGTAAAAGTACCAGCAACATATGAAAGGTTTGAATTATGGGTACAGCAGAGTTGATGGCTGGCGACTGAAAGAGCAACAATGCTGTAACAAGATTAAAATTCCACACAAGATGGATCGAATTTGATAAGATCCTCTTTGTAAACAACGTTTCCCTTTTACCACGTTTATTAAGTATTGGTTTAGCTGAGCCTTGGTGTAGCGTGGCAACATGCGTCTATTTCTGATATTTTGATAACAGTGTCTGAAAGATGCGAGACCGCTGCTTTTTAGGGTTCCGTATGTCCGAATGAAAAGCGGAACCCTTATAGGATCACTCGTGTGTCTGTCTGTATTTATATCTGTATTTTTTATAGTGTACATAATAAAGAGTATTCTATTCTATTCTATTCTGTCTATCCGTCTGTCACAGCCAATTTGCTTCGAATCTAATGGACCAATTAAGTTGAAATTTGGTACACGTATTTGAATTTCTATGACCCATACATGGCCATGTAACGTAAATAAATTGATTTGGAATATGGGGCCGCTGTTGGGAGACAAACAAGAAAATATGGGGCCGCTGTTGGGAGACAAACAAGAAAATATGGGGCCGCTGTTGGGAGACAAACAAGAAAATAAAAAATAAATGTTTTGCAAACTGTATCGTGTAACATATCAAGTAGACGCTCCATGTAAAATACTGGTTGAAATAAAATTCTAGCTGCATCCGACTAGACTAGAAGCTGACCCCAACATAGTTGGGAAAAGGCTAGCCAGGTTGATTGATTGATCGTGTAACATAACAAATGAAAGAGCTCACTGTGAGGGTATCATTTCTTATACATTATTTTAAAATAAACAGCTTTAAAGTTATTTAAGGAAATAGATGAAAATTTACCATTTAGAAGGGGTGACCCTTTTCTCCGAAACTACTGAGCCCAGACTGTTGAAAAAATACGGAAAATAATTCTGTACCTACTTATAGATTACTATGATATAAGAAGTCTATGGTCGTATGAGGCGCTTAGACTTATTTTTGCAATGTACAAATTTTAATGTAATAGTGTACTCATTGCTGAAGAACCTAATAAATAAAATAACATGGTAAATCTTTCAATATTGTGCGTACAAACTTACATTTGCAGTTTTAATATATGGAAGAACATGTTTTTTCAACTACAATGTTAACTTTGTTTGGGATAAATTCATCCCAACTACGAAACACTTCATTGTGCGTAGTCGCACTTGGCCGGTTTTTTTGGATGAGTGTTAACTTTTTGCTCTTATGGTAGACTTTTCTTCTTCTCTTTTCTTTTTTCTTTGTCATGGTAGCTTTTGCCCTCGGCTTTGCCCTCGTTGAGATCGGAAATTATCCCACGGCAAAGTACCTCCGGGATAAAAAATATATGTAATATACAGATTGATCATGACCTGGGTTAGGACATATTATATCCTAACCCAGGTCATGATCAATCTGTGTGACAAATTGCATTGATAAAGGCGTGAAAAGTTAACAAGACAGACAGAGTCATTTTCGCATTTATATTATTAGTATGGAAGGATTGTAAGGGATTATAATGGCTTTGCGACCGTCTCTGGTTATATATAAGCTAAGCATTCGTATGCTTGGCAACATTTAGGTGCGTTCTGTACAACTACACTTTTTAGGGTTTAGTGCCCAAAGGGTGTCAACGGGACCCTATTACTACGGCTCCGCTGTCCGTCCGTCTGTCACAGGGCTGTATATTTTGAAATGTAATAGGTAGATACTTTAAATTTTCACAGAGTATGTACAGTTGCCAGCACATCAGATTAAAGAAAACTGTAAAATTTCTCCAAGTCCCCTATTAAACAAACAATCAATCATTAAATCATTTCTTTCCTTAAAATGTTGAAAGTTAAGTTCAAAATCGAATGAGAAAATTTGACAGCTTGTGGTAACTTGCTGTGCTGGCGACTGTACTATTATGGCCGCTATATCAACAAAAAATAAAATAAAGTTCTAAACTAAAGGATGTGATATGATATGTGGTCTTAAATACTGTACGGTGGTACGGAATCCTTCGTGTGCTCGTCCGACTCGCAGTTGGCCGCATTTTACATGCGAACTTTATACGTTTGACCACTATCGCACCCATCTCACCTAATGGTAAGCGATGATTCGGTCGACGATGGCGGACGTTTGTTTTAATAAACAGATTACTCAAGACTTGTTTAAGTTGATTTTTACGAAACCACTGCTTGAAGTAGGTATTTTATTTTCCAACTGCAAATTGTCTTACAATTAGTGTTGCCCAAATGCAAGAACAAGACGAGACTTAGCCAGTCTTGGTCTTGGTCTTGCGCCAATACACCTGGTCTTGGTCTTGGTCTTGGTCTTGCGCTCCCAGTCTTGGTCTTGGTCTTGGTCTTGCAGCAAGAGTCTTGCAAGTCTTGCAATTACCTATTAGTCTATTACTATTTATTAAAGTTTACTTTAAATCTTAGAAAAACGTATTAGAATTGGAACATTGTGAGCTTGAATTAACATAGCCATAGTAAAGATCAAGCAGATTAATAAATAACTGAAGATTTGATAAGAAATTCGAAAAATCAACTGACCTATATGTCGTTTTCCATGGAAGTAACTGTTTCTTAATAAACATTTATGATTTATAAGCTTTGATTTATAACCTAATCATAATACTACTTGCGTGATCAGTATAATGTATTCATTTTCATTCTAAGCACTCTGAAACTTATTTATTCTTTGGAACACCTGTAGGTACTCTTAAAAAAATTCGAAATTATTTTGCATGAGTATACCTACGCCCTATGGCGACAATCAAATAGTGTCACAAATGTTATGATTTCGGCGTGGCGGCAACGATTGTTTTAGATTTCAAAAGAAGCCGCCGGCGCGTGTATCATAACCATGTACTTCCGAAAAGCGGCAAATTTCTTTGAGAAGTAAGTACAAAACCTTTGATGCCGCATTATCAAAGTGCCGATGGTTAAAACATAACTATGCATGCACTCAGTTTGATTTTAATAGATATTTTTTTATTCGCTATGTTTATGGTATTAGTCGTAATGCGCATAGGTCCAGTTTTTCATATTCTTTGATACAGTTTTTTGCGTCTCATAGAATTCCTAAGCGTACCTACCTATACACCGAACTGTTACACCTAACTACTCAGTGAAATAGCGCTAAGTCCTAGCTGCAAGACGCAAGAGTCTTGCAGGCTATGTCTTGTTCTTGCTCAAGTCTTGCACGGTCAGTCTTGGTCTTGGTCTTGCTAAAAATACGCGGTCTTGTTCTTGGTCTTGGTCTTGCAAAAACGCAAGAACAAGACCAAGACTGCAAGACCAAGACTGAATTTGGGCAACACTACTTACAATCGAGTTATTTTCAGACACATTGCCGCTATTCACTTTCGCAACTTCTTTGGAAACATTTTTTCTTGCGAGTAGTTTTCCGTGTACGGATAGTTATTTCTGTCCACCCAAAAAGTACCTGACTACCGGTAACTGCCGATAAGGCCAAACTGTCCTAAAAGGTAGTCATGGGGGACCTTTGACTACCTTTTAGCTTAGTTTATAGCTAGTTAATAAATAAGTTATTTTAATCTTAGTAATCTATATTCGTTATGATAATTTGTTGGTTAACTTTGACTTTAACAATCAACACCATTTTTTCCTTAAGCAGTGCTGCACGTAAGTTAGCCAGCAGAGTGAAAGTCTGAATGCGGTGATCAACAACGGTTGGTGACAACAGATAATAATATTCGTAAAATATTGATGTTCAGTCACATCTAGTCAGAGACTAAAAGATTGCAGCCGATACAAACCTTATTAAGAAAAGGCTAGACAAGTGATTTATGTTAAAATAATTGTTATGATTTCAAAACAAATGTGAAGTAACTACAAAAAAAAAACAGATTAATTTAAGATCTCTAATTGAATTTCATGAAAAGACAAAACCGCCGTCTTCTGAGATTAAAATGAGAGGATTATAACAGTTTGTGTTCGCAAAAATCTAGCCAAGTTTACAGTTATTCTTGTAATATAGAATAATATAGTAAAACAGCACATTAGGCAGAAAATTAAAATGGCTTATTCAGGAGAATTCTAGACGTCTTAAGTACTACTAAGGCATTATTTTTACTGTTATTGGTATACGCTGCGCCTAGTTTATCTTACCTGAATTTAAAATGATAAGACAAGGCTTACTGAAAAATATTAATATTTGATTTATGCCTTGGCTTAGTCTGCAAGGTTACAATCTAAACACATCTTTGTTGATAGTCAAAACGCAGTAAACAAAATAAATGACTGCGGTGATTAATACTCAATCTAGCCGATTTATCTACTTGCGCCCACATACCGCACATGTGCGGCGTTTTGCCATACTTTGCAGTTTCTTGGGGCTAAAGAAGTAGTGTAATCTGTATAAATCTCACCTCTAGATGAAGTGAGCTGTCAATAGTGTCAATCCCTAGCATCGGGTTGAATAACAGCTCACTTTACCTAAGTTTTCTCAGTGAGATTTTACAGATTACACTGAACTTTTAAAAAAATGGTTTGATCTCTATATCACAAATAACGGAAAAAATAAATTAATAATGCTGAACCATAAATTGCACTCACATAAAATCGTTAATAAAAAGAGTGGATTTTTAAGATGAGGCAGTAAGGGTAGGTACCTTAACCGTTGTAGCTACAGGAAAACAGTCTTAGGAGACTGTCCTTATTTGTATGAAAAATTGTGATCCCTATTTTCAGATTTGAAAAAAAATTACATTCAGCAAGAATTTTTTTCCATTATCTAATTTTTTTTTTATATTTATGGATCCTATTTCTTATAAGGATCAAAAATCTACTGGGTCCACTGAGGTTTGAGTACTGGAAAATTCCTTGTGTCCTTCAAAAGTTTAAAACGTTTGGACTTATATGGGAAAAGTTGCAATTTCTGACTTTAGTGGCCAGTCTATTCATCATAAAAAAGTGAGTTGGAGTCTCATTTACTACGAAATGTATGAGAAAAGTTTTTTTCACTTCTCATACTCGGAAAGTAGTGTTTGTTTTGACGGGACGGAAGACGCTGCTGCCCACCCTTGGGCGGGAGAGACTCATAGTAATTGCTTCCCTCTTTAGAGTGAGAAAGAATTTTGAAAATAGAACTAAAGATTAGGAAGTCGGCTACGAAAAATTTGACAGAATTAAAAAATGAATGCTGCGTTCTTGTGAGTGTATAAACCAGCCAGTGTGAATTAAAAAAAAATACCTATTCAGTGAGACGGCCCACGGCAGTGACGCGGTGTGTTCCATGTTATTTTTTTTTAAAAGACTATGTAATTTGGCGGTATAATAACTCTGTAAGCTGCACCGAAATTCAAAATCTCGGTTTTATAGACTAATATTTGTTTGATGAATAAAAATGAGTTCAAGCGATTCTGAAATGTTGACCCCTGATTAGGTTAAAGACAAGGCAAATACAGTAATCGAAAATCTTTTGCCAGAAATTTCAAAGGAATTATATATAAATAAATACATTGATTTATGAAGTGGCGAGCAAACATGAAAACAAAATATTTTAGAAAAACAATATTTTTTACCTTCCTTAAATTGGTAATGAAAAGTAGAGTGTTTAACATAGGTGAAAGTCGGGAATTCATACTCGGACTATAGCCGCCCTCGCTAGGCTCGGGCGTCTAAATAGCTCGTATTCGAATTGATTCCTTTCGATACTTGGTCAACAATCTACTATTACAATTTCTGAGTTTTCTAGTACTCAAACCTCAGTTGGTCCAATAGAGTTTTTGATCCTTATAAAGGGTAACACGGGAACCCTATTACTAAGGCTCCGCCGTCTGTCTGTCTGTCTATCCGACTGTCACTAAGCTGTAGGTATCTCATAAACCGTGATAGTTAGACAGTTAAAATTTTCACAGATGATGTATTTCTGTTGCCGCTATAACAGCAAATACTAAAAAACAGAATGAAATAAATATTTAAGGGGGCTCCCCTACAACAAACGTGATTTTTTGGCTCGTTTTTGCTAGATATTGATAACGGCAACAGGTAGACGCTTGAAATATTCACAGAGTTTAAGACTATATATTCGCTTTAAAAATAAATAATTAAATTAAAATAAAATAAATATTTAAGGGGGGCTCCCATATAACAAACGTGATTTTTTTTACCGGTTTTATAGATAATGGTACGGAACCCTTCGTGCTCGAGCCCGACTTGACCGGTTTTTTTTGTAATTGCAACGGTTAAGGTTCCTACCCTTAATGCCCCGTCTCAAAAATCCTCCCTGTATATAATGTATATGCGTATACATGTACACAGGCCGCTGCGCGCCAGTCTGGCGCAGCATGTCAGTGACTCGAACTCATAAGTTTTGCCCCTACCAAAAATAGCTCAACGTGGTTATAAAAGTTTGCACTTCAAAAAATTATTACTCATTTAACTTTCGGAAACCACAAATGATTATTTTCGTGGACCGTTTTCGTCGCAATCAGTGAAACGGGAATAAATAATAATTATGAAATGCAGTGACAATACGACAGTACTGCTAGGTCATCGACCTGTGAATCAAAATCGGTGAGTTCGAATTTAAATTACAATATATTAGTGAAAAACATTAATTTAAAATGAGCTTTTAAATTTGGGTCCATAGGTTTTGCATCAGTATGCAAACACATTATTGAGTTTGAAACATCTGTGGCAGCATCTACATCGCCACATGCGAACTACGCATCACACAGACGTTACGCAAAATCCTGCATCGCGCAAGCAGAGTTTACCGCGCGACTAGTATACAGGGCGACCCACGGATATGCCACATGGAGGGAAAGTACTTTGAATATTGTAGATGGAACACTTTACTGAAAGAAGACTTTATTTGAACTGCATTCATAGATATTTAAATAATTACATGGTTGAACCGGAAATCGAACCCGTTACACGAGAAAAATAATTACCTTGTAGCTTTATCATACCAATCGAAAGGCTTCACCATAAGGATTACTTTTTGCTAAATAACATAGTGTCACAAATAAAAGGAATACCATGAATTTTAACATTTGATGTGAAATTTTGAGAAATGAGGTAAATAATCTTCCGGTTGCAGAACGACAAAACCTTACTTTTCAGCACGTACTTTACCATTTTGAGTTCTAACGAAGAAAAATATACACAAAACACAATACACTCACAAAAACACAAAGAAGTTAAGTTAGACCTATTTATGTACTTGTGCACCCGTTTTATTTATAATTAATTATGTTATAATTTAATATTTTTTTAAATTATCATTTTCTCAATCAGAGCACCCACCATCAAAGTCAAAGTCAAATTATTTATTTCAAATAGGCACATAGATGGCACTTTTGAACGTCAACATTTACAAATAAAATAGAATTGATTCTAGTCGCCCCTTCCAAAAGGCAGCTTCGTATGGAGAAGAATGGGCAAGAAACTCCACACTCCACCTCCATCTTATCTCTTCACCACCCTTGGTTGACTGGTAGAGAATGCCTAAGGCATTAAGTCCGCCTTTGTACCTAATTGTGTGCGAGAAGTTTAAATAAATAAATAAGTAATAAAAATATAAGTATTTCCGGATTGTATACAAACCTACTATAAAATTTCACCACTACTCAATAAAATGAAGGCTAATTTACAATTCACAATTATTTAAGTTTTGTTCACTTGTTGTTCTGTGGCGGCGCACGAAGCGTACTGATTTAAATACTACACCACCTTGTGATAAATGAGCAAATTATATTGATTGGCCAACTCTCACGTACGGCCATCTCTAAATAATTTACCCTAATCGTTTTCAACCCGAAACTGATACACGCACAGTTGATATAAAAAATGTCATTGACAGGATGCAAAAAATGATACAATAAGTCTGACGTGGCGCCGTCTATTTTTGTAACGAAGTTACTGGAATCACCGAAAAGATCGGATAAGAGTGACACTGGCTGCTGACCTACTCTAGCAATAGTTGCGTGGCGGCTGTCTCCGGATGACAGAAGATGTGAACGGAGCCGCTGTCGTACCACGTCCACGACGAACTGCTATATCCTGGCACACTCCTGATGATCAATAAAGAATAAAAAACAGCAAAGAAAGCAATAAAGAATTGTGAATTGTGATCTTGAAGCAGCTATACTACTAATACGATGACCATTTTTAGTAAAGGCTATCCTGCGCCGTTAAGTCTAAAAAGCGCTAACAAAGCAATCAAGCTATTCTCAATAGGTCCCAGATTGACATATAAATTAAACGCAACAATAAATCTAAAACTATATCATATTTATATAAAATATATCTATACTCTCTAATATTCCTCCAATCATAGACCAAAACCCACTAAACCCACAGGCTAAACCAAAAAATCAACTCCTCCGCACATGAAAAATTCATAACCGTTCAACTCCATTTATCCGGAGATAACTAAATATGATCAAAAAACGTGGAGCAGACACGAAAACAAATTAGGGTTCACTCCATCACTTGTTGGGTTCACACGGTTAGTAACAACACAATATATCAGCCATGCAACCCTTAAGGCTCTTCGGGGAGAGCATCGTGTGTAGGGAAGGGAAAAGGAAAACAAGGCTCTAATAAGGATGTGCTCATTAAAATATTCAATTCTATTGAATATGAGATATTATATTGCAGGTGCCGAAATTTTAACTCAACACTCATTACTTAAAACTAGTTTGAACCAAACTTTTTTATTTATTTATTAGGAACACTAACTAACTACTCTTATTTACAATACATTTTGCATTTGATTTAACATAAGATCTTCGTTCTGTGTTAATATTTCATTTATAGATTGTACCTAACTTATTGCATATTATTAGACATTAGATTCAAATTGGATTTATAAATTAGATTGAAAAATACTATTTAATTTAAAAATTGATATTTTAAACTTAATTTAAGTGACATACAGAACGTAGATCCCGCTTTGGAGGTCCTTTGTTAAATCTATCATCTAACTTTAACTTATTTTCCATGTTTGTTATAGTCTTAATTTCCATGTTTGTGATATGTCGTAATGTATGAATCATGATATCCGAAATAAAATTTATTTAATTAATTACTAGACACTCATTTGAATATACCATTTAAATAAAATGATAGATTACGTTAAGGTTGAAATAAATTAGAGTTGTTAAATAACTAATATTATTAACGCAGCAAGATATCCTAAAGTGTCTTAATTGG
The DNA here is from genome assembly GCA_963921375.1 of Tiliacea citrago. Lineage (NCBI taxonomy): Eukaryota > Metazoa > Arthropoda > Insecta > Lepidoptera > Noctuidae > Tiliacea > Tiliacea citrago. The sequence continues at coordinate 24,564,537 of OY992798.1, forward strand.
TTTGGAAGTTTTTAACTTTATTCGTCAGTCCTAATTTGCATTAATTGCTTCCTTGTTTAGTTTATTTACCGTCCAACACGATGGAGATCAATGAAATTAATTAAAAGAAATATTTTGTTTCTAGATATTCATCCACATACAACTTTCATTAAATACATAGTTATTTTTAAGTCGGTTAACCTCTTAAGGGGTCATTGTACTCATCATTATGAACAACTTTTACTATGGGACCAAAACTGAAATCGCGAAAAAAAACCAGCTGTTCCCTACATTTATGTTCGAATAATTTGTTAAAATGTAGGGAACAGCTGGTTTTTTTTTCGCGATTTCAGTTTTGGTCCCATAGTAAAAGTTGTTCATAATGATGAGTACAATGACCCCTTAAGAGGTTATAAACGACTTAAAAATAACCCTGTATACACATAGATAGCGTAATAAATATCAATGTTGATTGAACAGGGGTCAAGGTGTTTTATGCCATTGATCGACATCATCATGTTATCGTCGGCTCTCGCTGAAAACCAGCGGTAACATGGCTGTTTCTCGATATGCATATTCTGTCATAGGCTCACGGCATTATGCTGAGCAATGGACGTGTTGCACGGATGTGACGCATATTTATCCCATTTGTTTTTTTTTGTGTTTTATTTGCGTCATATCTTGGCGTCAATTACCACTTTTCCTTTCTTTCTATAAACTATTTCGTTCGGAAAACCTAACAAGTCAAGTTAATTATAATATGGGTCTCTTAAAGACCACACACTGCACCCAAGTTTGGGTGAATGTGTGCCCGCGAAAATAAAAAAAAGTTAGGTTAAAAAATAAAAGATAGCCGGCTCACAACCTTTGGGCAATTTTCTGAACCATTAATTATATCTCCCCTCTTAAGGCTATCTTACAAATTGCTCAATAAGATAAAATGGCGATAATATTCTGTATTTCTTTTTGCATTTAGGTACTGTCCTTTATTTGGAAATCGGAAAGGACGGCTACTACCGATTGATATTCCAAAATAAGATAATTTCACAGAAGTCTTCGAATGTTTGATAGATCATCGCTCTCACAGAAAGCAGATTTGAGTCCCAACAGTGGGGACATTTAATTAACGGCTAGTTATTTTTGGAAACCAAGGAGTTTTTGACTCATGTGTACTATTCTTTAGCACTATTACAGTTTGGTCTATTTTCAGATAATTTCTTTGCAAGTATTATCAAAGAGCAAGTGCAGCATTTCTTTGTGTTATCGACAAACGAGAGTTAGATCCCCGCCAGCTATAGAATAGTGATCAGTTCTCGCAGCCAGAACAAAAGATCATGAAAATGCAATTCAGTTGAATCGTTAATACGAACTGAGTCTACTTTTAATTTCTTAGGGAATTGTAGAAATTACAAATTTTGTAAGAAAATTATCTAACATTATTTTACTTACGACACAGGATCGCAAATAAGTCGACTCACCTTATTTTAAGTCACCGAAGTCTCTCTGCAATACAAAAGAAGTATACCAAATGCATTTCCGTCCAAAAGAGAAACCTGAATAGTCACATGTCAGAACCTAATCCGGGACTATTTAAATATTCTTCCTAAAGCCTAAAGGAGGAGGCTGGCACAGGCACGTGGGAATCGACACAAGGAAATCGAGGCCTATGCCCAGCAGTGGGTGCAGTCAGGCTGTGGATGATGATGGTGAAAGCCTACAGCTTGGCAATATTTCGGCCTTTTCAGAATCAAACGAAGAACTTCGGTCTATTATGATAATTCTTCTAACAATCAACCTTATTGTGATTGAGATGAGGTTAGGTGATTATATCAAACCTTATTGTTGACGCCGCTCTATTATCAGGTAATTTTATGTTGATATACAGTGTTTGGAAGCTGGGTGCAAAGCCTTAAGGTATTGATTCATAAATGTCTCATGTTTTTATTTTGTTATCTTCTATTTTTAGTTAATTGCTAACAGTCTCCCAGTTAAAGCTGGTATGTTATTTTTATTAATTTTTCGTGGTTTGTCTGATGTACTCTCTATTCTAATAAACTAAGTTAAAAAAAAAATACTAGACACTTTTGAAGTCGTAGAATACTTAAAAAAAATTGAAAACTAAAATAGCCTCAATGGTTCAAACCTTTTTAAAAACATGCTCATAATGCTCCAAATGTTGTCAACTATCATCCCCTTAAGGCTTTGCACCTAGCTTCCAAACAACCTGTATAATTCAAAGTGAACTAAAAACTGTTGAAAAGTAGGTCGGATATCAAAGCATCAAATATCACCATTATGTACTTACTTATGAAGATCCAGTTTTGACAGACTAGCAGTTATTACAGGTAGCTTTGATTGCTCGCTCGGTCATTAAAAGAGTAGAACTAATATTAAACTTTAATTTACCAACTGAAGTAGTCTCTACTTTAACGGTTATGTCCCCGCGCTTACAGACGTCAATATACGATAATATTATGAATCGTTAACTTGCTTTCATTATGGCTATACGAGTAGGGGAAGACCAACGAAACGATGGATGGACTGTGTGAAAGATGATATGGCTAGAAAGGGAGTGACTACCGAGATGTCGACAAATAGAGAAGTATGGAAGAAAGGGACGTGTTGCGCCGGCAAAAAATGTCATATAGGCAGGAGAATGATGATGAATTGATGATGCTTTTACAAAGGTGGCTACTACATCGATCAATAGCTTTAATTTATCATTAGGTATATCCTATTTTAAATACATATTAACATTTTAATGTATTTCCACTGCTTTTGAAACAGTGAAGGAAAACATCGTGAGGAAACTGGCATGTCCTAGAACCAGAAATTCGAAGACATGTGACGTCTACCAACCCGCACTGGGCCCGCGTGGTAGATTAGAGCCCACTCCCTCTCACAGAGAGGAATCCTGTATCCCAGCAGTGGGAACATTACCTATAGGCAGATTATGATTATGATAATGATTATGTAAGTATTTTTTTAAATAAAAAACATTTTTTTTTAAATAGTAGCCCTGTAGTAGTAGTAGTCCTGACCACCGGTATTAGCTACCGGTGGTCAGGACTCCTCTGAGGGAAACCTCCTAACATTACGCGCCGTATCCAGAAGTACCATTATAATTATAAATAATGGATAAAATAATTTATACAACAAGTCAGTAGGTACGTTTTGTTTTATTCTGACATCTGCCAAAATACAGATAGAGGATATCGTAGGTTAATGGTTTTCTAACTTAAATGGACGTCTATGAGTGCGGTGCTAAACGTGTCAACACTTTTAAACGGAAAATTCTAGTACATTTTTCTTTAAAAGGATTTAATATATAAATATATAAAAGTATCTGAATACATAAATATCACGGAAACGGGAAAACTGTAAGACACTCTCAGTCAACAACAAGAAACCCCTATTTATTGCAGCTTGTATACATATTTATGAATAATGCTCGTAATTTACTCAATTAATTATTTCTATCATAACAAGGGTTCCCAAAGAATGTTGTAAAGTCAGGGAAAATAATTGTTTATCAAATTGACTACCAACTTGAAATTTTCTGTATGTTCAAATTACAACTGAAGGGTTCGTGGTTAAGTAATAACAACCACACGGGTCCATTGACAAGGTTAAGCTATACTTGCCGCGGTCGGTCCATGTCCATGTCCCTTCGTACCTCGGAAAGCACGTTAAGCCGTAAGTCCCGGTCCTTGTCATTTTTGGATTTTTGACAGTTGTTACGTGTCGTCAGAAGCCCGAAAGTCTCACAACCAGTCTTACCAAGGGTATCGTATTACCCAGTAACTGGATTGTGAAGTTCAAGAAGGCAGTCGCTCCAAACCAAACACTGGTAAACTCAAACTCAAACTCAAAGCATTTATTTCAATTAAACCATTTACAGGCACTTTTGAATTGTCAACAAGTCGGTCAGTTACAAATATGAAGCTAGTTGCCCATTCCAAATAGTAGGTTCCTATGGAGAAGAACGGGCAAGAAACTCCACAGACACTCTTTTAAAATAAAATATTTGATACAAAGTATTGGTTACATCATTCTTATTGAAAATATACATGTGAGAACGATGCAAAACGTCAGAAGCGTCCGTGATAAAAAAAAAACAATTCAAAACTAAAATAATTAAAAATAAGCCGTGGCAGCTAAGAGATGACCAGTCCCAACTGACAGCGCCCGTTCACGAACATGACGCATGGATCAGCACCATTCAGCTCAACCATTTTGAAGGGAGCTAAATCAAAGGTATTCAACTGCATCCATAAAAAAAAGGTATTCAACTGCATCCGGTTAGACTGGAAACCAACCCCAACATGGGAAAAGGCAGATTGATATTCAAATCACAACTGTCATTCGTTAACAGTTGTTTGGAATGGCAAATTGACGTAGTGTGTCAATTTGATAAAGAATTAATTTCCCTGACCGTACAAACCTACTTAGTTGTCTTAATTTTATGACATTTCACCCGAAGCGACCCTAAGTCGCATATATGAGACAACATTATTGGGCTGTAATAAGAAAATTGCTCGGGGCTATATTTTTGCGGTGTGAGAGGTCAGCAGTAAAATGAATCGATAAAGTACCGCGGACAGATTCGGATGCTGTTACGAAGAATAAGGATTCAATTGGGAAAGGTTTGAGATATTCGGCGTTTTATATTGTTATTAGATGATTTGTTTAAGTATAACGGTTTAGTCCCAAATATCGGAACACTTTATTTTGAAGAACGTACCTACATCTTTAATAGGATTGTGTCGCGATTTCTTTGGTTTAATTAAAAAAAAGTATTATTTTAATACCTAATTATAATATTCACCGTGGCAACACTATCATAGTACAAATTATTAATGTTGTAGCAAACTTTTAAATGTATTTTCATTATGGCAACTGAATGTATTATTTTACTTTGGCAACACAGAAATAACGGTTAGGATGTTATCGTTATTTCTGAGGGAAAAGTAATTTTTAACTGACTTCCAAAAAGGAGGAGGTTCTCAATTCAGCGGTATGTTTTTTTTTTTGTATATTTGTTACGCGATTACTCCGTTAATTATGGGCCGATTTTGAAAATTCTTTTTTTGTTTGAAAGGGTATACTTCCGAGGTGATCCCATTGCCACCAAATCAGAATCTAATGAGGGGATCCCATAGAAATCGAGGAAAACCCTCAAATTTTATAGGCAAACCTATACCGTTTTGAGTATTTTTTATAGTAACTCGTGCATTTGCTCTTGGAAAGCACCATTTGGTGAAGTGGAACTGATGATGGAGACCACATATCGCCACCGTAACATTATAATAATGAGTACCCCTATTTAACGGGTTGCGATTAACAATTTATGCTCGTCACTATGCATATGGTGAGTGGCAGTTCTCTTGGTTCTTACCAGGAGAACTCCTCAACAATCAACGCTGCATCGTGAAAAGCAATATTTTGTAAAAGGTGATGAGCAGTTAACATTAGGCTATTGTAACTTAGATAAATTCAAAACTGACCCACTAAAAAGTGAAAAATAAAAAACATTTTACAAAAAAATAAGAACCGACTACCAAAAATAACACTGCAAAGTAAAAAATAACTTTAATTTCGGATGTCGGTGGCAAAAAACTCAAATACAGATCCAAAGACACCGACTTTTAAAGTTATTTTTTACTTTGCAGTGTTAGTTTTGGTAGTCGGTTCGTATTTTTTTGTAAAAAGTTTTTTTTTTAATAGTAAAATGTAGTGCAGAACCAGTCGTCGTTTAGTCGTGAAATAGTGCTAGCAAGAAAAGAGTGTTTTTCATCTAAATTGTTAATAGTTTTAATCACTTTGTTGTTAATTTCTTAGATTGTCCGTTTCAGTCTGATTTCCGAAATACTGAACTAGCCACGTTCAGTCCATCCATGATTACGGCTTCTTTGTAACTTAAACTAGATAGGAATTACGTTAAGGTCAGTAAAACCATTCCAACCATATGCATGATCGTGTCTCGTTGCACACAAATAGTTTTTATTTCATTAAAGTATGCAGGTTAATAATTTATATATATTTTTTTTTTATTTATTTAAAACGTTTAGAAAAGGTGTACTTTTAGCCAATAGTAGTATAAATATCCTATACAATTATAGTGCGTACTAATAAATTAAAGCTAAAATATTTTTAATTACATGTGCAAGTAATGATGGTTCGGAATTAGAATGCTAGGTAGCGACCCGCCCGATCTACCTAGGTTTATTCAAACCTGTGTTTCAGGCCATCACTTTACATTTTAATTACATTGGGACATATTTTTTTTTAAAGTAAAAGTGATATAAAAATAATCTATTAACAACTATGAGAAAAAGCATGTTGATACATTAATACCTAAATCTATCCTATGTAAAAATACATATTATAATACAAAAGTACTACTAGTTACTTTTCTGTCTGTGTAATTGAGTATCGCTAAATAATCTGATAACATTGTTCTACATTTTTTATAGGTAACACTATAGAGGCTTAGTACCTTGTTCAGCCTATTATACAGAAAAGGTCGTAGGAATACATAAAATCGATTAGCAAACGCATGTTTAATTTGAGGCTTTATGCAAACCAAGTCCTTCCTTCTCTTGTCGGAGGGTACTGGGTCAAAAGGAAGTGCAGTGTGCTGGTGTAGAACTATGCTTAGAATGAATAATTGCCGTACTGTTAGCACATTATATGCTATGTAAAGCTGGTGCGTAGGAAATCTAAAAGGGCAAAAGGTACCTTTAAAACTGCTCTTTGAGCGCGCTCTAGGGGGAGTAAAATTGTTTTTGCAGCACAGCAAGAAGTTATGCAATATGTAAGAATGGATTGACACAAAGCTAAATAAACCTGTTTAATTAATTTATAATCAGCTATGTTCCGTAAATTCTTAAAAATATATGTTAATTTGCGCACTCTAGTACGTAGTAAATCGATATGATTGCGGAAATTTAGGTTGGAGTCAATAGTGACACCTAGATATTTCAGATGGTCAGCGTTAGCTAAAGTGGGACAAGAACATGCAGTGTCAGCGCTCGTGCAACAATTATGTGCGTAAATTTTTAGATTAGCAAACGGTATGTTAGTATTCCTCATTGTAAATAAAATGTGTTTTGTTTTATCTGCATTTAATGTTAGGATATTATCATGGAGCCAATCAGACACAATGTTAAAGCCATTCTGAGCAGGTTCATAGACCTCAACTCTAGATTTAGCTGAGAACAATAGAGCGGTGTCATCCGCATAAGACATTATGATACCATTTTGGAGTGGCAGACTGCACAGTTCATTTATATAGATTAAAAATAACGTGGGGCCCAAAATGCTACCTTGTGGAATTCCAAAACAATTGTTTTTAAGTTCAGAACGTGTATACTGACCTATTTTAACACATTGATGCCGATCGCTGAGATAATCAGAAAATAGTAGAAGTTGTGCTCCTCTTATTCCAAGTGTCTCAAGCTTGTGCAAAAGTAAAGTACAAGAAATAGTGTCGAAGGCCTTGGCAAGGTCTAGAAAAATCCCAATTGCGTGCATACCATTATCCAGATTCGTAGAAATATAATTAGTTAATTTGTGTACTGCTTGGCTAGTTGATCTTAAGGGCCTAAAACCAAATTGACTATCTGAAAGTAGTCCGTTATCTTCCAAATATTTTATCAGTCTACTGTTAATGATTTTTTCTAAAATTTTTAAGAGGCCTGTTAACACTGAAATAGGTCTGTAGTTATTCACACAGTTTTTGTCTCCAGACTTGAATACAGGTGTGACCACAGCTTTTTAAGCAATTTAGGGAATATACCTTTAGATAAACATAGCTGAAAAATGTGGGTTAGCGGCGGGGCTAGTACTCGTAGGTATTTAAATCTTATAAGTATATTATTAGGTATCTCATCCCATCCAGTAGCACATACATATTTTAACCCATTTATTACTCTTACAACTTTGTTAACGTCGGTATCTAATAAAACAAAAGAAATTTATTTTAGAGGATGTCGTAGTCGGGTTTTGATCGGAAGAATTACTAGAATTTAAAGACTTTTCAGCCAAGTTTTTACCAACTTTAGCAAAAAAATTATTTACTTTATTCATAGCATCGTCTGGGTTTATTTCTGTTGATAGTAAATCTAGCGGAGGTTCGGATTTTTCGATCTAAATGTATTAGTTTTTATAAATTTCCAGACTTTTAGATTTTTAGTTTACTATTTTTTCCCGCCTTCTGTAATTCATGTTTATCATCCTGATTTTAAAGTTTTTTCAAAAGATTATTACAGAAGTTTCGATACCTTTTATATGAAACAGAAAGTATTTCGTTATCAGGTGCAAGTTTCAATTTAAGGTGAAGCTTGTCTCAATGTCAACAAACGTAACTTATCGCTCTCACCCGAGTATACTAATCCAAACACAGAAGAACAGGTAATAAGAGTCAACAACCACAAGACAAAGAAAACCAAAACTACAAATTCAGCTTCTGTAAATAAACCTGAAAAAGAAACGACTACTACACCACCACACACACCCACAGAAAACGATTCTCTCTTACCTAAACAAAAACAACAACAAAGACTCTACTGAAGCTGGTCCTGCAGATAGAATCTAGCAACCAGCCCCGCCCCTCCTACACCCATCTCCCCCACAACGGCTTGTCACCGCGGGGGCAGTAGACTACAACCCTCCAACACAAAAAAAAACAAAATATTACATCGCTACTCTCAACGCAAGATCACTGTCGAACGAAGTTAGATTAATCGAGCTTGAAAATGCACTATCAACTATAAAATGGGATATTCTAGGTATTTCAGAGATACGACGTCAAGGCTACAAAATAGAAGACCGGGGTGCATATCTATTTTACTATAATGGCGAATCAAAAGGCATGAAAGGAGTGGTCTATCTCATCAAAAATAAAAGTGAAATTATTGTTCAAGACTTTATTGGATTATCGGAAAGAGTTGCCCTTCTCCACATAAAAATACAAGACAAATTATACACAGTAATTCAAGTATATGCACCCACAGAGAGCGCCGACGAAATGGAAATACAACAATTCTATAACTGTCTTAAACAAGCAATGGAAAAAAGTACGAAAAATATCATACTAATGGGCGACCTAAATGCAAAAGTTGGAAAACCACTGCCAGATGAAAACCTTATAATGGGTGAATTTGGTTATGGCAACAGAAATCAAAGAGGAGAAATGTTCATAGAATTCTGCTATCAATATAACCTGAAGATAATAAACACTTTTTTCAAAAAGTCGCCAAATTTAAGATGGACATGGAAATCGACAGATTCATTGAAAAATAAGGAAAATAAATCAAGAACAGAAAAGATTTTTTTAAGCCAATTGTACAGAACTATAAATAAATAAAAGAGTTGAACATCAAAACTCATAGAATAAATACAATAGAAAAATATTTACAGAAATCCGGAGCAGTATAAAAAGCGTTCAAAAAACTGGACAATACGAGATATCTTATGACCCAGCTACAAAATTCATCAGGATCCAAAGTTACAAACAGGCAAGATCTACTAAAAGCAGCTATTCAATTCTACAAAGAGCTCTACTCTAAGACAAATTCAAACAGCGAAATGAACGTCTCAGAATGGACACCAAATAACGACCCTGTTCCACTATTTAACGAAAATGAGATTGAGTTTGCAATAAGAAAATTAAAACCAGACAAGAGCCCAGGCCTAGATGGCATAACAAACGAAATGTTACAAGCTGGAAAAGACGTATTGGTCACGCCGCTAACTAAATTATTCAACAACATTATGGAGAAGAACGAACTACCTAGTCAGTGGACATGCTCCGAGATTATACTGTTGTACAAAAAGGGTGATCCTACTTTGATAGCGAATTACAGACATATAAGCCTAATGCCTTTATAAAGTGTTTTCTTCAGCGTTGCTGACAAGAATAACTGGGGTAATAGATGAGAACCAAGCAGTGGAGCAGGCAGGATTTATGAGAAACCGATCTACGGTAGACCATATCCACACATTAAAATTAATCATTGAAATATATAATGAATACAACATGCCACTGTATATTGCCTTTATCGATTACTCAAAAGCGTTCGACTCTATCTTCCACAACTCTATATGGAGAGCGTTAGAAGAGCAAGGCCTGCGTCTGGGGTACATCAGCATAATAAAGGAGATATATAGGAACAGCAAAGCTAGAATTAAACTGGACAGTACCGGACCGGTTTTTTAGATAGAGCGGGGTGTGAGACAAGGGGATCCACTATCACCAAAAAAATGTATAGCTGTTCTAGAACAAATATTTCGTTCGTTGATCTGGAGCGACGTGGGCCTGAACATATATGGACAATGCCTATCCCATTTACGATTTGCTGACGACCTTGTTTTGCTCTCCGAGGACCCAAACGAGTTGCAGTATATGCTGGAGACACTCAATGAAGAAAGTCAAAAAGTGGGACTTGAGGTGAACCAGAGTAAAACTAAAGTTATGACGAACTGCACAGAAACAACAATAAAGCTAAACTCTACACCAATTGAGTGGGTAAACGAATATGTTTATCTGGGTCACTTAATTTCTACCAAAGACTGCATAAAGCTGGAAATAGACAGAAGAGTAAAGAACACATGGAGCAAGTACTGGGCTATGAAAGAAATCTTCAAGAGTACACTTCCTACTAACTTAAAGACAAAAGCTATGGAGATCTGCTTGATGCCGTGTCTAACATACGCCTGCCAAACATGGCCTCTAACAAAGAAATCTCTACAAAAAGTGAGAGTTTGCCAGAGAGCAATAGAGAGGAGCTATATGGGCCATAAACTAAGAGATAAAGTCAGAAACAGCTCAATACGACAAGAAACCAAGGCTAAAGACGTATAAGTTTAAGAGTCTGTTTGAACTCTTAAACTAAAATGGAAATGGGCTGGACATTTACAAAGAGTTAGCGATGACAGATAGACTCAAACCATAACTAACTGGTATCCTATGAACAAACAGCGTAAGCGTGGAAGACCCAACAAGAGATGGAGTGACGATATATCAGGCTTAATAGGAAAAACATGAAGCAGACTAGCTAGAGACAGAACAAGATGGAGACAGATGGAGGAGGCTTTTACCGCGCTAGGCGGTCCTTATAATGAAATAACAAATTAATTAATTAATACTAATAACTAACCATTATGAATTTTATTATAATATAAGTAAATTAAATGTATTTTTTATGGAATTAATAATGTGTGTGTGTATTGAAATAATTGTAAGGAATCAATAAAAGCCATTTATTATTTATTTTATTAATATTGTCTCTATGTCTTATACAACGAACGAGCCCGGGTGTGATCCAGGGTTTAATACAACTATACTTTCTAGGCGTTGTCTTAGTGAAAGAGTTTTTTCTTATTGCATATTGAAGCGAATTTATGAAATACCTCAAAGAAATATTTGCATCGTTTGAATTATAAACAGGGTCAAAATTAATACCGCGTATGTCAGTTTCAAGATTTGTCATATTGACTTTAGTGTAGCTACGCATGCAGTTTTTTTTAGGTGAACCTATTTGTAATGTTAGTAAAACAGCTTGATGATCGGTAAGCGAAGAATTAGTTACCAATGTTTTGGATGGATTTTTTGATTTTAGAATGATATGGTCTAAGCATGAGCCGCTCTGATGCGTGGGGTGATAGTGAGCTGGTAAAAGTCCATGAAATGATCAAATATTCAGATAATTATGTATATGCGATACCCATGTACATAATTATCTGAATATTTGCTCATTTCATGGACTTTCGTTTTCCCGGAAGCAATGTTAATGTTAATATCGCCCAGAAGTATTATGTTTTTGTAAGATGATAATTTTTTTAAGTTTGTGTCAAGTGAGTCTAAAAATCTGTCCATATTTTGAGAAGGAGGCATATAAATAGCCATGACTACTGTATCGGGAATAATTTTAATAATCAAGCAATTACTATCTTGGGATACCGGTTCTTCTTCGATTGTTCGTAAATTATTTTTGATATAAACTACTAATCCATCGTTTTGGTTTATGTTTCTGTCTGTTTTTTATGAATAATAACCGTCAAGAGATGGTAAGTTTACTGTCAGTTTTGACAACCAACATTCTGTTAGGACGATAATATCACAGCTTATGTCAAGATTCTGTAATAACACTTCAAAACCTTGCATGTTTCGATTTATGCTGCGAATATTCTGTGTGAGTAGGGTTAACGTTTTTTTCACCAGAAGGAAGAAGGTGTTTACAGTCCACAACATTACAGATTTTAGATTCAGACACAGAAAAATTATCTATATCACAAATTAGCTGATTTGTCATGATAGTTACATAAATGCTAAATGATTTATTTCTGTAAGTAGGTTTGTACAAACACTTTTACACGTCAATCATATTTAAAAAAACTAGATGAGGGCGTTTCGTATCCGACTACTCTGAGAAGAAAAGCCGAAACAAACTCAGAGGTCACAGTCTCTTTTTAAAGTCCAGACATAATCTTGGTCAGATCATGTGAAGACCATTGGTGCCTGAAATGATCTTTTGACGAAAGAACCACACAGGTTGAGGGGACCTGTCCAGTCAGTGCACGCATTTGTCAGTAGTCGTGCAGCTCAACTAAGAACTTAAGGAGCTCAACGATTCAACGAACAATACCAAAGAAAGGACATTTGGGTAGGCCGCATAAAATCACTCAAACTGCCAGACTATGATAAAAACTAACTGAGAAAAAAAAGAAAAATGAACAATAACCCACATACACATTACCTATTTACAATACTTAAAACAATATAATACTTAACAAAGTAAATATTCATGTCATTGTATATATAAAATTAATCAATGTCAATGTGTATATAAAATACGGATATAATCTTGGTCAGATCAATTCAGAACCATGTAGATTGGTGTCTGACATGGTCTTTTGACGAAAGAACCACACAGATTTGAGTGGACCTGTCCAGTCAGTGCACGCATTTGTCAGTTATCGTGCAGCTCAACTCAAAACTTAAGGAGCTCAGCGATTCGACGAACAATACCAAAGAAAGGACAATTGGTTAGGCCGCATAAAGTACTCAAACTGCCAGACCTGCATTCAAAATTTGTTTGATTGAGTATAAAATTAAAAAAACAATTCACATAGTCCTCACATCATACTAAGTGGTTATATAAATATAGGATAAGCTACCTGTTTAAGTGCTTACTAATAAAAATATTCGGTGGCGCTCTTAGGCACCTTCATAGTCTATTGAGTTAATGTAGTTGATCTCTGCGTATTTGCGGGCCGGGCAACTTACATCGCCAGTTGGATGGTCACATTTCCTCTTAAAACGTTTGCACGTCGCACATTGAGAGGGAGAAGATTTCCTGCTGCATTCCTTGAAGGAATGCAGCATCCTTCCTTCCTTTATTAAGTAAATTGTTTTTGATTATATGTATTCTATTTTCTCTTCTACTCTTACACACGGTGTCTACATCTCTTTATCGAATTTCCTATCGCAGGTATGCTGGAAGAGATTTCTTTAGAAATAAGCATCACCTTTGTACGTATTTTTCTGTTCCTTTCTTCTTGTATGTTTATAATGTGTGTACATAAATGGTTAAATAAATAAAATAAAATAAGTATTTTTCTGTTCTTTTCTTCTTGTATGTTTATATATGTGTGTACATAAATGGTTAAATAAATAAATAAATAAATAAGGAGTGTCCAGTCTCTCCACAGTGGTTGCAAGTAGCACTAGTTTCTCGGCAAAACTTGGCTGCGTGTCCGAACTGCTGGCAATTGAAGCACCTGGTGCTTATCGTGAAATCTCTCACAGGGCATGATGTCCAATTAATAAAAATACGGCTTTGGTTTATAATGATTTTCCTCATGCTAGCGGGTAGTTACAGGTAGGAAGGTCTTTCTTACCCGATTTATGGCTTAATTTGATGCTCGCAAGGAAGCCCCGAGTTATATTCGGCAACTTGTCAGAAAGGTTTTGCTCGTAAATACAATCGAACACCTCCTTCTCGGTAAGGGCAACGGGAACACCAATGTCAGCAACCCTTGGGCGGCGTTTAGAAGCTTATTCTATTGTAAGGCCGATGATACTAATTTGTCCGAATTTTTAAGTTTCTCAATGTCGCCGTTATTTTCGGTGCTAATCATAACGCCCCTATTTTTCACTTTGCTCACGCCACGGACATGAAGCTTAAGTTGTTCGGGGGAGATTAACTTTTGGACAAGTGTCTTGGTGTCGTCACTTGTTTGGGTCTTATCGCTGGGATAGATGGCGACTGATCTCAAATTTGCAGGACGGACAAAGTTATCGGTACCTTTCTTCACCATGCTAGCAAAAGTAGTACTTTCCGTGGGATTCAACTTGGTCTCTACGTCCTCTTTGAACTGCTGGAGAGAGTTGACAAAGTTCTGGTGAACCTGTAGGTGCTGGATTGTGGTATGTGCCTGGATCGTTTTCGACTTTAACGATTGGTATAGAACGGCCATCTGTGAAGTCCCACTGGAAACCTTCAAAGAAGGCAAAGAGTGGAGACACGAAGCTTCTGGTCCGAGTTCATTTTGCCATCACCGACAATTGTGCAAACTTCGTTCAGAATGGCATCTATAGATCCTATCCATTTCTGAATCTCCGGCGTACTGATGACGTCTATCGGCAACTTATTCTCCGCGGGTGCTGGTGGATTTGGGTCGCTCGGGGGTAATGGTTCGGTAGGCGTCGGAGGAGGACTTCTGTGTAGTAATTGGCTACGACCAAACGGGCTCGATCCTGGGTTAGACATTCTACCAGAAACACTTTATTTATTGTTTATAAAAAATATTTAGTTCATCTTGCACATGAAAGTTTGTAAAAACCTACAAAACACACGCAACACACTTTACTTTGTACTGACGTCGCAAATAATTATATTTATTTGTCGTAATTGTTTATTTCATTATAATCAATACGAAAAACACGTCCGCTTGGTCTCGCGACGCGTAAAGCGAACAAAATAAAATCTTCCTGGTTGTAAAAGTGGTTTATTACATTTTTGGCCGACTTTTACAATACATTTTTCCATTTACCAGCTAAAGGAACAGAAATAATTATTGTACATGGAAAACTTTGTGCGGAAAAATTGTTTAAAAGCGACCAGATACGTTGAATTTGTTTCGGTTTGTCCCAGCATTTTGCATAGGGCGCAGGTGTCCATGGATAGTGCAAATTTGCTGACATATTTGTTGGAGCCTATCGAAGTATCGAGTGAATATCGGGTAACTACATTTTCGGTATTATACCTGTGCGAGTTAAATGATTGACTGATTTCTTTTTCGAAAGTATAATTTTTTTGCTGCTTTATAATTTTCTAGTCACAATCGCAAAAGCCTTTATTTGTTGTTCGTAATTGGACTCTATTTTTTAAGCAATGTAACGCTTACTTCATAAAACAACCAACTATTTCACCAAAAAAACTTTTAAATTCTTTTTTATGTAAACCATTTCAGGTTTTATTAACATCTCCGCGTAGAGTTTAAGTATTTACCTGCCTACCTTATAGCGAAGGAAGTTTATGCCCTCCTTAAGGGGTGTCTCGTGTTTCCACGAACAACTTTAATATTACGAACGTCCGTCAAAAGTATACGCTCCGTCAACAGTATCTGTTACAACGATACGACTGTCAAAAACGCCTGCCCATATTTAACATACATTGCGGGTTTTGTTTTAGAAATGTCAGTACAGGTTCGTTGAAAAGGCGTAATGGATAATAAAGTTACTTGGATTAACGTGTTTGGTTGCATAGTAAGAGTGAAGACCCAAGCTAACTTATAATCATTGTTCAAATATCTATTCCCGAATTCGTTCCGAGTGTACAAGTTTACTGACTGGCCGCTCCAGTTTGCTAGAAAAGTTAAAGACATTTGAATTTGAATTTGTAACACTAGCCGTTCTACAAGTTGAAATGGTAATCATTGAATTATAACAAAGGGATGTAGTTTTTATGCAAATTTATTAAATGAGCCAGGAATTGAAGAAATTGTGACTACCTACTTAATTCTTTGCTAGAATATGCAATGCAGGTGGCTAATTTGGTCTTCGTTTTATCAAAATTATTAATTGATTCTTGCAAATGTTTGCGCTTTGTGCTGATGTGAACTCAACTCTATGTTATTTGCAACGTGTGAAAAACGTATTTTTTTTTAATTCAAGACAGCCATTTGTATCTGCTGCTTATACTAAAACGCATCCCTAAAATTTTAAAAACCCAGCTTGTCCTACCAAGTCCTTACAAACATACTTAATACTGACACTTAAAACTCCTCGGTCCTCCACAGAACCGAGAGGAATAAAACATCGGCATCTCTTTTGCAAATAACCAACGTTCAAGACAGGCATCCACTTTGAGTCTATGTCTATGTCAACCATTTTTTGAATGGGACTGTGCAAGTGAAAATGAAAAATGTTTAGGTATATGTCCCAAAACAGTTACATAGATAAATGAGACAACCCCAATAAGTAATTGATAATACTTGTGTTGGGGATATCCCGCTCTTTCCCTTAATAATTAACAATATTGAGACGATTATTTACAAAAGGTGACCAAAAACTTAAAAATTAAATTTACGAAAAAGATAAGATAAAAGTACCTAAATTACTTATAAACTAAGTGCCGATGTATTCGCAGCGCAATTTATAGATTTTACTCGGTAAACATTAGGTATTGATAAGAAAGAAAAAAAGAAATTGTTTAACCAAGTTTTCCCTAAAACTTGCTCAGTTTCCTCGAATGTTAAAGTTTTTAGCCACTCGGTTATTACCTTTTTGCATACGTGTAAGATCTCATGGTGGAACCTTAATTTTACGTTTATTTTGTTATAAACATAGGCTGATTGGGTTGCATACTGACGCCGTCCATAAGCTGTTCGAACCCTTCTGAAGTAAGCCAGTATATCCTTTCGTCTTTTCTTTTGACCGTCTTGGTTAAATGGAATTGATTTTTGTAAGTATAGGGTCGTAATTAAGAAATATAGTTTCCTTACTGAAAGTAAGCGACTGATTATATACAGGCTGTTAAAGAAATTGCATGCCATAGCTTAGGGGTAGGTTCAGTATCGATAACGGAACCCAGGAACAAAAAAAGATTAGAAGATCAACCTAATTTAGTACCTACTAACTTAAAATAGCAATTGTTTAGAATTAAAATTATTATATTTGTTTAAATGCTTTAATTGCTTACCTACTATCGAACGCGTTGGTAAATAGGTAGTACTAAATTAGGTTGATCTTGCAATAGTTTTTTTTTCCTGGGTTCCTTTATCGATACTGAACCTCGACGTCGACGGCGCGTTGCGTTGAGTTGAAAGAGATGTCAGCACCAACTGACGGGCTCCGGTAGGACCATGCCTACCAGGGTTGCAAGTTTGTCCGAAAGGGATATCGTGGCCTGGCACGCAGGGAACGGAAGGAACACCGGTGGGTTTTAGTCAGTAAAAGTCTGACACGCCCTCCCGCTCCGCCCAGAGCGGGCGAAGTTATTTGATAATTTCCCACCCAAAAAAAAAAAAAACCCCTAAGCTATGGCACACAATTTATTTAACATCCTGTATAGATCGACTGTGGGGTATCTGTATGGTTTCTTAGTATCTACATAACTTTTATAAGTGACCTTTGGGCTCTTTCTAACTCAAGAAATTTAGTTTTAGGGACTCTTCCCCAGACTGGTAAACAGTACGTAATAACTGATTGCGTTAGCGCAATGTAGATAAAAAAAAAAAATCTTTATTCAGTTAAAAAAAAACAGTACAACAACAATAAAAAAAAGTAATAGGTTAAATGTAGGAGCCATAAGTGCTAGATATGTACATATTCCCTGAACCCCACACTAGGATTCCCTGTGTTGTGGGGGACCAGTCTCTTCCCAAGTAAGGCAAACATTTTTTTTTTTTTTTATAAATTTAGGTGAAATAGTTAATTCAAAAAAAAATAAAATAAAAAAAACACAAGAGAAAAATAATAATTCAAACAATTGTACAGTGTAAATGTATAAAAAAAAATTAACTAAACAAAAATTATTATAGTTTTGGTGCTTTTGGGTGTGAGTGTGTGTGGTGAGATGCTATTTAGTGTCTTCGGAGGCATCACTTAACTTAGATTATTAAAAATCCATATAAATTTTCGCACCGCATCGCAATTATTATATACATATATTGTATACGTCATCTATCAGGGAACATTTTCCGACATTTTTTGACCCATCAAAATTTTCCGTTTTTTTCAATTTCAATGTATTTATTTTAAAACAACCTTTAATCTTTAAAAATCGCAAAAATGTGCGCTTTATGGATGGAGTAATGGAAATATGGAGAAGTCTGTTGACGCTGCGTGAGTGTGCGTGATCCATCGCCGCCCGTTCGATGTCCATCGCGCACAGGATGGATGGATAGCAGCACAGAAAGTAATTTTTTGCTCCGTTGCTGTAATTGCTGTATGGCGTTCCAGTGAGAGGATAAATAAATAAATAAATAAAATAAATAAGTATATCAGATACTTGGCTCAGTATATCAGATACTTGTTAAAAGAAAGAATAGGTCAGTGAACTCTTGACACATTTCATTAAGGTTCTATTGTCCATAGTGTTTTGTTTTTCTATAGTTTCCAGCATTTTGTGAAGCTGCGCTTTGCTTTGTGTTATCCTTCCAACGATGCATTTTCTCGGCGTTACAGCTGAGGCTCTTTAATAATTAAATGAAATGATGTTTATATAAGTAAGTAGTTTACGTCTTTCAAATATAATTTTACCTGCCATTGCGTTGGCAGATTTGTTTTAAACTTTGACATATTTTGACCTACAACGATCTTTGATAGAAAACCGGCCAAGTGCGTGTCGACACACGCACAATGAAGGCTACCGTAGTTGGGATGAATCTATCCCAAAAACGAACTTAACATTATAGTTGAAAAATCATGAAAAACCATACATCGTTATACGTCACGGATCGACCGTGACGTATATCCAACTGCAAATGTAAGTTGGTCGACTATTACTCGTTAACTTGTAAAGCCTACTTATCTGTGATAGTTTTCCTTTTAATTTTGTTATAAATTAGCACTTTAAAGCTTTATATTATGCAAACGGATCCCTAAATTGAAAAATGATAATAACTCGCAATAATTAAACCCATGCTCGTAACATAATTATACCCATGCCAAATTACAGCTTTCTAGTAATAAGAGTCTCTGAGCTAAGCCGGGGACAGACAGACAGACATGGTGAAACTATAAGGGTTCCTTGTTGACTATGGAACCCTAAAAAGGGGAAATTAAATGCTGAGCTCATGGTACCCCACCTAAAAAAATAAACCTGTATAACAGTCATGTATACAAGGTGAAAAAAAAATCTAACCAACCCAGACAATAATAATGTAAGAAAGAATACAGCCCAGACCATTATTACAGAATATTGTATGAGTCTAAGAATGTAAGACAATGTCTGGAGTAGCCTTTTAGAAAGAGCCATTGTAGCTTTGAGTTGACTCGTCCCGTCAGACGGCATGTAGCAGTCATCGTGTAACAACCGTTCAACCTTATTTTAGGAAGCTCAACGTAAGAAAAGGTTTGTGAACTTTTGACACATCTCTAGGATCTAGGGATGTTTTTTTTTCTTCTTCGTTTCCTCATTTTGTGTATCAGAACATAATACAAATTATTATTCACCTTAGAATTATGGTATATTATTATGGTAAGCGTGGGTATCTGGAAACGTTGAATCTAATGTTTGCGGTTTTTTGGTTGTAAAAAAGAGCCATATCCGTTGACATGAGATTTGGTTACATAAAATAGAATAGACTTACAGAAGATATTTCAGGTAGAAATAAGGCTTAGAGCCGAAGAATAATTTTCTACATTCGCAAGTAAGGATCCTTATATTTCGTCGTATAAATCAGACCAAAAATAGGTTGTACTTTCAAAGAAAGAAATACTCTTAAACATCACGCAATAAAACAACATTTTAACTTGTATTCCCAACTCCAGTCTCAGTTACTTTACTTGAAAGACTCCCAAAACTCGTTCCTTTGTGTGATTATAATAAAATAATAATAAAAACTACATACGCGGTCTGGGGAGAGTGCGTATTACCGGCGTTTCTCGTAAGGCGTCAAGGTCCCTTGTATTATGATAATGACAGGCATGTGGTGTTATTGCTGCGTACGAAGACAGACGGGCTATTTCACGCACTGCCTAACGTATAACGGTATAAGTCGGTAAGATTGAACGTTTATGTAGATAGATCGCAGGGATATATCGCACTGTGTATTTGTCTAGGGAAATTTCCATACGGTCGTGGTAAGAAAAACTTGGGGTGTATCTGTTAGTCTCAAAGTAGGGCACTGTCTTCAGTTGTCACATTACCGAGTTAGAAAGTTTAATTTTTTCTTTGTTTGTAAGAGTAGAGGTATACCTAGTACATTTTGATACAAGTGGAGAATGTTTGTTATTGCGTTCGAGGCGGAATTAACACCCGAGCTGTAGGCGAGGTTGTGTTTTAGCCGAGAACTACAATAACAAATGTCCACGTGTATCAAACGACGTTTTTCAATACACATTCGAAGAAATAAAATAAAATAGGTAACGAAAAAATTTTGTCATTCATTATTAGGAAACTATGATTTAATTTTCTTTTTTTCCGTGCTTTGCTTTCGTCAGGTTGAAGGAGAAACAAAGGTATAAAGCCGATAAACAGCCTAACATGAAAAATAGAAAATTCAAATATTTTTGAGTTTAGAACACATATAAATGATAAATTGTTCATAAACGTTTTTTTATTGTAATTATCATGGTATTCTATTTATAAACATTATTTAAATGTTCCAAAAATAAAAACACCTCCGAATAGAGAGGACCGTCTCTGGCGCGAGACGGTGTGAATAGAGGCATTGAACCAATTTGGACTAAGTATAGGTAGAAGCTATCTGTGGCAATTTCCCGCACACGTGTTGGAAAATAAAAATTGCCCGCGTGTAATAGTATATTTCATTACAAGTGCGGAAAGACTGTCATTGCAAAGAGTTCCGACAAATGTCTACCCGAGCCGAGGCGCAGCTGAAGGCGAGGGTTGACAGTCGGAACAAGTTGCAATGACAGTTCCGCAGGTGTACTGAACGACTATTTTTAATACAGTTGCGAAAAAATGAAGCAATTTAATAAAATAATAAAAACACAATAAACTCAACTAACAAATCATTTATTTCTTATAAAAGTTATAGTACACATGTACATTGAAATTGGTACAGTTTTTTAAACTAACTGGGGAAGTTTTAGGTTGCATATTTACTGTTTGAGACAAACTATTATTAATTTCGTATGATTGTTCATGTATATTTGTCATACAATGGCGTTTGCTAGTTGATGGAATTGGATCTGATGAATTATCATTATCAACGAAGGTAGATGGACGAACGTTCTCTTCAACATGTGAAGGAGACGGACTGGACCTTAAATTAATGGATTGTGTGATTTTTTTCCCAGTTTCTAGTTTGTTGTTTAATGAATCACCAATATAGCTTTCTGCAACTTTGTCTGATTTCCAACCTCCTAGTCGCTTTAAGGACGTCAAATTGGCTCCTGAATCTGCCAATAATGTAGCAGAGGTCCTCCTGAAGCTGTGCCCAGTATAATACTCAGCATCCGGCAGACCAAGAAACGTAGCTATTTCTTTTGGCATATTACCAAATTTTTTATCACGATTGCTTGAGCTGTACACTTCCCTTTCTGGTAATTTTTAAAAAACGGTCGGTTTTTCCTTTTTGGGACCGCTGATTCATATATTTTGCACTATTCTAAGAAAATCTCCTTCAACAACAAAGCTCCTCGGTATCTTATTTTTTGTGTTCGGAATCTTGATTAGTAGCATTTTTCCATGGGCTTCAATATCTTTTAAAGTTGGCTAACTCCTCTCTGCGGCAAGATCCAACAACGCCAAAAATCAGAGCAACCTACAATAAAAGGGATTTGATTAATATTTTTTTAAATAATGTATTGACTGTATTTTGCGATTTCGTAAACTGAATACTAAAGAAAAATATAAGTACTTATTAATAAATTACCTTTGTGGCTAAATAACGATCATCGGGAGCTTCGTTCAAAAAACTTTCCACTTCATTGGATGTTAATATTTTCGACTTTTTACTTGTAAAACGGTCTGTTTTTTGCAATTTTGGGTATTCACTTATATCCACGTTGTTCCTTATTTTCAGCATACTTTTTATCATCGAAAACCTCGACCATAACGTAGACGGTTTTGCTGAGAGTTCGGAGAAGTATGCCAACATAACATTTTCTGAAATACTATTTGCTTTTTCTCTTCTCTCCACGCAATAAATTCGTTGTATGTAGATATTTAACGACTTTTTGACTTTTCCGGTAAAATGTTCTCCGAAGCATTTTGTGCAATTATACTGAGTTCCGGTGGTGTTAATTAAAAAAAATAGGGTCGAAATTACTCATTTTGTGCGCCAAACAACTAAACTCGCAAAGAAAATTTCTGGAAAATGGCGCCAACCGTAGAATATAAGCAGGGTTTTTTTTTCACGCATTTTGGTAGGCAAAGGGAACTATCCATACAGCTTAGTCTTCAGTATGTTTTTTTTATTGATATGAAATGAAAATGAAATTTAATGAGATGAAATGAAATGAAACCTAACCTAACTCATTCAATTAAATCATTAAATCTGATATTGAAATAAATTAGTAGCTTCTTTTTAGAAATATACGTATTTGTATGAATCACAAAAACTCTTTAGTAAAAACTTCATGGTTCGTTTTTCTTTTTAATAGACATTATTTTGACAGTTGGGAAAGAGACGCACGAGTTTGGGAAAGGTAAAAAAAAGCACTAGTATGTAATAGGCCACATCCCGAACGCTATACGTCCCTGCAATACACCACTTTTTGAGCAACTGTATTAAAAAAATCATTGCATTGTGAACCTAATCGCAGTGCGATATGAACCAGTGTTCGAGGAAGTGTATATATTGAAAAAACCTTTATGTGATTCTTTTACAACTTCAACATTATTTATTTAATACTTGGTGTCGGATTGATCAGGTTTATCATGCTGTTACATATGTGTTAATTGTTTCTAACAACTGTTTAAGTACTTTTATAACACAATATTTTCAGGGAGCCATGTTTCAATATTAGGTATTTTCAGGACACGCATTGTACAGTCGACCGGACGTCATAGGTAACATTTTGACCTTGAGCTGCCCTAGCGTAGAGTTGCAATAAATAAGAGGCTAGCTTATACTGATTGTATTACCACTGTCGTGCGGTTTACTGTACACCCACTAGAGGCGATATAGAAAACGCTTTCTCTTTCCTCGTTCATTACCGCTGTAATGAATCATGATTAATGAGGAAACTCATGTTCTGCTTAGGCAACTAGGTATATGTATGTATTTGGTATTAACCCTCCTAATTGTTCTTGCAAGCAGTTCTATTATAATCTAATTACGAATAAAAAGAAGCTTTAGTAGGTACTTTATAGACACAGTGTAGGTAGCTTCAAAAAGATGGATTGTGATTTCAATGAATTGTCTACAAACTTTTTTTCATAAAAAAATATCAATGTGCAGCCACAAAACATATTCCATATTGGATACTTAATTGTAGCTATACAATTATGCAGTTCTAGGACATTACGGATTCCTATTGTCGATATTTTCCTTTACCGTTTAAAATTCGAAGACATTTGACATCCACCAATCCGCACTGGGCCCGCGTGGTGGATTACGGCCCGTTCCCTCTTACAGAGAGGAGGCTTGTGTCTCAACAGAGGGAACATAATGGCTTACTGTTTTATTGATACAGTTTTATGGAACACGAAATTGTAGACAATAATTAAATGAATTCTTGTCGATGTATACCTACATCTTTTTGAGGCTGACTGTACGTACAGTAGCTACAAAATGGAACATTTCACCGATCAGTCCGTCGTTTCCAATGAATATAGTTCGATGAGGCCGGCTGCTAATAACTCGGCTGATGCAAAGATAACATTACGTGCTGAACGATCAGCACTTCGGATGATTGCTTCTGTGCTGTTCAACTATAGTGTTTTTTTGGGTTTCATTTTTTTTGCTTTCTATACACACTGGGTTTGGGTGATGTGACTGGTGTCGTAGTGCCTTTGTAGGGTTCCGTAAGCAAATGGCAAAAAAGGAAACCCTTTACAATTGTCGTGTCCGTATGTCTGGATGTCACACAGCCATTTTTTACTCGGGGACTATGAGCACTATATCGATAAAAATTGGAAAGAATGTGTATTCTATGCACCGCTAAATAATGGTGTACTGAAATTACGAAGGGGTGGCACTGCCTATGCTTATAACCGAGGGATGAAAAATACATTCAATGCACTTATGCGGGTGGGGTATTGTTGGAACCCATATTTTAAAAGATTGATTGGCTTTTTAAGTCAGTCAGTTTTTGAGTATACAGCATAGCAGTGACACAGTCAAGAACAGAGAGGACCTGAGCCAACCTGGTGGCGAAGCTATTAAAAGATAGATAAATATCACCCGTCTCTCCACTATTCCAATGCTTACTCTAGGATGCATATCCGGTAGGCTCTAATAATCCTACCATATCCCATGGGCACGTCTTCCTACCATTATCGCGCCCCCCGGTCTACTCTTTGATACACAATGGTCTCTGTAGTCTCATGAAACATGAGGCTTCAGGGACTAGGGTGAATCTTTGGGTTCATTCGTGCAGTCGAGTCTGGTTCAACCATGCTGGGGTCGGTGCATTTCATTCATTCATCCATTCATATGGGATAACCGAAAAACTATGAAATAAAATCTTATTTTTGCGGCCGGTAAAATCAATAATGTGCATGCGTGAGAAATTACTTTTCAATAAATGAGATACTTATAAAGAAGTTACCTATGATAAGCATCTACATTATAACCAAAACGTCTTCCATACATCGTTACACTCACTACGTCATAGTGTGCTTACCTGTACATAAACAGTTTAACACAGTAACCAATATTCATATTTATATGCACACATCACAGGCACTCTCGCAGAACTGTCTAGAACTCGACACTATTTTATACTGCCATAGAGTTTGTATGCGTAAAATGCTTAACGAAAAGGTTAAGCATTTTTTTAATAAATTAATTTCTAAGGCTGGATTTAGTGCTCGACCGACTGTCGCGTACCAATTTATATGGATTCGCTGACCGTCGGTGCTACACTATACACGTTCATTTATCATCAGTGTCTTTGTACGCGTGACCGACGGTACGCGACCGACGTCAGCGTAACACTAAATCTAGCCTAATCATAATTTTCTAATTGCGACACATTCATTGAAAATGTGAATAGTGCGTAGTCGGAAAAATAAACATTCCTAAGCATGGTGCAAGTCATCATTGTTTTTCCTTTATCTCATTTATTCGGGGTCGGTGCAACATGACTTTCATCTTCCATACTTCTCTTCTCGGTGGTCACTCCCTTTTTAGGAAATTGCAAGTAAACTAACGTAAAGGCGCTTAACTATTTCATTCTGCGATTGTACATACTTGATATACGTAAGTGTTTCCTATGATAATATAGATAGACAATACTTATTATAATATCAAGTACGGTTGTCTTAATTATTTGCACTATTCATTAGATTATTTGGATTGTCTTATTTGAGACGAAAATGTATCTATTTCTTGATAGATGTTCAACTTCAAGTGATTGTTAAGGATTAAGTGATAAGTAGGTTTAGAATTATTTATGTACTTTAAGGTAATAGTGTTGAACATAGAACATTCATATTTAACCATCAGTAGTACTAGGAGTCTATTAAGAAGAGACTGGTAGCCGAAATTTCATAAGTTTATACCCCACCAGGAACATAAAGCATGGACTTGACTTATATTTTTTGTGCTTTATTAAAATGAACCAGGTTCTTAATAATTAAATACAATCATAGCCTTTAATACTAATTAGCAATGTTATACTAACCTAATTTTTTATGTGATAATTATTTTAAAACTTAGAATAGTGTTTATTGCACTTTACACAAGTCCGTTCCACTTTCTTAGAGTCTGATACTACAACTAGCTTCATATTTGTAACTGACCGACTTGTTGACAATTCAAAAGTGCCTGTAAATGGTTTAATTGAAATAAATGCTTTGAGTTTGAGTTGAGTTTGAGTTTGATATTTTATTAGAAACACTCGCATTTATAATATTAGTGATAATGATAATATTGCAAAGTTTAACCAGAATAAGATTATTTTTAAATTAATAATCTACTTATACTACAAAATTACTTATTGTATATTACTTATAGTTTAAAATAAGCTTCACCTCTATTATGCATATACTCACGTCTAAACTCTCATGTCCCAGTAAATCAGCCCCTTGTTAGCGAAACTTCACAAATAACAAACTAACTGGCTCCGCTCATTCAAAAATGTTTTCCTGCAAAGTAACGCTGCATTTAGTCTGAATATTTAACTCCGATTTGACGGCGACTCTGATCTACCTGGAAATAGGACTCGCTTTGAGTGTGTCTAGCTAAATATTTGGGCAGTCAGGAAATACTGGAGGAGAGCTGTGTTTTGTGCAGATTTCAAGTGGATAAATGCTGTTTATTTTCAACCTGTTTGTTATAAGTTTGACCGCTATGTGTGTGTCTGTGTATCTGTCTGTGGCACCGTAGCTCTTAAACGGATGAACCGATTTGGATGTGTTTTTTTTTTTATTTGAAAGCAGGTTTTCTAGCGTTTTTTTTCGTTCTTAGATATATTTTATCAAAATCGGTTTAGCCGTTTCAAGGTTATCCACTCTTTTGTTAGCTGCGGTAGGGATCTTAGACGCATAATGGGTATTTACTTTACTTTCAAACGTATGTGTGACCTAAAATTTGAAACACCCATGTATGCTATATAACTTTGCAACATTATGGAATTATTGGTCTGATGCTGCAGCCAGGATATCCAACAAACTAGTACAGTCATGAAAAAAAAAATTGGTGTTATGTAGTGTTTGGATTCGTTTTGATCAGTATTCGATTCTACACATAATGCAATGGTGGCAACACGATGAGCTGATGCTGCAGCCAGGATATCCAACACAAGAGAACACTCTTGAAATAGAAATTAGCAGATAAATAGTGTTTGGATTCGTTTAGGTGGGAGGTGTCAAAAGACGCATCTCCACACGGGCTAGCGACCTATGTAGTTAGTGGATTTTATGCCGAACAAAAATTTTGTGTTCTGGTTAAATAACGTGTTTTTCGATCGAAAACTATGTGAAAACCAGGAATTACGACTACCAAACCGAACTCGAGCTCACCGAAAGCGCACCAGAATACAGGTCAGGCAGGTAAGTAACTATTGCTCCTAAGATTAATGATGATTTAGGAGAAAAATTGTACTTATCATAACTTCTTTTGTAACAAAGTTTAAAAATGTTAAAATAAAAATAAAATTTTAAATTTAAAAAACCCCCAACGCAAAAAAAGAAAAGCGAACATTTAAAAAGTCAAAAATAATACCTATCCTTGTGCCATCAAATTCGATTGAGTAATACCTATATATTATATTTGAATTATAGAAATTAATGGATGGCACGATACGGTTTGCTCATTGAAATGGCGCTATAATGTCGCGGCGGGGTACCGCTAAGTTTAAAGCAATAACTAAGTACCTAGCTAAAATAGGGTGATTGCAAACTCATTTAACAATTGAACACCCAATGGAACTAGATTTGCAACAAAAAATGTATCGTATCGAAGCAAGTTGGTCGAAAATGCTAGTAAATTAATATGTAGATAGTGAATCAAATGAAGGGTCTGACTTACTTATGCGGTACCCCGCCGCGACATTATAGCGCCATTTCAATGAGCAAACCGTATCGTGCCATCCATCAATTTCTATAATTAAAATATATATAGGTATTACTCAATCGAATTTGATGGCTCAAGGATAGGTATTATTTTTGACTTTTTAAATGTTCGCTTTTCTTTTTTGCGTTGGGGGTTTTTTTAGTTGATTAGATCATAACTGGAGTAATATTTCACCGTTTTTCAGGTTGAAATCTTTCTTTCTGTGGAAAATCCTGTCAGTTCATGTTCACTATCAAAAATCAAAATCAAAATCAAAAAAAAATATTTCACATTAACCTACATGGGCACTTATGAAACGTCAGAAGCTAGGTGCACGGTTCCAAATGGTCGTTTCCTATGGAGAAGAGCCGGCAAGAAACTCCACGGTTACTCTTTTAAAAAAAAGTGGACTATGGTTGGTAACAACCAGTTCTTTCACAGCTATTAATACAAAAAATTGTGTTTTGCAATCTGTCAGATAATTGTTAAATTCATTAACCTCTACGAAACTGGGTGTGTAAGACACCGATCTCACTTTGTTGGAAGTCTCAAACTAAGAATAACTATCAGTATACAAATATTAAGTTTGAAGTCGGTATCGAAACCGCAAGCCGCAAGATTTCGAGTAGATACTCTGCTAGTAAGCATTTAGACGGCAAGTTTACTATCCCTAAGTTTTCTATTGGCAGCCTTAACCACATCCCAAACTAAAGAAACTGTTTACATGCAAATAAACTAAGTCTCAGTTAGCAGCAAACCATAAAACAAAATCATAAGTGACTTAGAAACGTCATAAATAAGTGGCACGCAGCTTCTCGCAATGAATCTTGCAAACCTCGGGCAGTTAATTTAATCAAGGGAGAATTACGGCCCCGGCTACACCTTGGGGCACTGGGGCCCTGGGGCCTGGGAGCTCGGGCCCACTAACACCCACACGATGGAAAAATGTGGCTTCTTAAGACAATGGGGTGATGGATGGGACAATGGGGGTTGGTGTGTCGATGTGTTTGGCAATAATAGACGCTGTGTTGAATGGCCAGTGTCCGGGTTGAATACCCTTTTGTTTTTGTTCAGTATTTTGTTGCCTGTTATAAGTTATGGAAAAGAGTTAAGAGTGCTAAGATAAGTTCCAGGAAAGTCTTTGAATAATGCTGATTGTGTTGCTGAAACCATCGTCTCAGCTATTTTGTTTGCGATGTTTACGATAATCTTGAATATTTTAGTGTAACTGTGTAAGTATTGATATTATGATGTAAGTTTTCGAGGAATCGAGTAAGGTATATTACAAGTAGGTGTCAAATCTAAACAATATGTCCTATTAAATACCCCAAGGTAAAAAGGGCAAGGAATCGGTTTTTTTTCTTTCTTTCACGTCAATTATCATAATTTTTCATTATACTTTGTGCCTTAAAATTATTTACAGTAAAAAAAGAGCTAAAAGAAAACACAGATTTCATGTGGACCTTGTGGATAAAAGCTGTACCTATATCAACGAAATTAATGGTTCGGTAGCCGGCCGAAGGCTGCGTGGGCAAATTGGGCCAAACACATTCTTGTATTGAATATTCAATTCTTTGCCCTCTTCAATTTGCCATAGTAGACAGCTATTGGAATTTGGGCAGTATAAGTTAGCACATACCACCTTGATTTGTTAAAGTAGTTAGATGTAAGATTAATGGTAATGTACGGGTTGGATGAAATTTTTAATTAAAAGGATTGTTTTCAGTTAATTTGCGTTAAAAGTACTCTGAAATTGTCCAGGAAATAAACAACAACTGCGATCGTATATTTATCATGAAACCTAGTACCTAGATTTATTTCAAATACAACCACGCATTAAGTGATAGGCCGTTCTATACCGAAAACACAGCTAAAGTAAAAGTAAATATCCTATACCCTTTCGACCTTTACAATCTTCGCGAAATAACAAGGAACTCCATCCCCCTACAAGTAAGATAACTTAGTAGCTCATCGGGAGCTTCGGACCTTCCCCTGACCTTTACAACTTACACAAAATAAGCAAATCCATTTTTACCCCAAACCTACTTGACAGTTCATTTCAGCGGGCGAGAACCAAAAGTTTTAGGACCTGTTTTGTATAGGGCACATAAATACAAAAATGGAACAGACTTTGTATGAATTTATTTGCCAGATTAGTTACCAGAACATTTTCAGAGGCGATGAAAAATAATTCAAGTAGTTTAATTCTAAGTGTTAGCCATAGTTATATGCGCAGTGAACTCTTACTAATAGCTACATAGCTTGTTCCCAACTAACACCATTCGGTACTCAATTGGTATTGGCTTAAAATCTAACCAGATGTAGCTTAATTTCAGTATTTAGCTCAGAGCGCCTACCACGTGACCATTGAAATCCGAAAGCCAGTTCACACGGCAAATACTGTAACCGAAAGTTCGTTCGGTTTCAGACTTTGGGGCCTTTGGTTAGCCTTACCGGTTGTAACACCTTTGATAGACCTTAGTCTATCAAAGGTGTGATAACCGGTAAGGCTAGGAGTCACTAAGGTAGTTGATTTGACGTCAGTGGATGACCTATTTTGTACGGCCGCTTTAAATTTGTGTTTTTGTGTATCAAGGGACACTCACAGATGGACTAACCGCAGCGGAAACCAAACGAAATTCATACTTAGATTAAGAGACATATTTTTTGGTACCCTACTTGATTTTTCTAGAAGTATTTTATTTTTATCATGTTGACAAATTTGTTACAAATTATGTAGATAATGTAACTTAAAATCAAGCCCTTTATTAGTAACATAATTCCGTCTAATATACGTAAATGACGAAGTCAATGGCCTCCAAAATATCCTTCTACCAGTATAATGAACTAAGGCAATGAACTTCTTAGGTACATACTTTATCCCCAGTGTAGGAGATGTACACAGCATCTACGGGCGATTTAGCAAAGTACATAGAGTACTGAGAGCAGTAGAGTGGTACTCATCATCGTTTGTACCCAATGTCGATAGAATCCCTATCCGGTTCAAGACGATATGCAAATGAATTGTAGTACAGTCGTGTACGGAAGTGTGTTTTGACGTTTATTTTACACTAACTCTTGCGTTTGCGGTTTCACACGCATTTTAGAGAAACCACTTCATAACCGGAAAAAATAAATGTTTTATTTTAGGGTGTGGTCTATGTGTGTAAAAAGTGTTATAGAAATTCATTTAGCCGTCTATATGCGTGATCGAGTATCAAACATCTCGACTAACTTTCACTCATAATAATATAAGTGTGGATTTAGAACCGAAAAATGTTAAAAGCATTGTGTAATGACGGTGGGTTATCTAATAGGATTGGCACGCTTGAGCGCTTTTCTAAGTAGCGTTAAGACGAACAAAGATTAGTTGCGTTAAAAAACATTAATACTTTGACCATATTTACTTTACTAAAATATTTCTCAAATGAAAAATAATAAGTGAGAATGAGCGTTTTGGGCGAGGAATATGATATCTGCTGATCTATTCTGAAAAAAATATCACCGGAGAAACTCAGGTGAAGTAAGCTGTCAATAGTGTCAATCCCAGCATCACCTTCATTTCCACGATTTTTACAGAATACACCAGCAGTTATTATTGAGGTAACCCTATCTATAGTTACAGTAATTTTAAATATTAAGTTAAATATGTCACATGAAAGTATCCACAATTAATTAGTCAACATTGTCGAGCGATCGCTGTCCGAGAGCAATAAATAATTCAAGAGGATACTTGTTTTGTTTATATTATTATTTATGAACTTCAGAACGCATGATATGAAGTTTCATGACTGTATTCATGTTTGATGTATTGGCTTAATATGCTGACATACAATAAATATTATGAGTGTACTACGTGTATGTATGGCTAAGAGTAAGTACCTAACTGACCGGTACAGTGATCGCATGCAGGGCTGCTAAACAGCTGCTTCCCAGATCAGGCAGTGCAGTTTTAGGTTTTTGTATTATAGGCATCGATGTGTTGTCATTGTAAGCTAACCGTTTGTATAAAGCAAGACAGTTTCTCAATTGATTTTTTTTTTATCAGTTTTGTTGTTTTCCCAGTTTTTCATATACATAGATGGTCGTCGTTACGTATCTAAGGCAGGAAAATAAACAACAAAAATAGCAATCGCTTATAATTCCGCACGGGTAGTGTGGGGTCAAGCCTTCCCTCACTTAACGAGCGGCACTGAACGCGTTTAACAAACGAGAGGCGATATTCGTACTCCGGTATTTGTATAACACGACTATATTGCTGCTAAAGGAGTGAGCAAAATTGTAAAGATGGTTGCCGATAACATGGTCGCAAGTTATTGGTTAGTTTGAACCTTGTGGAGATCCGGACTACACTGGAGGTGTCAAAGAAACAATTAGCAATATATTTTTTTTATTTTCTAATTAAATTATCTCTTTTGGTACAAAGCATAGAAGTCATGACATTGATCACGACGCTCACTCAAGCCGGATGGGGGTTTCAGATTTACCTAAATATTTTAGTCCAGATTTCCTCACAATGATTTCCTATAATGTGTGTCAATAATCTTCAAAATAAAATTTGAAACCAACAAAAAAAAAATACTGTTATCATTTTAAAATCGAGACACTTGCAGGTTTGCAAGCAAATGAAGGTCTAAAATCTTCAACCCGCAGTGAGCAATCGGCGTACAATGTTCGTTCCTCCTCTGTTTAACAAAAAGCTTTTGCCAAAGATTGGGACAGTTATAGACTGATATTATATTGTTAATTGATGGCAGCATTGCCCTGGGCACAATTCCAAAATAACTTCTGCTTGTCTCAAATTTCTTTTTACCCGATTGGGGACTTAAGGGGGGTCCTTGAAGGCAGTCCCCTTTTACAATCTTTACAAACTCGTAAACCCTACACTTGATGGCCTCTTCGAGTTCTATCAGTGTGACTGTATTTATGTTCAATATTTGCATAATATTCATCTGCATATTTTATAGTCATTTTGCTATAAAACAGAGACAAAGCAAAGATTATGTCCCTGTCTCGTCTCCGATAGCACTTTAGTTAGTTTAATGATAGACTAGTCATGCTTTTATTAACAAGGCGAAGTTGTTTTGTTTTATATTTTCTTGTAATAATATAGTTGCTATAAACAAGTGATTCGTTATTTATTTTAAGGGAGAGAAGGAGATAAAACATTAGTGTTTGTTCTCCAATTATTAATTTCACAAAAACAATTATTTTCAATGGCTGGAAATTTCAATTAGCACAAATTTTAGAAAGCTAGTAGCCCTTTTTAAAATAAAGACATACTCAATGATCCTTTCGGGGAATGAAGGGAAGCGATGGGATTCGGCTGAGATACAATTATGTTGGACACCGATTTGATGAAAATTAACATTTCTCGGAACAATTATTACATTCCTAAGCTACCTAGAAGGGTAGTAGGTACCTACAAATAAATTTAATTTAATTCAATTCAATGATCTAACGAACTTGTAAAATGTCCAGGATCTAATAACCCTACTCAGGGTCAGGACAAATGGAAGCTATAGTTTACGTGCCCATCCCCTATATTCTTTGTGCCAAATTTCAAGCGGTTCCCCATCGGCGGAGCACATTCCGTTACATTTTATACCGTTCCGGTCGACCGGGCCGGCCGGAGGTCATTACCCATCGGCTTTCCCGCTTTACTGTGTTGGTGGTTGTTTGGTCGAAATTTTTCGGCCATCATCAGCTGAAGTTGCCATACTTAGCGACTTCCGACTCCTAACCATTTTTATGACTTACAAGACGACGGAACCCGAGGCGTTAGCCGCAATTTGGGGTTTGTTGTCCTATATTATTCTGATTTAATTCCTTTTGGAACTCCGTTTTTGTCCCGAATCTTTTTTGTTACTGCTCATAAAGTCTTTAGGAGTTCGATCCTCGCCGTTTTTAAGATTTAAGGATCATCGTATATAAGTGGTTTGATCTTCCCTATTGAACTTCTTGCCCTCATTCGTGATTACAATAGCCTTAATCTGTCGAACCGATAAATTTCGGAGTATTAAGGAATCAATGTCTTTCGTTGGCTCTCGATATTAAATGTGCTCATTTTATTTCTAACATATTACTAAAATTTTGCTCTTCAGATAATTTTTTTCCTGCTTATAAATGTTTATTTTTTAACATGCAGATTAAGAAGAAGAAATGATATTATAAAACTAATATTATTCGCAACTAATATAATTTGTTCTTTGATTGGTAGATCATTTCACTGTATGTTGTCATATCAGCCTTTACAGTTCTACTCACGTTTCAACGCGCTGCCAATTTGCTGACTCATTTTGACAATTGCTAGGACAGACGATTCAGCAATCAGCATATTGATAGTGGGTTTCAGCAAGCCTATACACGACGCAATCAAATGCTGACTCATGGCAAATTTATGGCACAGATTGAGTGTGATATTGCACCAGACGGCCACTCTAAAAATCAGGTGGCATTAAATATTATCTCCGCCAAAGAGGGTGAAAAGTTAATAGTCACCTACTTTATTCAAGAATACTTTATTCAAGGTAATAATATGAATACATGGCCAGTACTTGTGCGCTCGATCTCACCGCGAGCAAGTGCCCGTCGCGCACATTATAATAATCGATGGCATCACTTACCAGCTTATGAATATTTTACATCCCTCATAAGACTCATATGTTCCCCTTCACCCCCTTTTCACCCCCTACCGGGTAATGTCCGCCCGTAAATTGTGTTTTGCGGGTAATACGGCGTAACTAACGCCCTTTTTGCGCAAAATTAACAAGTTGCATTTTGATCAAATTATGCGAGCTTATTAATACGTAATGGGTAACATTACTCTCTCCCCGTTGCGTGTCTATAGGTTGAAAGGATTTGGGAAACCCCCGGTGCGAATGAAAGGATTCTGATGGAAATTAATTAATTGTTTTGTATGACAGCTTTAATACCGCCGTGAAAGCGCATAAAATATTATGCTAGATTGAAATTATGAATTTTGTATTAAGTGTAAAGACTCGTGCAGACCGACGCGATACCAATAGAACAATTTCCATGATATTGTTCTACCGGAATCGGGTCGCGTGACAAGTCGCGCCGGTCTGTATGAGCCTTAATGGCAAGTAATTATAATTATGATGCAAATAAATATAACTGGAATTTTGGTTGTCAAGTAACAACTAAAATTTTAAATTATAGCTATTTTAAAATATTATATCATTTTTTATTTACGTTACTAGTGATTGTTATAAATGGCGGCTTAAAGAGTGTGTTAAAAGGAAAGCAGTAGCGTTT
Source organism: Tiliacea citrago (assembly GCA_963921375.1). NCBI lineage: Eukaryota > Metazoa > Arthropoda > Insecta > Lepidoptera > Noctuidae > Tiliacea > Tiliacea citrago. Next base: position 24,599,661 of record OY992798.1, read on the forward strand.
ATCTTTCTATAAAAAATATAAACAACTGCTGCCTCCCATAAAATTTGGTGACAATCTGCCTAAAACTCACAACGGACGGTTATTGAGAGGCAAAATAAAAACTGAACCAAAGTTGGCAGGCAGCGAGTTGAAAGAAAATAAAATGAAAATTACATTTACTTCTAAACATCTACCAAATATACTGAGCAGAAGAATTTCTTTTAGGAAATAGTTACATAAATTGTTTGGGATCACTTTATAAATTTTACATGAGTCACAATCTGAGACGTTGCCGAGTTATTACGGAATATTTTTCCACAGTAAACATAAGAAAATATATATTTGTAATACGTTACATCAAAGAGAGTGTATTTTTTATGTCAATAATATTATATTGAAGTTCAAATATACGTGTAAGTCCGGAGTAAGCGACCCAGAGTAGGTATTTTATCTCCGGACGGATGGTTCTCGAATACTAATCTCGTGTGCGGTGAGTTTGCTACAAGTTAGTTCGCCGTGTTGTAGAGGTCTATTTATTGACAAGCGAAGATATTTTGTTTTGTCATGCGTGATTAATCTCGTCTGTAGCCTTCTGGGTCAGTCTTCTTTCTTTTAATTTTATTGCAAGTGTGTTGGGTTGACTTATCGTTATTTAATTTTGATGGAAATATTGTTATAAAAAAAACTATTTCGTATAATATTTGCTCCTAAAAATAAAGATCTGCTAATCAAATATTCTATAGTAAGATGGCAAAATTCAAAACGCGCTTGGTAAATTCGAAAATGATCGCCTCGACTCGCCCTTTGTAGTTTTCCACCAAAAAAACGAAGGAGGTAGTCCATTCCAATCTCGCAGGCTTAGTCGGAAGGCTGTTGAAGATATTTCTCCTAGTAACGACTAGTCAAAGATATCTGGCCTCAAAGGCGGCGCTTCTAAAGCCGCGACCTTATCCTCACCTCTGAAACTTCAAGGTTGTCAACGAGTACTTCGGAAAGTAGTTTACAGGAATAATCAAGATCTAAATATCGGAGATTTTGAACTAAAGCCGGCTTGATTTGTCAATACCGTTTGATTTTGTGATAGTAAAATCATATTTTAGACGAAATACCGTTAATTAACTCGACCTTGGTCTCCAATATTTTTGAACTGTCACCAAATTAAAGCTTATATTGTTAAGCCCTTTGAAAACTTTCTAGAACCCGTCCATCCATACTTCTATACTCAATACTATAAACACGAAAGTTATTCTGTCGGTTTGTCTATCTTAACGGATGTTTGCGCGCCTTACCGGGTGAACCGATTTTGATGAAATTTGGTATACAGGCAAACTTTTATATTCCGGTAGTACGTTCCCGTGGCATAATTTCAGTGACCTCCACGCGAGGAAGCCGCGGGCAGAAGCTAGTCATGTACAAGGTGGAGACGACAACGACTATAAATTAAACTCGTGACGAGGAGATCGTGGCGAGGTAATAACAGCCGCACGGGTCCATCCATCAGGCTAAGCTACGCTTGCCGGGGTTGGTCCGCGGATGGGTGACCATCTTTACATACCGAGACTCCTCCATGACTCGGAAAGCACGTTGAGCTGTTGGTCTCGGCTATCATTCGGTGGATCTTTGACAGTCGTTACGGGTCGTCAGAAGCCCGAAAGTCTGACAACCAGTCTTACCAAGGGGTACCGTATTACCCAGTTACTGGGTTGTTGAGGTCAGATAGGCAATCACTCCTTATTAAATACTGGTATTCAGCTGCATCCAGTTAGACTGGAAGTCGAACCCAACATAGTTGGGAAAAGGCTAGACAGATTGATATCCAATGACGTTCCCAGTCTGCATACAAAAATTCAATCAAATATATTCAATAGTTTAGTCACTACTATAGCTAGTCAAAGATTGGCAAAACCTATAGCTCGCCCATCACTGCTATTTAGTTCATGTGAACACTATAGTCCGAGTAGGAATTGGTGACTTTCACCCGTGTTAAACACTACTTTTAATTTCGAATATAAGGAAAGTAAAAAATAGTAGTTTTTCAAAAATATTTAATTTTCTTGTTTGCTCGCCACTTCATATAATCATCGTATGTATTTAAATATCTTTGAATTTCTGGCAAAAGATTTTCGATTACTGTATTTGCCTCGTCTATAACCGAATCTGGGGTCAACATTTCAGAATCGCTTGAACTCATTTTTATTAATTAATCAAATATTACTCTATAAAACCGAGATTTTGAATTTTGGTGCAGCTTACAGCGTTAGTAGCCCGCTAAAATTATAAGTATAAACGCGGAACGCACCGCGTCACCGCCCCAGGCCACCCCAGTTGATAGGTTTTTTTTTAATTCGCACTGTTGTTTATACTCTCACAAGACTGCAGCATTTTATTTTTATTTATATCGATTTTTTTTTATTAAGTAAAATTTTTCGTGGTCGACTAACTTTTTTTTTTTTTGGGTGGGAAATTATCAAATAACTTCTCCCGCTCTAGGCGGAGCGGGAGGGCGTGTCAGACTTTTACTGACTAAAACCCACCCGTGTTCCTTCCGTTGCCTGTGTGCCAGGGCCACGATATCCCTTTCAGACAAACTCGCAACCCTGGCAGGCATTGGTCCTAACGGACCCCGTCAGTTTGTGCTGACATCTCTTTGAGGCGCGCGTGTAAACACAACGCGCCGCCGACCCGGGCCTGGTCCTTATCGGACGGCGAGCTACCCATCGCTCACCGTCCGCAGGCTCGCGCCTACGGTGGCCGGAAATCGGCTTGTGACTCCCGACGCCCGGGGCGTCTCCTGCGGCGACTAAGGGCGCGAGGGCGCGTGGTCTACTACCTAACCTTTAGTTCTATTTTTTAAATTCATTCCCACCATATAAAATGAAGCAATTACTATGAGTCTTTCCTGTCCAAGGATGGGGAGCAGCGTTTTCCACCCGCTACTCAGATCAAACAAACACTACTTTCCGAGTATGAGAAATTAAAACACTTTTTTAATATCGATGTTGGGATTTATTTGAGAGTTTAAAAATACTCTTATGCATATGCAGTGCTTTCATTTATTGTCGTATTGTCTCCGCGTTGTATAGTTCTGTGAAATTTATTTGAATCAACGCAGTTTCAGGACAATAAACAGTTATCTTAGTTTCAGACTAACATTACTGGCACATGCTGTTTTGAAACTAGCTAAATATTCATTACATTGCAAACTCATACAGGATGGTTATTTAATTAAATTCGGTTCTTTGTTGTGATTGTTAGCTTTGCTGTTAGTGCATTCAAAATAATATTTTAAGTTACGTGTTAAATTAAAGTGAAATAAAATAAGAAAAAAGTGCGATATTATCAACTGTCCAAAACTTCAATACTTATTCGACCCAAATGTATGGAACGGCTGATAAGATGTTGGACCCATGGAGAAAGTGGTATGGTTTGATGGTCTGTGATGACCACACCTGCTTAAATATAATTATTCAATCGTATTCCCTTTCTCAAGAGTATAAATATATATTTATAGTCTTGGGATACTAAGGGTGACTTACGTAAAATTATTTAAGTAATTTAATATTCTCTCCGCCTCTTCATAATTATGTAGACAAACTGTCAAAAATCCCATCAGTAATTCATAATAAAGCAAAGTTTGTTTTACAGAGTATAACATTATTAAATAAATACCTCTACTTGGAAATACTTCAAGTGTAACGTGGATTCCTCCACGTTACTTTTAATTTATGTAACGAATGATATTACAGCAGTTATTTTGTATTCGTAGGGCATTTGTCCACCGCAGTCGTCACCGGGACGTCACCAAGGAATGACATTATTCGAACCAAACGTGACGTCCCGGTGACGGCGATCGTTTGTCCATCGTGACCAAACGCGGTGGTTCAGTATGTTATGAATGTTATGATAAACAAAACAAAAGCCGGGCAACCGGCGGTGGCGGCGGTGCGCGCCACTGCGACGCACAGTGGGCCCATACTGAAAATTAGTGGACTTAGGCAACAAAGTTCCTATATCGATGCGATTTTTTTTTATATGACGTGTTATATTATTCCTGACAACTTTTATTCTTATAAAATTTCTTCTAAAGTTGATAGTTTGTCTTGAAAAAAATTAATTAGATTTTTTTGTATGGAGCGAATCACGTTTAATTTTTTTTCTTCAATTGTACTAATATGTTGAGTGTGTGGCGTGAGTATATGATAGCTAGGGTCATTATCTATCCATGAAAAAAAAATCAGCGCCGGCCATCTGCGGCAGCGCGAGTAATCATTCGGTAAAAAAAAAATGATTTGGAAGAATTTTTTTGTCATTTAAAATAAATTCAAAGCATATTTTTTGTGTCATTTGGCTGTTTTCACCTTCTTTTTAGTTAAATAAATAGTTTTAATAGCGCATACGTACTTATAACTGGTAATTCTGGTAGAGATTTAGTTATTATTGCATGTTATCGGTAGCACCTGCATTGTGATTGATGACTCATTTGTTTGTGCACTCGGCTAAGCGCATAACTAATGAGTCATCGAAAAATGCTCGTCTCTGATTGGCTGAATAATTTTCACTCACTGTTATGTCCACTACTTGAGTAATTAACACTAACTATAAATATAAAGACATTCATTAAGTCCATCTAGTTTCGCTCTTGTCGCTTGTTTGTGAACACAGTGAAATACTTGTATTTTTATATTTACATTAGAACTATGGCTGGATTTTGTACCAACCTAGATCTTTTTGTGAAATTAAGAAGTGGCGGTGATCTGAAAAATCATATGTTTCTGTATGAAAGTATCATTTCTGTCTTGACTACCGAAGTTTCTGAAGAAGACAAGAACCTTATCAAGGAGTTCTGTCGACTTTTTTGTGTAAATTTAAATAAAAAGTGGATAGAGTCGAGTAGAAATCAAAAAACTTTTATGAATCGTGTAATTAATCGCAAGTGGTTGGAAAAAAACATCAACTGGCCTGTTTGTGACAGTGTTGATCTGAGAAGCGTGATGGGCTTTTCGGACGCAGCCTTATCTGAGCTTGTGGATATAGATTGCCATGTTCCTACTCTTGCAGTATGTACTGCGGAAGCGGGAACATCTACAGAAAAGGAGCACAGAAAACCGTTCGAAGAGTTAAGTAATAAGCAAAAGAAAAGACGTTCTACTTCCTTAGTAGAAGAAAATTCCGAGGAAGAGTTGCAGCACTGGTACATAACAAAATTGAAAGACAACGGCAAAACGAATCTGGCAAAAGTGGTCGAATACCTTTCCAGTAATCCAGATGCGCTATCCGAAGTAGAAGAGAGACTATTCAAATAGCAGAGCTTAAGTACTGTCTCTGAAGATAAGTGTTTAGCTCTTTATACATCAGTTGCACTCTCGAAATGGAAGTACTTAGCTCTTCGACAATTTCTGAAAGAAGAAAACTGTGCTGCCTTTCCATCTTATCCAAAGCTTGTAAATGACAAGAAAAGATGTTACCCACCTCAAGAGAGTATGGAGATTACCGAAAACGGAGCTCACATTAAATTGCAAGCGCTATTGGACCACACTGTGGAGAGGATATTACTTGATATAAATACTGTTGATAGGTCTCAAAATGAAGAACTCAAGTTGACCTGGAAATGGGGACTTGATAGTTCTTCGTCGCAGAGTAACTATAAACAGAAAACGTCAAACACAGCTACAGAGTTCGATGATTCATCAGTAGTCATGATAAGCATCATCCCTCTTCGGCTAGTGTCTACTAGGCCATCATCTGGGAATGAAAATCTAGTTTGGGAGAACCCCACACCTTGCTCAACTCTGTACTGTCGACCAGTGAAGTTCACTTTCACTTCGGAGACAGCTGACTTTATAAAGTCTGAAGAGTCTGAGATGAAAAAACAAATTGATGAACGAATATCTACACAGTGTGGAAATATTATTGTATCACATGAATTGCATATGACCATGATTGATGGAAAAGTGGCCAATATTATTGCTGGAGTACCATCATATGCAACGTGTCCCATTTGCTTGGCAGAACCGAGTGAGATGAATAATTTAGACGCTTTGACTTCTAAACCACTTCGTGAAGAAATTTACAAACAAGGAATTTCTTCACTGCATATGAAGATTCGGTGTATGGAATGTCTTCTCCATATATCTTATAATCTGGATTTTCAACGATGGACTGCTCGCGGCGAACATAAGGCTTTGAAACAAGCTAAAAAAAATACCACACAGCAAGAGTTTCGTGAGCAAACTGGAATGCTGATTGATATAGTCAAACAGGTATGTATTTAATTTTCGCTCTCTTTATGTTGTTTGTGAATTATATCTCTATGTATGGTATATTACAGTATTGTTTTCCCATTTTAGGGTTTTGGAACTACAAACGACGGGAATACAGCGAGGCGCTTTTTCCAAGATTACAAAAGATCTTCCAGAATAACGGGAATTGACGAAAATCTGATTTTCAGATTTTCCGTTATTCTACAAACCATATCATCAGGCAAAAACATTGACTGTGAAAAATTTAGAAGATACTGTAGAGAAACAGCTGATGTGTACGTGCAACACTATTCGTGGTACTACATGCCAGTTAGTGTACATAAACTTCTAATGCACGGTGCAGACATCTGTAACCACTTTGGTGTTTTGCCAATCGGTAAGTAAAAAATAAATATAGTTTGATGTATTATTTGACTCGATTGCGTTTTGAAATTAAAATGTATGTACTTATTCGTTTTAGGTACCTTATCTGAAGAAGCTTCGGAAGCCCGTAATAAGGACTTCAGAAACGTCAGGGAGAGGCACACTCGAAAAACGGGGAGAATAGCAACAAACGAAGACATCCTCCATGGACTTCTAATAAGCTCTGATCCCCACATATCCTACATAAGGCCTAAAATAATGAAACAGGTTCATAATGAGTTGTTGCCTGAAGCAACTCAGTTGTTACAGACTACTGAGGCTCCCTGTGACAGTGAAATTATGGAGGAAGAAGAATGCCTCATAGCAGAGTCCGAAAATTTGCCGGACCCACTAGCACTTCTGGAACAAGAAATAATGTGATCCGGCTCTAAATTATTCCCACAAAAGCCCATCAGGGTTAGGAATATGACAAACAGCCCTTTTCAGGGCTACAATTACTTCACAGTTTCATATTGATCATACGTACGATAACTTATACTATAATAATATACGTATGTATATTATTATAGTATAAGTTATCGTAGTTGATTATGTAGATAATTATCAACGACTTGCCCGTACAAATTTAAATTATTTCACCTATCATTAACAAAATTAGTATAACCTGAAACATTACGATATATTTATTCAACAATAGATAACGTGCAGTTAAAAAATAACACAGCCAATCAGAGACGAGCATTTTTCGATGACTCATTAGTTATGCGCGCACAAACAAATGAGTCATCAATCACAATGCAGACCGATAACATGCAATAATAAATAAATCTCTACCAGAATTACTAGTTCTAAGTACGTATGCGCTATTAAAACTATTTATTTAACTAAAAAGAAGGTGAAAACAGCCAAATGAGACAAAAAATATGCTTTGAATTTATTTTAAATGACAAAAAAATTCTTCCAAATTATTATTTTTTTACCGAATGATTACTCGCGCTGCCGCAGATGGCCGGCGCTGATTTTTTTTTCGTGGATAGAAAATGACCCTAGCTATCATATACTCACGCCACACACTCAACATATTAGTACAATTGAAGAAAAAAAATTAAACGTGATTCGCTCCATACAAAAAAATCTAATTAATTTTTTTCAAGACAAACTATCAACTTTAGAAGAAATTTTATAGGAATAAAAGTTGTCAGGAATAATATAACACGTCATATAAAAAAAAATCGCATCGATATAGGAACTTTGTTGCCTAAGTCCACTAATTTTCAGTATGGGCCCACTGTGCGACGGCAGGGTGAGGACAAGATCAAACGTGTTTTGTCCTGCCTATATATTCGGCCCGTCACAATCTCGGGCTGAGTTCTAGCGGTCACGCCAAACTACTCGAAACATTGGCGGCCGGGGTGACGGCGCTCGTGTGACGATAGACGTGAAGTGGACACGCTGCCATAGTAAGTGTATGTATCGCTACTCTGGCACCGTCATCTCTTTCTCGGTGTTCCAGTGATGGCTGCGGTGGACAAACGCACTATGAGTAGGTTCCAATTTTGTGTTGGTAAAGTTTTTTGATAACTTGACTTGAATTATAATTATATAGAATTTCATAATTATCTGTTATCTAGAAACAGCTTCTGCCGGTGGCTACGTTCGCGTAGAAGTGGTAAGACACCACCGTTTATGTACTAAAATAACAGTCACATTTTTATAAAACTTCTCTGTTTGACTATATTTTCACTGCTTTAACCGAAACTATTTATTTTATTTGCTCTCATGCACATCACATATTTTACAATAAATTACTGTCGGCTTTAGTACATGAACCCTGTCAGGGCACTGCAAAACCTAATGTTGTTTTTTTGGATGGGAAATTATCAAATAACTTCTCCCGCTATGGGCGGAGCGGGAGGGCGTGTCAGACTTCTACTGACTAAAACCCACCCGTGTTCCTTCCGTTGCCTGCGTGCCAGGGCCACGATATCCCTTTCGGACAAACTCGCAATCCTGGCAGGCATTGGTCCTAACGGGGGTCCGTTAGGACCAATGCCTGCCAGGATTGTGCTGACATCTCTTTGAGGCGCGCGTGGAACACAACGCGCCGTCGACCCGGGCCTGGTCCTTATCGGACGGCGAGCTACCCATTGCTCACCGTCCGCAGGCCCGCCCCTACGGTGGCCGGAAATCGGCTTGCGACTCCCGACGCCCGGGGCGTCTCCTGCGGCGACTAAGGGCGCGAGGGCGCGAACCTTGTCTCACCATCACGCGTTCCGCCTCGTCCTTCGCTAGCATTACTGCTCCGCAGAAGGAGGTGACAGCCTCCCATGCACTCTCACTCCGAACCATGGCCTGAACCAGGGCCGGATGCGAGAGATCGCTGCCGCCGATCGCCTCCGTGAGGACACGGCGGTGCTCCGCCCAAGCTGGGCAGACCTCCACCGTGTCCTCCGGGCGATCCACACAGTGGTGACACCCGGGCGTTTCCCCTCCAACCGGAACCTCCCGAAACAACCGTGTCCGGTGAGGACCTGCGTCAGGCGGAAAGTGAGGACGCCGTGGCGCCTCTCTAGCCACTCCTCAAAGAGGGGACTTATCGCCACAATTGTGGTGTGCCCAGTGCTGGGTTGCGACAATCGCACTCTCCATGTCGCCATGAGATCCCGCCGGAGCTCTGTCCGCTGTGCCGTGATTTCTCGCGGCAGCGGAGTTTCACCCCGACGTTTCGCCTCCTCGCGCCACTCTCAGATGTGCGCGAGGACTTTTGCCTCCAGATCCCATGGCGGCAGTCCGGCAAGGAGGCTCGCCGCCTTACGGGAGACCGTGCGGTAACCCCGTACCAGCCTGATGGCCATGACCCTTTGGAACGCGTTCAACCGCTGGGCTGGTCGCAGCCTTAAGGAACGCGCCCACACCGGTGCCCCGTAAAGGGCCATGGACCGCACGATCCCCGCATAAAGCCTCCGGCAGGAGTCGTTTGGACCCCCTAGGTTGGGCAGGAGCCGCTTCAAGGCAGCCCCGGCCCGCTCCAGTCTGGGAGCCAAACGTCGAAAATGCTCCACGAAGTTCCACCGGCTGTCGAGGACGAGTCCCAGGTACTTCATCGTCGACTCGACGCCGATGTGAACCCCTCCCGCCGTTATCTGGAAACCCGACAGTGGCGCGTTCCGAGGACCATAAAAACACATGGCCTCGGACTTATGCAATGCCACCTCGAGTCCCAATTGCCGGATTCTATCGACGATTGTCGCAACCCCGCGTGCCGCCAGTTCGGCCGCCGCCTGATGCGACCTCCCCTGCGCCAGGACCAGCGTGTCGTCAGTGTGTACGCTGACACCGCTAGGGAGGTCGGCACGCAGCACCCAGCCGTACCCGATGTCCCACAGATGCGGCTCCAGGACCGATCCCTGTGGGACACCGCACGACATCTCTCGCCGGTTCCACTCCCCGTGGTGACCGGGGTAGATGACGGCCCTGTCCGTCAAATAGGCCTCGACCACACAACAGAGGTAGGTCGGCATCCGGTGATATCGAAGTGCCTCCCTAATGCAAATCCAGGGCAAGGTATTGAAGTCATTGGCGATGTCAAGAGACACCGCCACCCCGGGCAACAGCCGCCCGACAAGGCGGTCTGCAATTACTTTTTCAAAGAGCTTGCCCACCTCGTCGAGGAGCTGTTGAGTTACATGAATTAGTAGGTTCATAACATAAATTTAGTCAAAACACAAAAAAAAAACTGTTCAATAAATAAATTACAAACAGTCTTTAAGTCAGATAGTATTAGTAGGTAGTAGGTAGGTAGTCGAAAAAGATAAGATATAGGTAATACAATCATATCATGTCAAGTTATTCTTAGCAATTACATTGAATTATGGTAAGTATGTCATTAATCATTATACAATACAAATAAAATAAAATAAATTTAATTTCACTGGAATAACTACGTTTTGATCAGACCGGATTTTAGCAAAAATTGAGTAGGTACCTACTTCTATAAAGTTTTATCCGTCATGAATTGGTCTACTGTGTAATAACATTTTTCAACTAGAAGCGATCTTAGTTTATTATAGAATGTATTTTTATTCTCGTCATCTTTTACGTAATCTGGTATTTTGTTGTAAATTGCGGCAATTCTATAGTTGGGGCTATTTTTCATTATTTTTAATTTTGGTGCCGGTGTAATTATCTTGTTTTTGTTTCTTCGGTTATAGTTTTGGTTTGCTTCTATATTTGATCGAAAGTAATCCCTATGTTTTTGCACGAACACAGCTATTTGTAAGATGTAAAGGGAGGGTAGCGTTAGTATTTTATTTTTTATAAAAAGTGGTTTACAACTTTCCCATGGCTTAATATTCATAAGGATGCGTATACACTTCATTTGCATGATAAAGATGTCATGTAAGTCTGTACTTTCACCCCACAATATTATGCCATAGTTAAACTAGGCGTAAGCATAGGCATAGTATGTTGAGAGCGCGGTCTCATAGTTTGTGTTGCTTTTTAGTTTGCTTAATGCGTATAAATAAATAAAAATAAAATAAAAAGCCTTTTATTTCCAGTTTACATAATAACATAAAGAATGTTGTATCTACCCAGAAACTAGTTAATAAAAAATTAGAAAAAACTCGTTAAATTAATATCTATGCCTCGTTGGTCTAGTGGTCGCAAGCACGACTGCTGAGCTTCAGGTCTCGGGTTCGATTCCCAGGTCAGGCAAAATGATATTGGGATTTTAAATTAGGAATTTCTCAGAAGCAGCCCGCAGTCTGGATTTGTGCCCGGTTGATGGCAATAGGCTCGCCCCCTATTACATGGGACTTAAACATAACTGGAGAAATGTGGGTGTACTATTAGGTACGCTTCTGCCTAACCCTTCGGGGATTACAGGCGTGATGTTATGTTATGTGTTATGTTATGTAATATCTATATAACTTAAAATTTATCTTAATATATACCTAATTATTATTCATATAAAAACATATTTTAAGTAGGTAGGCACAGTAAAAAAATATTATTCCAATGGAACCCCCCTCAGGTAAAGGCCTCCTTCAAAGCTTTCCATTTCTCTCGGTCTTGGGCTATTTGTTGCCATTGTGGACCAGCAATTTTTTGAATATCATTCTCCCATCTAGTGAACGGTCTTCCTCTATATCGTTTACCCGTTGGGCCTTTCCATAACGGAACTGTTTTTGTCCATCTATGATCTTTAAGACATGCTATATGACCGGCCCATTTCCACTTCAACTTTAGAGCTTAAGAGCATCTATGGCTTTTGTTTTAGATCTTATTTTATTGTGTTTTATTTTTTGTATTTTCTTAATATTTAACATACTGCGTTCCATTGCTCGCTGACATGTGTTTATTTTATTATTTATTTTATTGGTAAACTCCCATGTTTGACATGCATACGTCAGACAAGGAATGAGACAAGAGTCCATGACTCTATTCTTTAACTTGATAGGCATTTCGCTTTTAAATATCTCCTTGTAACTCCAATACTTACACAGTACTTTTACAGTACCCACAGATCATCTGTCTTTTATGATCTGTGACAGTACCTATTCTCTTCTATTCCTATGTACCTTCTTCGTACCTATGTCTTCGTCATATCTATCAGGGTATAAATATATGTATAGAAGATACAACAAACTCCATCAGTATAACGAAAAATCTCAAACATTTTTTACCAAAGACGAACAACATTCAACAGGAGTCACAAACATTCTCCCACCTTAATAACTCACACAATGAAAACAGGTATTCTCAGAACAGTAGATAAAGCACTTCCTTTGTTTTTGTTTGTCGATCATAACGCGGTGCTGATAGGCCTGCGCCTCCTCTCATCAGGGCTCGTAAACTGCTGCGTTAGAGTAAAGACGTCGGTAATGTTAGTCGTTTACTGTGGGAACATGAACATCTAACTGTTTATTTGTTTGAAAGGTTTATTTGATTTGTGAATATTTTATTCTCCCTTTTAAATTCGTACTTCAATTTTCATAGGACTTTGGAAGCAACCTTAAATTGTCAGCAGAGAGCCGAGCTGAGCATGAGAGCAGTGGTGGCCTAATGGTAACGGCTGCGACTTACGAGTTGTAGGCCGTAGGTTCGAACCCAGACAGGCGCTTTACTATGTGTAAATCATTTCATCACCACTGCTCTTAAAACGGTGAAGGAAAATATCGTGAGGAAACCGGCATGTCATAAAACGAAAAACCCGTAGAAATGTTACATCTACCAACCCGCACTGGGCCCGCGTGGTAGATTACGGCCCACTCCCTCTTACAGAGAGGAGGCCTATGTCCCAGCAGTGGGGAATATTATAGGCTGATTCTGCAACCTTGTCAGCATACATTAGTATAAGAAAAGTTGCTTTTCGTGTCTGTCTGTGTTACCGCGTTGTTCTTCTAATCTGCGCAACGAATTTTGATGCGGGTTTAGCGACTTTATTCCGAAATATTTATGTGTTTAATACGTTAAAAGCTCATTGCCAAGTCGTAAACACCGTGTGAAGCAGGAATTTCATTTCGACTGGAAAATATATATCAGAAAATGCTCTAGTAAGATGTAAAACCAACCCAGCAGCTGCAAGCACTAACCCGAAGAACCAGATTATAAAAACCACATTGTATCGAATAATACTTAACAGTCCAATAAACTCGGTTTAGCCGCTCTTCCATTATTCATAAATTTTTGTATTTATTTGAGCACGTATTTACAATTTTACGAGCCTAATACACGTCAGATGCACGTGGCTGAACGTATTTCACAGGTTCTATAAATTAATATGACAAGATAACGTACCCATTACGTTGAGTATCTATCAAAAACATTTCAGCACACTTTGCAATTTCATTTGTTCGTTCTTACGAGTAAGGTAAGCATTTATGTCAATCAATCTATCTTATTTTATTTCTGGACATGGGTGTCTGACATAACAGACCTTCTTGTTAAATTAATCTTACTTTTACCTTTTTATTTCTGTTGCCAAGCAGAAGGCATTGCTGTATTCCGGAGAAATTTTTCTATCGAAGGTCGGCTGTGACAAACAGCAGAGTAATCGTCGGCTTATTTTAAAACATCAGAAACTGGGTTATCATAATTAATTCAATCGATCTCTTTCCACGTAAAAGAAGTCTAAGTACTTTTATTTTCATAACTCGCATAACATCTTTGTGCCTCTTACATTATCTATTTATTTTGCTCTCTTTCCGAGAAGCACCTTACTTCCTTTGAAAAATTTTGAGATACATATTATTATTTACAATTGGATTGGCAACCTTGTATGCGATGGAAACACGTGGTTACATTCGTATTCCCGTCACGTAACCGTTCCGGTCCCTAATCAACTGATAAACGGCGTTGAGATAAAAAAGGCGAAATTTTTATTGGTCATACGATTTTAAATTAATATTGTTTTATCTAATATAAGCATCAACGAAACGCCGTGCGGAATAAAAAGGCTTTGATTTGTAAAAGATTGTTTTTTTTGTCATTTTAATATTAAATGGTGGTTGGATGGTGGTGGTGGTGGCAGATGTTTACCGGATCGGCCTGATCATAAATCTAATTTCAATGTGATTTTTCAGTTACTTTACTTTTGAGCAGAGGTGTGCCTAACCTATTATATAGTACACCCACATTTCGCCAGTTATGTTTAAGTCCCATGTAATAGGGAGCGAACCTTTTTTTTTTTTTTGGGTGGGAAGTTATCAAATAACTTCTCCCGCTCTGGGCGGAGCGGGAGGGCGTGTCAGACTTTTACTGACTAAAACCACCCGTGTTCCTTCAGATGCCTGTGTGCCAGGGCCACGATATCCCTTTCGGACAGACTCGTTACCCTGGCAGCAGGGGGCGAGTCTATTGCCATCAACCGGGCACCGGGCTTTATTTACATTTGAAATAAACGCAAAATATCATCTCCTATGTATTTTTTCCTCCACCGCCCACAAAATCACAACTACCAACACCCAACAGTACCCATACAAATTAATACAATACAGGTAGCTCCTCTTCAAAATCAACACAGAATCACCAATCTATTTATTAATCTAAGCATAAGCCAAAACGCAATCACAATCCGGAATAGTGCAAACCACCTCTCGCAAGTTGTGCCGTCAAGCCCGTCAAACTAAGTTAGAAGCGAATGGCCCAACTTGTGTGACGAACGTGAGAATGGTACACAATGGTACACAATCGGGAACAAGTTATGACACCCGTAAGCGATCCCAATTAAGTTGAACTGTGTGCACAAGGGTGATGGTTTTAAGTGGCGACGTGAGGTGCTTGTGCACCGTATCGGTGTCGGTAGAAGCGCGATTGAGCGGTTTAGTTGAGATAAGTTTGTTGTCCGTTGTATGTGTCAGTGATAGTGGGTATCATTTTATTTTATTTAGGCATTCATTCATTCATTCATTCAAGAAAAAGTATATTTTGTAAAGGGCGTTTACATCTTAACAATATTGTCATGCTTGATAAGAATAGTAAATAAGTAGTTTGATAAAGTAGTTTACGTGATTTTTTTAAATTATATTTATGCATTCATTCATTCAAGAAATAGTTTATTTTATAAATGGCGTTTACATCTTAACAATATTCTCATGCTTGATTAGAATAGTAAATAAATGGTTCGATAAATAATTTGATGTCAAAAACATGTTAATATATTTATGCATTCATTCATTTAGGAAATCGCTCCCCCAACCGAATATAATAATTTGGGACTCACCGTCCACAAGCCTGCGACTCTCGACGCCGAGGGGTGTCCTGCGGCGACTAGGGGCGTGAAGGCGCGAATTTTGCCTACACCTTCGCGAGCATTACTGCTTCGCAGAAAGAGGTGACGGCCTCCCATACACTCTCGCTCCAAACCATGGCCTGAACCAGGGCCGGATAGGAGAGATCGCCGCCGCCGTTCGCCTCCGTGAGGACAAGGCGGTGCTCCGCCTAAGCCGGGCCGACCTCCACCGTATGCTCCACCGTGTACTCCGGGCGATCCACACAGTGGTGACACCCGGGCGTTTCCTACCGCTTTATCCTGAACAGGAACCTCCCGAAACAACCGTGTCCGGTGAGGACCTGCGTCAGGCGGAAGGTGAGGACGCCGTGGCACCTCTCTAGCCACTCCTCAAAGAGGGGACTTATCGCCACAATTGTGGCGTGCCCAACGTCCACCAAGCTTGGTGGTTGATTCTGGAGACAAATAATATACTTACAGTGTGTAACAAAAGAGTGTAGTAATACCAAACGAAGTCATTGTACTCATCTTTGACTACGGTCATTTTGTCGCGGTTGAATAACCTTTTTCTTCGTCATTCATCATCATTTCAGCCTAAAAAGTCCACTGCTGGACATAGGCCTGCTGGCATGGTGTTAAAAATGCATAGAGAACGCTGCTGCCCATTCTCTAGTAATTCCCTTAGTCGCCTTTTACGACACCCCCGGGAAGAAATGGGATGGTGCTATTCTTTACGTCCGGCACCAAACGGAAGGGGGAACCTTTTTCTTAGGAGCGGCAAATTTTGTTTCGTGATTTCAGGGTTGAAGCCATAGCCGGGGCGCCCGGCGATTTCTCCATCCGCTTACCGGCCCATTATGCTGCTCGACGAGGTGGGCAAGCTCTTTGAAAGAGTTATTGCAGACCACCTTGTCGACCGGCTGGTGCGAGTGGGGCCGTATTTAGCGGAGAGCCAGTTTAATTTCCACAAGGGGCGATTTACGGTGCATGCCATCATACGCGTTCCGAGCCCTCACGACGGGGGATGCTGTTGCCCGGGGTGCGGTCGTCTTGGCGGTGTCTCTTGCTTGACATCGCCAATGCCTTCAATACCCTGCCATGGAGTTGCTTTAGGGGCCTCACTCCGGTATCACCGGACCGACCTCTGTCACGTGGTCGAGGCGTATCTGACGGACAGGGCTGTCATCTACCCTGGTCACCATGGAGACTGAAACCAGCGAGAGATGTCGTGCGGTGTCCCACAGGGATCGGCCCTGGGGCCGCATCTGTGGGACATCGGGTACGACTGGGTGCTGCGCGCCAACCTACCTAGCAACGTCAGCGTGATTTGCTACGCTGACGACACGCTGGTCCTGGCACAGGGGAGGTCGTATCAGGCGGCGGCCGGACTAGCGACACGTGGGGTTGCGATAATCGTCGTTTGGATCCGGCATTTGGGACTCAAGGTGGCTTTGCACAAGTCCGAGGTCATGTGTTTTATGGACCTCGGAACGCGCCACTGTCGGGTTCCCAGATAACGGCGGGAGGGATTCACATCGGCGTCGAGATAACGATGAAGTACTTGGGACTCGTTCTCGATGGCCGGTGGAACTTCGTAGAGCATTTCTGACGTTTGGCTACCAGACTGGAGCGGGACGGGGCTGCTTTGAAGCGGCTCCTGCCCAATCTACACTAGCGGGTCCAAATGCCGGAGGCTCTACGCGGGGATAGTGCGGTCCATGGCCCTTTACGGAGCACTGGTGTGAGTGCGTTCTTTGAGGCTGCGACCAGCCCGCCGGTTGAATGCATCCCAAAGGGTCATGGCCATTAGGCTGGTCCGAGGATACCGCACGGTCTCCGGTGAGGCGTTTAGCCTCCTTGCCGGATTTCTTTGAGGAGTGGCTAGAGAGGCGCCACGGAGTCCTCAGCTTCCACCTGACGCAGGTCCTCACGAGACACGGTCGTTTCGGGAGGTTCCTGTTCGGGATAAGGCGGGAAGAAACGCCCAGGTGTCACCACTGTGTGGATCGCCCGGAGGACACGGTGGAGCATACGGTAGAGGCTTGGGAGGAGCACCGCCGTGTCCTCACGGAGGCGAACGGCGGCGGCGATCTCTCCTATCTGGCCCTGGTTCAGGCCATGGTTTGGAGCGAGAGTGTATGGGAGGCCGTCACCTCTTTCTGCGAAGCAGTAATGCTCGCGAAGGTGTAGGCAAAATTCGCGCCCTCACGCCCCTAGTCGCCGCAGGACACCCCTCGGCGTCGAGAGTCGCAGGCTTGTGGACGGTGAGGGATGTGGAGCTCGCCGTCCGATAAGGTCCAGGCTCGGGTGGACGGTGCGTTGTGTCCCATGCGCGCCTCAAAGAGATGTCAGCACAAATTGACGGGATCTGTTAGGGCCAATGCCTGCCAGGCTTGGGGTAAAGGGATATCGTAGCCCTGGCACACAGGCAACTGAAGGAACACGGGTGAGTGTTAGTCAGTAAAAGTCTGACACGCCCTCCCGCTCTACCTAGCGCGAGGGCGTGTTAGAGAAGTTATTTGATAATTTCCCACCCAAATAAATTGAGCCGTCACGGGACGCCTGGCAGAAGTGAAACATCGAAATTACTTACACCCTACTGCATATAAACTGTATTACTATACAGTTTACGCTACTGCGAAGAATCACCACGCGGCATGCGTCGCCCCGCCAGCAATCGGTTTTACGTGCGCTTATAGATGTTTCACATAAAAAAAGGGGTTGAAGCCATAGCAAAAGTTGTTCATAATTATGAGTTCAATTACGTCTTTTCGCATTACTAGTTAGTACAATTTTCTGTAACCATGTTTAGGCTTACTCATGAAAAGTTGTCTCCGATGGTTCATCTGCTGGCGAATTGCTCGCCAGCCGTCTATTTTTACTATAAAGAAAAAACAATAAAATTGCATTATAATTGTTTCAAATATAAGGAAATCAACAAAAATAATAATTACTGAAAATCTTTTTCAAACAAGAAAATCGACAAATAGTAATATAATAATATAAATAACAATTATTTCAAATATGGAAATCAACAAATAACAGTATAAAATTTGTGGGGTTTGAACCCGAGGTTAGTCAATTATGTGTAAACTTTTTCAATGCACGAGTCTGCTAGACCAATCGAACTCTGGGCATTGTGGTCGAAATTACGCAGCTATAGATAAATCCACAGAAATATAAAAAGGTAGGTACTTACCTACTTTACAACTTCCATCATAATTTATGTTTTTATTTCATCGAATAAGATATCTATATTGCCCTCCGTTAATTTTTTTTTTGTTGGCCATTTTTTATAATGTACACTAATTATTTTCTATACAACTTAGGACTAAAACCGAAATCGAACAAAAATTTACACCGACTTACAGCACAGCTTAGAAAAAAAGGAAATGATTATTTACACAACTTATATCTAGAACCGAAAGTGAACAAAAATTTACACCAACAATAAAAAATACAACTTAGAAAATAACGAATCATAAAATAAAGTTTAATAAAAAGTTTTCAACAACAAAGAGATATCTACGTAAATGATTTCTGAGCGGCGGCGGCGGGAACAAAATGGCACAGGTCCATCAAGCAGCGCGCCTCAGCAGTCACTGTCGCTCCGCGTAGAAATGAAAGGGACGCGAAAAGACGCAGCGATGGCGCGACGTTTCGTTCGACTCGTTCGGGTTATTTATCAATAATTTAATTAATCCTTACAAATATCTTACTTCAATCGATAAATAAAAACAACAGTTCCCCTTATTATTATTTATTACATTAACGTTATTAATTTTATCAAGATTTGTTTATAAAATAATTAATTAAATTAAATTAAATACATTTATTTCAGACATAATAAATTGTCCATATAATTTTAGTAACAAAGGTCTTAATACAATTACAATTGCTACAATTTCAATTTGAATGGTTATTTTATGATTTTTTTCTGTCATGAAAATTTCCCGAAAACATGTTTTGAATACAATGGTCCACCCATAAATATGATCAAGATTAACATATATTTTTTTGCTGCTCTAAAATGTATACATACATTTGGCTAAAAAACTGTTTTAGTCAAGCCATTTTGACTAGGTACAGCGCCTTAAATATAATAACGGTAAGGATGCGTTGCTTATCATACTTTTGCAATTTAATTTCAGTAACATTGTTTTTGTCAATAACTTAATTTTGTTAAACTATTACAAAAAAAAATGATAATATAAAATAGATGTTAAAAAAAATAGCTCTGTTTTGACGTATAAATGTCTATCTTACGATCTACCCGTGCTGAGATATACGCATAAAATAGTTTTTTATTTTTCCTGTAAAATTTAGATTGATCGATTACCATATTATTCGGTGGGGGGAGCGAAATAGTATATTTTGTAAAGGGCGTTTACATCTTAACAATATTCACATGCTTGATTAGAATAGTAAAGTTCGATAAAGTATTTTATGTCAAAGGTTCATTAACTTATACTTTGCCAATATAGAAATCATAATTAATATGATGCAGTTGAGTAACGCAGGTGATGATTTGATTAAAGTGAGAAGTACTTTAGAGTCAATCAACTCAGCTTATAGCAGTCCACTGCTGGACATAGGCCTCTCCCAGGCTGCGCTACAACACCCTGTCCTCCGCCTTCGGCATGCAGTCTGTCCCAGCCACCTTTTTAAGGTCGTCGGTCCATTTAGCATCTAGGCACTTACGAATAAACAAGCCCATCCCACTATAACATTGTTGCACATTTTTGCATAAAAGTGTAAAATAATACTTAATACAATTTATTTACATATTAAATACCGAACCTATCAACTCTAGACTTTATACACCACTACAAAACTGTTTCAAGCCTCCAATAAAGGTATGAGTGCACTGACTCCACGCACGCACGTGCGATTAAGCGATTAACGTAACAATTTCGTGTTTATAGGCTTGGTGGAACGGCACCTCTGTGTATTTTCCTCAATAAACAAATAAAACTCAAAGTGGTGTAAAACGAAATGCAGTGGTGCTATTTGAAAATAGTAAAGAATTATGTGTTAGCTTTAAGGTTCTGCCACACGGATACAATTTGCATAAACACAACCAAAGCCCGTCGAATGCGTGACGATATCGCATTGCCATCAAATTGTGAGGCGTTTGAAAATTTCGTTTAAAACAAATTTTAGTATAATGCAGCAAAATTACACTTAATTTGATTTAAATTTAGGTAAATCAAAATAAATAAAAATAGTTTATTTCTCACCATTAAAATATACAATTATACAAATAGGTACATAAAGTATTTCAAAAAAATTGTGGTGATCATAACAAGGTGCACAGAGTACGGCCCCAAACCCCTGAACTAGGCGGGAACGTGTATCTCAGGGGATGGTATTCAGTTATTTGAGTCTCATAGATTTATCTTACTACATTTATGTATCACTACTATGTATATAAATAATGCGTCTTAGAAGTACCATTAGAGAGGCTAGGGTTTGTTGGTGAGATTGAAGATATGAGGTATGGATGAGTGTAGGTGTGTGAGTGGTGAAATAGAGGAATGTGTGTGAGTGATGTGAAGTAAGTGAGGAAAGTGTGTGTTTGTGTAATAGAGAGGATTATACATGAATGGTCATTAGATTTTCAGTGTCTTCGTAATCCAATTGTAGTAAGTACATTTTTACCTTATTTTTGGCTTCATGACTGCTAAGTTTTAATATATTCGTTTTTTCGTTTATTCTGTTACTAGCTTTTGCCCGCGGCTTCGCCCGCGTGGATGTCGGAAAAATGTTACAGATTATAAACTATAAACTATGTTACCAAATTTCATCTAAATCCGTTCAGCCATTTTAGCGCCAATCCGAAACATAAAATCATCCCCTTTAAAATTGACTACCCGTTTCCACCTCGTTAGGGGTAGATTTTTTGACAACCCTGATACACCTTTTTCTTTATTTCCGATCTTAAATATAAATACCGAGTTTCAAGTTAATCGAACTGCGCGATATATCTTTCTATACAATTATTTTCCCCCACAAAATTCAAAACCCCCTTTAAAAGGTTGTTTTCGAAAATGTATGTTTATGGTCGTTTTATTTAGTATTTATATTTTTATATTTATTATATATTATTATTTTGTAGATTAAAAAACAAAAATGACAACTTTATAATTCACTTCGGTAAGTTAAGTTATTAACTCAAGGAATAAGATTTTTCATACAAACAAAATCACCCCTTTCACCCCCTTAAAGGTCGAATTTTCAAAAACCCCTTCTTAGCGGATGACTACGTCATAATAAGTATCTATGTGCCAAATTTCAACCCAATCCGTTCAGTGGTTTGAGTTGTGTGTTACCAGTCAGTCATGGTTTCCTTTTTGACTACCCCTTTTCACCCCGTTAGACGGACCCTGATACACGTTATTCTATATTTTTGGTTTTAAGTATAAATACTGAGTTTCGAGTTAATCGGACTGTGAGTTAAAATTCTTCTATACAAACTTTGACATCCCCCAATCCCCCTTCGGGGGGAACTTTGAAAAAACTAAAAATGGAAAACTTAATTTCCTAAGGTAAGTATTTGTGCCAAGTTTCAAGTTTATCAACTTTAATATTTTTACTTGAATACAAAATTTTGCAGAAAAGACTGATCGAAAAACAAATACAAAAACTATAACTTCTACTTTGGGTATTATTTCACCTTAAAATTAAAAACTTGAAACTTTACATTTGGACTTACCTAGAAATTTTACTTTTGTGCTCTAAGTTATGAAGTGTTGAGAATGGTAGCTGTTATGACGATAGGTTTATTCCCTTTACTACAGAGTGGGTAGCAGCTGATAATGTGCTAGGATTAATTCCATAGAGAATCGTGGTAAGTAAATCTTTGAGTTCCTGAACACTGTTGTATTCCTTTTTATAAAGTTCGATTTTTAAATAGCGCCACATAAAAAGTGTAGACGCGTGAGATCTGGACTGTGAGGTGGACACGTTAAAGGACCATCATTATGTTTGCCTTGCGAATTGCCGGAATTCGATTGATGCGATTTCGAAATACGAAGTTTATTTTTTTTTGTTAATTTTTGGCCAGTCTTCATTGTAGCGGTCCATTTATCCATCATAAAAAACTAAGTTGGAGTATCATTTCTTACGAAATGTATGGGAAAAGTTTTTTGCGATTTATGACTTTTCTAGTACTCAAACCTCAATTGGTCCAATAGAGGTTTTTGATCCATATAAGAAAGAGGATCGATTGGCATAAAAAAAGTTTTTGTGAAAATTGCTTATTTTCCTGCTGACTGTACATTTTTTTCAAAATCTGTGAATGCAGATCAAAATTTCTCAAAAAGATAAGGATAGTCTCCTAAGACCATTTTCGCGTAGCTGCAACGGATAAGGTAGTTCCCCTTACTGCCACGCTGAATGTTTCCACCCTGTATAGATTATAATATAGAACTTAAGAGATAATGTTTGCGCCTTCCAAATTCTGTGCTGTGTGGGACACTAAACTTGGTCAAGGGCATTTTCTGCGTCGACCAGTATCAATAGGCGGGAGAACAATTCGATACCTTCTCAGAGTGGATGCGAGTACAAAAAGCTGTCGTATACTAAGCACCTGACATTCTGAGTATAGTTGTCTAGTTGGGTATCTAAAAGGCTTCCTATGTATAACCTTCAGAACAGCTCTTTTCTCAGCTCCAGGGCTAAAAACATCGTCTTAGAGGCACTGCCCCAGACTGGGATACAGTAGTTTATGACAGATTGACACAGTGCGATGTATATTTTTATAAGAAGCTCTTGTGATGAAGATTATCTGAGAGTTTTAAACAAAAAGATCATGTTTCTCAACCTAATACTTTTTAGGGTTCCGTACCCCAAAAGAAAAAACGAAACCCTTATAGGATCACTCGTGTGTCTGTCTGTCTGTCTGTCCGTCTGTCACAGCGGATTTGCTCCGAATCTGCTGGACCGATTAAGTTGAAATTTGGTAAACATGTGGACTTCTGTGACCCAAACACGGTGTAACGTGTAACGTAAATAAATAAATTTTGAATGTTGAAGTCACTTTTGGGAAGCAAATTAAAAACTTTAAAAAAAAGTTTTTCAAACTGTACCGTGCGACACATCAAATGAAAAGACTTGTTGTATGGATTAAAGGTATTTTTTTTATAATTTCCCCCCCCCCTTATCTCCGAAACTAATAACACTGAAATTTTGAAAAAATTACAGACAATTGTTCTTTACTTAAGAAATCTATGAATTCTATGATCTTTTAAAACAACATGGTAAATCTCTCAATATTGTGCGTACAAACTTACATTTGCAGTTGGAATGTATGAGGGAACATTTTTTTCAACTGTAATGTTAAGTTTGTTCGTAGAATAATTAATCCCCACTACGGAACCCTTCATTGTGCGTAGTCCGACACACACTTGGCCGGTTTTTTTTAATTGTTTATCCCATCTTAGGTGCTCATCGATTTGCACTCCCAAATATCTGACAACACTGTCAGGTGTTATAATGAAATGAAATGAAATTTATTTACAAGAATTGTAGTACGTTACAGATGGTCGCGTTTTTTAATTAAGTTTCTAAAACAATTCGCTAAAACTACCATGCAAAATAATTGATTGATTACATATAGTCTTAAAATTACAGTTTTGTGTTTTATCTATACAAGTGTGTGCAATTATATTAAAGTCATCAGGTTGTTTGTTATTTTTTATTATTTTGAACGCTACATAATTAGTTTTGTCTAAATTTAGCGTCAGTAAGTTGGATTTGAGCCAACACAATATTTTCTTGAGGCAATCTTCAGCCATTTGCTTCACGTGAGCCCAACTAGAACCATGAACCATAATAGCAGTATCGTCTGCATACGTATAATTTTTTGCATTTGGTGTAGACATTTTACAGAGGTCACTTATATAGATTTTGAATAGTGTTGAGCCGAAAACACTGCCTTGTGGCACACCAAAATTAACAAGTTGTTCATTACTGAGAAAGGAACCAATTCGCACTGGTTGAGTCATATTAGTCAAATAGTCCTTAAACATATGTAGAGGTTTCCCCTAATACCCATGGACTCAAGTTTGAACAGTAAGATGGGGACAGAGACCGTGTCAAAAGCTTTCGCCATGTCCAAGAAGATGCGAAGACATTTGTTTTTACAATCCAGTTGTCTTGCAATTAATTGAGTCCGATCCAGTACGGCATCCTCAGTGGATATGCCACTTTGGATGCCATACTTTTTATCTGCATTATCTACAATAATGTTGCATCTGTCTAAAAATCCGTTTAATCTGGAATTCAGGATTTTGTCTAGCCTCTTGGATAGTGCGGACAACACTGATATTGGCCTATACTTATTGACAAATTCTCTGTCTCCTCCCTTTTGTACTGGGTGAATCAGAGCTTTTTTAAGGAGGATGCGCTAAGGTAGCCCACGAAATTCAATTTTTATTGTTTTTTTTGCAATTTGCAGGTCATTAACAGGTTGTATGTTGATCTAAATATGATTCGCGGCCATAACGAATTAGGCTTTACAGAATTATAATCATTAGCGATTACAAAAATTACGATATCGCGTATAGGTTAGTTTTAGAATTAGATTATTAGGGGTCTTAGATAATTTTTTGTGTAGTCTATTTCTATGTGCCATACATCGTAGGAGCTCTGAAGTAATCCAGGGCTTTATGTTTCTTTTTCTTCCAGAGACTTTGATAAGCTGAAAGTGTTTATCTATTACAGACCTCAAAAGGGATATGAACTTATTAGTGCTTTCATTTGCATCTTGTGATTGAAGAATTTCCTTAAAATTCATATTTTCTAGCTCACTTTTGATCGCCAGGTAGTCAATTTTAGTGACTACATTGTTAGGTTTATGTTTTGGACTTACATGTTCTAAAGACATAATCACTGGCGTATGATCTGTAATATATGTTTCAATGACTGAAGATGTGGCAGGTAGTGTAGATTTCAGCAGAATGTGATGTGCTCAATGCATTTGTTAAGTCTGTTAGATAAATTATGGGTTGGAACGAGTCCGCGTATTGCATTAGCTACAAGATAGACATTACAAAGTGCGTCCAGAATATCCGTTTTAATGTCTATGTTAACGTCTCCTATGAGGGTAACACTGCTAAACTCCAATAATTTGTCATATACACTATTTAGACTATCCAAAAAATTATGAAAATGTGGTCTATTTCTGAAAGACTGTGAACGTTAGATAGTAACAAGTGCCAGTTTCTGATCTACGAATGATAGCAAATCAGACAGCTGGCATCCATAAAGACTAGCTGAGTTATGTTACAGTTTAGAGTGTCATCAGTGTATATTATTATACCATCATTTTTATTGCTAGTGAAAAGGTTATTTACTACAATAGTTGTAAACGTTACTGTTTGAAGCAACCAAACAACACTTTTTTCATGACTGTTCCTGACTGAATTAAATAAATATTAAACATAAATAGCTGCTTACTAAAACCGAATATCACGTAACCCATTGCTCACTCAAAACGACAAACCACTGTTTTCGCGTAAACGTCACATTTATAATTCACGGACTCGGCTTGTAAAATATTGTGGACTATTAAAGTTGTTGTTATATAAATGTTCGGCGTTTCCTCACGATCGTTCCGGCAAATCCGTTCCGTGTTCTGTATTGCTTGTTCGCGGACGAATACGCGATAATCGATAAGCGGCCAATGTGTCACATGGCGCTGTCGCGTGTCGCGGGACGCTACGGTGGTTACATGGCTTTATTTTCGACAATTTTATGTAAGCCTAAGTAAATTCCTTTAAAGGTTTTTGAGGAATTTCCAATCGGGTATCGGAATGAAAGGGAATGGTTGGGTTGAATGAAGAAAGTATTTGACCTTAAAACATGGAGTGCTGATTCGTGTTCGAGATGGGATTTAATTAAATATTTTTAATACCGGTGGGCGACATTGGATTACATCGGTAGATACTTGCCCAACATACCAATTTGTTCAATACTCTAATGATAGGTGATAAACGGATTAGTGATAGGTAATAAAATTGACACTGATGAATCTCGGACTCTCCATAAGTAGATCCATGGGAAAACTCGAAGCATCTATTGTCAAGCCCGACTCTATTTTCCATACCGAAGAAACCGATGGAATTTTAAAATAAACACCCAAATAACTACAAAAAACTGGCTACTACTAGTTGGGATGAATTTATCCCAAAAACAAACTTAACATTGTAGTCGAAAAACATGCTCTCCCATATATCGATATTAGTTACGGTCAATTCTCTAACTGCAAATGTAAGTTGGTCGAAAATTACTCGTTAACTTGTAAAGCCTAATTAGCTGTGATAGTTTTCCTTTTAATTTCATTATATATACTACTGCCATGATTTTTTCACATATCCAAACCTACCATTTAGCTGGTAGGGGGGGGGGGGACACTTGACTCTAACAAAAAATAGCACTTTAAAGCTTAACATTACGCAAACGGGTCCCTGAATTGAAAAAATGGTTTTTACAGACGCACAATATTTTTGAACGGCCTATCCAACGATACCCCACACTATAGGATAGACGAGAGAAAAAAATATCATAATATCACTTTAGGTACAAGGGAGGTACTCTAAAAAAAATTTTTTTTCTAGGTTTTCTTTTACGACTTTGTTGGCGTGATTAATATCTATACCTATGCCAAATAACAGCTTTCTAGTACAAAGAGTGTCTGAGCTAAGCTGGGGACAGACGGACGGACAGACGGACAGACAGACTGACATACAGACGGACGTGGAGAAACTATAAGGGTTTCTTGTTGACTGCGGAACCCTAAAAATGAATCCTAAAGTGTTGTTTTTATAATAATAAGGAATTTATGAAACATAATTTTTTTAATTTAGTGTAATAATTAAATATCATCATCTGCCTAGCCTTTTCCCAAACTATGTTGGGGTCGGCTTCCAGTCTAACTGGATGCAGCTGAATACCAGTATTTAACATGGTGCGACTGCTTATCTGACCACCACAACCCAGTAATTACTGGCTCTCAGACTTTCGGACTTCTGACGACCCGTAACAACTGTCTAAGATTACAAATGACAGCCGGGACCAACGGGTTAACGTGCTTTCCGAGGCATGGAGGGGTTTTTGTATGTAAAGATGGTCACCCATCCACGGACAATTTTTTGGTCGGCACACTTTGACTGTTGGGCCGGACTTTGTATGAAACGAGACTGGCCTCCTTGCACGCTTGCTTATATGTAGAACACAATGACACTTAGGTCATTAGATCTCACCTTTACCAAAAAAAATAATTTCTTACGCAAATAAACATTTGATGGCAACCCCTTCTTTTGGGGGAGGCCTATATAGACGTTTGATTCGATGTAAAAAAACACAATAATCACAACAAAAAAAAATTGAAGCTACAAAAACTCTACATTCCAAACACAAAACTTAACTTGAATTCGCACGCAAAGTGTCGGTCGGCCACTTAACAGCGCAAACACTAGACAGCGCAGTCTAGTACAGCCGATAGACTGCGCTGCGCTAAACACTGCGCAAACATTTGCTGAGCACACCTCGCCTTCTTTGCTATTGTTCTAATAGTTAGGATGCAAACGTAGGGCGAAAAACTTTTGTTTTTGAAGAATGGATTTTGGTGAGGGGTTTTGTTATTTTTTATTATAAAAAAGCAAGCCCTTTTTATGGTTTTTCTAAGATTAAGTTTGTCTCTACACCGGTAACAACGTTCTGTAAAAACGAAATTAATTTGATGAGTTTTTTTTTGGGCAAGTGTGACTGTGCGTGACTTGAAATAAAACAGTTTAAAAAAAACATTTTTTTCTGTAAACTTCACAGACGCGATGGGTATCAAAGCCTATCAATAACTAAACACGATAAAATAAAATTAAACAGAATTTCTCAACTCATACCTACTTCCAATAACAACACTACCAGCGGTCGTTGACCCCTCAAAAAAAATCATATTTTTGTTTCTAATTGTATTATTTCGTGTATCTAAACACGAAAAATACAAAAAAGGCCCATCACGTCTGCAAAGTATCGCTAGCTAATTTAATTTCACCCTGTATAGCCGAAGAGGGCTAAAAATGAACAGTTCTAAGCTGTATTGTTTGAATGTTGCTATCCCCTAGTAACTATTCTACATTGTTCGGCTCTAACTCCTCTCTCTCTCACACTTACAAAAAATTCAGCCTAATTCGTATGGCTAACACTGATTCAATTAAGACCAGGCAGTCTAAACTAAATCAAATTTCCACGCAAACTCCGCCCCTTGCTCCCCGCCACTCCGGTATGTGCTAAACTAGCGTTTAGCACATAACTGAGTTGAATATCGCGTGCGCTCTTTGATCGTGTTCGAGCACGAAACTAAATAGCGTAAGTCTCAATTCTTATTTCGTTTATAACTAAAGTAATAATTGATTTAGAGAAAAATTAACATAAAAATAGAACCTCCTCTTAAGAGGACATGTCCTGTTTTTCTATAACAAAATATTTTACGACACCACGGTTTTTTTGTGTTTTTACGACGGCACGGTTGGCGCAGTGGTTAAGCGATTGACTGCTGCGCTGCGTGTCGCGGGTTCTTAAGTAATGATTTGATACAAGATGATGCCCAAACTCATACTCGGTATTTATTTCAAATATACCAATTCAAGGTATTTTTGAATTGTCAAGGGGTCGGTCGGTCAGTCAGAAAGATGAAACTAGTCGCCCAGTCCAAAGCGTAGTAGGTACATATGGAGAAGAACGGGCGAGAAACTCCACGGACACTCTTTTTAATAAAAATATGATTACAAAATATTGGTAACATCATCACCTAATTTTAATATATAAACAGAAGTTTAAATACTTACCAACTTCAACATTTCTTACTTCAAAAATTATGAATTTCCATACAAACCTTCAACCCCTTTAGGGGGTGAATTTTCAAAAATCCTTCCCATTGCGAAAGTGAGCACTAATGCAAAATTTCATGCCTCGAGACCCAGAAAGCCGTTTAAGCTGTGTGTTTTCTATGATCGGTTTACAGGACTGTTGATCCTATATCATTACAAACTGTTATGTCCAATCCAGTCTCAATAAACCATCATTATTCTACTGTATTTTGTTTAAATTCTGTCAGATAAAGAACGTAAAACTAGAACCAGTGCACTCAATATTTTTATTAAGTACGAGGGCTGCACTAAAAGTATCGGGAATGGAATATTTCCACTGTTCCTGTCATATTAAAATCTTTTTAATTGAAAACTCCTTGGTTTTAAAAATCGAATACCATTTATTTATTTAAAAAAAGATTCTCGGTCTTGTCACAAGGTTTTGTCAAACTTGTTTAGTCGTTGAGAAAATGGAATTGACTCGAGAAAATTCAAGAGCGATGATTTATTATGACTTTCGAAGTGGTTTAACACAAAAACAGTGTGTTGACCGGATGATTTCTGCATTTGGTGATGAAGCCCCATCCAAAACCACAATTTATCGCTGGTTTGCTGAATTTCAACGTGGACGTGTCAAGCTCAGTGATGATCCCCGTCAAAGTCGTCCAAAAACTGCAGTCACCCAAGAAAACGTTGATGCTGTGCGTAAGCTGATTGAGGAAGATCGACATGTGACATACCGCGAAATTCAGGCAACTTTAGCCATTGGCATGAGTCAAATACAAATAATCTTGCATGAACGGGTGTAAAAAAGTTGTTTTCCCGATGGATACCGCATTCGCTCTGTGAAGAGCAAGAAGCGGCTCGCGTTACTTGGTGCGTCAGAACTCTCGAAAGATTCCACGCAGGATCCTCAAATGCTGTATCAGGTGACGAATCCTGGATATACGCGTACGAACCCGAAACAAAAAACCAGTCACGAGTTTGGGTGTTCGAAAATGAGTTAAAGCCAACAAAAATTGTTCGTTCACGGAGTGTTGCAAAAAAAATGGTGGCCACGTTTGTCTCCAAAACCGGCCATGTTACGACTATTCCTCTTGAGGGACAAAGAACGGTTAATGCAGAATGGTATGCTAGCATTTGTTTGCCACAGGTCGTTTCTGAACTCCGTAAAGAGAACTGCAACCGCCGCATCATCCTCCATCACGACAATGCGAGTTCTCACACCGCGCACAGAACAAGAGTTTTTATAGCAAGAAAACATAGAATTATTAGACCATCCGCCGTACAGCCCCGACCTAAGCCCTAATGATTTCTATACTTTCCCTAAAATAAAGAATAAATTGCGTGGACAGAGTTTTTCATCACCTGAAGAAGCTGTGGACGCCTACAAAACGGCCATTTTGGAGACCCCAACTTCCGAATGGAATGGTTGCTTCAATTATTGGTTCCATCGTATGGAAAAATGTGTCAAATTTTGCGGAGAATACTTCGAAAAGCAATAAATACATTTTTAAATAGTAATGTTGTGTCACTTCCTTGATTCCCGAAATTTTCAGTGCCGCCCTCGTATTGTAGATCATGCATCTATGCATACGACATTCTAATAATAACCAACCGTAATGTAAAGCTAACATTGTAAACTCATAATTTTATGAAAATGGTGATGTACTTATCTACTTATCTCATGAAGATTTAAGGCATCTTTTATTTTTCACTAAGACGGACTTGTTCGAATCTACAAGATTGAAAAGTTCCAATCAATCTATCTCATGTCATATAATTACTTAGGACAATTTCAACAAATGGATGGACCTCCAAAACAGGTATTAAAAAATACCAACTTTTTTTTTAATTTTAAATGTCGGTGCACTAAATCGGTGAGTCTTGCCAACTCAATGGTTTTATTCAGCTCAATGGAAACTTTTACCGAAGTTATAACATAAATATTCTTCTTATACATACTCGTATTTTTCTTAATAAAATTAGAATGTCAGAATTGAATAACTCAACAGGTTAGCTGTGCGCTGCGGTTCTGCCCGCGTTTTATTTATATTTTCTGGTGAATATAGGCCTACCTATTTTGCGTATTTCACTGTTGTCTTAATGA
This sequence comes from Tiliacea citrago, assembly GCA_963921375.1. Taxonomy (NCBI): domain Eukaryota; kingdom Metazoa; phylum Arthropoda; class Insecta; order Lepidoptera; family Noctuidae; genus Tiliacea; species Tiliacea citrago. Next base: position 24,630,978 of record OY992798.1, read on the forward strand.
GAATTAAGATTTCTTCATCACAATCAGTGTCGTGCTTAAGCCCGAGGTGATTGTACTATACCTCTTCATAATATTTCTTATCTTTCTTTTGCAAGACAAACTTTTGCGTTTCCGTTAAAAACTTCCACGTAAAAAGAGTAAAGGGCAATAAGTCCTGCTACTGATCCTAACATAACATCATGCCTGTACTCTCAGAAGGGTAAGGCAGATGCGTTAAGACACACTTTTAACCGCTCCGTGCGTTTTTTGCACCGTGTGGTGCCGGACGTAAAGAATAGCAACACCCCATTTCTTCCCGTGGGTGTCGTAAAAAGCGACTAAGGGACTTACTAGAGAATGGGCAGCAGCGTTCTCTATGCATTTTAACACCATACTGCGATCGACAACCCGCCTGCTAAACGTGGCTATTATGGCAAACACCCCCCTTAGGGGAGGCCTATGTCCAGCAGTGGACGTCTTTTGGCGGATATGATGACCTACTTTTAACCAGAGTTCCATGTTATAGGTACTAACAACCTTTTTGCCTGGCTAACCTCGTTATCACCACACGACCTACCCATACAATTCAAGCCGACGGAGGTTAACGTAAATATTATCGCTAAGTGTTACTCCGGAGTGCCTCTGAACAAGCGAGGGTGCTCCAAGTTATGGCCTCATTAGACGTGCAGTTTACTGTCTTGACTTGGAAGCACAACTTCAAATTGTATGCAGTTAATTAGTTAATTCTAAAGATACTGTTTTGACCTTGTTATTCCATTACGTGGTGTGTTTCTGACTATAAGTTTCCGTCTTTGTGGTTTCTGGCATAAAAAGAGTTTATGAAAAACACCTGCCTCGTTGGTCGCAAGCGCTACTGTTGAGTATAACGCCCTGGGTTCGATTCCCAGGTTGAGCAAAGTGTTTATAGGTTTTTCGATACGGAATTTCTCAGTGGCAGCACAAGCAGCCCGTAGTCTGGATTTATGCTTGGTTGATGGCTTGCCCCCTACACATATATAATTAGCGAAATGTGGGGGTACTATAGATATACCTTTGCCTAACTCTGCAGTAAAAACAGGCGTGATGTTATAAAAAACCACCTTTTCTGTCTGAGGATGTCATAACAAGCTTTCTGCAACTACGTTTACTAAGTGCGTATTGGACCACACACAATGAAGAGTTCCGTTATTTATCCCAAGAACAAACTTAACTTTATAGTTGAAAAACATGTTCCCATGTTTTTTAGGCACAATATTGAGTGATTTACCAGGACTGTTACTTTAAGACCATATACTTCTTATAGGTTTTCCTGTAAGATTACAACCTATAAGAAGTCTATGGTATACCTAGGTATAAAACTATTCTCTGTATGTTTTTTTTTAATTTTAATCTTCGTAATTTCGGAGATATGGTAAATTTTCATTTATTTTCTTAATATAATAATAAAAACTTTATTATCAGACAAATAGTCCATAATTATGTTACAAAAATTACAATAAAAAAATAACTTTAACATTTATTATTATAAAATTATAAAAAAATATAAATTTGAAATCTTCATAACATGTTTTGTCATTTGACATGGTACACTTTGTAAATATTTTATTTTAATTTTCAAAATTTTCCCTCAAAACTAATTTATTATTTTATTAATAAAATTAATTTATTTAGGTTACATCACAGAAATTCATATTATACCAAATTTCAACTTAATCTGTCCGTAACAGACGGATAGACAGACACACAAGTGATCCTTTAGAGGTTCTGTTTTCTCCTTTTGAGATAAGGAACTAAAAAACACCCGTTTGCGAAATTGTATACTTCTCAGTTCAGTCTTAAAAACGCGCCTATCATGCTTAGAAGTGACGAAAAAATACTTCATTTTGGTTTCTATCACAATTATTAGTTCTCACTAGCCCGCTACACAACCAAAGACAGTTGCTCACCTATAACACAATGTCAGCCCATCAGCAGCGCCATACATTGTAACAATTTATCACCGCAGCACTTAAATTGGTAAATGAAACCAGTAGGAGCGCCGAGTACGCCATAGCCACGCCGCGTACTATACGTAGCTTCTTAGTACGCCGGTGAAACAATACGCCAGTGCGCGGTAATGTGCCTAGCACCTCGTTAGGGCTTGGTCACTGTTAGGGCGGGTAGCGGGCGTTGATACAATCCACGTATTGCTGCGTTGAATAAATCAATCGTTTTATCCATAATTATGAAACCAATGTAGATTTACTTTGCAGTACGTCCAAATAAACATTGCGAAAACTTTATGATCCCGATGAGTGCGAAACATACCCATGATTACAAATATTAAAGGATGTCATAAAGAAAAATGATTATGAGTTTTACCACTCATAATCTTTTTTCTACAGAAGTAGATTATTCAGTCAGTCAGGTTGACAGCCAACATTTCTGAACGGTTAATATTTCACTATGACTGACAGCCAGGCTTTGAATTGATAACTTGAAGTTGATAACTTGTCAAACTTTGGTTTGCATTACTTAAAGTGATTTATGCAATGTAGCTTTTAAATTAAAAATTTTGCATTTAATTTTGCGAGTGTTATTGAAGGAATCACCACAAGCAAGAGTTTGACAAGCTCTCAACTTCAAATTCTCAATTCTCAAACCAGGTTTTACCCTCTAAGCATTTCTGTGTCTTATCATAGCCTCGACACAAGATAAAGAAGCAATACACCCATAAACATTGACACAATCCACGGCTCGTTACTCTGCCATCCTTATGCGGGTCAGAAACAGTACCAAGTACCAGTACCAATAGTATAGTACAGCCGTCTCAGCTCATTACGGCACGGCTACTATACGGGCGACGAGCGACCGTCGCAGCCCGGCTAGACTCTTTGAATTAAACATTTAATACTTTTGAGCTAGAGAGGACTAGAAAAATCTGGAAACTCTTTTATATTTTAAAACGACGTTTGGAATGATGTTGTTGGTTTTGTTTTGTATTGTTTGGTTTAAGTTTTGATTGAATTAGTGGAGAGTTGAAGAAGTCTTGGAAGGTACATTAAATAGGGCAAGATTACATAGATAAGATTACAGATAGATAAGATTACAAGAAAACACTTTATAATAAGTAAGGTATTCTTAAAGCACTGTCTAACTACTTGGAACCTTATTGACACAAAGGCCTTATTTGTTGTGGAAGAATAAGCAGTGGGGACAACAAAATATTTTGGTATGTTACCCAAGGTTTTCGAAACATAATCAAGTCTCTAATAAGTAAACTGGGTCTCAAATCTCTTGATTAAAGAAATCACTTGAACATGGATCTGAAACGACAAGTAATTTTAAATGTCAAAAGTTACGCGAAAGCAAACAATTTTTGGGAATAAAGAAAGAAAATACATTTAAATAGCATAGACTAAAAGGCATACAATAATATTCTGCAGATAAAAATAAAATAAAAATCAAACAAAAAGTGTAAAGTGCGATGTAAGAAATTAGCAGAAAAGTGTGCCTCACGGCTGCACCAAAAAGGCCAAGAATTTAATTACTTAAATTGTAACAAATCAAATTCGACCTTTAACTTGATAATATTGTTAAATTGTTACGCAACAATTTCTTATGAATTACGTACCTACGAAAAGATTCTCTAATCGTATCGCATTATTCAATCCCGCTTCCCGCCCACACTGTAACCTCGGGTCTAGGCTAAAAATAATTAAGTTGAATGAGATTGCAATACATAAAACAATAATTATATTTCATCCGCGATAATAATGGGCACTTAATTATTAAATTCTTGAAGATTCCATTACTGTTGAGTGCTTCGTGTAAATTTGTTAGAGGTAGGCAGATATAGTGATACAGCGGCTGCTTCCATTGTGCGTAATTGCTTCAAAATGATCTTCATCTTGATGCCTTTTGGAAGTAAGGTGGAATGTTGTCGTGTTGGGCATGATCGTACTGTTTGAATATTATATTGGCAGTTCATCTCTCTCTTAATAGCTTTATTTTTAAAACACTTTGGTACACAATTTTTCGATAGATAAAAACGATTAGAACTTAAATACCTAAGTAGTAATGTACAGAACAAGAAAACAAATCAAATTTTGTAATAATTATTTAATACAGAACCCGCAAGAAAATAAGAGGGAGAGAAGGTAATATAATAATACTTTATTTAAAAAAAAACACGTTTCTTGTTTATATTGCCATAGTAGCTATGTAAAAATTTAAATTGGCTATCTATTACGGTTCAAAAGATACAGCCCTGTGACAGACGGACGGACAGCGGAGTTGGCACCCATTGGGTACGGATCCCTAAAAAAAAATTTTTCACCAATAGTGTAGTTTTCTGTAGCATGTTATACAAAGTAACCAGAAAACAAGTGAGATAGAGCATCATAGTATACGTGATTGTCGCGTTTCTGGCTGCTGACGGTCCCCAAGGGTCCCTCATAGTCGTAATACATGAGGCTATGAGCATGTTCTGTGCTATACATATACATCTGTGCTAATACGTGGAAATAAGAAGTACCCCGTAGCAGTAGGTACGGTTGGTCACCTGTAGACTATTCATATTAGGCTGTCGTCATTAATATAAAGTTTTAATTGAGGAATAGTGTTTTGAAGAACTAATAGCAATACTATATATTTTCTGTTTAATTTCATAAGAAATTCAACAAAATTCACTGAAATGAATATGTGATCACATGTTAGGTAGCTACACCGAATACTGAACAAAACTTAACTTTGTGACGTTTTTGCTGTCGCCTGTGCCTAATGCCTGAGACATAAATGCGACTTAAAATATAGTTACGTTTCGGAACGTGCCCTTACTTAAGTGGAGTTCGTAATTCAATAATATCGATTATTTTTTAGAAGTCATTAGGTTTTAACAGAAATTCCACGTTGCTAAAGGAGACACATAGGAATTTAGTGGGACAACTGAATGAACCCAAGCTCGACGAGGCACAAGCTATAAATTAAATCTAAATCCGGATCAAAACCAATTTGAAACGTGACTATATTTGAAATATCCTATAGATATATAGCTATCGCCGTATAGTAAAGGTCTACTGCTATACCCAGTACCAACTGTGACCAGTCAAAGAGGAAATTAGGAAAACTACGCTGCGCCATGCAATGTGTAGTGATTGGCAAACCCTCAAGGTTGGTGAAAGTTTGTGGTTATTATTTGCAGACGCATCAGCCTATCAAACGTATACAACTAAACCCTCGTTAACACCTGTTTACAAATGTCTTGTAAAATATATGTCAAATACACGTTGTACATTATATGTATAAAACATGTATTCCACATTTATTCTCGTTGTTTCAGACATGTTTTAATAACGTTTTGGCCACCTTTTTAGTAAGTGTTCTCCAAGTTTTGAGTACAACTAGTCTTTACAAAGACCTGGATGAGACTCGCACAGATCAGGGAGGTATGGCACGAAGGGGAGGAGGGCTATACTCAGCAGTGGATGGAACAAAGCTGCTGATGATGATAAAGATGCACATAATACTTTTTGTATTTGTACCACAGACCATCCAAGTGTAGTTGGCAGAACATTGTTAGTTGTTTTATGTGTAAATGAAAACAGTAGACCATGTTTTATACATTTGTGTATGTGCGTTTTTGGTGGAGCCTATCTCCTAAAATTATTCACCTACGGGGCCGTGGTCTGGTGGCCCCGCACCGAGCTAGTTACAGCCTCCAACAAACTACAACGCATGCAAAGACTGGCCTGCATGGCGACTACGGGCTGCATGAGGACTACTCCGACTGCAGCAGTCGAGGCCATGCTGGGACTACCCCCGCTTCACCTGTTCATACTACAGGAACCGACGATGGCGGCGGTACATCTAAATGCACTAGATCTCTGGGGTAAGAGAGACACTATACACACCGCGCTGCTGGCGGGACTCAATAAAGAGTTCCCTATTACGAAAGCCATAAATGACCGGGTACCCAAACAATTTATCTTTGATAAAAAACACTGAATCCAACACGAGGACCACCGATGCGAGGGGTTGCACCCCGCAGAGCTGTGCATCTTCACAGATGAAACCGAAATAGGTAGTGGCACAGGTGCTGGAATCTTCTCGGAGGACTTCAACATACACATAACCACTCTGGCCGCCTCGACCATCATGGCCAGGGAAGTTAAGGACCACTCAATCCGCATACTATCAGATAGCATGACTATCCTGCAAGCGCTAAGCAGTCACACGGTTGACTCTGGGTTAATATACGAGTGTCACCAGCGCCTCAACTAGGTGGGTAGCCTCAAAAACATAACCATTCAATGGATCAAAGGACACAGCGGATCACTAGGCAACGACGCAGCCGATGAACTTGCCAGAAGGGGGTCGAGCATGGCACCGGTGGCACCTAAGCTGCGCCCAACGTGCCACTCCCCTTCGGGTACTTACGCACTCTGGTATGGAAATGCACCAGGGACCAACATTATAAACTATGGTCGGACCAAGTTGAGTACAGACAGGCCACGGAAGCACTCTTTACACTCTTACAATTGATGGCCGCCTCACGAAACAGGTTCTCTGACTAACTAAGCACCAGCTGCGTACAATGGCAGCAGCTATAACTGGCCATGGGTCATTTAATAAACACCTCTTTGTCATAGGAGTCACAGACAGTCCGCTGTGCAGGGCCTGCATGGAGGATGACGAGACAGCAGCGCATCTGCTCATCATCATCATTAGCTACTATACTGCCCAGTGGTCGTCACATACAGGGCAAAGTGCTTCGGTAACTCAGGTACTATCTGTGAGATTGTCAGTAACACCAAGGCGTTGCTGGCCTTCCTTGAGGAGCTGGGGTGGATCGACCAATTGATTTTCCCACCCGTAAGCAACATACGCGGATATTGCGTGGAGTTGCGGACACCAGCCCGTTTTACCTATTCTTCATGAGTTAAAACATCTGCACGTGTAGACTAACAATGCTTAAACATAAAAAAATCCTAATCATAAGAGACTGTTTCCTTACGGTTAGGTTTAAAAGGCCCGAACGTAAGTAAGTAAATCATTCTTTAAGCAAGTAGGTGATTAAAAAAGAATATAATTACTCCATTAAACATAATTACGATGTCGTTATCAAGTTTCAGGGCTCTTATAATTACCTTTAATTATAGATTAGCACCGACCCCTTCAAACAGTCAAGTCATATACCTTAATCAAGTTTGAAACCAAAAATGTAAGCGTTCGTATAGGTGCTTACTGGATACAAGAAATTTTTATCATGAAAATAATTTTGGCCTTTAAATATCTTCAGCCATAATATTGATTAACGGGACAGCCATTACCAGATGTGTTCATCGTATTAAAATGAAAGCGTCAGGGTAGCCCGCAAAATTAAAATTTTGTTATGTTTTTTTGCAATTTGCAGGTCAGTATTAAATTGTTTGTTGATCTAAATAATGATTCGCAGTCGTATCAAATATTTATTTATAGAATTATAATCATAAAAAACATAAATACAATTCTCTAAGCTCATGTTACCATATTGAATTACTATTTCATGAAATCATGACATTGGATGCCAATTCTAACTTAAGTCTCGTACAGACTCACGCGATATCGCGGGCGCGACAGGCACTGACAAAGAAATTGTGCTACTAGTGTTGCGTCGCGCTCGCGATATCGCACTAGTCTGTACGAGCCTTTAAGGAGTAGTATTTTTAATTCTAATGATTATAATTGTGTAGAGCCCTATTTGTTACGGTCGTGAATCATATTTTAATCAGCATACATCAGGATTGTGCCGGAATATAGCAGTTCTTCGCGGACGCTCCCCATCGTCTGTCATCAGAAGACCGCTGCCGAAACAATCGATGCGTCGCTCTGCTAGAGTGACTGTCACCGGCCAATGTCACACATGTACGACCTCTTCGGTGATTCCTAGTAACTTTGTAACCAAACTATTGATTGTGAGTTGATATAATCACCACGGCTGTCGAAAAGCTTGGGGATTGTTTATTGTCGTTGGTAAAAATGGTCTACCTACCCTACTGGCTATTAGGTACTTTAAAGTGATAATTGGGTCACGTTTTATGACTCCCGCTGAAAAATTCTACAAGAGTTTAATTAATTTAATTACACGCAGTTTGCAGAATAGCAATAAAAACAAATTTCCGCTCCAGCGATGAAAAGCTCATACCTACAAACTTCATCAATATAAAATTCCGCTAATAAACCATCCGTGTACATCATACGCTATGATATTAAACAGTCGAAGCAATAAACCCGGCTGTCAGAAGGGAGAGGTAATCGGCTATAAACAATACTAACGGCTATGCAGAACCTGAACGTATGTAAGGGCGAAGTATGAAATTTAAATGTAAAATACGTCATACATCGCACTGCCAACTCACTTTCGAGGCTTTGAAAGCAGCGGGAATGGTTTGAATAAGTTTCAATGTGTTTAGAAAACTTGTATCATTGTCATGTTTTACAAGCAATAAACTTATAAAGCTGATATACACGTTGTCTTTGTGACAATATAGGGGAAAGAAATAATATACCAACATCTCCAATACCTTATAAGGAAATAATAAAGAAAAACCGGCCAAGTGCGAGTCGGACTCGCACACGAAGGGTTCTGTACCATTATCTATAAAAACGGCAAAAAAATCACGTTTGTTGTATGGGAGCCCCCCTGAAATATTTATTTTATTCTGTTTTTTAGTATTTGCTGATATAGCGGCAACAGAAATACATCATCTGTGAAAATTGCAACTGTCTAACTATCACGGTTCATGAGATACAGCCTGGTGACAGACGGACAGACAGACAGACAGACAGACGGCGGCGGAGCCTTAGTAATAGGGTTCCTGTTTTACCCTTTGGGTACGGAACCCTAAAAACTATGAACACGCAAAGAAAGTTACATGCGACAAAACATCTCGTGTTGATACGACATAATTATTTCATCAATACTAGCCACTCGCCCTTGCTTCGCACGGTTTTAACTACTTGATAAGACATCGAGATTTGATTGTAAAAGTCAAAGTCAAATTATTTATTTTAAATAGGCACATACGAGGCACGTTTGAACGTCAAAAGTATGTAAGTATAATGTTATTTTATTAAAATAAACCTTCTGGAATAAATTCTTTAAAATGATCATGAAAGTCGCCTCTAGTTCCGTTGTCCAGTTTAAAAAATCAATGCGGTCACACAGGCAGTCATGAAAAACGACTTTAACTATTTATATAGAAGATATAGATATTGCAGACCTGAAACCAATACTAGTAGGTTACTACTCAAAAGGATGGGATATAGACATGACGGCTCTCATCATGCACGTGTCTAGGTCTGCAGTAGTAATATAATCCTCAAGATATTCCCAAGACGTGCAGGGTTTAGCCACTATGTAACAGCATCTAACTACAAACAGCCTTAAGAGGATTCTGCTGTCAGACCCGTTAACGCAATCCCTGAGATGACATTTACGAAAAGCGACATATATCTTCGCCAAAAGCGAACTTCCCCGAACAACGTCATAAGTACACATAGGACGTTCTTTGTCATCATCATAAATAACGTAATTTATTGCTAAACTGTTTCTCCTAGATAGACATGAATAACTTAGCCGAAAGGATGAACAAGCCGAATTCAATATCATAATGTTATTGTTGGTTCTCCATTCTTCCCCATATTTTATGGGATTTTGCCAAGCGTGATACAATATCCGATTTAGATGTGATATATGGTTCTAATCTGAACATTATCTTTTTAGTAACATTGTTGGTGTAACGAAGGTGGAGAAGTTGGACTGTAAGTTTTTTTTTGGTTTGTTTTGACCATCTGGGTGGATTGAGTAGAAAATATTTTACAAAAACAACGGATCTCTACCAACCAAATCAGTCATGAATAAGAAAAAAATACAGGTTGTTTTATTTATGTTTGATTTCTCTTTACATAAAACATTAACGTACTGCCGATCGATCAAAGCAAAACAGGCAATAAGGATAACTTTTTATTTGTTTGTACAGCAAATAAATAAAAATATTTTACAAAGACAATCTAATTGAATTTGTCTGTTACTAGTACATCGTCATCTCTTGAGAACTAATGTTTAAATTAAAGCTACAGTTAAAGTTTGAACCAATAACTAAATTAACATACCGCACTGAACCCGGTGGCTTGTGGCCCTACTCCATTTACTCAGTAAAATATAGCACCTGCAATGCCATTCCGCGTCCCTCTGTTGAATATTGATGTATCTCGCATCGCCTTGCCGGTAATCGACGTCGTATACCTGCGATGAGGATGTATTGCACAGGCCTTCAGACTGTGCCTGTGTCTTGACTTTATTAATCATGGTTGACTGTTTCTTAACATAATAACTAATCTATGGGAATCATTCTAAATAAAGCTAAAATAAACAGTAATATTTTAAGGGCTGATTTTACCAATGATTTAGAAATATTATGTTTTATTTGTGGAATAGAATTGACATTTGACGTCTGAAATTAAAAATTATTCCTCGAATAAAGATATCTGACGTTGGAAACTTCAGCTCTAAGTCAGACCCGGTACCGTACTATGCCGTAGCGCATAGCACGTCGTAGCGCGTAGCACGTCGTAGTGCGTAGAATGTCGTAGCACGTAGCACGCCCAGCGCAGTGCGTTGAACCTGGTAGCCAGCTAACCTACCAGTAAATTTACTGAATTTTTAGCCTGTTCATTGCTAGCTAACTAACAATAAATAAAGTTCTTACAGAACACTAGAGCCCATTCTCTAATCGACTTGTACAACTAATACTGGTAGAGAGGGAGTTGCCTTTGGTGCTAGTTCTACTAGACCTTTCCCCAACAGGGAAACTTTTTCTAAAACATTCAAATCAATCTTCACACAAAAAAAGTTCAATCATAGAGAACTTAACTACAGAACAATATTCAATTATACTGAACCGGAACTGACAATTGAACTGAAAACCTCAAACAAGGCTTGTTCCTCTACAAAACACTGGTCATGTTAACTGTTGATAAAATAATTGGGTGTCGAAGTAGCTCCAATTAATGCTGCAGGTAACCGGCCGAGCAGAATTTGATGCGTTTGAAATATATTTCCATTTAATTAATAAATTGTTTAAACTTATTTATCATAATAATATACATACCTATGTGTGTGTACTGCCTCGGTATACAGATCGCTAGCGCTACTGGAGGTTATAATTTTCGGCAATATGTTTCTTTTTTATGTTTTCGGCGATTACTCCGTCAATTGTTGACCGATTTTGAAAATTATCTTCTGTTTGAAAGGGAATGCTCCCGAGGTGGTCCCATTTGTGTGGACAAATCAAAATTTCATGATCCCATGGAAATCGAGGGAAACCCTCAAATTTTATAGGCATACCGATAGCGGTTTTGGTATTTTTTATAGTAACTCACGCATTTGCAGTCGGAAAGCACCATTTGGTGAAGTGGAACTGATGATGAAGACCACAGATGGCCACCGGAACTACTTAATAATAAGTATTTCACGGTTGCGATTCGATTAGACACTTTAATATGGTTGCTAAGCAATTTGTGCTTGTCGCAATGCATATAGTGAAGTCACCATCAGTTCCAGTTCACCTGGTTCTTACCAGGATAACTCCTCAAAAATTAACGCCCCTGCATCAGGAAAAGCAATATTTTGTAAAAGGTGATGAGCAGTTGACATTGAGCTTTTGTAACTTAGATAAATTACAAACTGACCCATTAAAAAGTCAGAAATAAAAAAAACTTTTTACAAAAATAAAACACTGCAAAGTGAAAAATAAATTTAATTTCGGATGTCGGTGGGAAAAAACCTAAAATACAGATCCAAAGACACCGACTTCCGAAATTAAAGTTATTTTTCATTTAATAGTGTTTTCTTTTTTTAAAGTCAGTTTTTTTTTTAAATTATATTGTTACAAAATATTTGTTACATCATTAATGTAGAATTATAAACAAAAAGAAAATTTTAAAAAACTGGCCAAGTGCGTGTCGGACTACGCATAATGAAGGGTTCCGTGGTTGGATGAATTTATCCCAAGAACAAACTTAAAATAATTGTACTTGAAAAACACGTTCCCTCATACATTCCAACAGCAAGTGTAAGTTTGTACGCACAGTATCGAGAGATTTACCATGCTATTTTAAGACCAGACTTTATCGGTTTTCTGTAATCTCTATGTAAATAACTATTTACTGTATTTTTTATCTCAGTAGTTTGGAAGATAAGGTGTGGAAAGGTCATCATCATCATTTCAGCCAAAAGACGTCCACTGCTGGACATAGGCCTCCCCAAGCACCGCCACTTCAACCGTTTCTGTGCTTCCCGTATCCAGCGGATTTATGCGGATTGTTTAATTTTCATCTATTTTCCTAAATAACTTTAAAAGCATTTATTTTAAAATTATATCGGAAATCCTTACTTTTTTTAATCCTTTCCAATAAGCCCTTTCTTTTGATATTATATCACACAACTAACTTTAGTTTTGTGTACAGTTTGCGAAACTAACTTTAATTTTCTATGTTGCCCACCAAAAGTGACCCCCATATTCAAAATTCATTTATTTACGTTAGACGGCGTATTTGGGTCACATAAATTCATATACAATATTTGCCAAATTTCAACTTACTCGGTCCAGTAGTTTCAGAGCAAATTGGCTGTGATAGAAGGACAGACACACACACAAGTAATCCTATATGGGTTCTGTTTTTTCGTTTTGAGGTACGGAACCCAAAAAATAAAATAAATTATTATAATCAGCATGATTTTTTCAAAGCAAGTTGGATGCTTTTCCCTGCACTATTGAATTATTAGAACCCATAGTAAAAGCTTTGCCACTGCATAGATCGGTTCGTTCTACTTTTTCCTTACAATCTGTGAGAAATGTTCCCATAGTATTTCATACTAATGAAATTTATCAACTTTAAACCCGCGCCATGTTTATGCAGAACGTAGCTTAAAGTTTCAAGTAGTTTTGACGATAATTATAACTTTACGTTAACCTTAACTTAAACTGTCAGCCATCATAAAAGCGTTTCAAGGAATATCGGATCTAAAGAAATAAGTTTAATTTATATAAATGGCTGAATTCTGGGAAATTTATTTCATTCTCGATTGAAACGAAAGGGAGGTGAAATACGACATACTACCTAGTGTGTCTTATTTATTTTTAGGTTTATTTTTTATTTTAATTCAAAAGGAACAACAAACAGCTAAAATATAAAACATAGAAACAAGAAATACACAAAACTTATAGACAATATTCCAGCCCACAACGCTGTTCACAGATTAACAATAGGATACAATACAGTGAAAATAATTGCTAGGGTTACAAATACAAGATTTAATATTATTCTAACTTATTAAATTAACTATCGTGTTTCAGATATAGAGGTATTTGTATATAATAAACAAGAAATGGTACAAAAAAGAAAAATATATAAAAATATTCAAGAAAGCTCCTTAAGTATAAGACTTTTGAATCTATGAGGAGCACATGCAAAAATGTCTAAAGGTTCAAAAGTCTCATTGTAGGAATCAACCATTCTGCGAACAGGCGAACGCAAGCCAGAGTTGGACTTGCCAGTGCCCACTGAAAATAATCTGCCAGCGCGAACCTTTCGCTTGTGGACTGTCCTAGGAACCGCATAGCATAACAAGTTGGACAGTTCCATGCAATCAAATTTATTTCTAACAATATTATATAAATTCATGGCTAGCATATCCAAGCATATCCAAGCAATATCCATAGCATCTATAATGTAAGGTACGCAGGAATTGATATTGATCACACTCAATTATTTCAACGTACTTTTTGTAATATGGACTCCAGACGGACACGGCATACTCCAATTGAGAGCGTACTAGAGACTTATATAAAAGAAGGCTTTTTAAAATCAACTGTTGATCGCATTACAAATCCGTATAGTTGATACGCTTTATTGACAATCTTTCCTATGTGTAGGTCTAAGCAAAGCTTAGAATCAAGGATAGCACCAAGATCACGAATGAAGTCCACTTTAAGTAAGAAGGTATTGCACAACGTGTATGTATAGTTTATTTTAACTTTATTTTTTGTGAAGTTTAAGAAGTTACATTTGGGTAAACTTAGTTGCAACTTATTTTTTTTGCAATAACAGGATAGTTGGTCCAAATGTTGTTGCAGCAGAAGGCAGTCATTTGTTTGACGTATGGCTCTGTATACCTTGAGGTCGTCGGCATATAGTAAAAACTTGGTATTACGAAAGCATTGGCTGATATCATTGATGTATAAGATAAACAAAAGGGGACCAAGCATAGAGCCTTGAGGCACTCCATTTTCTTTTGGGTGGGAAATTATCAAATAATCAATCAATATCAATAATCTTTATTTGTAAACATAGGTTACAACAATGTGCAAAATGTTACAAGTCTTAATATAAAGTTTCTCTATGTTTTGCCATTTGGCGTACAAACATACAATTTAATTAGGCTTGGGCCATTACGTAAATTAATTTATAATAATTCAGGAGTGAAATCGATGTCAATTTAAAAAAATAATAAAAAATAAATGTAATTTAATAGAATCAGGAGGCAATAGGTAGTTAATGTTAGGTAATTAATGTCAATATTTGACCAAATGCGATAATGTCAATAGTAGATAATTATAAGTAATGTCAATAACTTAATATTAAAATAATTAAATTGACATTGTCCAAAGAATTACTATTTAAAGTCGTCATGCATAAATAGTCATGTTACGATTATACAAAATAATATTATTCAGTCAATGAATTGTCATCAAAATAATCACTGAGACAATAGTAACATTTCTGTATTAAAATAGTACGCAATTTACGCTTGAAATTGATTAAGTTGAGACTTTTTATTGAGCAAGGTAACTTATTAAATATTCTTTGAGCCATACAAAAAAAACTTTTCCTCATTAAAGCCGTACCTGCATTTGGTACTTTGAGCTCTAACTTAGTTTTATCGCGTAGTTTCCTATAATGACTTTTAAAAGCTATTTCATAGCGGGTGATGTTTGTTAAAACAAACTTTGCCTTCTTTGTATATTTATGAAGTACATATACTTCATAACTATACAAAGAAGGCAAAGTTAAAATTTTGAGGCTTTTAAAAAGAGGTTGACAGCTATCAGTACTTTGTAAACCACACATGGCTCTGATGCATCTTTTTTGGGCTTTGAATGAATGAATGAATGATATTTATTTGCAAGAATATATTTATTTATTATTTATTAAAACTTTATGCACAAGTAAAAACTACACTGCACAAAGGCGGACTTAATGCCTGAGGCTTTTTCTACCAGTCAACCTTAGGGTGATGCAAAGACAAAACATGGCAGGTGCAACGTACGGGATAGATAGCTCGGAAATAACTATAAAATACAAGCATACATACAAATACATAGATAGATATATACATAATATACCAAAATAAACTTTGTCAGGAGCAATAACGACCGGTAGCGAAGAAAACGACTCCAGCAAATCACCGCTGAGATGCTTCGGCCAACTTCTGACGAATATGTTCACGTGCCTTCACTTTAAATGATAGCCGGCTGGTTGCCGTCCTGATGTTCAGAGGGAGCGCATTCCAAAGAAAGACCGCCTGGACAAAGAAAGAAGAATTAATGAAGCCAGAACGGTGCGAAGGACATCGTAGAAGACGATTATTGGTGGAATGAAGATTTTTACTATGGGCAGAGCATAAGTATTTAATTTGGGAAGTCAGGTAAGAAGGAGAAGTGGGTTTGTCGAGAATAGAGAACAACATAGACAGAGCCCTCAACTCTCTGCGCTGACGAATGGGTAACCATTTCAAAAGCAGTCGGTGCGCGGATACATGGTCATACTTACGAAGATTGAAAACAAGGTATACATAAGTTCTTAATAGCTATGGGTTTCACTATATTCGGCATTTCAGCCGTGCAAATATTTAGGTTTTACATCTTGGTTATACATATAGCATGCAGTACACATTTAGGAATTAGCAATAACATTAAAATACTAGTAACAATTTCAAGAACTAAATTTAGATTACAATGCAATTCATAAAAAACAAATTATATACAATTATATTCATTTAAAATAATAATTTATATCAAAAATAGCGATCAGTAACAATGATGCCATGTCAATAAAAAATGTGTCAATATTATTTATGTAATGTCAATATTTAGATGTCAATTATGTCGAACGCTGTCGGAGGACTCAAAAAAAACCGAAATTTCTTATAATTATTTAATTAATAAAAGTATTACAAAACTTTCTTATAATTATAATAAACCTAGTATACAGATTCGAAGCGGGAATCGGAATGAACGAGTTCCAACGTCACGTAGGCCACCGCGCCGCGCGTCGCTTACACGTGCCGCATCGTCAGCGTTTCCGTCAGCTTGCACAATTCTATGTATTTGTGTCGCGAAGGTAAACTTCCACCGTCGATGCACCGTCAGCGATATAGATATAGGGCTGGCGCGTAACACCTCCCCCCGTAGCTCAGCAACTATTTTAGGACGTTTAGTGAAAATGTTGCTGGCATCTGAGTTTCTCTCTGGCGTCGCGATGTTTCTGGTTCTTCATAAGGATGATCTCGATTTGCAGCAGCAGTATTGGGTGATTGCTCTGTTGGTGGCTTGAGTTTCCAGGCGTTGTAACGGTAACACAGTACTATGATGGTTAGTACAAGTGCACCAGATAACATTACGTAGAAAGGTATGGTTGTATGGTAGAATGATGATGATGACTCCAGACTCTCCAGTTGAACAGGTGTTTGAAGATTGATCTCATCTTGTAGGTTATGCAGATTTCTTAGGTTGATAGAGTTTATCTTAAGCGGAGGTTGAGGTTCATGATCTTCATGCATTTTTGTAGTAATTTCAGTGATCTTCATTGCCTGGCCGTTCACTCGATCATTGATGTTAACTATGGTGAATTCATGTGTTCTCAGCAGGCAGTTATGCGGGATGGTAACCAGGAAGCTGCCGGTCAAAGTGTTGTGTTCATCTCGTTCGCAGGTGAGTTGCAGTTTCGTTGGTTGTGGGAAGACGACTACGTAGTGGCGGTCATCCAGCTTCTCCATGGCTTCTCTTGAAAGGGAAACGGTTGTCTTCGTACAGGAATCGTCCGTCGTTTTGCCGTCTATTATACGTTGTATGCAATCTGGTTGCGATCTTAACTGATGATTGAGTTTTTCTTCGCAGAGATACTGCTCGGTTAACTTCGGGCATTCAGCCTCTATGTACACGTGAAAATTTCTAGTGATAGCTATGAATGGGTAAGGGGGAATTACTACCTGCTTACTTTCGTTCGGTACTATAGCTAATCTATACAGAATATATTTGAGAGGAGATAGGATGGGAAATTGGAATACTAGTACGATGTGTTGACCATTATAGAATGATCCTGGTTTTATGACGTCATAATATTCCCTAATCTCTATATCTAACAGCTGATCCTTATCATAGATACTACTAAGTTTTCCTAACATACTAGTCATTATCTCTAACGTTATCATAGAATGGTGCGTGCTTGCGGCACGGCTGAAGGCTATTGCATCTTCAATTCTATGTAACTCATCTAGTAACTTATCTACGTTATCGCTAACTATACCTAAGATTTGCGCGAACTTCGCGAATTTTAAGAGACTGTGCTGCGCATACTTTTGTTTATCTAGTAAATCATGTAGTGTATTGTTAATTTGCGACTGATTTTCAACAATTTTGGTTACAATTTCGGTATGATGGCCCATCCAATCTTTGCTAAGACTGATATGGTGGTTTTGTTCAGAAATTATTCTATCCTGATTATCCTTGAGAATTTTAATAGCATCATTGTATCTCATAGCATCAGTATAGTCGAGATTTCCGGTTATACTTTTTACTACGGAACCTAAACCGTCTATAAGACCTCTTTTGGGACGACTAGGCCCTAAGCTGTATAGTTGAAGTGAAGCTTTATCTAATTTATTTGTTAAATGATCAATCTGTAACTCATATAAGGCGTAAGTATAGTTATCTAGAATTTCTTTGATTTCAACTAGTTGTATTCGTACGGAGCTAATTTTATCATTTATATCTTTAAGTTCAATGTATTGCAGAAATGTATGATAGTGGGTCGTAAGTCTCATGGGTCCTAATTTAAAAGGTAAGATTCCCGGTCCATCGTTGAGTCCTTCAAGTTTTATCTCTTCCGCCTGTATCAGGTGGAGGACCAACATCAGTAGTGGTATCCTGTAACAATGTGGCACTTTTAGGGATTCGTTTGAGTCTCGATTTTGCTATTGGACCACGTTTCTTGGAAGTATATATGTGAATTGGAAGATCTGCTAAAACTGTATCCTGAGTATATCTTGGTGCGAGCTTTTGACGGCTAGCACTTGGGTTTTTGATGAATATTTGCTGCTGTGGCTGATAATCTACTTCTGATTCACGACTTTGGTTCCTATTGTCTATTATTGCAGTTCTATTAGAGAGAGATGATTCATTGATTAATTCATAGACCTTTTTCATTTGTTCCCTATGTGAATGTGTGTACTGTTGTAGCAGATGTTCTGTTAAATCCATATCTAGTGGATCTCTTGGATCTGTGTGTCCTAAAATGATATCGTATGGCCTACACTTCGTGAAACTATGGACTGAGCTATTATACCCTATTAAAGCATATGGCATTAGATTAATGACAGACTCGTCTCGATGCTGTAGTTTTAGGATGCGCAAATGTTCTAACAAGGTCAGATGAAATCTTTCGATGTTGCCGTTGTCGTTCGGTGCGTGAGCTAATGTTGTATGATGAGTTATTTTGTGTGTCTTACAGAACTCCGAAAACATCTGGTTTGAAAATTCTGTACCCCGATCAGTAATGATGGTGAGTGGCAAGCCATGATGAGTGCTAAATGTTAGTAAAGCCTGTATAACGCTAAGTGCAGTACCATCTCTCAGGTTATACGCCTGCCCATACTTAGAAAATACGTCTATAAGAGTAACATATTTTTCATTTTGTGCTGTAAATAAATCCATATGAACGATTTCGAACGGTTTTGTGGCTGGTGGAACTATATTAAACCTAGGCTTGACAGGGTTCCTGTCATATTTGGCCTGGCCACATATAGTACAATCATTGATAAATTTGGAGATATGCTCCTTCATTTTTGGCCAAAAGTACCTACGTGATAAGGTCAGGTAACATTCGTTAATACCGCGATGATTAGTTTTACCATCGTGATAGTGACGGATAATATCCTGCTGCCTAAGATATTCCTTGACATTTTCAATTTCTGTCTTAGCTAATATCAGATTCATGGCTGAACTCTTGAATTTCTCTTGTAAGATGGGGACAATTTTGTACATGGCCAAAGGCGGGTTTATAAAGAGAGCTGTTTTAATTTTAGGGTTTACACACTCCTTTATTGCATTGACTAGATCCTCCTCTAAGTTAGACTCAGATAGTTGCACCGATGTTCGGGTATGTGTGTCGAAGGGTTTTGTCACTGTCGGTCTTCTTTTTATATCCCCTACTATGGTCAAACATAATTGTCGATGGAATTTGTTGAGCGGATCGTCAACGATAGGTATCTCAAGTATAGGGTGTTCATTGTCAGTGTGGGCAGTGAGAGTGTTTGAGTTACTTAAGGTTGGAGGTTTATCTGTCGGATTGGCAATCATTGAGCTTGTCTCTTCGTTGTTTAACTCGATACGGGATAAGGCATCGGCGTTGGTGTTATTTTTGCCTTTTTTGTAAATGACTGTAAAGTCGTATTCACTTAACTTTAGCCGCCATCGAGTTAACCTCGAGTTCGGCTCTTTAATGTTCATAACCCACTGGAGTGGTTTATGATCCGTTACGATTTTAAATTTGCGTCCAAAAAGGTACGGTCGGAAGTACTTGGTGGCCCAGACAATAGCCAACAATTCCTTCTCTATCGTGCTATAATTAATTTCGCTCTCGTTGAGTGTACGTGAAGCGTACGATACGGGTCTATCTGATCCTATGGGTCCTTGTGATAGCACTGCACCTATTGCATAGTTAGAGGCGTCAGTGGTAAGTATGAATTCTTTCGTGAAGTCAGGGTATCTTAAGATGGGGTCGTTAGTCAGTAATGTCTTGCATTTTTCGAAACTGTTAATGTAGTCGGGGTCAAATGTAATTTTCTTTCCTTTCTTTAGGCACTGTGTTAGGGGTTTAGTAATCCGGGCGAAGTCTGGAATGAACTTCCTGTAATATCCTAAAAGTCCTAGAAATTGCTTTATCTGTTTAGGGGTTTTTGGTAAGGGATACTTCTTTACGGCTGCTATCTTGTCGGGGTTAGGTTTGATGCCTTCATTGCTTATTACATGACCGAGATAGGCGGTTTCCAATTTTAAAAATTCCGATTTGTCTAACTGTATTTTGAAATTGGATTCACTTAACCTCTGAAAGACCTTTTCTAAGTTAACCATAATATGCTCCTGTAAAGATGTACTGAATACTATAATATCGTCTAAATAGACGAGACAGATAACATTCTGGAGCCCTCTGAGGACGTTGTCCATTACGCGTTGGAACGTTGAGGGCGCATTCTTAAGTCCCATGGGCATTCGTAAAAATTCAAAATGCCCATGTTCTACATTGAAGGCGGTCTTGGGGATGTCGCTGGGGTGCATTTCAACCTGATAAAATCCGGATGTTAAGTCAAGGGTTGTAAAATATTGGCATTTCCCTAATTTATCAAGTACATCATTGATGTTTGGTATTGGGTACTTGTCGTCGATCGTCTTTTCGTTCAGTTTCCGAAAGTCGATGACGACGCGCCACTTTTGCTTTCCTGAAGCATCAACCTTCTTTGGTACTACCCAAATTGGTGAGCTCCATGCTGACTCCGATGGCCTAATTATACCCTGTTCTAACATTTTTGATATTTGGCTAGTGACTTCTTCCCTATGAATAAATGGATACCTGTAACTTTTAGTATATACAGGGTTTTCGTCGGTAGTTCTAATGCAGTGCTTTATTTTATTGGTGAAAGTTAGCGGTTCTCCTTCGATATAAAAGATGTCAGCGTATTTAGCGCACAATGATTCTAAATTTGCCTTCTCTTCCAAATTTAAGTGACTGGTACGCAATTTTGATATAATTTCTTTTACGCGGGGTGACGATTGTTCCGTATGCGTACACTCGATATTAAACAATGATGCTTGCGCCGGATGGTCTAGCGAGAATATTATATCGTTAGGGGTAGGGTTCTCGACTTCTACTATGCCACGGTTACTTACAACGGTTGTTAAGCATTCATGAATAGTACAGTTACAGATAATCTGTTCGTTAACTAAAACTTCTCCGTCTTGTGCGTTAATTGGCAATCTAAGTAATTTACTGCTTTGAGCCGGGATGATATTTTCATACAAATTTAAATTGCTGGAGTTGTATATGTTAATACGATTTACCGCGGATTTCGTGGTCAACGTCAAATCTTTAAGGTCCAATTTCGCATGCCACTTTGCAAGTAGGTCGAATCCTATAAGACCATCAAAGTGATTATGGAATTTATATACGAATAGTTTTATAGGCTCTAAATCGTTGAATTCGGGGAAACATGGTATATTTATGGAGTGGTTATGCCTACTCGTCGCATGTACGTTGGTAACCTCGAATGGATCATAATTCAATGGTAAATGTGAAAAGTATTTCTCCACAGCATCCGGGCTTATGAAGGACTGGTTAGCGCCGGCGTCTATTAATAAATTTAAATTAGGGTTAGTAATATGAACGTATGGCAATTGTCGCTGTGTTTGAAGGTTCAATTCTATTTTGATTTTTTTGATTTCGTGACTCCCTGAAAATCCTCCTTGCTGGTGGAAGGCTGGGGCTGTTCATCTACCTGAGCGTTGCCGTCATTCGTCATGTCAGTCGTCACCTCAGTCTGCGTCTGCGGGACGCTATCGTACACACAAGGATAATTGCCGTAGTAGTCCATGGGATAATTGTTTTCATAGTAATTAGGCTCCTGCTCGTACACGTAATATTCGGGATAGTAGAAATCTTCGTAACTTAGGCATTCGTTAACATTTACATCGCGCGTTTTGAAGTAGTTCATGGGTGGTGGATTGCCTTGCCTAGACCAATCCCAATTATTGTGAGTGGGAGGTAGTGGCTTAGCAACAAAGTTGCTCACACCACTCATGGGCTTGGGCCCTAGATTTTGTGGTGGGGGTCTTGGAGCCATTCTAAATGCGTTATTGTGCGGATTGTAGTTTGGGGGTGGAGCGCCAAATGTTCGTTGCGTATGCGAAGGCATACGGGGTTGATTATAGGGGGCATTAAAACCGGCGTTAAATCTAAATTGAGTTGGTTGCGGCCACTGCATCATACGTGGTTGCGCATAAGCGGGCGTGACCGGTTTAGGTAGGGGCATAGCATTAGTATTGCGTAACGCGGGGAAGCCTGCATGCATGGGTGATGGGTTAGGCTGTGTCACAGACTTGGGATGAGTGTTAGTGAGTTTAGGCAAACTATCATTTCTTTGTTGCAGATACAGCACGTTTAGCTCCTCCTGTACGAATTGTAATGCTGTTTCAATAGAATCTGGCCGCATGCATCGTATGCGTGAACCTAAGGGTTCTTTGAGCCCGCGCACAAAAGCCTGCATTGTCAGCTTCTTATACAAATCGCGTTTAGCATTAATAGTTGTAGGCACTGTTTCATGAAGTGTAATATATGTCATGATGGTGCTAAATAATGTTTGGCATCTATCATAAAGTTCTTGGGGCGTATCATTTCCCTGTGTCTGCAACGAGAGGTCATTATAGAGGGTGGTTTCATCCCTACGATCCGCGAAATTATTTATTAACACACTTCTGATGCCATTCCAGCTCTCGGGGATACCGTTGGAATTGACAGTTCGCGCAGCGGGGCCCGTTATTCTATTTAGTATACCACTAATCAAAGACAAATTATTTAACTCATGTTCGGGACCCTCGCGTACATACGCATTCACTAACTTATCGCAAATCCTAATAAATCTAGTTAAGATATGGGGGTTCCCATCAAATTCTGGGACCAGGCGGAGGGCCTTCCAGATAGCATCGGGGTCATGTGCCATAGTGCTGTCTATATCTCTATTACTATCTACTAAATCTTCCCGTCTCAACTGTCTATAAGAAACAGCCTCACGGGTCCCTAAACTCCTAGGGTGAAAAATCTTGAAATATATTAAGGGTTAAGGGTAAGGAAAGCGACACCAGAAAGATTCTTGTGCACTTACTTATACATTCCGGCTTCTCCTGAGCAGTATCAATGTCTGGATCTCCGCAGCTCTTCGACGGTTCGGGATACTCTTCAGAGGTGCCTAAGGCCACCCGGGCGGCTCACCTAATTTCTATAATCCGAAATTTATCTCGCGAACCGGCCCGCGAGTATCCTACCGACTGCGCCAATTATGTCGAACGCTGTCGGAGGACTCAAAAAAAACCGAAATTTCTTATAATTATTTAATTAATAAAAGTATTACAAAACTTTCTTATAATTATAATAAACCTAGTATACAGATTCGAAGCGGGAATCGGAATGAACGAGTTCCAACGTCACGTAGGCCACCGCGCCGCGCGTCGCTTACACGTGCCGCATCGTCAGCGTTTCCGTCAGCTTGCACAATTCTATGTATTTGTGTCGCGAAGGTAAACTTCCACCGTCGATGCACCGTCAGCGATATAGATATAGGGCTGGCGCGTAACATGTCATAATAATTATTAAAAATAAGTTTTACATTTTACACTCAAAATATTCATTGACGGAATAAAAACATCTCTCACACAACCAGTTATATATATTTTTTATTAAATTCCAAATCTGTAGCACTTCTAAATTCTTTAGCTAGGTGGTTATATATTTTCACCGCCATGGTATAACAGTTTTTGTTGCATACTTTTAGTCTATTACGCGGGACTACTAGTGGCTTTTGTACTATTTTCCTCTTTGACATAGCCTTCTGAAAACGTACTCTTTGTTTACTGAATTGCCCCAATGTATTATGCCATATCTTAGTGCGGATGCAACATAGCCATGGTAAGCCATTAAAAGGGACTCTAGGCTTACAATTTTAGCCAGTTTATAGAGGGCATATGCAAATTTATTAACACTTTTACAAATATCGTCCGTTTGCGGTTTCCAGGACAAGTTATTATCTATAACAACACCAAGGAATCTAGTCACAGTTGCCGATTCTATTCTAGTCCCCAAATAGTTAATGTCAAGGTTTATATTCTGAATTCTTTGATTAAAAAAAGAGTATTATTTTAGTCTTTTCTAGGTTTATGACAAGATTATTATTATTTAGCCAAGTTATTATTTTCTTTAGTGTCAAATTTTGACTGTCGCAACAAACACTATCGAAACTGCAAAAAAACGATTTTTGTTTTTTTACATAATTGAAAAGAGAATTTAAAACTCTGTCGGACCCATTAAAAATTATAATTAAAAAGTCATTATTACAAAAGTTTTTAATTGAACAAAATCGATACAGGACATGTTGCGCGACGAACATCATTGGAAATGGTACTTACAATGATGTTCCGTGCAAGCGTGTTACGCGAGCGTCCCGAAACTACCAGAATCGTCAGTGTTTGCCGCGATGTGATGGAGTGAGGTCGCGTTAGTTTTGTTTCGTTAGGTAGGGTTAGGTTCTTCGTGTTTAGTTTTTGTTTTTATTATTCTTAACAGTCATATTAAAATGGTGAGTCGGGGTAGACAACTTGTTAATTTGGTTCAAACAAATGAACAACCCAATGAAACAAACTACGATAATATTTATTCTGGTAAGTTGTGCAGATTTTCTAAATAATGGTAATTATGTAATAAAACTGTCTCTTGCGTATTTTTAATGTGCTTGTTACAACAACACAGTTTTGTTTTACTTGAAATATATTGCTCTTTCTGTATTATTAGGATACGTGGCCGTAATTCGAGATTAGCAAGTAACATTGTTGAAAGTGGTGGTTTCGATAGTGTTCAGTCATTGTGATGATAAATACATCTGCACATTTATTGAAAGTGGCAGTTTCGATAATATTCATATAATTTCGATAATACGTACAGTTTTGTAACTATCGAAACTGTCAATTTCGATGTTTTTTTTGGTTACTAAATATATTGAATCTACCACATTCGATGTTGTTTTACGTTTATAGATGAATTTGGTTGGTAGATTCGATTGTGAAAGTGGTTTGTCTATTTATATTTTACAAATGTTATTACTTATTTTCATGTTTTTTATTTGTTTTTATTTAAGAATTACCTGTGCCACCTAACGAAATTAATGATGAGGAATGGAAGGTTCTAAATAATTTGTTAAATGATGACAAAGATACTGACTCACTTATCAAGGTAAGTTTATCCAACATAATAATCGAAATGTCAGAGGAGGAAAAAGAGAATGACTGCCTACCAAATGACTGGAGCACAGTTATACTCGGTAGTGATGAAGCTACGCCTGTTCCATCGCCTTCTTCTCAGAATGATTTTTCCACTGAAACAGGACAGTCTGAAGAACTTGGCAACATTTTGAGTGTGAACTCGTTGATAACTGAATCTGAAAATGAAAACCCTATTTCTCCGAATGTATCTACGATACGTAAACGTAAATCTACTTACAAAACTGATAAAGATGAAGCAACACAAAGTTCATTTAAGATCGTATGTGCAACATACGATTTTAGAAATAAGGTTCTGGTCTGACAATTGCACTGGATAAAATCGGAATAGAGTGGTATATAGCCTTTGCATGTATGCTAGTAGGAAATACAATATCAATATTGTACACCGATTTTTAGAGTCTGGCCATACCCAACAAGAAGCTGACAGTGTACACGCCCTAATAGAACGATCAGCTAAAGGGAAGATTATTTACACACCAGACCAGTGGTATGCTTTGGTTCGCTGGGCTAAAACCAATGATGTGCCATACAATGTAACAGAAGTTTCACAAGATATGTTATTTGATTTGAAGAACTTGTTAACTAACAGAAATTATAAGAAGAACATTTTAAATCAAGTTGTAAAGTGGAATAATATAAAAGAAATCTGTATAAAAAAATGTGATCCTTACGCTATTTTATACAAGTATGATTTGGATTTTGATTATTTAACATTGAATACGTTAGTTCAGACTCGGCGCAACCGGCAATCTGTGGCTGATATTTCCAATGATGTGTTGAAACCACTTTATTCAAATAGTTTACCGATTACAGAGGCAAAATACAAAGATTTAGTATATTTGTGTGAAGCAGGACTTATACCGAAACAATATCATATTTTTTTTAAGAACCTTAACACACCAAATGAAAGTTTGCCAGAAAGTGATGATGATGATGATTAAATAACTAAGGTATCTGTAGGTAACTAAGTCTGATTATGTGCTTTTATGTGCTCAGTTAATTGCTTTTTTAATTTTAAAATAAAGAAATTTGTTTATTGTCAAAAGTTTATTGTTATCATAATACCAATAAAATTTTGACAACAGACAATATAGACTTTTTATTGTATCTAACTAGTATGTTTTCATTATAACTGTTATACTTATAAGTTAAGCAGTAATGTTATTTTTACTGATCTCATTGGTTTAGTTATTACTTTGAATAAGAAAATATATTTTTGATTTTTCTTTTCCCAAAGGCTGGCTGTGGTTAGTTTTTATTAGTCATTATGGGTACGATTGGTCTTATTCCAATTAAGTGCAATGAAGAAGTCTGAAATGATTCGATTTTAAGTTCTTTGTGACCTGTTATATAATTTGTTTTTATTTAAAATATATACTTATTTAAAAATTAATGAGTAATGCATTTTAATTTATTAAATCGGATAAACATAGACCTAAGTGAGTGCCAAGCAAGATATCGAAAGTGCTCTTATTTATTATTTCCTATAATAACTTTCGTAGAACAGTAACGAAAGTACCATATTCGATATTCACATGTGTTAGAAAACTATCGAATCTGGCACTTTCGATGAAATTCTGGCTATTATAAGCGTAAAACATTATCGAAAGTGAAATATTTAGAAAAGTATATGAAATATGAAATTAGTAGTCAAGGAAAAAAATACTGTATAAAATTTACTATTTATTCCATACATGATTTTACTGAATTTAATAATACTAATTCTTCTACATCGAATTACAACTTTGTATTGCTCTTCTTTAAAGTACGTGATATGAAGTTTCGATAGTGTTTGTTGCGGCAGTCGATTTATCTCTGCTTCGTATGTATTAGGATCGTCACATTTTACTACTACCGTGCTGTCGTCAGCAAATAGTACCATAGGATGGTTTATTTCTCTAGGCAGGTCATTTATATAAGTTAAGAATAGTGGAGGTCCTAACACACTGCCTTGGGGAACGCCGTATTTAACTATCCTACTACTAGATCTGTATCTTTTTTCGTTTCCGGTGCGTGAGCATATTCTTGTTATTTCTATAATCTGCTTTCTGTTTTGTAAGTAAGATTCAAAATGTTGCCTCTTATACCATATTTCGCTAATTTATTTAATAGTATTTTATAGTCGACGTAGTCAAAAGCCTTTGTAAGGTCCATATATATAGGACACACGGCATTCCTTTTATCTACATTAGATAAGATGGGGCGTATGAGATCATGGATAGCCATGTTAATGGTCCAATTCTTGCGAAATCCTTTCTGTTCATTAACTAGTATGTTTGATTTCTCTAGGTAAGTATAAAGTGCTTTATAAATGACTTTTTCAAATATTTTGCAAATATAGGTATCAAAGCAATAGGTCTATAATTTTTCATAATATAATGGAGTAACTATGGAGGTTTTGAGCTTCTCCGGGAAGATACCAAACTCTATACAAAAATTGATAATGTAACTAAGATGTGGGGGGGCTATGTATTGAGAGACTGCTTTTATGACTTTTGTACTTATTCCATCACTACCTACACTGTTTGTATCCCTAAGAGACCTAATATGATTCATGATGTCATGCGGCAAAGTTGGTTCCATATATAAAGAGTTTAAAGTATTCGAAGTGATGGGGATTTCTTGTGTTATGCTATGATTTGAATTAGATACTTGGCTAATATAATATTCGTTGAAGGAGTTTGCTATTTCAATAGGATTGGTAACAGTCTTTGTGTCAGTTTTTATTTCTGTTATAGGTTCTTTAGGAAATAATACTTTATTCTTGTTCATTACGGTCCATATCGCTTTAGACTTATTTTGTGATGTTTTGATAAAATAGTCATTTTGAGATTTTTGTGTTAAAGATATAATCTTTTTAAGTCTATTTGAATATTCTTTGAACGCATTTTTGTTCTTGAGGTTGGGCTTAGTTCTGTATTGCCACAGAAGCACACGTTTCTTTTTACTGCATTTTTTTATTCCCTTTGAAATCCACTTAGATTTTTTTGTTAATGACTTTGTAATAGTTTTGTAAGGAAAACAGAGATCGTAAAAACATTGAAATAGATAAAAAAAACAGCTATTAGCCTCACTAGGATCCACAGTATTGTAAATGTCTGAGAAAAAGAGACTTTTAATACAATTTTTAAATTATCCAAATATTCTTGGCAATAGTTTCTTCGTCTAATACGCCATGACTTAATCGCACACGTTTTTTTAACCGGGCAACTTAAAACCTGTGTGGTGTGGTCTGACAGTCCCTTGCAATCTTTGATATTGTGCGCAAAATTATCCAAACATGTTGCACTACTTATTCTAGTGGGTTGAGAGAATAAATTGCAATTGTAAATTATAGCTTAAAAGAATATATTCAAAATCTAGGGTCTGTTTATTTCTTTTCAATGTATTTATGTTGAAGTCCCCAACAACAAACACACACAAACGATAATCTTTTTATTACGTTGAATGCATATTAGATGAAGAATATTTTCCAATTTGTCATAAAAAGTATTTAAATTGAAATTAGGGTCCCTATATATACACACAACAATAATACCATGCTCGGTCAATTCAATTGCGCAGCAAATTTTTTATACAACATTTTTTATATTTATCACTTTATAGTGATGTCCAATTTTTGTAAGTACACATGCACCACCTCTTTTAAAATCTCTTGAAAAACTTATAGCTATGTTATAGTTAGGTATAGTTACTAGTTCTTCTTGCTCAGGCGTCATAAAATGTTCCATAATACATAAAACATCGATAGGTTTTTTCTTACTTTGCAGCTCTTCCAAACACACAGTAAGGAGGTCACTCTTGTTTAGAAGTCCGGCAATATTTTGGTGTAGGACATAAATGTTATTGTAGATGAAAAAAAAATGAATTTTCCTTGTGGCTTGCGTTTTGCTCGTTACTGTCGGAAACACTTTCTTGTAAGTTGTTATTATTCTTTACGTTAATCTGACCAAATAGATGTAAATCAACTAGTACGTTAGTCATAACATTGTCATATACATTACTCATTCCGTATTTATTGATTTTGCCTGTAGAGTAAGAGAACATCTCATGCGATAAGTTACGATTGCTATCGAAGATGTACGCGTACCCATGATGTCGTATATCTAGATAAAGAAGGTTGTTAAACATGTCAATTTTAAAGTTGTATATCGGTGCTCCTGTTATATATGTAGGGAGACAGATAATTGTGTTGGTGTGTGTGGCTTTTTGGAGAGATTCGTTTATTGTCTTTATTAAATTTATATAGTTGCTGTCTTCTTTTATATCATTTCCTCCAATGAAAAGCAAGCAGTAGTCATTTAAGGTGAAGTCTTTTAATTTTTGTTCGAAATTACTTACGAGCCGCTTTGTGGTGCTGTTGGGCATTATATAGTGACAGTAGTCGAAGCAGTCGGAGAAAACTTCTTCAATTGTTGACGAGGATCCCTTTATTGTGTTACAACTCAGAATACACAGTTTATTCTTTTGTTTAGGGTTTGGTACTATGCTTGAAATCTGCTTTAAAGAAGTAAATACCTCTTTCATTTTATTTGGCGTCTGAGTACAGCTATTAGTAGTTTGTGTCTCTTTATCATGTTTTTTTCGTTGCATAAATACCTCGTTTACTTTACAAGGCGTCTGAGCACGGCTATTAGTAGTTTGTGTGTCTATAATATGTTTGTTGCGTTGCGATTCGCATTCCTGATTTAGGGAACTTGGTGAGTTTACTTGGTGCAGTGCTTTATTTTTGCGGGACGGTGTTATACTTTTCTTCGCAGGCGACGATCATATTTTCTAGTAGGCGTTAATAGTTTTTATCATATTTTGTAAATCGGATTTGAGAAGAACGTTTTCAGTATTTTAAATTTCAATTTCTTGTTGTGCGCTCAATAATTGATTCTTAAGTGTCTTGGTTTACTCAGTAAGCTCACATATCGCTCCACTATTGTCGTTAAAGCTATCCGGTAAACTCATTATGGTTGTGTCGAATATAGATTTTTCGTTATTATCTGTTATGTTAGCTAAGTCAGTTAAAGAGCTCGTTCTGCAGGGTTTATTACGGTATGTTATTGCTGTCAGAATCCATTTTATTCGAAGCAATTGTGGCGCCCTCTGTTGAAATATTTTATAGACCTACTTATAACTTCTCCCGCTCTGGGCGGAGCGGGAGGGCGTGTCAGACTTTTACTGACTAAAACCCACCCGTGTTCCTTCCATTTCCTGTGTGCCAGGGCCACGATATCCCTTTCGGACACCAGACCAGGCACACCAGAGTTCACCTATTCGATGTTAGATTGGTGACCATTGATTACAACCCTCTGACTGCTATTGGTTATATAAGAGGTACACCACCTCAAAAGATTACCACGGATTCCGTTGAACGCTATTTATTTAGTAGTATTTCATGGTCTATCTTGTCGAAAGCCTTACTGAAGTCCATATACACTGCATCCATTTGTACACGGCTGTCAACACAATCAAACAAAAAGCTAGAAAATAATAGTAAATTAGTATTTGTCGACCGCCGTTTGACAAAGCCGTGCTGTTGTTGAATTATGATATTGTGGAGTATGGGATAAATTTCATTATGGACTAACCTTTCAAAGAGTTTCGACAAGGCAGACAGGATGAAAATGGGATGATAATGTTCTACGCTGCGTTTGGATCCACTTTTGTGAACAGGCACAATATATGCATGCTTCCACATTTTAGGTACAACTCCCTCATCGATACATTTATTATAAACTAGCTTTTGCCCGCGGCTTCGCCCGCGTGGATGTCGGAAAAAATGTCACGAGAACGTACTACAGGAATTAAAAGTACACTGTGTTAATCCAGATTATAAACTATGTTACCAAATTTCATCTAAATCCGTTCAGCCATTTTTGCGCCAACCGAATCATAAAACAATCCCCTTTAAAATTGACTACCCCTTTCCACCCCGTTAGGGGTAGATTTTTTGACAACATACACCTTTTCCTTTATTTCCGATCTTAAATATAAATACCGAGTTTCAAGTTAATCGAACCGCGCGATATATCTTTCCATACAATTATTTTCCCCCACAAAATTCAACACCCCCTTTAAATGGTTGTTTTCGAAAATGTATGTTTATATTGTTTATGGTCGTTTTATTTATTAGCAAAATATACGGGTCAATTTTCAAGTTTATTGATCAAAGGAAACATAATTTTGATATAAACTGTGTCCCCCTTTTCACCCCAAAAGGAGTTTATTATTGAAAAATATTCAATCATGTGTTATTCAATTACTTTGGAGTTTATCGAAATGCACAGTAAAGTCCTTCCCTAAAACTTAAAAACCCCCTTTTGCCCCGTAAGGGTTACATTTGAATAAACCCAAAAACATGTACCGCTTTATATTCTGTGAGCATTAGGTGTATATAAAATACCGAGTCTCGCGTAAATCGGACCCTGCGTTAAAACTCTTCCATACAAACTTTATAAAAAAACAAAAAATTATTAACTTTATAATTTACTTAGGTTAGTATTCGTGCCAAGTTTCAGATTTATTAACTCAAGGAATAATATTTTTCATACAAACGAAATCCCCCCTTTTCACCCCTTTAAAGGTGAAATTCCCAAAAACTCCTTCTTAGCAGATGCCTACGTCATAATTTAAAGTTAATCAAGCCACGCAGTAAACTCCTCCATTGTCAAATTGATTACCCCTTTTCACCCCGTCAGGGGTCAATTTTCAAAAAACTCTGCTACATGTTATTATTAATTTTTATTGCTAAGTATTAATACCAATTTTCAAGTTAATCAAACCACGCAGTAAAATCCTCTCTTGTAAAATTGACAACCCCTTTTCATCCCGTTAGGGAACGATTCAAAAAAAAGCTGATACATTTTATTCTTTATTTTTGGTTTTAAGTATAAATACTGAGTTTCAAGTATCGGACCGCGCGTTAAAATTCTTCTATACAAACTTTGACATCCCCCAAAAAAACAAAAAATGACAACTTTATAATTTACTTCGGTAAGTATTCGTGCCAAGTTTCAGGTTTATTAACTCAAGGAATAAGATTTTTCATACAAACAAAATCCCGTCAGTTAAGTACCGTTCTTCTTTTGAATTTTAGGATTGTTTTTCACCCCACAACTAGTTATTAAGATTTTATGTGTAATTGCTGATTCGATGAAGCTCTCGGCTTCTCATTAGTCCACTCGCTGAGCGATCGGATTGGCCTGCTAATGAGCACACTAGAGCCGCGTCCCCGCGCACTTTCACACTGTATCAACGTGTCAAAATCTCACATCGCGCTCCGCGCTAACAAAAACATTATTCTGAAAAGAAATGGTCCTTCAGTGATTTAATGCTACAATCCCCGCAAGACACTAGGAAATAACATAACCAGCACCTGTGGACAATATGTGTAGTGTGGTTTAACCTGGATTCATACCTAGCCACCCCGCCGATCCCAAGAAGCGTGAAGCAGTGGACCGGAGATAGCAGGTAAGCTTCACGAATTTATTACACACCCTCCATTCACCCCCTTAAAGGTCGAATTTTCAAAAACCCCTTCTTAGCGGATGCCTACGTCATAATAAGTATCTATGTGCCAAATTTCAACCCAATCCGTTCAGTGGTTTGAGCTGTGTGTTACCAGTCAGTCATGGTTTCCTTTTTGACTACCCCTTTTCACCCCGTTAGCAGTAGATTTTTGAAAAACCCTGTTACACGTTATTCTATATTTTTGGTTTTAAGTATACATACTGAGTTTCGAGTTAATCAGACTGCGATTTAAAATTCTTCTGTACAAACTTTGATATCCCCCAATCCCCCTACGGGGAACAAAAATAGAAACCTTTATGATTTACTTAGGTAAGTATTCGTGCCAAGTTTCGAGTTTATCAACTTTATTATTTTTACTTGAATACAAAATTTTGCGAATGGACAACTTCAATACAAAACTTTATCCCCCTTTTCACCCCCTTATGGGTTGAAATTTAAAAAAAAAACAACGATTTACGTTGTATCAGCCAACCATAAGCCGAACTATTAGTGAATTTAACTTAAAAATAAAGAACTTTAATTAAAAACAAAATTTCACCCCTTAAGGGTTGAAATTATAACTACACCGTTGCGTTAGCTTCCGACCGTAAGCCTAGATAATAAATTTAGTGATTTTTACATTCTAAAATGAAGGACTTTCCATACATCACTTCATCCCTCTTTTTAACCCTTCGGGGGTGGAATTATCAAAAACACTGAAACAAGTATATTATTTATTTTCAATCGTCAGCCTAAACACAAAATTTGAAGATCCTAACTTCAAAACTGACGGACTTTCATATAAACTTCCATCCCCTATTTTACCCCTTTAGGGGTGGAATTCCCAAAAATCCTTTCTTATTCCTTGTCTACATTATAAAGAAAACCTCTGTACAAAATTTCAGCTTTTTAGGTCCAAGGGTTTAGGCTGGGCGTTGATGAGTCAGTCAATCAGTCAGTCAGTCAGTCAGGACTTGTCTTTTTATTTATATAGATAAGAAATAGAGGCTTGCAGATGGAATTCGCAGTATTCCTAAGGAAGTAAGGTGAAAGTCCGTCAGGCCCAGGGCTTTTCGCTGGATCTAGGGATTTAAGCTATCTCAATATGTTCTCTTCGCTGAAAGAAAGGTCGCAAATCGAGTCATCGTGTAGTGCGTTGTTGTCCTGCGGAGGCTTCCAATGAGGCAACGAAGGAGATGTCGGTTCATATACTGAGTAAAAAAAGTCAGAGAACATATTACGTACCATATCTGGATCATTTGTTTCAGCATTTTTGTATTGAATCTTAGGTGGGATGCCAGGTTTATCTTTTCGATTAAAAATATAGGTCCAGAAGTGTTTTATGGTTTTACTTAAATTATCCTCCATAGAACTGATGTACGAACTGAAACACTTAAGGCATGTATCCTTAAACTGTTTTCTATAGTTAGAAAATGTTTAATTAAATTTACAATTCTACAAAAAATAACCCAATCATGTTGAACACAATTTGAATGCTGAACTGTGAGTACCTCTACAGATGGTTTGATGTACTAGAGATTTCGATTTGAGAAATTAGGATTTGAGAAAAAATTGCTTACTTGGATCAGAGATTAAATCTGCTGTTAAAAGTTATGTGACAAAAATAATAACAGCATATACTCACATAAATCTATAAAACCAAGTGACTTTTCTAAAAAAATATTTGTCAAGTCGTAAAAGACGTGCTACTGACAACAATTATATTTAAATTAAAAAATATTTTTCGAAACCCAGGAGTTTGTCACACAAAAAATACCTTCTACCTCCAATAACATCAAAATCGCCGTCAATTTACGATCCCACCTTTCTTCAGTAATGGCACCCAATTCACCAAATTGGATCACAATCATAAGGGCATAGCGTTTACTACCCTCTAAGATTATTCAGTGCCCACCTTGTACATAAGCCCTGTATTATTCACTGCACATGACGTACGGCCATCGATTGCATTGCGTTTACATTACACAACGCAGTAGTATTTAGAAGGTTCACTTTTAATGAGGGGAAAGTGGCTACTCTCGACGTTAGGATATGTTGTAGTCACGGCTCCCTGTCGTTTCGGGTGACGCAGGTGCTCTCGGGGCATGGTTGCTTTGGGAAGTACCTGTGTCGCTTAAACAGGGAGCCGGACGCCCGGTGTCACCACTGCGTCGACTGCCGGGAGGACACGGCGTGGCATACGCTGGCAGAGTGTGCTGCTTGAGAGGAGCCACGCCGTGCCCTCATCTCAGGAGTAGGCAGTGACCTGTCGCTGCCGGCTGTGGTCGAGTCGATGGCCGGCAGTGAGGAGTTCTGGGACGCGGTCGTGTCCTCCTGCGAAACAATCGTGTCGCAGAAGTAAAGGAAGGGTTACATCACCCAACTGTGAAGAATGTGGAGTGGACATTCTTCACAGTTGGGTGATTTAACCTTTTTCATGAGGAAACCAAACTTTTTTATGGAATGTGACCGGAACGAAGTCGTAGTGCCATAACTAAATCTTTTCTGCTAAGCAGATTTTGATGCGTCCAATCATACACTGGGAGCTGTGGTTGGATGGTCTTGTACCAAATTCCCTTTTCTGTTGACCTCTGGTTAAAGTACTCACTCCACACATCTATATACTGCTGTTTTATTAATCTTATATAATCTGTATATAAAGGAGGAACATATATAGAAATTCCATCTGACACGGCTTGGTTGGCCAAAACATCTACTCTTTCGTTATCCTGAATCTGTACGTGAGACGGGATCCACTGTAAAACTACTGAAATTGACTTTTGACCTAACATAAATATAGAGTCCAAAATCATGTAGGCTATACGGGTTTAAAATACACATTTGTGGGCTAGGTACATACTTTTGTTATATAGTACCTAAGGGAACTTCACCAAAAACTGAACGCGATCAACAGCTTCAACACCGTATTCAAGAGCTGTCGCTATCAATAATCCACAACAATGATGACCCTCACAGCTCTTGTGCACCGCTCCAACGCGGTTTAGAGGTGCTAATCGTGTTGAGTTTAATTTTTACGCACTTTATCATACACTTTTTTTCGTTTGCCACTTATGAGTGTTTAACATAATAATCATGGAGTATGTAGTGGGGCTTCTGCACACACATCTCGCTTACGCACGTAAGCACATGTAAGATACATAGTTACGAACATAAGTACACAGCAGTCGGTACCGGAGCTGGCTGCGTCCAATCGCAATCGTATAATTGACGTCACGTGTCCGAGGCTTGCGATGCGGAGGTGAGCCGCTTAAACCAGATAGATTTGTGCGTACTGCTGTGATTTGACTCCAGAATATGACACATTCCAGTGCTAATATTCGGTTGAAATACTGGTACAGAGCAGCTTGCAGGCTTTGGCTGGTTTTATTTTATTTAACAAGGAAGGACAGGATTGCCTATAAGTTCATGAAAACTGGCCCATAACTATTCAACTTTTAATTTGAAATTACTCAATCGATACCACTGATGCAATTAACGTGACAACCTTCTAGGTCCCGACTAATTTGAAAAGTATGTACCATAACAAAAACTTTTTACAAAAAGTAAAAACAATTGACTTCCAAAAAAGCACTACAAAGTGAAAAATAACTTTAATTTTGAAAGTCGGTGTCTTTGGATCTGTATTTTAGCTTTTTGTTGTTTTTGTTTTTTAGCCACAGATTTTCGAAATTATAGTTATTTTTCACTTTGTAGTGTTTTTTTGGAAGTCAGTTGTTTTTTTTTTTATAAAAAGGTTTTTATTTTTGACTTTTTAGTGGGCCAGTTTGTAATTTATCTAAGTTACAATAGCCTTATGTCAAATGATCTTTACCTTTTACAAAATATTGCTTTTCTCGATGCAGGGGCGTTAATTGTTGAGAAGTTTTCCTAGTAAGAACCAGAAGAACTCACCATCAGCTCCACTTCACCATGCATTGTGATGAGCATAAATTGCTTAGCAACCATATTAAAGAGTCAAATCGAATCGCAACCCGATAAATACTTATTATTAAGTAGTTCCGGTGGCCATCTGTGTCTTCATCATCAGTTTCACTTCAATAAATGGTACTTTCCTAGAGCAAATACATGAGTTACTATAAAAAACACCCAAATTGGTATAGGTGTGTCTTTACAATTTGAGGATTTCCCTCAATTTCCATGGGATCCCGTCATCAGATATTTTAGATTCACAATATTGAATTGCATGACACCAAAGCCAATGACCAAAAATGGCCTTTTTTAACTTTATACTTTCTGGAGTAAATAACAAAACGAACAAAATTTTGTATTGCGGCAAATTGAAAAATTAGGCCAAGCTGGGTTAAACCTGCAGTTCCGATTTCAAATACAGGATTTTTGAAATAATACTTTGAATTGAAATTCGAAATTTGGGATATATTTTATTCAGGAGACGAGCAAAGTGGTCAAAGTTCCTCGATTTTCAAGGAAAACAAAAATGCATTTGGGGTAATTTTTTTGAAAAAGCTCAATACTCAATACTTTATTGCATTCCATGTGTACATAATATAATAGTTGGTATGTTAAACATAGAATCAATTATGGACCCTGTCGGGCACAGCAAAGTTAATTTTTAATAGGAGAGAGCTTGAAGGCGCTTTTTGTTAAGAAAAAAAAATAACATTAAATTAAAATAGTATCTCTGAAAATAGTATCATTTGCTTTTCTGGTATTTATATTTTATATAAGTATTTATATATTCGGTTTTAAGTTATTTGAATATATTTTTAAATTATATATTGCACGATTTACATTATTAATATTATAAAATAGCTTCTGCTCGAGCCTGGAATCGAACCCTTTTAAAAAATCACTCTGTATGACTCCGTTTGGACTGGTTTTGATGATTTTTCATAGTAGGTAGAAAATTTCGTTATTTTTACGTAGAGTAATTTTTAAAGCTTACTTAATACCCGCCTAGAGAAAAGGCAACCCTGCTCCATAGATTTTGAGCATTTGCTTTTAAGTTTCCTAAGCATTACCTCAACAGCATTTCATTTTGCCATATAATAGTCAGTTGACAAATCAGCCTCCAACAAAGAGTGTTTCCCCAAAGAGACCATTGTATCTTCTAGTGAAGAATTGAGATCTCTCCAGAGACATTAGGTTGCCTTTTTCCAATTGATCTCAGAATCAAAATACCAGCTGCATGGGATACTTATTACTACTTATTGAAATGGAAGAAGGAATAGCCGATGTAGTAGACCATGACGCTGGTTGAGCACTTACTTGTTATATTGTTTTTTCTAGGACATATTTTATTATCCTGAGAGAAAGCTCTTTTAAAAGTCATACCTAGTTGTCATTTAAAAATAAAAACGATTCAAAATCAAATATCGTGTTAGGACACGATATTTGTTTTTTTTTTTAAAACAAAACTGACCCGCCAAATAAATTGTATTTTTTTTTTTTGGTAATTGACTGGAAAATATTTTTGGTGATCCTTGTGTCGTGTGCATCATACCTAACATCATGCCAAAAATCAAACGATTCTGTACTACAAAAATATTTGATTTGGGAGTTGCAGTTTATGGGATCAAAGTCCAAATTGATGTGCCAAACGTCATCGTGCACCGTCATTGGTTGCTCCTTCGAAACAAATGCATGATTTGCCCTTGCATTTTGACCTTTTGGCCTCGTACAGGACTTTGTTTTTATTTTCATTCTAATTTGTTTTGTTTTTATTGTTTTTGTTTTTTATGTTCTTATGAGTGTGTTTTAGCTTAATTTGTGATCTCCTGTGTTGAGTCCCAATAAATATAATTATATTTTTTTCTTTCTTTAATTTCACACACTTCTCATTAATTAATACTTTTGTTAAACAAAGCGGACATTTAGTATCAGCTAACACTAAACAAGGCCTCTCTAAACCGTCGCACTTAAATCCGATCGCTTTAATTATTAACACCAGTAAATTTCACTAGTACGGTACTTTACGAGCATTAGTACAGGATATTGGTAGCCTGTATTTGCCGTAATTGCTGGATTTAATTGACAGAGTAGTTACGAAATAGAGTGCTAATCTACACACTTATACATAAAAACCGGATAACAGTGCTGATTTTCATGTTGACACTCACGGCACCCTAGTAAAACGAACATATTTATCTATAAATAAAATAAAATGCAAATAATAAATTAACATTTTTATATCTGGTGCGCTCGATGTCCTATTTATTTATTTATTGAAACATGGAAGACTTAAAAAAAGCTTAAAAACGTAATAAAAAGGAAACCATAGTCAACAGCAAGTCAATTACAAGTCTTCGCGTGTAGAATTAGACTGGAAAATTTTAAGTGAGCATACAACAGCAATACGTAATACATTTGGTCGTTTAAGAGATTAAATATTTGTCTAAAACTAATTGGTTTACATTAAAAGAAGAACAAATCAAATTAACAAAACAAAAAAATTAAGAAGGTAATATTTTGAACTTATGGATAAGTGGGCTATTTGAAAAACTTTTTTTTTTTTAAACTGACTTCCTAAAAAAACACTAAAAAGTGAAAAATAACTTTTTTAATATATATATTTTATTTAATTTCGGAAATCGGTTCTGTATTTTCATTTTTGGCCCCCGACTTCCGAAATTAAATATAATATTAAAAAAGTTATTTTTCACTTTTTAGTGTTTTGTTTTGGAAGCCGGTTTTTTTTGTAAAAAAGTTTTTATTTTTCACTTTGGTACCTACCCCACATCAATTCGTATACCACAACAACAGTGACCGGAAGTTCTATACAAGCTTTGACATCCCTTCCATTGAAGTTAAGATAAACAAAAAATTACAAACTTTATAATTTACTCGTGCCAAGTTTCAAGTTTATTAACTCTAGGAATAAGATTTCCATGCAATCAAAATTCCCGCTTCCCCCCTTAAAAGTCAAATTTCCAGAAACCCCTTCTTAGCGGATGCCTATGTCATAGAATTGTCTGTGTGCCAAATTTCAGCACAATCTGTTCAATGGTTTGAGCTATGTGTTGACAGACCAATCAGTCACGGTTTCCTTTTATATAAGGCTAGATATTATATTGAGAACCTCCTCCTTTTTTGAGGTCGGTTAAAAATCATTTATAGCCAGAGTGCATGTCATGACAATTCTAATGAAACCAAACACGGTTAGGATACATTGTTTTATTACGGAGTTCCGGTGCCTACCTTCCGGCTTCATTATCAGATCAGTTTGATGGTACCATTTTGATCAGAACTATTTATTTAAATTTGCTTCTCTTAACTATCTTAATCCAGATATCTTATCGCCACCCGTGAAATACTTATCATTGAGAAGTTCCGGTGGCCATCTGTGGCCTTCTTCATCAGTTCCACTTCACCAAATTATACTTTCTGAATGCAAATGATTGACTTGTTGATGAAAATATAAAAATCGCTATATGTATGCCTATAATATTTGAGGAGTTCCTTCAGTTACTCATGGATCCCAACATCAGAACTGGATTTTGATAAAAATGAGACCAAACTGGAAGTATACTCGTAATCCTTTCAAATAAAAAACGAATTTTCCAAATCGGTTCATAAACGACGGGATTCTGAGGTAACAAACATTTAAAAAAATAACAAAATACAGACGACTTGAGAACCTCCTCCTTTTTGTGAAGCCGGTTAAAAAGTTAAGGCTTAGGCACCTTCTAGCTGACGTTACACTAGTCGCAGAGAGATCCAAGTCATGCTGCTCACATATTTCATTGAATTGTTCACTTGCACGCACAATATAACTATACATCCATACATACCGCACTATACATTAACACTCCATACATTTACTTACTCTGTGGTACTATCAAAGTTCATCGAATCCAAAATGGTCTTTTGCAGCTCTGGTTGTCATGTTCAGAAATACAAGCACTAGCAAGATTTCAATTAATAAAACTAGATGCCAATTATTATGTCATCATCATCATTTCAGTCGAAAGACGTCCACTGCTGGACATTAGCCTCCCCCAACATTTCAGTTAATCGCCACGCTTGGCAGGCGGGTTCGCAGTATGGTGTAAAAACTCATAAAGAACGGTGCTGCCTATTCTCTAGTAAGTCCCTTAGTCGCCTTTTACGACACCCACGGGGAAGAAATAGGATGGTGCTATTCTTTACGTCCGGCACCACATGCCACAATTTTTATGAGATTTATTTAAGAAAACAAATTATTATGTACTCTAAATATTTATTTACTTATTTACGTATGTAATTACTATGCAATTATACAATCACGACCTGCGTTAATGAAGATCAAATGAACACGTGGTATTCTGGTTGTCATTATGTTAAGTAATTTGGCCAATTAACCAGCCTACGCCTACGGCTTGATACATACATACGAGTACATCATAATAATATGCATTTGAGCTGGACACGAAGCAATTTGATTTAAATCAGAAAATGTATTTACTTTGCATCGGAACTGAGTACTTAATTTTAATTTATTCTCTGTTATTTTCGAGTAGTCAGTAATGCTCCTACAAAAACATTCGCCCGGAGAAGTGCGACCCCGATATCGAGAAGTGCGACCCCGATATCGAGAAGTGCGACCCCGATATCGAGAAGTGCGACCCCGATATCGAGAAGTGCGACCCCGATATCGAGAAGTGCGACCCCGATATCGAGAAGTGCGACCCCGATATCTACGATTATTTTGTTTGTTATGTTTCATTTCTGAATGGAAGTTGAAAAAGTTGGTGCCAAAGTTGGCGTGAAGATTACATGCACATAAGATTATTAAAGAAGGTATCAATAAATCAAAAATCTTCATTTTTCTTCGCATCGACATCGAAAAAGGGACTCGTTAATATAATTTATATCTTATAAAGAGAAAGCCGTCTGATGTAGGAAGGGAAATACGTTTATTTGAGGCAAACATGACGCAAAGAAAGAACACAAACACACAAAATAACAAGTACACACACTAAGACCCATCACTCGACTCTCTTTCAAATTACATGGTTATTTTTATTTGTCAGGTCAATGGTTAATTCTCAGGGCGGTTTTTAACCTGTATAACAAAAAAAAAACATCATCAAAGGCCTTGACAACAAAACTTTTACTTAACCAACCCTCCAAACTTCGGTATCCCTGAAATTTTCAGGATTATGTTCTTTAATTCGTTATCAAAAGATGGCACGTCCTGATTAGCGCGAACTTTTCCCATTTCACCCACGGCGAACAAACCTACGATAGGAAATCTAATCTATAATTTCTTAATAATAGGCGGGGAGTCCGCTAGTAGCGTCAGAGCGGAAAATTAGGTCCACTGGACCAAAAAAGACAGACAGAAGGTCTGCTGCATACAACAAGCGAGAACAGGTGCACGCACACGTAGACACGTACAGCCATCCCAACGCATGCCAATCGCGAGTGCACTTGCTCGCACTGTACGTGAAGCGTGTCTATGTGTGCGTGCGCCTGTATTCGCTCGTTGTATGAAGACGACCTTCTGTACCTATATTTTCTTTATCCGAGCGTTCTGCTTGAGTGGTGACACTCAAACTGAGAGAGAATGGTAATAGAAGTTGCAATGCACCCAGTTTTTGCTTCAGAAGAGAGTTTTTTTTAATGGTATTATTTTACTTGCATATTAGGAGAGAACTACTGGCATCTACCGAGATAAAAGACTTCCCCAGGTTTATGTTATTTTCAGCATTGATTATATTTGAAACGCTGTCTCCTTAGGTAAGTAAAACCAGTATTTTGAGAGTCAATTTGCACCCGTAGGTTGCAAC
Organism: Tiliacea citrago; assembly: GCA_963921375.1. Classification (NCBI taxonomy): domain Eukaryota; kingdom Metazoa; phylum Arthropoda; class Insecta; order Lepidoptera; family Noctuidae; genus Tiliacea; species Tiliacea citrago. The sequence continues at coordinate 24,673,609 of OY992798.1, forward strand.
TCGTAACGGTTAGTGATGTCAATAACATTTTTGACTATAGCAATACACTGTAGTTTAGACTTCTGCGGTCACCTATAGGATACCTAATGATAGACATGTTTGTTTCAGCAATAGATGGTCTCTCTGAATTTAAACAAAACATTGTGTTTCCATAAACACATTAGCAATGTCACAAAGAAATCTTTTAGCACTGAAAGGTCTTTAATAAAATTACTGTGACGTCACTAAGTACCCCGTGTTGTAGATGCTTTAATAGAATATAAATGAAAAAGAAATGTAAAGAATTATTTAAGAACCTTCGTGAGTTATTGAATAAAATATTAATTTGAACATCAAAGCAATACGTACGACTGAGAATTTATTTGTTCGAAGTTCCAGACTTTTGGTACAAGTAGAAATAAATTACAGTAATCATTAATTTGTTGAAGCATACATGTGGATTAATAATAAATTAAACTATATTGAGTGAGGCATTAGTTATGCACCGACAGAATTAATTTTCAATGTCTGTCTGTCTAATTTGTAGTGGTGTTTCATAATAAATGAAGAACAGTACAAAATATTTTTTTTTTTTACCTTGTCTTTTGACAAAAAGCTGTGTCCAGTTACGTTTAGTAGTACTGAATTTATTATAAAATACTTTAGGTAATAAAATAGGGAATATGACTAATATAAACGGAAATATTCGAACAAATCATGTAATTTCAAATAACATACCTTCTTTGAAATTATGCAAAATGAGTTAATCGAAAAAAACTTTTTTAAAGACACCACTTTCAAAGAAAGACTTTGATGAAGTCATGAACTAGTGGAACCCGATAAGGTAATTTTTTACAAAACTTTGCTTTCTAACAGTTCTTTCAACAATTGACTCTTAACAAGTTTTAATCAGGTTATCTTGACTTTATTATTAGAAGAAAGAAGAAATCTTTGGTTCAAATTAAAATTCGTAAGAGGATTCAAAGGCTTATCTGTACAGGACATGCAAATTTATATTGATTTCACATGTAAAACGGTGGTTAGTTGTACTTCCTACTATGCTAGCCAATAAATCAAAATTCTCCAAGCTATCTACAAAAAAATCAATCCAAAAAATCAAAATCCCGGAAACAGAATAACAATCACCGAGATGCCCCGATCAGCTACCTCTCACATCGTACACAAACTCTAGCTGGCACATGTCACCAGATAGCCCATTTGAATTCATAATGGCGTCGCCCGCCAATCCCACAGATTACAGCGCACAATAACACGGGACTCGGGACGGATCCCATGATACCGTCCGACTGCTTGGGCATAGAATATATACCTAAGTGCAGAAGGCCAACTCCATACAACGAGCGCACGCAAACATAGACGGGTACTAATAGTCCCCCAGACCGAATTTTAGCCATGGCGGCCAATCTCAGCGGGAAATATTATAGTGCACAAGTGTGTGCGCACACACACATGTGTGCGCACACACTTGTGCACTATAATATTTCCCGCGTCGATGGCTAGTCTCCGCAGGCACAGGTGCACTCTCTCTTTCCAACACATGAAAGATTTAAAAGCGATTTTCTACTAAAGTATTATTAGTAAATATTGTAAGGTATTACGAGCATAGTGTTATCGAAACCATATAATATTATTATGAATTAGGTGGTGGTGGTGGTGTTCTTGACCAAATTGGTGATGTTCTTCAGAAAGGTCAGGTGCGTAGTACTCGCAATCGGCGTGCGTGTATGACCAGATGTATGAAGCAAAAGGAGTATGTAAGGAGCGTATAGCAGGTGGCGTTCTATAGTTTCTGCCTACCCCCATGGGAAGAAGGCGTGAGTTTATGTTGTTGTTGTTGAATTAGGTCTTTTCTCAAAGTTGCACATTTTATTTCGCGAGAAAAACGCTTTCAATATACAAAAATATAAACCCAAAAAAAAAGAATATATTAGCAGCCTATTACTGTCCCACTGCAAGGCAAAGGTCTCTTCTCATACACAGAAGGCACGAGCTTTGATCACCACGCTTGCTCAAGACGGGTTGGCGATTTCAGATAAGTCCAGGTTTCCTCACGATGTTTTTCCTTCACCGAGGTTAGTAATGTCCATGCTAAACTCAGAAAGTAGGTACATATGAATTGAAAAAGTCATATTGGTACTCGCCCGGATTTGAAACCACAACCACCAAAAAAAGATTGAATGAATGATATTATATGAATTCCCGTCGCGAGTGCGCTTGCCCGCTGTACGTAGACGCGTGTCTATGTGTGCGTGCATTTTCGCCCGTTTTATAGAGCCGACCTTCTGTAACTATCTGTTCAGTGCCGGCCGACTGCTTGTGCGATCACATTGTCGGTACAATTGAGACATTGAGGGAAACTTGGTCCTTTTAATGCTCGAATTCACCGAATCCGTGGCGTTAAAATTAAGATTCTCACAATGATATTAAAAAAGCTTTTATGTTTAGAGGGTTTTGCAGAAATGTATTTAGATAGGCTCGTCGAATTTCCAAGTCTAATTAATTTAAACTTTGGATTTATTTCTTGCTTTTTACAATTTTTTTACTTATACAGGGCGACATTCACACAGGGGGACATTTCGCCGCCCTCCCAAGACTCTGTAGGCAATATAATGAATTTTCAAAGCATTTTAACCTGGACAAAACCCTCCACATTACAAAATACAAAAATAATTTAACCATTGCAAAATAACTAAGTATGCTATTATGTTTCTTTCTTCCAATAGTTAACAAATGTGTAAGAATTATTATTATACCAAACGATTGTAATAATTATGAATGCTCAATCATGACACGTTAATTTTAATTTTATTTTATTTCCTCAAATTTCATCATTAATTTTATCTATTTTATTTTTATCCTGTTTAAACCTAGTTATATGTGCATGCTGTGGTCTCCTGTAATTGAAGGAGCACACGTACAAGAACCTTTTTCATTATTGTGATTTATATTGTATATGTGTATCCTTTGTTGGAGATCCTAAATAAATAAATAAAAATTTGAGCTTAAGTATTTGTAAAATATTTTCTAAGAACTTCTCACGACGTTATTAACTATAAAAAGTACATTTTTAACTATAAAAAAATATCCAATTAATATTTACCAAAGCTTCTTACTTTAATTCCTATGTAACAGCAACAACTTATCCCTATGTTTTGTAAAAATTAAGAGAAACTTAAATTTTTGCAAATTATGGGAAATTAACATAAGTTAATGTCGTCAATCAAATGGCAATAACGCCAAAACTGAGGATTTTTTTGTTTTTATTGTAAAGATAAAAAAAAATCTGTATTTCCACCATTGACACGAATCATACAATCACAGCGATTTTGCATGCTTAAAATCAGTTCATCAACACCACTTTGAGGAATGGCCACCCTACACTTTCTTTCTAACAAGATAGTGTGGGGTATGCACGGCATCCATACCTACTCGGTAGAGCTCTTTTTTGGAGCATATCCCATACGTGCTCAACTGGGTTGAGGTCTGGCGATTGAGCAGGCCACGGCACAACGTTGATGCGAGCATCGGCAAGAATGCGTTTTACGACTCTAGCTGTGTGTGGACGTACATTAGTCGAAACGAATCACCGAAACGGCTTCGCAAAGGGATGATCACTTCTGAAACAATCGACTCCAGATAAATGTGAGCATTGAGGTTGCTCCTGACCCAAATGAGATCGGTTCTTCCACTGGCCCAAACCATTATTGTTCCCTCTCCATACGAATGAACTTCCTAACAAAGTTTCAAACTTTCTTGACGTCCAGAGGTCCTCCAAACTCGAGTACGTCTTGTATCTGGGCTCATATCTAAACGTAATTCATCGGAAAAGCAAACACAATGCCAGTCTTCTTCCTCCCAAGTACTGTAGTAGTGCGAGCCCATTGTAGACCCACTTCGCGTAAACGATTTCGAATGGTTTGGTCGCTTGTCAGCAAGCCTGAACAGCTGTAGAGCCTCGTAGCCAACATCATGGCGGTCATGATAAGATTCCATCAAGCAGTATTTTGGATGTACCGGTCCTGTCCGCAAGTGGTGATGCGTGTCCAGACACGGCTTTTGACGCTCTGCGTAGTCCCAAGAGCAACAGCCACAGTACGTTGTCTGGAACCAGCTTGCAACTTTCCAACGGTCTCATCATCTCTTCTCGTTTCAAATGATGTCGATGCTCCATATCGATGCAATTTTATTCAGTTCCGTTGCAGAAATTGTTATGGTTTTTTTAAGAACACTATTACACACTTTTATAGGAATCCTGATTGACAGTTGATTTTCTATTTTGAATCAAAATTTAATTAAAATTCTTTATTAAAATAATAATCCTCAATATGCTCTATATGCAAGCATGTAATTTTTTTTTTCACTAATCATTAATAGAGCCGAGAAAAGTATTAAAACTTAAATTGAACTACTGCTTGTTGCTCAAAAAAAATATGAAACTCCAACAATTTACTATTAGAGTTCAAACGTCCGTTTCTGTCGCGGTCATGATTTGTGACGTCATTATCCACGAAACTGCTTTGTTTACATCAGTTTTTACCTCCAAATCAATACATTAAATTATTGTTTATTCTTTACTCAAGCAGAAATCGTACTTACTTATTTACCTTAGTGAGATTTCAAGCACTTAGCAAAGAATAGATTTTATTCACATCGTATTTTTCGTCACTTCCGGCATTTTCGAAGAGGACGCGTTTTGAGTTTGCGTTCCGCCAAAAAAATGCAAAATAAATAAATTAATTGTGAAATAAGTATTGCATTAAAAAAATAGGAATTCGTTTCTGGACTCCTACACAATGTACGGTAAAATTATGAATAAGTTTTGAATTACGTGCATATTCCTATTCCGGCGATACTCTAAAACGTACTTGATGCCTAGACGCTTTTGAAGTGTGTTTATGTGAGAACAATGCAGAGTAGGTATGTCCGAGATAGCCGTTAATTAAAGAAACAGTCAATAAACACATTATGAAAACCGGTCCGTACAGTTGGTACGCATATGCCCAACACATCGTGGGTTTTGTACTTGTGTCCCAACAAAGAAAACTGAACAACCCGAAGCCCACGTAAGTGATTATCAAAACACAAAAGTAATCTTAAAATAATCTGCAACAAAATAGCACGGAAAACCCATACATATAGCTGGCTAAAATTCTGACCAGAAACTCTCGGTACCTGCTTTAAATTTCACCACACCGATCCCGACAACTTGGAATACCATCGGGATGCCAACTTTGGGCTGGGCTGAGGCTAACTTTAACAGACTGCCTTCAAATTCATGCGCCATATGGGGTGAACACTTTAGCTTTGTTGATACTTGATATGCTACCCATATTTGGTGGTGAAAGCGGTTTTTAGAAATAGGAAAATTATTTGATATCGATTTAAATAATTATCACACCTATTACTAAAATAAAGTTATGGACATTTAGTTATAGCTGTACAAGGATCTTTTGGCGCGTGGGTGAAATTATAACTTATGCCGCCGTCTTGTTTTGTCAATACGTTTCACAAAACAGGTGCTCAAATGTTTTGTAAAATGTGGTGTTCTCTTGTCTCGCAGACAGAAATTTCATAGAATTTTGTTTCGTAGAAAATGTTTCATACAATATTGTTTCAACGACTATTTAGTTGAATTAAAACATATTTCACAGAAACACAATTCAATGAATTTTATAGTAACATTTTTTTTTAGAACAAACTTGTCAAACAGTAGAATTATTTTTTAACGAATAATGTTTGTTCGGTGTATTTTTTCATAATGCGTCAGATACCATCTACTGTTATTGAATCATTTGGCTTAGGTTAGGTAAGAACAGTGACCATTAACGCGCGAAGGCGAGCGTGCCGCAGCAGGAGCCGCCGAGCGTCAGATTCCCTCTATTTTTGGTGAATCATTTTGAATGTTTCAAGTAACTAAGAGCTATAAGACATTTCATTTCAAGATTGAATTTTAAATCCTTCGCATATTTTTTGCAAGTTTGTTTACTTGAATTCTTCTGGAAAATAAAATAAAATCAAATTATAATTTGAAGTATAAGATGAAAACACTGAACAAAAAGATTGTTTTCCTGCAACCCGCATTGGTTTTGTGAACGCAGTGTTGTAATTTTATACGAGGGTATGCATTTTGTCAAAGATACGAATTGAAACGTTTAGAAACTGTCACTCCATAAAATGTTTTTCTTGGTAATAAGTTTGATGTAAGTATGAATATTAAAACATAAAATTTTATTTGTAACAAAAATCATTGATTTAAATTTCTTCAAAGTAAGTATTCTGCGTATTGATTATTATAAAGAAATGATAATGTGAGAAAATTTTTATGTGCAACGAAATTCTATGAAACTATTTTCTATAAAACAACGTACAACCGTAGAATGTTTTGACAGCCCCCACCTGTGAACGTCATTCGAGCGCCATAAGATCGTCGCAGCAATGTACAGGTGGAAAGCTTATTATTTGTCAAACAAAGTTACAAAGTACTGTTCATAGATCCATTGGGGCTTGTACTGATTACTGGGACGTTTTGAATTTTTAATATAAAATTGTGAAAGTAATACACAAACAACAAAAAGTTCGCGTATAACGTTTAACGAAACATGACAGGAAATAATAAAAATACCAAACTCAATTTATAGTTGAGAATGTATTTATGTGAACGCATAATGCATGACGTGGTATGTAACGACCCTTATACACCCGAACTAAGACATACGGGCGAAAGGTACTATTCAGACATCTGTCTAAACTTTCGCGGAGAACAGGTGTGATATTATGTGGTTTGGTAATTAAATCCTGCCCACATTATTTTCGCTAGTTTAATTCTTAAGAAAAGGCACATTAGACCTCCATTTCTTAACATCTCCATGTTTATAACAACCTCACAAAAATACCTCAACATTATGCCATAGACGCCACACATTCCTCCATTGTTACGAAAGTGACCGGCCACCGTAATGCCTTTACAGAGGGTGCCTCAATGGAATGAATGGGGCAGGTGACAGGGTGTTTCTGTGCCGTTCGCAGGCCATTACGATGCATTGTTAATGGCGGCCCGGGTTGCCCTTGACCCGTGTTAATTGAATTGTTAGAGTACAGACTGCATAAAGGGTTTAGCAGAGGGTGTTAGTGTCTTGTAATGATGACATTGCAAAATAATATAGGAATCTTGGAAGGCTTTTTTTTTTTAAATGAAGTAGTATTATTTACATAGCCAAATACGTTGATTTTTGTGTTTTCCATTTTCAATAAGCATTTATGATGCTTGTCTGTTCGGTTGATATAAGCCACCACCTCAGGAACTTTTCTGTAAATGGTGACAAAACTTGCAACGATGTCGTTTAACACCAGTTATACATAATTAGATCATGAGTTGTATCTACGCTAAAAATATTAATTCTCTTATTTAGTTTCAAGTTTCAGTGTTCACAGGCGATAAATTTAATATAACAGATTTTCATACGCGCTACTAAAAGTGCAGTGTTTAATCCTTGACATATCTCCCGCACAATACCCGGGACAGTCCGTCCATGATAACGCAGGCACGGGCTCTGGGCGCGTCCCGAGGCATTGTGTATACTTGTCGCACTGTACCACGGTACCGTCAACCGCATTGTTCTGACGCAACTCCGCGTCTTTTGTTGTTCCGTCGCTTACATAGGTGAAGAACAGGACAATCGATCTTGGACTTTATATGGATATATACAAGGTGTAATTTTGTGTGGCGGTTTCCCAAGTGCCATTTTGTGGAGAGGCTCTCGATAGAAAAATAAAGGCAAATGAAAACAATGATTTCCTCTTTTGTAACCTACGGTTTTAGTTTCCCAATGATTCATGATACGAAATGAAGGACGTTGAATATAATAGACCGTTTTGCAACAGTTAACTGTGACAAAGTTATTTAATTGGTGGTTGAGTGGTTTTACTGAACTGTGATTGATTGAATCAATGTTGAAAATCATATTTCTGCGTATTGAGTTACTATTGTAACTGAGTTTGATTTGATTGCTGCGGCAACCCACAATTTTGTTGAATAAAATGTTTTATGCACAAAAATATATATAATGTGTAATGTGTTATGTTTGTACTTAATATACCTATATACTTGGATTTATGTAATTGGTTTTTTAAGCCGTGTAATTAAATAAATAAATAAAATTAAACAATGTGCTCTTAGTAAGATGATAAAAAACCTAGTATATATTCTACTACATCATAGAAACTTTTATAAACACCATAACCTTCGGAATACCACCCAAAAATGTGTTCCACACAACCACGGTCCCATTCAAATCCATCACAAGTAGTTTTAAAAATAAGTCTCCCTCTCACACACTTGGGTAACAAGGTCCATAAAAACAGGCTAAAACGTAGTATCTTCATAGAGACAATTCGTCCTTTACATTATAATTAACTAATTGTATTCGGATCTCTTGTGCCGAGATAAGGTCAGGACTACCCGAACTGGGCAAACTGGACAATGAAATCAAATTGAAACGCTTACCGATAAACCGCCCCTTGCTATCCTTTTAACGTTGGGTTCTACCCAAATTATGGGTCAAAGGGAATCCGTATTGTCGAATTATTATAGTTTTGTTCGTAAAGATTGGACTTCTAGTTTTTGTTTCATTTTTTGGTTTATTATGTTGAATGCGTTAACTAATCAATTCGTGATACCTATCTTATAGGTGCCAGTGTTTAACCTCTTGTACTTTGCATTTACTTAGATGTAATAGAGTAAAAGACAGCAGACAAGAGACGTAACCTTGTAGAAGGACCCTTCAATCCTTTGTTCGAATTTACTGATAGATTAATTTGTCTTTAGAGTCTACAGATAAATTACCAAATATTATTTAGTTGTTTATAACAGGTTTAGGAAATGGAGCTGAGTTTGAAGACCACTGCTCTTTCACGCAAATGTGAGTCTGATAAATTCCATATCTGTCAGCACTTTCTAAGAAACACTATAAAATAACATTATCCATATATTATTATTATTATTCCGTCAATTCATAGAAAGAACTAAGAAAAATAAGAGTTTCTCAATAAATATTTATTGCGCGTGGACATAATATTTATTATCCAAGAGATTTAAGTTATAAATAGAGAAGAAATGTCATAGAAAAACTGTTATCCCATGTCTCAGTGACGCCAGAGAACAAACATTACTTATTAGCCAAGTTTGTCACGATACACTTTTACCGACACCAATCTTTGATTATAATTACCAACCGTCAGATAGCTTGACATAATATCTAAGAAAATTATTCAATTTGTAAGTAAATTTTCGGTAAATTATATGAAATCTTACGAAAATAAATCGTAGTTAAGTCCAGGCATTTCATCACCACGAGGTTTGCAATACCACAATGTTGAACAACAGTTCAATTTATTTTTCTTTATTGTAAGTACCTAACATCTGTGTTTTGTTTTTTTTTATAAATATTATACTTCCTCAGGAAATAACTATTAGTTTTATCGTTTTCTGGAACCTTAAAATATTGAAACATGTGACTTTTGAAATAACATATTCATTTATTTCTTTGTCTAAAAAAAAAGGAGTGTGCTTTAGACCACACGACTGAAGTAAAACTTACAAATAGTAATATTAATTATGCTTATTTACTTACAACAATGGTCCGAAAGGGCCAATGCCTGCCAGGGTTACGAGCCTGTCCGAAAGGGATATCGTGGCCCTGGCACACAGGCATCTGAAGGAACACGGTGGGTTTTAGTCAGTAAAAGTCTGACACTCCCTCCCGCTCACCCAAAGCGGGAGAAGTTATTTGATAATTTCCCACCTCTTTCTCTTGCTCCTACAGTAATATACGATTCGTAACTCTCTCTCTTTATATGTTCACTAACTTATATCTCCTTCTCAACTTCCATTCGCTCGCTTCCGTAACGGTCTTGTCACGCATTCACCAGTACTACTAGAGTAGTAGTTTTAAATTTTAGGTATTCATTTTATCTTGCAGGGCACTAATTTTTTATGTAGGTTTGAGGAAAGCGACAAGCTCCTCCACCTTGCAATCAACATTCAAAGTCGTGGTCCTGCTGAACGAGCAAGCGAAAGTTATCATCGTTGATTTCACAGTAAATACAAAATAATGTTTTAGTTCTGTTTTTTTACGAAATGAATTACATATAGGGGTACTAATTATTTGTAAACTTAGAATAGCTGTAGCATGCCCCCTTTTTTGGCGCTCATAGTGGTCCTGCTGAAGGGAGCGTGACTACCGCCTGACCACCTTCAAAGTAGATTTTCTCGAAACCTACTAAGGTACTAATTTTTTTGTTCGAGCACTAATTAGCACCAATTGTTCACTAATTATTTGCCAAATATGGAAGTAATTGGCATTGGTGGTCCGGTGGTAGTCACGGACCTTAACGTAAGCATATTTAAATGTTTCTGTTTATTATCAAACAAAATGTAACAGCAATCATAAACAAGCGCAAAGTCGAGAAAAAATATCCATTTAAAATGTCACCCGCACGCATGAGTGGGGGCTATTTAGACCCAAACAATTAGTCGCTGCTGCCAGCAACACCTCGCATTTAAAGAGACCATACGTGACAAACTTTTGCGGGGTCGAATGGGCCCCCAGTTGGCCAGACTGACCTGGATTATAATCTAGGACGGCTGACTAGAACGTTGGGCTCAACAAAGAAAAATAATTCAATTAGTAAAGAAGTGTATTTAAATGTTTATAGCAAGACAACTCTTCATGGAATCCCCACGATTAAGTTTAGGGCTAATGCATAATATTTGTGCTTTTTGTATTTAGTAAAGTAAGTATCTATATTATATATACTAATAAACAAAATAGGAGCATTTATTTATCACTTTTATCTTGTCTTTTTTTCACAGCACATTACAACGTGGGAAGACTATAATTGTCATGATATAACGTGTACCTAAAACAAAATGTTTACTAGGCTGAGCCACTTTTAATTGGGAGATTGTAAAGTAATTCTAGTCAAGATATTATTATTTTTAGTGTATAAAATACTACAGTTTTCTGACTAATAATTTAGCTATCAATCTTAGTAAGAGATCTTCTAACTCAATCACAAATTAAATACAAAAACTTTTCATATTGCCAGTCTAGAGAAAGACAAGGAATGTATACCTAATGTTTATTCTATTATCGATGGAATATTTCTAACTAAATAAACAGTGATATTCCGGCAGCAGACAAAGAAAATATTTTTATAAAATGAAAATGGAAAAAAATCTCTCCGATTAGATCTGATTTTCGAACGAAATACAATCACTTGAACTGATGACGTTATACAGCGATTACTTTAATTTTTTTTTCTTGGGTGGGTAATTATCAAATAACTTCGCCCGCTCTAGGCGGGGCGTGTCATACTTTTACTGACTAAAACCCACCCGTGTTCCTTCATTTACCTGTGTGCCAGAGCCACGATATCCCTTTGCATTGACATCTCTTTGAGGCGCGCGTGAAACACAACGCGCCGTCGACCCGAGCCTGGTCCTTATCGGACGCCGAGCTACCAATCGCTCACCGTCCGCAAGCCCGCGCCTACGGTGGCCGGGAATCGGCCTCCGACTCCCGACGCGAATTTTGCGGATGGCGAATTTTAACGTGTGGGCGCGAAGTTTTCCTCTCCCTCACGCGTTTCGCCTCCTCCTTCGCGGCCATTACTGCTTCGCAGAAGGAGGTGACGGCCTCCCATGCACTCTCGCTCTTAACCATTGCCTGAACCAGGGCCGGACGCGAGAGATCGTCGCCGCCGATCGCCTCCATGAGGGACGGTGGTGCTCCGCCCAAGCCGGGCAGACCTCCACCGTATGCCCCACTGTGTTCCGGGCGATCCACACAGTGATAACACCCGGGCGTTTCCTCCCGCTTTATTCTGAACTGGAACCTTCCGAAAGTCTGGTGAGGACCAGCGTCAGGCGGAAGGTGAGGACGCCGTGGCGCCTCTCTAGCCACTCCTCAAAGAGGGGACTTATCGCCACGGTTGTGGCGTGCCCTATGCAGCGACTCCTTTACACGACTACTACAGCAATATTTTCGTTATAGACGGTTCTTTCTTTCAATGACGTTAAATTATGCAGTGGCTACTTAATTTAACGTCATTGAAAGAAAGCACCGTTTACAATGAAAGTATTGCTATCTTGCATTAACAGGCAAAACTAGAAGGAGACGTAAGTAATTGAAATACAAATAAATCAATGACTGTTCTTTCTTATTACATAAATGTAATTATTTTCTATACATTAGGAAAATAAGGAAATATTTTTAGTCGATAAAAACTGGCAATACCGATGTCTATTACAATATCTACCACCTAAATTATTTAAAGACAATATTAATTATTAATATTACAATATTTCACTACCACCACTCCCTTTATTTATTCACAAAGTTTGAAAGTGACACTGACAAGTATTACAGTTTCTTTGTTCCACAAAATATCGACAGCTACAACGATTTGTATAATTCTTTCGTTTTTCCCACAGAAAGGGAATGGCTGTATAATGAGCCAAAACTTTCCAACTCACTTGGAAACTGTATTCGCCTCGGTTTCTTTGGCTACACGGCGGAATATATATTTTTTGTGTATTTATTATAACTTTGTTTAAAAAGCTGTAAGGAAATCATCAAGTGTTTCATCATCGTTGGTCATTTTGCCTAATTTTGGATCAAATTAGAGCACTATATGAACAAATTAAGAATACGATGTCGGATTCTTGTTTTTTTTTTTTGTAAATAGTATTAAGTAGCTATTTTTGCATTAAAGTCATTATTATAGACTAGCTTTTGCCCGCGGATTGTCGGAAGACATCCCACGGGAACGTACTACCAGGATTAAAAGTAACCTATGTGTTAATCCATATTATAAACTATATGTGTGCCAAATTTCATCCAAATCCGTTCAGCCGTCTTTGCGACAAAAAAAAACTTAAAACTATATTTTCGGCATCAGACTCGTTCGCACAACTCGTTAGCAGTTACTTTTTTTCAAAAAAGTTCAATGTACAGGTTTGACTTCGTTTCTATTTTGTTTTAAGTACGGACGAACACAAGTAGAAAACGTTGAATTGCCAAGTTATAACTTTCCATTTTCAGCAATTACGTCAGTCTGCCATATCCTGATACTAGACATAGGTAATCCTGTACCAAGTTTCACCACAACATTATATCTTCCGCCTAGGCCGGCCCAGAACAAGACTTTGGGCCGGGAACTCTTTGGTCAGCCGATTCAAGTTCCTTTAGCTGTACTAAAGGAACAAAATAATAATATTTGGTCTCGATGGTTTTGTGCTCAGAAGAATGAAAAGGTTTTGTCTGTTACCATTGAACTTAGTATTGCCAAAATGAGCTAATCCACAATCTCTCTAAATAATATAAATAGCTATCTTTGCATTGTATAAATTCAATCTATTAGTATTATATAATTGCATAGCACATGTGTGAGTACTATGTACTTACTATAAAGCTACCATTTACTGGGTACGTCTTTCATTGACTTGAATGTGCCCTGGCGGCTGAGAGTATGTCATGCTCACTGTAATGTCTCGCTAATGGTTCAAAATGGTTGAGCTGAATGATGCTAATCCATGCGTCATGTTCGTGAACGGGCGCCATCAGTAGGGACTGGTTATCTCTTAGCGGCCATGGCTTATTTTAATTTAATTTTTTAATTGTTTATTTTTTTATTACGGACGCTTTTGACGTTTTGCATCGTTCTCACATGTATGATGTAACCAATATTTTGTAACCATATGTCAATTTAAAAGAGTGTCCGTGGAGTTTCTTGCCCGTTCTTCTCCATAGGTACCTACCTACTATTCCTTGGAATGGGCAACTAGCTTTATGACTGACCGACCCCTTGACAATTCAAAAGTGCCTGTAATTGGTCTTTTTGAAATAAATGCTTTGAGTTTGAGTTGAGTTTGAGTCTCATTAATACATATTGCTATAAAATTCAGCAAAATCAGTGAAATATACATCTAAAACTTAGATAAGATTTCAAATTAATCAGTTAACTTCAGAAAATAGGAGATATTTTTGATAATTGGTTCGTTTTGGCAGATCAACTAAGCTCAATAATGTAAGCCTGTAAATAAATCCACAGGAAAGACACAATTATTTACTTATACATATATTATACTTTATTGTATACCAGATTATACATTACATAAAAACAAATTTTAGACTATTAAACATACAATTGGCGGCTTCAGTATCAGAAAACTATAACAAAAAAGTTATATAACAGAAGACATCAAGCATCGCGATAACTTGATTCATTCAACAGCCACCATTACGTAAATCAGTTGTAAAGTGGCCGGGGCCCTTCACGAACGGGTTACGATGGGAATCTTTTTATGGGGCCCATTTGATATTGGTGAAATGATAGCCACATATGCGACGCGGTGCCAAGCACGGGGCCCCATGCGCGTAGCTCGTAAACATTACAGTATGCTAGCGATGGAACGAGGGAGAAAGCTAGCTGTGTAGTTGGAGAGCGGAGATATAAGAAGATATAAGAAAATTTGCATTGGTTTCAAGAACTGGGGACAGTTCATTTGTCGATAGAGTATCTAGTCTTTAGTTGATATAATCTATATTATGTCGCAGCGTCATCACTAATCCGCCATCTTTATTTTTCATTACTAGTGTCGTCATATAAATATTTCTAACCAGAAACGTCAGTAGTGCACTTGGGTGAGGTTGTTATAAGAAATGTCACAACCGGACAGGGCCGTCATCTACCCCGGTCACCAAGGAGAGTGGAACCGGCGAGAGATGTCGTGCGGTGTCCCACAGGGATCGGTCCTGGGGCCGCATCTGTGGGACATCGGGTACGACAACGGGCACGCTAGTCCTGGCACAAATGAGTTCGCATCAGGTGGCGGCTGAACTGGCGGCACGTGGGGTTGCGACAATCGTCGATACGATCCGGCAATTGGGACTCGAGGTGGCATTGCACAAGTCCGAGGCCATGTGCTTTTATGGTCCTTGGAACGCGCCACTGTCGGGTTCCCAGATAACGGCAGGAGGGGTTAACATCGGCGTCGAGTCAACGATGAAGTACCTGGGACTCGTCCTCGACAGCCGGTGGAAATTCGTCGAGCACTTCCGACGTTTGGCTCCCAGACTGGAGCGGGCCGGGGCTGCCTTGAAGCGGCTCCTGCCCAATCTGGGGGGTCCAAACGCCTCCTGCCGGAGGCTCTACGCGGGGATCGTGCAGTCCATGGCCCTTTATGGGGCACCGGTGTGGGCGCGTTCTTTAAGGCTGCGACCAGCCCAGCGGTTGAACGCGTCCCAAAGGGTCATGGCCATCAGGCTGGTACGGGGTTACCGCACGGTCTCCCGTGATCTGCCTAATCAAATGATATTTTTGTAATAAGTAAATTAATAGACGTCAGTACATAGCGTTTTGACGGATTTATTTCGGTTATCCATCACATGTCCATACTCGTCCCTTTATCCGTTTATTTTAACGGAGACAACAATGGGAAACCATTTTTAGCAGTGAACATAATGATATATTCTTGATGATGATGATGAATAACATTCATGGAAAGAGCGTTTCTAACACCATCTTAAAACAACGTATAGGTACAACAAAACAAGCTAATTAAAATAAAATTACTTCTGAGGAACTATGGTTACAGTATAGTCCTATCTCTCAATGGACATCAACCCGAAACTTGTATTAATATTTTTATTCGCATGAGCAACAGCGATGTTTGGTTTATTTATGCGAAATTACAGCGGTCAATAGCGCTGTATTACATCGTTTTGCATAAAACGGCTTGTGTTCGTGCCCAAGTGTGTACTAATACATACTTGTGTTTGTTGGATGTGTACTCACACACACTTGTGTATGTAGGGGTGTAGGTACTGAGTACTTGTGTGCGATAATCTCGGGAAACAGTTTACGGTTTTGTGGTTCCGGTTTATATCTTTAATTTCGTTTGCTTTTACTGATGGTTGTGTGAAATGGTTTTGGTGAAGTGAAAATAGAAGTTTATATTATTTCACGAATTTCTAGATAAGTACTAATGGTTGCACCGCTAGTGAATGACATAATGTACGGAATCTATATCTACCTGTTAATTTATATCCTTTTTCCCCTTCAACAAAGCTAAGCTACTCCTTTATGCTAAAAGAGTTTTCACGACAATAAAATCAAAATATTTTATTTCACATAAACCAACATGGGCACTTATAAAACGTCAGAAGCTAGGTGCACGGTTCCAATTGGTCGTTTCCTATGGAGAAGTGCCGGCAAGAAACTCCACGGTTGAACAGAACAATGTGTGCAGTTTTGAGCTCGCTACCTATCACGCACAATTGTCGCTTTATTAAGAAACCATCACATTACTTGCATATGTATCTTCAATGGAACTGTTGTGTCTAAGTTTCTCCTCTTAACTTAAGCTGATGTAAGACAACACTAACCCACCATACAATAATCGTTGTAGTGTCTCTTCCTAATTGATACCAGCTGATAATAAAGGGATTAATTTTGAAAAAGTGGGTACCTGTTCGTTTAGTCTTGTGTCGCCCTGGTTAAGAGATAACTGCTGATGTAGTAGCTTACACGAGTTCCATTTAAAAATAGAAACTAAAATTTCTTTTTACTGAATAATTGTAATAACATTTTCTTGTTGAATAAATATTGAGTTTGGTAGTGTTGATCTTTGCAATCAAGAGGCTGAAGTGCGACTTAAATTATAACGAGTTTTATAGATTAATATAAAGTCAAGTGCTAAATGGTTATGAAGTAGGTATAGTCGACCTCGTAATTATTTTATCACTTTTGAGAACAATTCCCGCTAAATTAAAACTTCAATAAGGTTGAAAATATCTGACTGTAACATAGACAAATAGAGCTTGTCGTTTTATGACGTGTAAGTGACATTCATCCTTAGAGTAGTAATGCAGTTATGGGGCCAACTATACATAAATATTTAAAAACTTGTACTAGTTGTACAGACGGGGAAATAGCCAAGAATTTAATTTCAAATTTTATATTGAAAATGAGGAGGTGCTCGTGGCTAAGTTATAACAGCCGCACGGGTTGTTCCATCAGGTTAAGCTACGCTTACTGGAGTTGGTCCGTGGATGGGTGACCATCTTTATATACCGAGACTCTCCGTGCCTCGGAAAGCACGTTAAGTTGGTCCCGGTTGTCATTCGTGGATCTTTGACAGTCGTTAGGGGTCGTCAGAAGCCCAAAAGTCTGACTACCAGTCTTACCAAGAGGTATCGTATTGCCCAGTTACTGGGTTGTGGTGGTCAGATAGGCAGTCACTCCATATAAACATGGTATTCAGCAGAATCTAGTTAGACTGGAAGCCGACCCCAATATAGTTGGAAAAGGCTAGGCAGATTTTTTTGATTTTATATTGAAAATAAAATTACGCTAAAAGTCCGCACATTTTAGTAATGCAATATAAGTACCCAAAATAAAAATGGCGTTGCGTTTCAATAAAATTTACTGAAACTAAAAATGTCATCCAGTGTGTACAGTTTTCGAAAATAAAAAGTGAAAAACCGCAATTGATTTGTTGTTGAAAGATGCTGATTAGTTTCAGAGTTCCATCAACGGTGAATGTTGTTTCAAAAGGCTAGTTTTCCCAATGTTGAAACGTATGAATTGAAACACGAAACAATGTGTACGTAAGAGCAAATTGGTTTTACAATTCGACAAATTTTGAAGTGTAGTTTGGTACGTAAAGGATTATAATTGCATGACTGTTTAGAATGACAACTGTGTGGTGCCGGACGTAAAGAATAGCACCACCCCATTTCTTCCCGTGGGTGTCATAAAATTCGACTAAGGGACTTACTAGAGAATGGGCAGCAGCGTTCTCTATGTATTTTAACACCATACTGCGATCGCCAACCCGCCTGCCAAGCGTGGCGATTATGGTAAACCCCCCTTTGGGGAGGCCTATGTCCAGCTGTGGACGCCTTTCGGCTGCAATGATGATGATGACTGTTTAGAATATCTACTATTTGGTAATTTTGTAGGAAAAATGCCATTGTTCACAAAATAGACTATCGCATTGACAAAACATTGAATTTTCTGACTAAAGGCTCCCGCAGACAGGCGCGATGCGATTCTGGTGAACAATTTCCGTGAAGTTTTCATAGAAATGGTTCTACTAGGGTAACGTCGCGCCTGTCCGTGGAAGCCTTAACTTCACACACATGCTTTTGCTCAACTATGTCAGTCCCCAAATACCCACAGCATGGTCAAAGAACCCCTATATTTATATGGAGGTTCTTTACGCTTCAAGGTGAATTAAATTATTACAACGTTTAATACCCCATTGCTTGTTAAAAGCTGATTTTGCACTATGCCTTGGCTCTCTTGTATACATATATTATAAATTAAAGTCACGTTGTTCTTTTAAACTACGCAACAGATTAATTAAGATGCGGATTTCATTTAGAGGATTTACTCCAGGAGGTGGTAAAGGTAGGTATGTAGGTATGTCATTGTATAATATAATACTTTACACACCACCTGCTCGTTAATGTCAAATTATATGTCATGCAAACCTAACCCAAAGCAAGTCATTAAAGTCCTAGAGCCTGTCCGAAAGGGATATCGTGGCCCTGGCACACAGGCATCTGAAGGAACACGGGTGGGTTTTAGTCAGTAAAAGTCTGACACTCCCTCCCGCTCCACCCAGAGCGGGAAAAGTTATTTGATAATTTCCCACCCAAAAAAAAAAAAAGGCACTGGGTTGGTCGCGAGGGCGCGAACCTTGCCTCACCCTCACGGGTTCTGCCTCCTCCTTCGCTAGCATTACTGCTTTGCAGAAGGAGGTGATGAACTCCCATGTACTCTCGATTCGAACCATGGCCTGAACCAGGGCCGGACGCGAGAGATCACCGCCGCCGATCGCCTCCGTGAGAACAAGCCGGGCAGACCTCCACCGTATGCTCCACCGTATCCTCCGGGCGATCCACACACGTTTCCTCCCGCTTTATCCTGAACAGGACCCTCCCGAAACAACCATGTCCGGTGAGGACCTGCGTCAGGCGGAAGGTGAGGACGCCGTGGCGCCTCTCTAGCCACTCTTCAAAGAGGGGACTTATCGCCACAATTTTGACGTGCCCAGCGCTGGGTTGCGACAATCGTACTCTCCATGTCGCCATGAGATCCCGCTGGAGCTCTGTCCGCTGTGCCGTGATTTCTTGCGGCAGCGGAGTTTCGCCCCAGTGTTTCGCCTCGACAACGCCTGGCTGACTTTGATAGCCCAACGCGAACTGAACTAATTATTATGAGTTGAAATGAATGTGTGGCGTAAACTGCTGAATTGCAGAATGTGCGGTTGCACCGGACAGATGTTATAGTGGAATAATAAGTAACATCATAGTACATTATGATACTAGTGTGTAATGATCAATGCACATGCGTTTCATTTGGCGCTTTTCAACACACTTGCGGAGAAAAAAAACAGACTTGCTGTGTTTCCGCTGTATGAAAGTTTCGTAGCCGCTAGGTATTTCTCTCTAGATTTTGGTGGCAACAGGCTAGCACTAGCGTTGTGTGCCTCGATTAGTATTTGGAGGGGTCAAATCTATTCATTGCTCTTCTTCCCTACGTGAAGTCGACATTTTTGATAATAACATTGTAATAATGCAACAAATAATGGTGCGTTGGTTTTGTTTTTTTCCGCGCGCAGCGCTAGCGATGCGCGCGCAGGTGTAAATAAAGGCACCAGCAAAACCGCTAAACAGCCTATATAAAAAATATTACAAACACAAAATACTGTTTTGAATACGGTTAATATGTAGTGAAAAATATATCATTTGCTGAAATGATAATCATTTTGATAATTCATATGTCATATTTACGGTGAAATTGCATGAGTTTAGATAACATTGTTTATGAAATAGCACATAATTTCGTATTTCTCGGATAATTAACAGTTTCATAAGCAACTAATTCGAAATCGAATTGTTTTTGTTACCTCGCAGTAGGTGCGAAAAGTAGAGTATTCGCCTCGGAAATAAAGGTGTCTTCGTCTCGGGGTAACTCGAATCCCTCGCTGCACTCAGGATTCTAATCTTAACACCCTGGCTTCGCTCGGGAGTTAATTCAGGGCTCCTCAGAATCCTTCGTTACGTTCGGGATTCAATATAGCGCCTGTAACTTAAGACACTGCTTTATCCCCTTAGTGGTATCTACTATTCATATTAAACTTACATCTATTAAAGAAATCATGATGTTTGTCAAGTAGTAAATTCATGCGGTGCGGGTCGCTAGTTCTTATATTCCTAATATCCCAAACACATCATTTTACCGAAACAACGAGAAGAAAACGATGTAAGTATATTTGTTCAGAAATCGGCCTCAATAACTCCAAGTTCGCAATCACAGCCATACTAATAGACAAAGGAAACTATTCGTACATTCACTGATTCCCAATTCGCAGAGCCACTTCCCATCGATCCTCCCAAAATTATTGAGTGTTAGAGGTGATTGTGTAACAAAGAGAGGTAATATTTCATCCCCGTCCCTGGGGCCTGTCCACAACAAGTTATAACCTCCATGGTTCCACGTAAGCCTCTTTGGAGCAAAGTTGGTCGCCATCCGTTTAGCTGGTGATTTACATGACTAACATGCATAATGTACGTACATTATAACTAACAATTTACTATGTTTGTTGTTTGTGCTGTTAAGGAAGGAGTTTGTTTGGATGTCTTAATTGGTATTCTTGTAAAGGTATTTTGTGATCTTGGTCTTTTTGTGTCGACGGTACTTTGATTGAATTTTATTATATTGTTTGAGCCCAGTTGGTGGCTTCGTCGATTGCGGCATCAGTGGCATTCTTTAGGTCATCAAAAGTGCAAATAAAAGGGCACTCGGTATGTTGAGAAATTGGTACGGATTAACTCCTGTGTAGTAAAGGCCGCAGTGGTCTTAGTATGTTTTAAAGTACAATGCAGTTTCATTTTAACTGATTGTCTGAACTGATACTAATTCATTATTTCAGAAACATTAACTCCCACTCACTCAATCTGCCCGCTCCCAACTATGTTGGGGTCGGCTGCCAGTATAACCGGATGCATCTGATAGCAGTTTTTTACATGGAGCGTGCCTATCTGACCTCAACAACCTAGTTACTCGGTAATACGATTCCCCTTGGACTGGTCGTCAAACTTTTAAGCTTCTGACTACTCGTAACAACTGTCAAAGATCTACGAAAGAAAGCAGGGACCGGCTTAACATGCTTGGGAGGCACGGAGGAGTCTCGATAAGTAATGGATGGTCACCCATCCACGAACTGACCGCGGCAAGCGTAGCTTAACTTTCGATGGACCCGTGCGGCTGTTAGTATTTAGCCACAAGTCCTCACCCACTCACTACACCTACTAAAGGTGAAATTCCGCGAATGGCATTTTTTTTTAAAAGAACGTAGTGTGAATTTCGCTTGATGTTAAAGTAGAGTTTGTCTCAACTTCAAATTCTTAATTTACAAACCGGGTGTAATTTAGGATACCGATTATTAAGTTATTTAACAACACCATATAGAAACAATTTACATTCAGGAGCCTTTCGCTCATTTGTCTTGGACATAATATATCGAGTCACTTTCCTCATTGCAATGTAACTTGCAAGATGGACAGTTCTAGTTTCCCAAACATACCCAAAGGCGAGAGCTATCCAATACATATCCCGTCTATATTCATGTATTCTATATATTGTATTATTTTCCATGCGAGGGACATGCCTCAGTGCTCGGGGAAGACTGGATTCCCCCAACGCGAATGTACACGTACATCAGTGGTGGGGAGACCCGGACTACCAGGCACTTCTTCTCCTGCAACCGAGCGGGTGGGCAGGTTGCGGATAGCCCAACTCCGGCTGCGGGACCGACTAGTAATGGTCGATCCCGCACCCGAAGCATCTCAGAGAGATCCCGGACAAGAGAAGTTTCCAAAGGCCAAACCCCAGGCTTAGGTTAACCCATGTACCTCTTCCTATGTTTCCTACCACCTAACTCTCCATCCTTTCCTATCCATAAATCCTGTCGATCCCAAATCCCTAAGCTAAATCCCAAGCCTAGGGTGACCCCCAAGAACCCGTACCCTTTACCCACGAATACCTTCCCCCCTATCCCTATATCCCGTCGGTCCCAGAGGAGGGGTAACCTCGTTTCCAAAAAAGCCCACCCCCCAATACCAATTTAAAATGCAGAAGGAGAAAATTTCTACCCAGGTGGGTCCCGGCCAAGCCGGGGAATCCCACACCGCCTCGGCGGTCAGCCCCCAACGTAATCTGGGGGGGGCACCAATCTGCTCTTTGGTGCCGCGCTTTTCAGCGCGGCCGGCTGCTGCTTTAGCGCCTACAACCCAGGCTGCGACTCACGCGCCCAAAAACCCGACCCTGGCTGCGACCAACGCGCCACACAACCCACCTCCGGCTGCGACCCACGCGCCAACACCCACAACGAAGGTAGTGCCTTCCACGAGTCTCTGGCAACAGAGCATTGTGCGTAGCAGCATTACCTACCCGGACAAGGACCAACACAGACAGAGAGGGACGGGGAAGGAGGACGGACCTGGCAGCTCTAACACTTTCCCGGCCGACGGAGTACGCCTGCTGTACAAGCGCGGAAAAGTCGCTCGAGGAAAGAAAGTAGGCGACCGAAAGCGCAACACCCGCGACGGCTTTAGCCAGCGCGAAGCGCGATCGGACGCCGAAGAGACAGTACGCGACCAGCCGCGAGTACGCGAAGGGGCAACCCAGCGCGAAAAGCGGCCGGACGCGGAACCATGCGTCCAACTGCAAGTACGCGAAGGGGAAACCCAGCGCGAAAAGCAGCTGGACGCACAATTAAGCGAGCAGGGGCAAGTACGCGAAGGGGCAACCCAGCGCGAAAAGCTCCCGCACGTGACAGAGCCTGCCGGAGCCGCCAGTCGACCCCAGGACACCGACAGGATCGACGACCGACCTCAACCTCAACGGAGAAGGGGCAGGCGTTCTGGATCCTCACACACTCAGGCGTTGCCGGCAAAGACTACTGCGCCAGGCACCTCCGACCCGCAGCCTGGACCGAGTGGTACAGGGCCGGCGAAGAGGGAGCGCCCTGATGATTCGGCCTCACCGAGCACGCTTCAGGGGGACGCCAAGCGTGTGAGGGTCCACTCCGCTCAGGGGGTGCAGAGGACCTACGCGCGGGCCACGAAGGACATACCTGCGCGGCTGGCCGTAGCAATCTGCTTCCCTCCTCCCTCCAGAGACCTGACCAAGGAAGAGGCCACACAGATCAAGACAGACCTGGAAAACTTGATGTTGGACACGGACTCGACGACACTGCTGCCGGCCTTCCGCGGATACCCACGGGTAGCGGAGGGCACCGTGCAGCTGTGGTGTGAGGATGACAACGCCCTGACCTGGTTAACACAGAACGTACCGAAGATTAAACTTACAGACACCGACCTCACGCTGACGGTGATGAGACAGTCCGACGTACCTACCCGCGTCCGAGCTTCACTCTTCGTCCCACGTTACAAAGGTGACATAGCCTGGCTCCAAAGTATTCTGATACGTCAGAATACCTGGTATGACATAGCCAGGTGGTCGCTATACAGGGCTACTACCGTCGGTGGTGACAACTACGGGACTTATCTGACCCTGGGTGTGCCACCGGAGGAAGTCGAAAGGGTCCTGGCCCGGGAGCGTCGGATATCGTACCTGCTCGGGTCGATATACGTGCGCTTCTGGCCCTCGGCCCAACCCTCTGACACATCGACCCAACCCACTGACACCCCCACCGACATCACGGACCCGACCACGACGCAATCGACGACGACAAAGACGAGTGACACGGACATTGACAAACTGGAGGAGGTCATGGCCCGAGCGGCAATGGCTGATGTAGAGGACGACACACCGGCCGCATCACCTGGGTGGAGCGAGCTTCTGTTGGCCTCGTCTCCGGGAGCTCGACACGACGAACGGCACAGGGTGGAGGAGGTGGAGGGATTGTCCGATGGATCCGTCTCCGACTAACTCCGCCCCACCATCGTCATCGCCCCTCTACATAATACAGACCAACCTCCAGCATAGCCAGACCGCCACGGCTAGTTTGCGGAGGGCGCTGGAGGTTAAGCCTCGGACCATCGCACTGATCCAAGAGCCGTGGATCAGGAACAACAGAGTATGCGGCCTCGGTAACATCGGAGGTAAGCTAATCCTCAACACACACAGCCCAGACAAACCTAGAACCTGCGCCTACATACCCAAAGATATCCCTATCGCACCACTCACTCAATTCTGTTCCAGAGATCTGACAGCCGTTAGACTCCAGACAGAAGACGATGTCCCAGACGTTGTACTGGCCTCGGTATACATGCCAGGCGAGAACACCGACTGTCCGCCGAAAGAGATGACCGACCTAGTGCAGCACTGTGAGCGAGCCAACCTTGACCTGATCATCTGCACTGACTCGAACGCCCACCACCCGCTCTGGGGCAGCGACACACCGAACTCCAGAGGAGAGGTACTATCCACCTATTTATTCTCAACTAACCTTTACATCGTAAACCGCGGCTCGGAACCCACTTGGGTCACAGTCCGGGGACAAACGATCATAGACCTAACGCTTGCTACAGAAAACGCGACAAACAGTATCACAAACTGGCACGTGTCGGACGAGCCTTCATGCTCAGACCATAGAAGAATCCGATTCACACTAACAACCAACATCAGAAAGCCCATACCGGGACGAAATCCTCGGCGCACCAATGTGCCAGGATATAAGCGTCTCCTAGCTTCGCTATTAGCTAGGCACTTAACACTGACAAACTTAACAGACCCTACACAACTAGAATACACTGTCACAAAGTTATCAGAATACATAACCGAAGCCTACCATGCATGCTGCAGACTAAGGGTGCCACAAACCAAGGCTGAGAGAAACCCCTGGTGGAACGCCGAACTTAGTAAACTCAGAGATGCACTTCGTAAGCAATTCAACAGAGCTAAGAACACCAGACTTCCGGACGACTGGGAGCTATACAAAGAAACTCAATATCTGTACAGAAAACAGATCAGGACTGCCAGGCGAACAGCTTGGCGGAAGTTCTGTGAATCCATAGAGACAAATAATGAAGCCGCAAGGGTTAGGAAGATCCTATCAACCGACCAGGACCGAACTCTTGGCGCGCTGAAAAAACCCGACAACTCATATACAACAACTGACCATGAAACCAGCAAGGTCCTTCTTGAGACTCACTTCCCGGACTGCAAACTCCTGGAAGACAGGACGTGGGAGGTTGTGCCAGAATGGACCCCAACGGATCGAGACTGGTCAAGAGCCCATAATATAGCAACAGAAGACCGTATAAAGTGGGCTATCAACACGTTTCAGCCTTTTAAGTCAGCAGGACTGGATGGCATCTTTCCAGCCCTGCTACAATGGGGGATAGATCACCTGACACCGTGGCTGGTGGAGATCTATCGAGCGTGCATAGCACTTAGACACATACCACTAGCATGGCGCGAAGTGAAAGTCATCTTCATACCCAAACCTGGCAAAATCGACTACACACAACCCAAGGCTTATAGGCCTATTAGCCTTACATCCTTCCTACTGAAAACCCTGGAGAGACTCTGTGATAGACACATTCGAGACGGACCTCTTCGGAGAAAACCACTCCATAAACAACAGCATGCGTACTCCACAGGCAAATCAACAGAATCCGCGCTACACAGCGTGGTTTCTAAGATTGAATGCGCAGTGGACCACAAATGTTCATCACTGGCTGCCTTCATTGATATCGAGGGCGCCTTTGACAAAACCATGTTTAACAGCATTAACATGGCCCTAGACAGACACAACATAGACTCGACCCTGAGCGGCTGGATCACCAATATGCTCAAAATGAGAGCTGTACAGGTCACGATAAATGACACCACAAGGGCCATCGTGGCGAAGGGCTGCCCGCAAGGGGGCGTCCTCTCGCCACTTCTATGGAACCTGGTTGTAGACAGCCTCATTAAAACACTCAATGACAAAGGTTATTTCACCGTAGGCTACGCCGACGACATAACCATAATAATAAATGGCACCCACGAAAACACCTTATGTAACCTAATGCGCCAGGCTTTGAAAATAGTAGAAGACTGGTGCAACAAACACCAATTGTCAGTAAATCCGACAAAAACCGAACTGATTCTCTTCACAAAAAAGAGGAAGCTGGCGACACTACAACTGCCACGACTCTTTGGAACTACCCTAAGCCTATCAACCGAAACCAAATACCTGGGCATCTATTTGGACAAACAGCTGAACTGGGCAAAACATACCAACTACATTACCACAAAAGCCAGTGTATCCTTGTGGCAGTGCAAACGACTGCTCGGAAGGAATTGGGGCATCAGCCCCAAGGTCACCCACTGGCTATACACCACAGTCATCCGACCAATTATCACATATGGCTCACTGGTCTGGTGGCCCAGGACGGACCTGAGCACAGCCCAAAAAGACCTCGAAAAACTGCAGCGGTTTGCTTGTGTAGCAATAACTGGCAGTATGAGGACTGCACCAACTGCCGCTTTACAGGTAATGCTAGGACTGCCACCCCTACACCTCATCGTGCGGGAGGAGGCAGCCTTGGCCGCCTTCAGGCTCCACCTATCGGGAACCCTGAGCAAAGACTCTAGGGTCAAACACACACGCATAAGGGAAGATGCAATCAAACGACAACCGATGATGGCATCACCCTGCGACAAAGCCCCGAAACTACACTTCTTTCAGAAGCATTACAGCGTTACACTCACGGAAGAACGGTGTGACCACTCAGGCCCAAGAGAGATGAGAGTATACACCGACGGATCAAAGACCAACTCCGGAACCGGAGTCGGAGTCTTTTCACACGATTTTAACATAAATATATCCAGCCCGCTTGGAATGTTCAACACCGTCTACCAGGCGGAATGCGTGGGCATTATACAAGCGGCTTACGCCATAGAAGCCAGGAAAGTTACGGACACCCGTATACGTATACTGTCCGACAGTGCCTCAGTTCTGCAATCCCTAGAGAAAAAATATATTACATCCAGACTAACACTAGAATGTCACAATGCACTGGAGCGGGTGACAGTGTGCCACCGTAACGCAGTGACACTGCAATGGATAAAAGGACACAGCGGATCTCTGGGTAACGACGCAGCTGACGAACTAGCTAGGAGAGCATCCAGCGCGTCAGTCTGTGGGCCCGAGCCTATTGTACCCATCCCCTTTAACCAAATACGCAGGTGGCTACAGGAGTTCACCCACACACAAGCGGAGAACTGGTGGACCTCGACACCGGGCTGCAGGCAGTCCAGGGAAGCCATGCCATCCTTAGATGGCAGACTAACCAGGCGTTTGCTACGCCTGGACAGGAACGGCCTGCGCTTGGTGACGGGGACCATCACGGGACACTGCTCACTAAACAAACACTTCCACAATATAGGCATAACGGACAGCCCTCTGTGCAGGGCTTGCATGGAGGCTGATGAAACCGTTGCACATGTGCTCTTTGACTGCACAGGCGTCAGCCAGATAAGAACAGAAACCCTCGGGTCACCCAGATCTTTCACAGATATTCTACGCAGACCAGAAGATCTAATAAGCTTCTGGAGGGAGGTGGGCTGGTTGGAATAAACCAATGACGGCCGCCATGGCCCACGCACAATGGTCCACATGAAGGACTAAGTGCGGAAACCAAACCCTCTAACATAGAACATAGAACATAGAACATGCCTCAGTGCCGCAAAATATGTTCTGATAAATCACGAAATATTGGAGGGTTCACCTTTGATATTCAATATCGACAACACAACCCACATCGCAAAATCCAGCTCTATCTTTACATTATAAGGTTGTGTTTCCTTCAGTGGTGTAATAGTATGATATTGTCTCGCTAGGGCTGCCACGCACTATGAATACGTGAGGTGTTACACTACTTTCTACGGGATATAGACGCGACATGTGTCGAACGAGTGTCTTTTTTTTTACACGTAATCTTATGCTGTAATTTCTCTTTAATACTTGTGACACGTGCAATCTCTGGAGATTTATTGCAATAACTGCTCTCAAGTTTCGGATTAGAAATTATAATAGTGCGAGAGACTGTTTTTTTATTGCTTTGAGAAAAAGTTCGTTTCTTCAATTCGTTATTAATACTTACCCAAAGCAAAGAACATTTTTTTTTTAGAAGTTGAGAGAGCCAGGTAGGTATAGTAGATAGACCGATAGAATTCTTTATAATGTACACCAAAACAAATTACAAATTAGAAAACATTGACTTTAGATCTGTATAAAAACCCAGATAATTATTTTGTGCAGATAGGCAATACCCATGAATACAGTCTGCTCTCACCAACAGAAGTTCCAGTAACTGCAAGAGTTTGAGCCGTAATTAATATTCAATGTTTATGTTTATATTTCATCGGAAAACCAACTTTATCTGCGGTCGAAGTGTGTGGTGTGGTCTCGTCAATTTGTGCCTCTGGTTTGTCGACCAACAATTAGTAATCAGATATATTTTCAATTAGTGGTATATTTATGCAGACATATACCAATATATATGGCCTATAAATATGGCTGGACTTTGATATCGTGAAAGTCGAAATAATCATCAAAGACAGTTTAGGTTGTGGCGGCATCTACATCGCCACATGCGAACTAGGTACGCACCACACTGGCGTCTCGCAAAATACTGCTTCGCGCAAGCAGAGTTTACCGCACGACTAGCACTCATACAACCGAACGTCCCGAGATCAATCATAAGGCAGTAACCCACCAAACAGAACACCCATCTGGTCGGAGGAGCCTCCATTTTCTATAGCGTAGTAGTGAACTTTACACCCTATTCCAATATTTAAATTAAAGTTTTAGAAATTATCAGAATATCATATTCTACATATTAATCATTTAGGTAAGTACCTTGTGCTTTACAAATTGATTTGAGTCGTGCTCATTCGCAGTGTACCAGGGGGTCTACTCCCTAAGTCCGTTAACGAAACAACTCGTTAGCAATATTAATCATTACTTTAATAATATTTAGTGACCTCGTTTAGTGCATTACTAACGTAATGCAACTGTAATTCTGCTTAGTCTGTAGTTTCAGTAATGGACACGAAATTTGTGTGAACTCTTAAAAATACAAAATGGATAACAGCCCCTTTAATCAAAGGGGACCAGTGCATGTCTCTGTCGAAGATGACGACGCAAACCCCAGCCCTTGAGTCGATCACGGTTGATGTTGTTTCAACGCCCGAGATTCAAAAATGGATGTCAGCCATCGAACAATACTTAAATGAAGTTTGCTCTATTGCCGCGGAAGGTAAACTCAACTCGGAGCAGAAAATTAAAATTTCTAGCCTATGCCGCCGTAAAGTAGGATCTGAAACCTCACAAATGGCAGTCCTATATCAGTCGCTCAAGCAGAAAGCCATTCACGCGTATAACACGGTTGATGCCCTTCAAGAAAAGCGTGACCTGACGGATCATATGTTGGAGCTCAAGCAGACGATTAAGGACTCTGGTTCTGCGGGAAATGTTTCGTTCGCCGATATGGTGCAGAAGGGAGCAAATGATTTCATTCGACCGAACAATTTAAGCTCTGTAGCCATTTATCCCAACGATAAATTATAGTCGAGTGACGAAACAAAAGTCCTCGTGCAAGAAATCATTCGCCTTGATCAAATGAAGCTGCATGTACGTAGTGTCCGTAAGACAAAAACCGGCCAAGTGCGAGTCGGACTCGCGCACGAAGGGTTCCGTACCATTATCTATAAAAATGGCAAAAAAAATCACGTTTGTTGTATGGGAGCCCCCCTTAAATATTTTTTTTATTTTAATTTATATATTTATTTTTAAAGTGAATATATAACTAAATATTCTATGAATATTTCAACCGTTCACCTGTTGCCGTTATCAATATCGAGCAAAAACGAGCAAAAAAAACACGTCTGTTTTATGGGAGCCCCCTTAAATATTTATTTTATTCTGATTTTACTATTTTTTGTTATAGTGGCAACAGAAATACATCATTTGTGAAAATTTCAACTGTCTAGCAATCACGGTTCATGAGATACAGCCTGGTGAAAGACGGACAGACAGACGGCGGTTCCCGTTTTACCCTTTGGGTACGGAACCCTAAAAATGGAGGCGTTATTATTAGTACAGAGACAAAACATGCCGCTGATAAATTGAAGCACGCAGTCCAGCTCTCTACATCTGGACTTACCGCCGCCGCCGACGAACCCAACAAGCGCAAACCTCGGATCGTGGTTGTAGGGGGCCGACTACTTTAGCTGAAACTGAAGTCTTCAAGTGCATTTACGAACAAAAAGTAGCCGACAAGTTTCCAGAAATGCCTATGAAGTACTTTTTGAGCGTGGTTAAATTAAGTCACAAATCTGGGAAGAAGGATGCGTTGAACTGTAACTACGTTATTGAAGTTACAGCCAATATACGTGAAGCCTTATTGTCCCAATCAAAGCTTTTTATAAATGGGACGTCCTGCCCTGTCAGGGACTTCAATCTGGTTACCAGATGCTACAAATGCCAACAATATGGTCATGCAGCAAAAAATGCAGAGAGCTGAAATCTACGTGTGGTCACTGCGGTGAAGAAGGACACTCGATGTCAGAGTGCGCAAAGAAAGCTGACACACCGAAATGTGCAACTTGCTCACGCTTTAAAAAGTCCAATAACCACAAAACGGGAGATGCTGCGTGCCCTGCTAGGAAAATAATGGAATACAGGTACATCAACTCTATCGACTATGAGGGCGCCTAGAGCGTCATAATCAAAGCCAGACTTTCATGTTGAATGCCTGCTGCTGACTCAACAAAGCATTGCACTGACCTATAAACCCTCGATTTTGTTGATGTCTAAGCTGCTGAACCACTAATTGCAGACTGCAGAAAACTAATACGATGGTTGCTTCTGGTTAAGCCTATCCTGCGCCGTTAAATATTTAAAGGGATTCCGCAGCAGATCACTATTATGTTAAGAAAGATTCGCACTGGCCGCAAAAATAGGCCAAAAAATAAAAGTAAGTTACTTCATATAATATCAGCCATCTATCTGCCAGTGAAAATTCCGTCAAATTCGGTCCAGCCGTTTCGGAGATTAGCTGGAACAAACAGACAAAACAGAAAAAAAAATACAACTTCATATGAATTTAGTAAAAAGCTGTTATTTTGACATTACAAATAGACACTTCAATTTTATTTATAGCACTGTATGACCTAAACCCGCACTTAAGTCAAGCTTCTCCGTGACATAAGTAGTTTTTACAACGTGTGAAAATGAAATTTTTACTCCGTGCGAAAATGAATCTATATTTTTTTTTTCACGCGTCTAGTTTGCCTGAATTATCGCAACATTATTAACTATGAAGTTTTTTAACAATGTGAACAATATAGTCGTCGTAGATCGAACATGTAGTTTTATTGCGAAAATACGATACGAATCTTTGTGCGAAAATGTGGCCGTTGCATCATTGTGTCTACTTCGATCCAGTTCCTTATTATACTATGTAATTAAATATTTACAATAAAATAAAAGTATGGCGGGTTTATGTCACACGAGCTATAAAATAGTTTATGATGATTTAACCGATTTATTTTAACACTTTTTTAAAGTTGTAATAAAAAATTTGTACTATTATTATTATTTATACTATTTATTTGTACTCTGTGGTTTATAATTTATTTCTTTGGGGGTGTTTTTAATTTAGAGCGGATAACACCGAATGGGGTTGTGAGTGTCATGGCTGCGGAGGGAATCACTTTGGAGGTGATCGTCAAGCGGAGCACACGCATAAATCCATTGGCTCTAATGCAAGCTTAAAAAAACTTTTTTACAAAAAAAAAAACGGTTTTTTTTGTAAAAAAGTTTTTTATTTTTCACTTTTTAGCTGTGATACCTACCCCACATCAATTCGTATACCACTACTAGCTATGAAAACAACAGTGACAGGAAGTTCTATACAAGCTTTGACATCCCATCCATTGAAGTTAAGATAAACAAAAAATTACAAACTTTATAATTTACTTAGGTAAGTATTCGTGCCAAGTTTCAAGTTTATTAACTCTAGGAATAAGATTTTCATGCATACAAAATTCCCACTTCCCCCCCCCTTAAAAGCCAAATTTCCAGAAATCCCTTCTTAGCGGATGCCTATGACTGGAAAATTTTAAGTGAGCATACAACAGCAATACGTAATACGAGTACATTTGGTCGTTTAAGAGATTACATATTTGTCTAAAACTAATTGGTTTACATTAAAAGAAGAACAAAACAAAAAAATTAAGAAGATAATATTTTGAACTTATGGATAAGTGGGCTATTTGATAAACTTTTTTTTTTTTAAACTGACTTCCTAAAAAAACACTAAAAAGTGAAAAATAACTTTTTTAATATTATATTTTATTTAATTTCGGAAATCGGTGACTTTGGTTCTGTATTTTCATTTTTGGCCCCCGACTTCCGAAATTAAATATAATATTAAAAAAGTTATTTTTCACTTTTTAGTGTTTTGTTTTGGAAGCCGGTTTTTTTTTTGTAAAAAAGTTTTTATTTTTCAATTTTTTGCTGTGGTACCTACCCCACATCAATTCGTATACCACAACAACAGTGACAGGAAGTTCTATACAAGCTTTGACATCCCTTCCATTGAAGTTAAGATAAACAAAAAATTACAAACTTTATAATTTACTTAGGTAAGTATTCGTGCCAAGTTTCAAGTTTATTAACTCTAGGAATAAGATTTCCATGCAATCAAAATTCCCGCTTCCCCCCTTAAAAGCCAAATTTCCAGAAATCCCTTCTTAGCGGATGCCTATGTCATAGAATTGTCTGTGTGCCAAATTTCAGCACAATCTGTTCAGTGATTTGAGCTATGTGTTGATAGACCAAGCAGTCACGGTTTCCTTTTATATAAGGCTAGATATAATATTGAGAACCTCCTTCCTTTTTTGAAGTCGTTTAAAAATCATTTATAGCCAGAGTACATCTCATGACAATTCCAATAAGACCAAACACGGGTAGGATACATCGTTTTATTACGGAGTTCCAGTGCCTACCTACCAGCTTCGTCATCAGATCAGTTTGATGGTACCATTTTGATCAGAACTATTTATTTAAATTTGCTTCGCTTAACTATCTTAATCCAGATACGAGTATCTTATCGCCACCCGTGAAATACTTATCGTTGAGAAGTTCCGGTGGCCATCTGTGGCCTTATTCATCAGTTCCACTTCACCAAATTATACTTTCTGAATGCAAATGATTGACTTGTTGATGAAAATATAAAAATCGCTATATGTATGCCTATAATCTTTAAGGAGTTCCTTCAGTTACTCATGGATCCCAACATCGAAATTGGATTTTGATAAAAATGGGGATGTATATCCTTTCAAATAAAAGAAGAATTTTCCAAATCAGTTCATAAACGACGGAGTGCTGACGTAACAAACATTAAAAAAAAACACAGACGACTTGAGAACCTCCTCTTTTTTGTGAAGTTGGTTAAAAATATTGTGAATTGGCTTAATCAGTGACAATCATTGTAATCCTTATTTTTTATGATTGAATTCTAGTTGCGACATTTGTGAATAAATTAGGTGCGCTATTTTGCGAGTATTATTTTTCAAACACGTGGAACGTACCTGCCCATGATGGAGGACCAACAGATGACGATTCAACAGCGACACGTGGTGTCTCAACTGCTCGAACATCCGTCATATACGATACTCGTGTCTTACGTAGGTCTTTTAGTGGACGGCGTTTAGCAAACCGTGTAATAATAGCCCCTGCTAGATATCCCCGCATTCGTATCACCCCTTTCTATCCCCCGCGCCGAAGAACCGTGTACGGAGCAAATTCCCCACTGCCAAGAATGTGTAGGCTCATGAACGAGTGCAGTGATCTAGTAGATGTACATAAAGACTCACTTGATCGGTTCCGATCTAAACTCCTTGATCATTTGTCTTGCAGGCTATAATAAGTATTGTAAATTTTTCTATTTTTTTGTAAATTTTTAAGATATGAGACGGCTGTATCTCTCTTTGTTTTGTTTTGATATAAACAAATAACAGTTGGCTTCTCCAATATGATTGTTCACCTAGTAGGTGATAATAGGAAAATGCTGTGTTTACCTATAATTATTTGTTACAGTTAGTTCTCTATTTTCTGTTGCATCCTGTAATTTCTGTAGTGTATACGAACGTTGGTAAACCTAAATAAATAAATAATGGACTACTTAAGTCACACGTATCGTAATGTACTATTATT
The DNA here is from genome assembly GCA_963921375.1 of Tiliacea citrago. NCBI lineage: Eukaryota > Metazoa > Arthropoda > Insecta > Lepidoptera > Noctuidae > Tiliacea > Tiliacea citrago. Next base: position 24,707,927 of record OY992798.1, read on the forward strand.
TGCATAGGTTGAAATGAAAATATTTATGGATCAACAACATGAGCAACACGTAATTTATAAAAAGTATGAAACTAAATAAAATATGTATGCACTTAATAAAATGAGACTGTGTTCAAAGTATATAAAAGCTATAATATCTAAGCTATAATCTAAAACTAAACGCTAGCAGTCGCTTTCTACTTTCAAAAGTTTAAATTAGAGAATAATAAATCTGTCTCACTATTTTCCCTGTTTGTTTAGTTTGCTCCTAACACAGCACGGTAAATGAGAAGCGACAGGTCCTAACACTTGGCTAACTTTAATCGTACATCAGTGACATACGGGGGTTAATTTAAACGTAACCTCTTTAAACTTGAGAATGAGTATTTCACCCTGACTTTAAAAAATATTCAACAACGCAACGGCAACGGCAACGGTGCAGTTTAAAAGAAGATGTAGTAACAAAAATTGAAAAGAGTATGCTTAGATGGTTAGGTCATGTTGAGAGGATGAGTGGAACGCGACTAACAAAAGGTATTTATAAAGCAGAGGTGAGTGGAAACGCCGGGAGGGGACGCCCTAGGAGGACATATAGTGACCAAATTGGTGATGTTTTTCAGAAAGGTCAGGTGTAGTACTCGCAATCGGCGTGCGTGTATGACCAGATGTATGAACGTAGGCGAAGCAAAAGGAGTATGTAAGGAGCGTAGCAGGTGGCGTTCTATAGTTTCTGCCTACCCCCATGGGAAGAAAGCGTTAGTTTATGTATGTGTATGTATGTGTTTAAAAAATATTATTTAGGTATTTTTTTTGTCTGTTTAATTTTTTGCATTAAAATGCTTTTAAGCAATATATAGCACAACCAACTATTGACTACTGGGGTACTAAATTAAATGACTAACTAATTATCTATACAAATAACACACGACACACGCGTCCTCGAAGTTCTCGTCCGCATCGCTGTCATCCCGAAACGTGCCCAGAAGACTGGCAGCAGTGCCAGGTTAAATAGCAATGCAATTTTTTTCGCCAAAGAACAAACCAGCCTCTGGTCACGTGAAGTGTTGACCATTCGGCGACAAACTTCCTTAAAAAGGAGACACGCACTCTGGACGCACTTTTTTCATTATTAAACTAAACTTTGCCCCATACTAGGAATTTCTCCTGTATCGTGGGTGCATTTACAAACATTTAAACTCACATACACAAACAGCCAGACCTGTGCAGCATTAAATGAGATAAAAATAAATACAATACTTCGTTATCTATGTTTACATAAATATAATATCTATCTATCTGGATTCTAATCTTATTACAATCTAAACTAGTTAACTCATAACTTTCTTAGAAAACACTATACTAAATTAAGACAGCAGATCCCAGTCACAAAGAACTTGTAAATACAATTAACAGTATCTTGGACATTCTATTGTAATACAGACCAAAGATTTAGGACTTATTCCTTAAGATCATAGAATATGAATTTGTTTGCGCTAAACGAATTGTTTGGTACTAATTGAGAGATGTCTCGACTGACCTGACTGACGATATGGCAGACATTGGTGTCAGGATGTCATTAGGTCATTCTTCTTCTTAGCGTGTCAATGGCAATCTATATTTTGCTTTTGTTTGTGTTATTTTAATTTTACTTTTCATTTATTTATTCTTGTTTAGTAGAAATACATGTTACATAACATAACATCACACCTGTAATCTCTGAAGGGTTAGGCAGAAGTATACCTATAGTAGGTACGTTTCACTCGCCCCCTATTACATGGGACTTAAACATAACTATGTTTAATTGGGCACAAATCCAGACTCCGGGCTGTTACTGAGAAATTCCTGGTGGAGAAACCCAATAACACTTTGCCCGGCCTGGGAATCGAACCCCAGACCTCGTGCTCAGCAGTAGCGCTTGTGACCACTAGAGCAACGAGGCAGTCAGATCCACACGGTGGGCACAATAACCTGCCACATATTTGGATAATAAAAAAATATCATACCTACTTTTAGGATGATCACTATTTCGGAGTTGTTTCTTATTTTTATTAGTATGGTGTGCCCATACTAATAAAATTAAGAAACAATCTAAATTTACACGATATGAATTTCATTATTTCTATCAACATTTTCGACCGTCTTCTAACCCAGAACTAATTAACACTATAATCACACCCCGCTTGAGAGGCAACATAAAAACACATCTCCGCTCATCTCCGCTCGCTACTAAAGGTAGTGTAGCTTTGACAAACGATCATTAGATGCAGCCAGGCAGCGTCATTAGCCAGACACTCGACCCCCCCGCTCCGCCCCCTCCCTCACCCTGGCTCACCCCTCAGCGTCATTATAAAATATTCCACACGCCGACGCGTTATAACAAATGCGGAAAAACTACGTCCTCATTGAAATATGAGGCTAAACTTATTTATGTGCACTCGTTTCTCTATGCGGCCGGAGTTAAATTAAAATATTTTGAAAGCGTTTTTTATGCTTCTCATTTATTTTTATATAGGTACTGCTTCATTCTTGAATGAAAAATATAAGAAACCAATTGAATATGCTCTTGCTTGCACAGTAGTGCACGACCAGTAGGTCGAGCGTATAACTACATTTGGCAGGTTTAAATTCAATTCTCTTTGTGAATAAACTACTTCATAAACAGTTAGCTGGTCAGAACCAACAAAACGAACTAGTTCATAAAGTGGGTAAGCTAACCACCCAAAAGCTAGTTTTTAAACGAATTAACACTACAGTAATTCTCAAAATTAAACATAATTTTGTAAAACAATTCTCTCTCGTAGACGTTGTCTACGACAGCCGTAGCGGGCGTAGCGGGCTCTACGAAAATGCTACGATTTAATTAATGCATTTCCAGAAAACGGGTTAAAAGCTTTGCTTTACACACAGTGAGCTCAGTCTTGTTATGTTAGTTTGTGTTATGTAAAATGTGTTATATACAAAGTATATATGTAAATTAAACTAGCTATTTTGGCCTTGAGTGCCCAAGAAGCAATTAGTGAGATTGAACTACGTCACATTGTGGTTTAATAGTAGTTTTTGTGGAAAATGAGGGTTCTAATGTAAAAGGAGATAAGGGTGGGAATGAACCCTATTAGAACGTCTACGATGCTTGGGATTGAGACCAGAGTTCTTGTTCGGTAACAGTTAGACTTAGTCATCTAGTTGATTTTTTTATACATACAAAAAAACAGAAACTACAGAAAGCCACCTGCTACGATCCTAACAAAATCCTTTAGCTTCGTTTACGTTCACACATCTGGGTACTACGCACCTTACCTTTCTGAAGAACATCACCAATAAGGTCACTATAATTATGGCCTTGGCATTGTAAGTACCTGAGATTTATACTAACTGAAACCGCGGTCTCACCCACGTAAGTCTCGATCCCGTGGGAATATCGGGATAAAAAGCCTATAAGTTAATCCAGGGTGTCATCTACCTCCGTACAAAATTTTATCAAAATTGGTACAGCTGTTTGAGCGTGAAGAAGTAACAAACACACACTCACAAACTTCCGCCTTTTAAATATTAATGTGATACTATATTTATATAAATACTTTATTTATACAAAAAAACCGCATTTTTATGATCAGCATGTACAGTTCGTGCTACACTATAATGTAGGTACCATTTACATAAAGTTCCCAATTTGTCCTATTACAACATTAACATCGACGCTACTCGCCACTATTTACAATCCAATCTGGTTCTAATATTAATTAACAACCTTTGTTTGATCCTGTTGTGCCCAGCTCTCACACAATGGCAGCGCGACCCCCACACAATGGTCCATATTGGCCATGCTGCCTTTTGTCCCATTACCATTGTACACAACTACTGGGGATTGAAAAATGATATTCTTTTTGTTTTAGGAAGTATTTCGTTCTGATTTCGTTGTCTTTTGAAGGTATTCAGTGGATTGTGGAATTAAAGCACTAGGTATCTAGTCTGTGGTCTATAGTAGTACTAGTGTATTTTTCTGCGACGTAACAAATGTGGTTTCGGTGGTAAAACTTTAAGTTTTACTGCAAACCCACCCGTTGTTACTCTAACGGTACAAGGATTGGCGCATGGCCGAAATTGGAACTAACACCAAGCTTTTTTCTTTTCAATACATTTTTATGACTATTTCACATAATATATGTTTACCAACTACGCGACATTCAGGAGCCAAAACATCCTTGTAACACTTAATAATACCCAAACCAACCATTTGTGCAGTGGTGGCCCAGTGCTAACCCCGACTTACGAGTTGCAGGTCGTAGGTTCGAACCCAGGCAGGCGCTCTACTTTGTGTAAATAATTTCATCACCACTGCTCTCAAAACGGCGAAGGAAAACATCGTTAGGAAACCAGCATGTTCTAGAACTAAAATTTCGAAGAAATGTGACATCTACCAACCCGCACTGGGTCCGTGTTGTAGATTACAGCCCACTTCCTCTTACAGAGAGGAGGCCTGTGTCCCATTATAGGTTGATTACCTATGCGAACCATCACTCGTGGGTACAGGTTGCTGTACCAGTAGTTTCTCCAGTCGCCTACACGTGTTGAGGAAAGTCTTGTCGGGTAATTTTGTCAGACGTTGCTGGCAGCGAAGGGAATGCTTAATTGGTGTTGACGTTCATAATTTTGTTATTTGAAGGCCGTTTTGAATGAATTAGTTTTTATTGCCGACAGATTTTCGCAGTATTTTTGATTTATGATTATATCATTGGTACCCAAAATGTTTCACGGTACATTCGTTGTCAATAATTTTCTATATTTACGTGGGGTTGGCTCACGTTCGACTACTACCTCCCTACGCCTCTATTGCAGCACATAATAACAAGCTACACATTCAAATCATCACAAAAACACACTCCACTTAACCACAATGAGGTCCGCACACACTAATTCAAACGAGAACACATAATCCTTTCACCTGTCTTACATAATTAGAGCACATCGTTACGCCAGTGCGCTCACGCCCTTACACGCCACTCGCCATGTGAACATGGCTTTAGAGCGGCTCTGGCGGCATTTTATCCGTAAACATATTAAGTACTAGCTTTTGCCCGCGGCTTCGCCTGCTTGGACGTTGAAAATTATCATACACACATAACAAAACACGACGCAAACGTATTACATAGATAACGAAGCATTGTATTTATTTTATTTCTTATTTTTATCTCATTTGACGCTGCACCGGTTGACGTCATCACATCAACGCGCCGGCTGTCGCTGAAAACCAGCGCTGGGGCTCTGTCTCGTATATAGTCGCAGCATTATGCTGAGCGATGGCCGTTTTGCGTGAATGTGACGCATATTTTTCCTCAACGTTCTTTCGTGTTTTTGTTTTTATTTCTTTGCGTTATGTTTGCCGCAACAAACGTATTTTATTTCTTTCTTTCATTCGGGAACATACTACCGCGATAAAAAGTATCCTAATATACTAATCCAGGTCATGGTCCGCCACGCGCCACATTTCATCTAAAAACAGTTCAGCCGTTTTAGCGCGAGATTAACAAACAAACTCACTTTCACATTTATAATATTAGTTAAGGATTTGGAGTGTTAAATAAAGGTTGTGGCTGTAAGGGAGGGTGCTCGAGTGGTTGCTTTTGAATTGCCTTTGCGGAATATGGTGGAAATTGTGTTACTGTACCTTTGAAATAAAATAATAAGTTTTATTTCAAAGATACAGTATTTCAAATAAAGTATGTGATGTAATTAATCTGTTTTTAGGGTTAGGCTTCAGGAGGCAAAAGTCCTCGCGCACATCTGGGAGTGGCGCGAGGAGGCGAAACTCCGCTGCCGCGACAAATCACGGCACAGCGGACGGAGCTCCGGCTGGACCTCATTGATTGAAAATAGTTCTTTACTTATAGATTACAGAAAAACCTATAAGAATTCCATGGTCATAAATAACATGGTAAATCACTCAATATTGTGCGTACAAAGTTACATTTGCAGTTGGAATGTATGGGGAAACATGTCTTTCAACTGCAATGTTAAGTCTGTTCTTGGGATAAATCCAGCCCAACTACGTAAACCTTCATTGAGTGTGGTTTGACACGCACTTGGCTGGTTTTAGTTTTTATGTGACACCTAAAAAACAAAAATAACTTTACTAGAATTCCTATTATTAACCCACCAACTAAGATATTTACAATAATAGTCCATCGAATGGGTATCAAACTCACGACCCAGCTTACTCGTCCAAGCCACCATTAGGCTATTCGCATAATCAGTCTATAATGTCCCCACAGCTGGGACACAGGCCTTCTCACTGTGAGAGGAAGTGGGCTATAATCTATCACGCGGGCCAAGTCCGGGTTGGTAGATGTCAGCTATTGCCGCTTGTCAATTTTCAACACTGAAAGTAATCAATATTTGACATTGAAAAATTATTAAGATACATCAGCAAAATTTCGGCCTTGATAATGTCAAAATGTTATTACCAATCCAATCCAATACCAATCTGCTGTCGATGAAAGTTGTTATTTCAATCAATCTAAATCCAATTTCTAAATTGATCATCTGTTTACAACATGGCTGAAAATTCTGTTTTCTTCACATTCATTGAAGTTCAAAGGCTACGTAATTGAAAGATCTAGTGCCTTAGTTTGAGTCTGCTACGTATGTGAGTACAGTCGGCAAAATATTTAGTTGTGCAGGCAATCAATGAACATGAACTAATAAGTGTTACGCGGGTAGTTTATATTTGTGTGTGCAAAAACTTTTATGCCGCACTCTGATAAGTAAAGTTATGAAAAAGACGTGACAACTGACCGTTGAGTTTGTTTCGCCATTTCTTCTCAAAGGTAGTCAGATATGATATATTGACTTCATCTAGCTTATTTTTTTTTTTATGACGTGTAAAGTAAATCCAATATCCTATCTACAGAATAAACAATTTTATTTTATTTCACTTATTTACAAGTAGATAAATCTCATACGTTTTAATAAAATGAGAAAGTTCCAAGTAGCCTGCACACTCATTTCTTCCGCTCCCTGTACAAAGGTACCGTTCAGTTGCAATATTGGAAAAGTTTTCTTCAATTTCATTCGTCAAATATTTTCTGAGCTAGTTTCCAATGCTTCTGAAAAGTTAAATTTGTTTTTTGTTTAAACGTGCGTGATTGGAATGAGAAATTAATGTTCAGATTCTTCGAATGCTCTTTGAACTGGGTTTAAAACATAGCAGCTGTGTACGTGTGGTAGTGATGGTGTGGAGGTTTCAATTCGATTGACAGTTACTGAAAAGTGCAAGTAACTGCATTAAACAAAAGGGTTTTTTTTTCACAGAAACGTCCCTTGAGTTTCTTAAGTATAAACATATGAAACTATTTTTATTAAGGCGCTGAGAACAGTTAAAGCGCGGTCCAACTATACTTAATAAACAAAAAGTTTTTTTTTTTTTATTACTGATAGACAACGCACAGCCTAAGCCGATGGGTCTAGATGCATGTTTTTTTTTGCACAAGAGTTATTTATAACGAAAAGTGAGCAAGGATTTTTGTAATCTCCTCCCCTGAAAGGTTCAAATAAGGGATATAAGTTTGTGTATAATTTTTGCCTATGGTGAATCTCATAGCGCACGCTGCTTGTTGAAAAATAAAGTTTTTCCGCTGCCACCAACCAAATAGTTTTAGCGAAAAACTGTTTGAAAAAAGACAATTTTTAATATTTGATACTTGTAAGCGTCCTAAATAATACAAATATCTTTATAGCCCAACAATGCTCTACCAGGACGGTACCATTTAAAAGCAAACTGCGCAACAATACGTAGACAAAGTTGAATAGGCGCGCTCCAGTTAGCCGCTTGCAGCGCTGTATCGCCGATTAGCCGTCTAGGATCATCTGCTAGTTCACCATACAACGTTAACGCCTGGCGTCTTGATTAGAAGTGCGGGTTGCCTTTGATGTTCAATGCTGGTATTCCGTATTTTTTATCACACTTAACCTTAAGGCGAATCCGCAGCTATAGCCCGCGAAATTCAAATGTTCCTACGTTTTTTGCAATTTGCAGGTCAGTGTCAGGTTGTATCTTGATCAAAATATGATTCGTGACTATAACAGTATGTAGTTACGGAATTATAATCATTAGAATCATTCATACATCTCTCTTAGATTCATTCTCTTAAATTCTCTTAGATTCGACTCAAGTTAGATTTGTTCCATTGAATTACTTTTTCATGAAATCATGATATTTTATTAGTGGTTTAAATCGTGTTGCTATCAATGCGTGTTCCTTCCGTCTCTGTATGACAAGAGCACTTTTGACTGGACAGCGGTGCAGGCATGGTTATTTTTATCTTCGACATATTTATACATTTAAACGTCAAATTTTACATATTTTATGTAATTGCCAAAATTTCTTATTTTTGACAGTTCTTTACCGTATTCTAAGGAAAAGTCGAATTATAACGAATAGTTATCGCCACTTTATTCTTTGCAGGCTATACCATTACGAATGGTGACCGCCATCTTGGATTGTAATTATGTCGTCAGTACTCCGCTAAACTGTATGAAAATTACAAGATATAATTGACAACGATAAAAAAAAGAACCATTATTGCGCCGCAGTTTTGAGATTCTTTAGTTTTTTGTATCATGTAAGAGAATGTTCTACTCTGAAACATTCAGCTACACGAGAACAAGACAATAACATGACTATGACCATGTGTGTGCCACATTCAATGGACCCGTTGTATCGGAACTCTCGGAAACATTCAAATTACTAATAAAATATTAATTTTAACTATAAATATAATTTAAAACTGTTACAACGTAGGAAATAATAAGAGTTGAGTATAATTGGAAATAACTGGATCGTTAATAATTATAAATATAGCATTAAAACAGTTATGTTTCAAATAATGAGGATTATTGATATTTTATTTATGGACTTTATTACCAGAATTTAATGATAAGGTTTTAGAGTTCTTGGAAATTTCACTAATATACAACTATAAAAAACTACACTCACCCTACAAAAACGCAAATATGTATCTAGACACGGAAGCGTCCAGTCGAGTAGTAAAAATCAGGGTACCATTGAGAGTTATAGAGTACAGAGTGCACCACGAACTGAGTCCATTCCATTCTATTACGCAGATCTGTAAGTATCCAACTTCGGAGCCACTACATCCGAATAGTTGATTCTAATCGCTTTGTTCTAAGACCCGAGGGTCAAGAAAGGGGATAAAGGGGAGGGTAACAGGGGGTCTGCTTTGTGCTGATACCCCGAGGAATGGCATTGTACAAGTGTCTAAATTGTACTTGTAGTTGGAGTAAATTGAAAGCGCTTGTGGAATGTTTTGCGGCGCCTAACATGCAGCGGGGAAAAGGAATATTGAGCGTTTGGAGTAAGCAGATACGGTGGAGCGACGAATGTCGAATGGACCATTGTTTAGCGATTATTGTCGCTTCACATGTCAGTATTCTCTCGCGTCTATTATTGTCGCTTCACATGTCGGTATTCTCTCGCGTATACGAGTATTACTGTCGCTTCACATGTCGGTATTCTCTCGCGTATACGAGTATTACTGTCGCTTCACATGTCGGTATTCTCTCGCGTATACGAGTATTACTGTCGCTTCACATGTCGGTATTTTCTCGCGTCTATTATTGTCGCTTCACATGTCGGTATTCTCTCGCGTCAATTATTGTCGCTTCACATGTCGGTATTCTCTCGCGTATATTACTGTTGCTTCACATGTCGGTATTCTCTCGCGTATATTACTGTCGCTTCACATGTCGGTATTCTCTCGCGTCTATTATTGTCACTTCACATGTCGGTATTCTCTCGCGTATATTACTGTCGCTTCACATGTCGGTATTCTCTCGCGTATATTACTGTCGCTTCACATGTCGGTATTCTCTCGCGTATATTACTGTCGCTTCACATGTCGGTATTCTCTCGCGTATATTACTGTCGCTTCACATGTCGGTATTCTCTCGCGTCTATCATTCTCGCTTCACATGTCGGTATTCTCTCGCGTATATTACTGTCGCTTCACATGTCGGTATTCTCTCGCGTATATTACTGTCGCTTCACATGTCGGTATTCTCTCGCGTATATTACTGTTGCTTCACATGTCGGTATTCTCTCGCGTATATTACTGTCGCTTCACATGTCGGTATTCTCTCGCGTCTATCATTCTCGCTTCACATGTCGGTATTCTCTCGCGTATATTACTGTCGCTTCACATGTCGGTATTCTCTCGCGTATATTACTGTCGCTTCACATGTCGGTATTCTCTCGCGTCTATTATTGTCGCTTCACATGTCGGTATTCTCTCGCGTATATTACTGTCGCTTCACATGTCGGTATTCTCTCGCGTCGATTATTGTCGCTTCACATGTCGGTATTCTCTCGCGTATATTACTGTCGCTTCACATGTCGGTACTCTCTCGCGTATATTACTGTCGCTTCACATGTCGGTATTCTCTCGCGTCAATTATTGTCGCTTTACATGTCGGTATTCTCTCGCGTATATTACTGTCGCTTCACATGTCGGTATTCTCTCGCGTATATTACTGTCGCTTCACATGTCGGTATTCTCTCGCGTATATTACTGTCGCTTCACATGTCGGTATTCTCTCGCGTCAATTATTGTCGCTTTACATGTCGGTATTCTCTCACGTATATTACTGTCGCTTCACATGTCGGTATTCTCTCGCGTATATTACTGTCGCTTTACATGTCGGTATTTTCTCGCGTCTATTATTGTCGCTTCACATGTCGGTATTCTCTCGCGTCAATTATTGTCGCTTCACATGTCGGTATTCTCTCGCGTATATTACTGTCGCTTCACATGTCGGTATTCTCTCGCGTCTACTATTGTCGCTTCACATGTCGGTATTCTCTCGCGTATATTACTGTCGCTTCACATGTCGGTATTCTCTCGCGTATATTACTGTCGCTTCACATGTCGGTATTCTCTCGCGTCAATTATTGTCGCTTCACATGTCGGTATTCTCTCGCGTATATTACTGTCGCTTCACATGTCGGTATTCTCTCGCGTCTATTATTGTCGCTTCACATGTCGGTATTCTCTCGCGTCTATTATTGTCGCTTCACATGTCGGTATTCTCTCGCGTATATTACTGTCGCTTCACATGTCGGTATTCTCTCGCGTATATTACTGTCGCTTCACATGTCGGTATTCTCTCGCGTATATTACTGTCGCTTCACATGTCGGTATTCTCTCGCGTCAATTATTGTCGCTTCACATGTCGGTATTCTCTCGCGTATATTACTGTCGCTTCACATGTCGGTATTCTCTCGCGTATATTACTGTCGCTTCACATGTCGGTATTCTCTCGCGTCAATTATTGTCGCTTCACATGTCGGTTATCTCTCGCGTCTATTATTGTCGCTTCACATGTCGGTATTCTCTCGCGTATATTACTGTCGCTTCACATGTCGGTATTCTCTCGCGTCAATTATTGTCGCTTCACATGTCGGTTATCTCTCGCGTCTATTATTGTCGCTTCACATGTCGGTATTCTCTCGCGTATATTACTGTCGCTTCACATGTCGGTATTCTCTCGCGTCAATTATTGCCACTTCACATGTCGGTATTCTCTCGCGTCTATTACTTTCACAGTGTAACAACAAAATAAGAGTTTAATGAGATTTATTTTTATACTAGCGATTCGACCCACCCTGCTTTTTGATATGAATGCATGATCATCATCTTCATGCCCTTGTCCAACGTTACTTGTTTTTTTTTATTTGTATGATATTAATGTATTATAAACATAAAATCAATATGAATCTGCCTAACTACAACATTTATATCTGTAATTTTTATGGTGTACATAATAAAGAGTAATCTATTCTATTCTATTCTAGCCTTTTCCCAACTATGTGGGGGTCGGATTCCAGTCTAACCGGATTCAGCTTAATACCAGTATTTTACATGGAGCGACTGCCTGTCTGACCTCCACAACCCCGTAACTGGGTAATACGATACCCCTTGGTAAGACTGGTTGTCAGACTTTTGAGGTTCTGACGACCCGTAACGACTATCAAAGATCCACGAATGACAGCCAAAAGCTTAACGTGCTTTCCGAGGCACGGAGGAGTCTCGGTATGTAAACATGGTCACCCATCCACGGACTAACCCAGGCAAGCGTAGCTTAACCTGATGGATCGACCCGTATGTATATATTATACACATATACCTTTCGGAAAAAAATCTCTAAATGTTAGTGAAAACTGCAGCAAAGTCTGTTGCGTAGTTTAGAAGAACAACGCGGTGCAACGCGCATACAACCAGACACAAAAAGTGACTTTAATTTATAATATGTATAAATATTGTAGATACGAGTAGATCAACCTGGTATGGCAGACGGTATGATGATCGTTGAGCAGAAAAAATACATGTCATAATCCCTTAGCCCCTTTACGACACTTGCCCAAGAAAATATTGCTTCATACCAACTGAAAATATTACTAACCTATCTATTCCGGTACATTAATATGTCCAGACTAGCCAGTAATTCTTTTTGTCGAACATTGGTCATCGGACCATTTTGCTAGACACGTGATTCGTAACCACAATACTGTCCATATTTCTCAGCCTAGCGTTTGTATCGTACGGATGATATCTTCACATGAAATACTGACTTATTTATTACATAGTTGTTCAATATTATAATTATACTGAATTTGAGTACGTCTGTGGAGAATAAGAATGTTGGAGGGATTGTGAAATCACGTGTACTAAGATCGATATTTTTATTTTTGTGAATGTATTGCGTTGTATGTAGGTTGATATAAGAAGTTGGTTGGATGGAAAGTGACCATCTTGGTATCTTTCTTACCAAAATGCTGATGTTTCAGTTACTGACGGGGTCCGTTAGGACCAATGCCTGCCAGGGTTGCGAGTTTGTCCGAAAGGGATATCGTGGCCCTGGCCCACAGGCAACGGAAGGAACACGGGTGGGTTTTAGTCAGTAAAAGTCTGACACGCCCTCCCGCTCCGCCCAGAGCGGGAGAAGTCATTTTATAATTACCCACCCAAAAAAAAAAAAATGACTGTTGAATTATGATCGATATTTTGATTGCCTACACGCTCAATAAGGCTCCTGTGGTTTGCTTCCGAAACACAGGGTGTAAATTATTGACGGAACCTGGTACAACCAAAGAATCTAAAACAAGGCAGAAGAACGTCGGTGTATTTTAAAGACATTTACAGCAATCGTTGTAGAGGACATTTTTACCTCTTCCTCATGTAAGTGTGGAAAAGAGTTTTTGGCGAAAACGAGCGTTGGAGTAGATTTTGCGGCGATTATACGCTAAAGCTATTAATTTTACAAAAACAGTTACTAGTTACATAAATTATAGGAAATTTTCTCTAGAAATTTTCATTGTGGAATGAATCGGAAAGGAGATATAATCAAAAAATACGATATGGCAGCCCGAGCTACAAAGATTCGAGTTGGCAAAGTGGAAATCAATAAAACCACGAATTTCATAACTCCTGAAAAACTTTCTAGGTAAAACTACCAAATGACTGGACCATGTGCTGAGCTGAAATTTCTGATGTGCCTGTAATTACTTTTTAAAACAGCCAATTTAAAATAAAACGGATATAACCTGCTACCAAGCCATTAAATAAACCTCGTAAAGTTTATAAATAGCTAAAATTTACAACCCTCATCCAATATAAAGTCAGAACGGTAAAAATCATGTATTTTCTGACAGTTTTACCTGTGATAATAATTTAATTGATGCATGATCGAGAGAAGAACTCCGTAGCATTTATTAGGACAAGCCTATATCCAACGTTAGGCTGTAAATATAAGAAGGTAATGATACAACAAAATGACAAACGTTCAAATTTCACCCAATGGTAAACATACCGCGTGCATTTCAAAAATTCACAATAATTAGTTCGCAAACGAATTCTCACATCAACATGAACGCTCGCTTTGAAATACTCGCAGTATAGACCACTAACTAATTAAAGTTAATGTTCCAAACGATGACATCGGATTATGTTGAGATATCAACTGAAATCTGAAATCATTTACTTTATATTATGTAGGTACCTACACTGAGCAGAACATATTCACTTTTAGTAAAACTGAAAGCCACATTTCTTTCTTAATCTCAGCGATATATTTACTGCTCTAATTTTCTTTTTGTTCTAACACTAAATTCAACAACTAAGAAACCCAAGCCGCTGTCGAACCCTTGCAATTATTATTCCACAGCCGTCCCCGCAAGAAACTTGCTATTTAGTTTCAGCAGAACCAAATAAAAAGTCAATAAAGTACAAATAAATCAGCCTGTCTGCGTATTAAAGAAATCTTACTAAGTCCCAGTCAGGCTAAGGTCTGCGCAGACCAGAGAGGTCACGTGAAATCTAACTTTAACTTTAAACTTTGCAATTGACTATTGGTTCGGATTGAATTCGAACAAAGATGATAATTTAAACTTTTATCGATGAAGTCTGTTTTGAATTTGGATTAAAAGAAAAGAGAGTTTTATCTTGATAATTTGTGTAAATACTACTTTAACATTGATTTAAATTGATCAAACAAAAATCTGTGCTGGCTCTGTAAAATCGTTTTAAGTAAAAGAATACATGACGTCACTGTAACATGTTGTACGTTCAAGGCCAACACTAAACATGTACGACCTACCCACACATAATATATCTATCCCACCACAAAAGTTAATGTCCGCTCCCATTCCCAGTCTATCCCGAGCGAACGACGGTCATTACCATTACCATAACGACCACGAAAAAACAGAAACCGGCCCAGTATGTTCGCGCCCTTACCCATATTGTTTCACTTAAACGACATTCTGAACTCAAGGGATTTACATACATCGGCGGACCAGCCGACATTTTAAATGTATTTTTGTACCTTTCATATAAAAATTGAATAGATAGTATTCTACGTTTGTAACGTTTTGTACGAATGGGAAATGAAGGCACGACCTGTGTGATGCCAAGTTTATAATTTTAATTTAGTTTGGAGCCGTAGAGAAAATTAAATTGAGAAGATTTGGACTTAGTACCGTGTTGATGCTATATTATTGTATTTTCCATTTAGCTATGTACCTAAATGGGTGAAGTATTTAGGTAGGTACGCTATTTTAATACCCACTTTGAGCAGTTCTAGAAACTAGATAATTTAGCATAGATTTGAGCTGTAATGGCTGCTGCCATCTTCTCGTTGGTGAAAGGTTGTCATACAAACAAGCGTGTTTCTGCATCGAATCGTTAAACTCGTCCGAATTTCTTAGGATTTCCTTTTTCTAAAGGCTGAAACAACTTTAACTTTTTTTCTTTCTTTGTCTCTTTCTAGGCTCTAATCATGTTTTTAAATTATTCATCGAAATAGTGGAGGTTCTGAACTTCTGACAGTAAGCACATATCTACATTTGTAGTTAAATGATATTCAAAGAGATTGCCTTTTTATTCAGTTTTGGATAATCACTATACATTGGGAATGGCGGATGAAACCTAAAACTCTTGAAAATAACGGGATTCAGAAACAAAACCAAAAACAAACGAAACCACGGTTAGATTGAATAAAAACAAACTATCTCCAAAAGTGTAAACAGTAAAACCTTCTGAAAAGAATACAGTCGTGAAGCTAACGCTGCTTTCACACTGTGACAAGTTTATCGCTCGTTAGGTCGCGAGCACACTTGATAGTGTGGCCGCGACCACGCGCGGGCGGGCCGACCGTCGCTCGTCCAGCGGTACGCGGTGCGGTATGTTACTTTAATGGTAATTGGAATCTGTACCGTTTGACATTAGAAACTCCATTGATGTTATGGGATTCGGTTACACGGACAAGTTTTTCCTTTGTCGCAAATTGTACTAACTGGCTAGAGGGTGATTTGAAACCGTTTTGGTTGATAGCATCTTAGTCGGTTAAGGGGTGGTAATATAAAGGGTGGTAGAGACATCAACGCGCAACCAGTCACCAGGTTGTGCGTCGATATCGCTGCCTCTCTGTTTATGGTATATTGATATTCAATTATTACTACCTGATGTTTACGAGAATATTCTGATCGCTTCACAAGTTTTTGGCTGAAATTAAGAAGACTAAGAAGAAGATTGCAGACGCCATTTTACAAAACATAACAAAAGTACGGAATTTTAAAATAATCTGATGTCAATACTTTTACACATGATTGCGCTTAATTTTAATACTAAGTTTTGATTCTAACAGTAACGAGTTTACGTTAGCAATCTTTTTTTCAATGGCACCCGTTATTAAATAAGAAAATAATCTAACCACAAAACGTATTGTATTAGTCGTTTCTGATTAAAATCGAATAATTTACAAAGAAAACTTATTACGTGTTTATTGTAGAATGTAATTAGTAATTCAATATTTTTATTATGACTGCGAGTCGCTTACTAAATCACAGGTACGCTTAGGGATCACGAATTAAGCCAACAGAGACTTTCGTAGAAAACGTCATATTACCTAAATATAATATTTTTAGTGACCTTATTGACCTGATCTTTTGTAACTTTCTGACCTTCGTTATAGTAATATTTATAATAACAACGATTTATGTATTAAATAACGAGCATTAATAAGTGTTGTATTTCCAATTTGTTTTCTTAAATAAGTGGTGTAGCCTACTTCATTAGGTCAGGTTTAATAACTTAAATACAATTACATAACCTGGGGAAGGGCGGAGTATCCTAAAACAAGCATACTATTTGCTTAAATGGATTCTCCACATTGTAACTAGAATAAGGTATTTAAGTTGAAGCAATAAACTATTTTTTTTTTTTTTTTTTTTTTTTTTCATTGGTTGAGCAAATTCGATTTGGATTTAAAAAATAAGCAACATTTTTTTCCAAGAACGGTGAAAACCCCACGTGTTCTTTCAGTTTAACAATAAAAAAACACACTTGTATGCTATCATATAAAATAAAAATATGCTTTGTACACATATATTAGATTTTGCGACCTACGATGTAGGTTTCCGTTCGCATTTAAACTTAGTGAAAAGCGCCTATTGAATGACTATTTCATGAAATAGTCATTCAGTAGGATCCTACGAACTTAGAGAGTTGTATTCATGTTGTATTGCTGATTCTAATGATAATAATTTTATAAAGCCATATTCGTTACGTCCGCGAATCATATTTAGATCAACATACAACCTATTACTGACCTGCAAATTCGTGGCGCCAGTGACAAAAAAGTTAAAAGACAATCGTTTGGCTTGGTATGGGCATGTGATGAGGATGCAGGAAACGCATGTGACTGAAATAGTAATGAATATAAAACAAAGTTGATGGATAGAGAGGGACAGGAAGACCAGAGAAAACACGGATGGATTATTTATTTATTTATTTAAACTTCTCGCACACAATTAGGTACAAAGGCGGACTTAATGCCTTAGGCATTCTCTACCAGTCAACTAAGGGTGGTGAAGAGATAAGATGGCAGGTGCTCTGATTGAGAGAAAATAATAATATTATAAGATATTAAATTATGATGATGATTATATGAGGAATGAATGATTTGAAAGAAAAGGAAGTGAATGATAGCAAGACGGTTGACAGGGGAGGATGGAAGAAGAAAACGCGTTGCGCCGAGCCCAAGTAACATAGGACAAGGGCGGCAACATGATGAGTGTATGCAATAAAAGCAACAAAAATATCTTGCGACGCTTAAATAAAAGAAACTCTATTTGAGTTTCTTTTATTTAAGCGACGCTTAAATAAAAGAAACTTAAATATCTTGCGACGCTTAAATAAATCCAACGTTGTAGATAGTCACCAGTCTGCATCAGCCTTAGCATTATATTTAAAAAAGCTCCTTATATCCGGCTGGCTGCAACGTTATCCACTGCAGTGCAGTGGCTGCAATTGTCCGCGTTTTTCTAGTCCCGTGGGAATTAATGCTCAACACTATGCTCCTTTTAATTGATTCCCGTTTAATTGGGCTTTTTATTAGAAGCAGTAGATATTGCGAACTAAAAGTTCGTTAAAATTGTTATTGGTGTTTTTCAATTTGATTTGGGTGAGAAATTTGAAATACGAGAAATGGATCGGATGAAATAAATTATGTTGAAGTTAAATTGATCAATGACAGTAAGTAGACTTCTTTGTATTATTTTATTTATTTCATTTAAATACTTACAAATAATATTTTTTATAAAAAATAACTTAAAAAAAAAACTACCGTCTTTCGACAGAAAAGAGTCGGTGTCTTTGAATCTGTATTTTAGTTTTTTGTCACCGACTTCCAAAATTAAAGTTATTATTCACTTTATAAAAAGTTTTATTTTGTAAAAAGTTGTTTATTTTTCACTTTTTAGTGGGCCAGTTTGTAATTTATCTAAAGGCCGATTTTTCAATCCTCGGATAAAAGTACCAATAGCTACCTAAAGAATAAAGTTATTAGACTCTTTATTCGTCAATGGTCGTTAATTTTTCAATAAATATTTAACCTAAGAAAAAAAAAAAATTGGTATTCAGCTGCATCCGGTTAGACTGAAAGCCGACCCCAACATAGGATTGGGAAAAGGCGAGGCAGATGATGATTTAACCTAAGAATAACTATCTGACCGATCATCTAATCTGTAAAACGCTAACTTCACGGAAGTGAAACAAGTATACAGAAATAGAAATAGATCATTTATTTGTCCAAAACATAAGTATACACACACATGGCATGCAAGCAAGACATTACATAAAAATTATAGCACAGTCATGTTTTGCCATAACGGCGTACAAATATAAACCGGTCCAGTATTAGTCCATTATTCAAAGAAAATTAACATATCAAATTAAAACTTAATCAATCAAATTATAATAAATATACTACAGAATAGTGTCATCAACTCGTCATAGAAATCTATAATAAAATTAAAATTAGCCAGTCAAAAGTCAAAGTAATTTAGGAATAAAAAAGGTTCAGGCCATGGTTTGGAGCGAGAGTGCATGGGAGGCCGTCACCTCTTTCTACGAAGCAGTAATGCTTCCGATAAGGACCAGGCCCGGGTCGACGGCGCGTTGTGTTCCACGCGCGCCTCAAAGAGATGTCAGCACCAACTGACGGGGTCCGTTAGGACCAATGCCTGCCAGGATTGCGAGTTTGTCCGAAAGGGATATCGTGGCCCTGGCACACAGGCAACGGAAGGAACACGGGTGGGTTTTAGTCAGTAAAAGTCTGACACGCCCTCCCACTCCGCCCAGAGCGGGAGAAGTTATTTGATAATCCCGCCGAAGTCCCACCGAAAAAAAAAAAAATCTCGTCGACTTCGGGTATTAGTATCTGATAGCTTCTTGAATAGTTTTGGGTTTGTTTTAACGAAGACCGCAACCTCGAAAATGTATAATGGCCGGGAGTGTTAATATTTTATCAAAAATAAAATATTAACACTCCCGGCCATTAAACTCGCAATCCTGGCAGGCATTGGTCCTAACGGACCCCGTCAGTTGGTGCTGACATCTCTTTGAGGCGCGCGTGGAACACAACGCGCCGTCGACCCGGGCCTGGTCCTTATCGGAAGCATTACTGCTTCGTAGAAAGAGGTGACGGCCTCCCATGCACTCTCGCTCCAAACCATGGCCTGAACCTTTTTTATTCCTAAATTACTTTGACTTTTGACTGGCTAATTTTAATTTTATTATAGATTTCTATGACGAGTTGATGACACTATTCTGTAGTATATTTATTATAATTTGATTGATTAAGTTTTAATTTGATATGTTAATTTTCTTTGAATAATGGACTAATACTGGACCGGTTTATATTTGTACGCCGTTATGGCAAAACATGACTGTGCTATAATTTTTATGTAATGTCTTGCTTGCATGCCATGTGTGTGTATACTTATGTTTTGGACAAATAAATGATCTATTTCTATTTCTGTATACTTGTTTCACATCCGTGAAGTTAGCGTTTTACAGATTAGATGATCGGTCAGATAGTTATTCTTAGGTTAAATCATCATCTGCCTCGCCTTTTCCCAATCCTATGTTGGGGTCGGCTTTCAGTCTAACCGGATGCAGCTGAATACCAATTTTTTTTTTTTCTTAGGTTAAATATTTATTGAAAAATTAACGACCATTGACGAATAAAGAGTCTAATAACTTTATTCTTTAGGTAGCTATTGGTACTTTTATCCGAGGATTGAAAAATCGGCCTTTAGATAAATTACAAACTGGCCCACTAAAAAGTGAAAAATAAACAACTTTTTACAAAATAAAACTTTTTATAAAGTGAATAATAACTTTAATTTTGGAAGTCGGTGACAAAAAACTAAAATACAGATTCAAAGACACCGACTCTTTTCTGTCGAAAGACGGTAGTTTTTTTTTTAAGTTATTTTTTATAAAAAATATTATTTGTAAGTATTTAAATGAAATAAATAAAATAATACAAAGAAGTCTACTTACTGTCATTGATCAATTTAACTTCAACATAATTTATTTCATCCGATCCATTTCTCGTATTTCAAATTTCTCACCCAAATCAAATTGAAAAACACCAATAACAATTTTAACGAACTTTTAGTTCGCAATATCTACTGCTTCTAATAAAAAGCCCAATTAAACGGGAATCAATTAAAAGGAGCATAGTGTTGAGCATTAATTCCCACGGGACTAGAAAAACGCGGACAATTGCAGCCACTGCACTGCAGTGGATAACGTTGCAGCCAGCCGGATATAAGGAGCTTTTTTAAATATAATGCTAAGGCTGATGCAGACTGGTGACTATCTACAACGTTGGATTTATTTAAGCGTCGCAAGATATTTAAGTTTCTTTTATTTAAGCGTCGCTTAAATAAAAGAAACTCAAATAGAGTTTCTTTTATTTAAGCGTCGCAAGATATTTTTGTTGCTTTTATTGCATACACTCATCATGTTGCCGCCCTTGTCCTATGTTACTTGGGCTCGGCGCAACGCGTTTTCTTCTTCCATCCTCCCCTGTCAACCGTCTTGCTATCATTCACTTCCTTTTCTTTCAAATCATTCATTCCTCATATAATCATCATCATAATTTAATATCTTATAATATTATTATTTTCTCTCAATCAGAGCACCTGCCATCTTATCTCTTCACCACCCTTAGTTGACTGGTAGAGAATGCCTAAGGCATTAAGTCCGCCTTTGTACCTAATTGTGTGCGAGAAGTTTAAATAAATAAATAAATAATCCATCCGTGTTTTCTCTGGTCTTCCTGTCCCTCTCTATCCATCAACTTTGTTTTATATTCATTACTATTTCAGTCACATGCGTTTCCTGCATCCTCATCACATGCCCATACCAAGCCAAACGATTGTCTTTTAACTTTTTTGTCACTGGCGCCACCAATTTGCAGGTCAGTAATAGGTTGTATGTTGATCTAAATATGATTCGCGGACGTAACGAATATGGCTTTATAAAATTATTATCATTAGAATCAGCAATACAACATGAATACAACTCTCTAAGTTCGTAGGATCCTACTGAATGACTATTTCATGAAATAGTCATTCAATAGGCGCTTTTCACTAAGTTTAAATGCGAACGGAAACCTACATCGTAGGTCGCAAAATCTAATATATGTGTACAAAGCATATTTTTATTTTATATGATAGCATACAAGTGTGTTTTTTTATTGTTAAACTGAAAGAACACGTGGGGTTTTCACCGTTCTTGGAAAAAAATGTTGCTTATTTTTTAAATCCAAATCGAATTTGCTCAACCAATGAAGTAGGCTACACCACTTATTTAAGAAAACAAATTGGAAATACAACACTTATTAATGCTCGTTATTTAATACATAAATCGTTGTTATTATAAATATTACTATAACGAAGGTCAGAAAGTTACAAAAGATCAGGTCAATAAGGTCACTAAAAATATTATTAGTGTCATCAACTCGTCATAGAAATCTATAATAAAATTAAAATTAGCCAGTCAAAAGTCAAAGTAATTTAGGAATAAAAAAGGTTCAGGCCATGGTTTGGAGCGAGAGTGCATGGGAGGCCGTCACCTCTTTCTACGAAGCAGTAATGCTTCCGATAAGGACCAGGCCCGGGTCGACGGCGCGTTGTGTTCCACGCGCGCCTCAAAGAGATGTCAGCACCAACTGACGGGGTCCGTTAGGACCAATGCCTGCCAGGATTGCGAGTTTGTCCGAAAGGGATATCGTGGCCCTGGCACACAGGCAACGGAAGGAACACGGGTGGGTTTTAGTCAGTAAAAGTCTGACACGCCCTCCCACTCCGCCCAGAGCGGGAGAAGTTATTTGATAATCCCGCCGAAGTCCCACCGAAAAAAAAAAAAAATCTCGTCGACTTCGGGTATTAGTATCTGATAGCTTCTTGAATAGTTTTGGGTTTGTTTTAACGAAGACCGCAACCTCGAAAATGTATAATGGCCGGGAGTGTTAATATTTTATTTTTGATAAAATGTGGCTTACACGTATCAGTACATATTAGTCCA
This sequence comes from Tiliacea citrago, assembly GCA_963921375.1. Lineage (NCBI taxonomy): Eukaryota > Metazoa > Arthropoda > Insecta > Lepidoptera > Noctuidae > Tiliacea > Tiliacea citrago. Next base: position 24,730,357 of record OY992798.1, read on the forward strand.
AACATCGATCTGAGACACGTTTTCTGTAACTTGAGTATTAGTTCTCTATTACACGAGTTGCCCCAAAAAATAACCTCGTATCTTAAGATTGTGCCAACGATGCCATGATATGCACAGAGCATGTTTGTACTTTCCAATCCAGCCTTTCATCTATATTTAAACCTAAAAATTTGGTAGTACCTACGTTTTCAATAATTTTGCTACAGCGTTCTATTAACATATTAGATGTCTTTGGTCGCTGACTGAACAATATTAATTTTGTTTTGTCAATATTTATCCTAATATTATTATTGTCCATGCCCATGTGAATATTGATTGGATAGTTTTGTTAATTTCATTTTCTAATTGTAACTCGCTAGTGTTATTAATAGTAATGGTGCTGTCGTCGGCAAATAGTGACATATGATGGAGGGTTACCTTTGGTAAATCATTGATGTAAATTAAAAATAACGGGGGACCTAGCACGCTCCCCTGTGGTACACCATACTTAATTAAACGTTTATTTGATATAAATATTAATTCGGATTTAGTCTTTTGATCTATTCTCGAAATTTCTACATATTGATTCCTATTTATTAAATATGATTCTATCTAATTTTAATAATTATGTTTCCTCGAATTCCATAAGGCTCTAACTTCTCAAGCAAAATCATATGGTCCACGTAATCGAAGGCTTGGGTCATATCGCAATATACGGAACATACGGGTATTACACACAGAATAACCGAATGTTAGAGCGGGACGGACTATTTCTTTGAACAAGCTTGCAAACGTCAGCGTCATGGTCACTTTTATTACGGTACGTCTGCTCGTGGTATTTTTATTTGTTATGTTTAGTCTTGATAGATTTTTAGTTAACCAAAAAAAAGGGAGCGTTCAGCGAACTCTAATAATGCTAAGGTTCAATTATTAGTGAGTTTTGTCGAGACCTACAAGCAAATAATAGAAAATAAAAAGACTGACTCTGTTATAAACAAAGTTATAGAATCTGCATGGAAGAATATTGAAAGTTATTCAACTCATGTGGAATCTCAATAATTGATTGCTCTTGTAAAGTTAAAATATGAGGGAATAAAAAAGCTACGAAAAATAAATCCTCTGTCAAAGACAGGATATCTACAGAACAGGAGGGGGTTCTTCAAAATCTCCTAAATTCACCGACGTCGAAGAAAAGGTTATAAGTATTTGTTATAAGTATTTGTATTGAACATAAAAGGGCTTGAAGCTAGTCATGATAGTGATGCAATTATGGCTTCCTCCTCAATTGCCATGTCGTCAATACTATCGAAAATATCAAGTACACCGGTAAAGCACGAAAACTAACCTTAAACTTAAGTAACGGACCGTCGTTTATGTATGGAATAAGCGGTTTTCTGGCCGTCAAAGAGCCAAATAGATTTATTCCTCAGATAAGTGAATTATTCGACGATTAAAGCCTAATTGACGATTGAACAACTGATTTTTTGCTATCTATCGAATAAACCCAATCTGTCTGTTTATCTGAGGATTGAAAAATCGGCTCTAAGTTACAATAGCCTAGCATCGGCCGGATAGCCAATGGGGCTGAAAGATTCTGAAGTGGCAACCGCGTACCGGAAGATGTAGCGTTGGAAGGCCACCTACAAGGTGGACCGATAACCTTTTAAAAGTAGTCGAAGTGGCGGTGCTTGGGAGAGGATTATCTGGGTGATAATAATTTAATTTTACTTCGTGGTGATAGTTGAAGTATTTTTTCGTGTAAAATCATTTAAATCAGGACAGGTATGCCTGAAAATAAAATGTTCCCCATTCACTTACCGTATGATAGCTTCAAGAGAATCTCGTAATGATTATGCTGTCACAGTATCACTGATCGTAATGTAATGCAAAAGTGTAATTTTTCTTTATTGGTTTTATATTCTTACAAAGCCATAGTCAGAGTTTGCTAGTACTTTCTTAGCTAGTTCATTATTGTTGTCTTTTTATTCATGAGCATTAATTATTTCATGCATATTTTCACTTTGGTCATCGGCAGCGCGTCTGCCACTGCCTACTGCTGGGGAAAGACTACTGCCTCTCTATGTTACTGCCAAACTCCACGCTTCTGTGCCTGTCTCTTCCAGGCAGGTGCATTTTAAATGCAATAAATAATTTTATTTCAGCCAACAGCTACAATACATTTCAGTGTTCTACGTGCAATTCTCGAGAGTACATTGAAGTTTCAAAAAATTGTATTTGTATCAAACAATATCGTCAATCACTGTTCTATCTTACAGTCGACCACTGCGATCCTGCGCCCATTACAGTAATTGAATTGCGAACAATTTGTTTCCTTTGAAGAAATTGTTTATATCTTAACAACACATTTTATACCACGGAAAAACTACCCGTTACCTCTACCATGTCGCACATAAGGTCGATTTTTGTACAACAACCATTTTTGAACTGTAAATGGACAACGGTTAAAGGACCACTCGGAAGTATTCGGATTTTGATTTATACCCGATAACGGAATTCGCTTATACCCACGAATGCGTAGCAGGAGAATGCGAAAACTGGGAATTTATGCCGCATCTTATTTCGACTTTAAGTGGGATTGAGACAGCAATGCTGTGGCTATTGAATGAGATTAAAAGACTAAGAAATCTGGCTTAAATAAGGTTTTTTTGGTAGCAGGATCCAAAATTTTCAAAAAAATAGAATTGATTCTAGTTGCTCCTTCCAAAAGGTAGTTTCGTATGGAGAAGAATAGGCAAGAAACTCCACCGTTACTCTTTTAAAAATGTTTTACAATATTTTGTTTGAGTAATATTAATTATATGATTATATGTGAAGACGATGCACCTAGAATAAAATTACTATACCATAATAAGTAAAAAGAATTAAAAACTAAGGAATGAAAAATAACTTAATTATTAGATAGATAACGGTGCTCACATATTCACAAACATCGTAAAAGTATGTTTTTCAAAAAAATCTATATCATAAAAATAACAGATTTTACCATAAAAATAGTAACCATTTTGATTTTGTCTAGTCTATTAATAATTATAACAAAGTTAAAAATTAATCTTTTGTTTAGCTGCCTTAGTGCTTATCCCTTTGTTTACCAAACCAGGTCAAGCTCCCGTTAGCGAGGTAACAATCAGTACTAACTGTCATTCATTGTATCGCCAGTCTTACCTTATTTTCGCTCAAAACCGGTGCATGATACTCGCAGCAAGTTTACACAATCTATACAATCATGCTGCAAAATAAAGTGTGTCATGTTTTTTGTCTGTATGTCTGTTTGTCCGTCTGTCCGCGACGTAGCTCAGAGGCTATTAGTACTAGAGAGCTATAATTGTATGGCATGGTACGGTTATACATATTAATCACGCCGACAAAGTGGTAAAATAAAATCTTGAAAATAAGTTATACGAGTAGAGTACCTACGAGTACCTCTCTTGTGCGTAAAGTGGCGATGTTTTTTTTTCTTGTCTATCCCATGGTGTAGGGGGGTATCATTGCATAGGCGGTTTAAAAATAATGTGGATATTTCCACAGCTTTAAAGTGATAATTAATTTTTGTTAGAGTCAAGTCGACCCCTGCCAGCTAAATGGTTGTTAGAGTCAAGTCGGCCCCTGCCAGCTAAATGGTTGTTAGAGTCAAGTCGGCCCCTGCCAGCTAAATGGTTGTTAGAGTCAAGTCGGCCCCTGCCAGCTAAATGGTTGTTAGAGTCAAGTCGGCCCCTGCCAGCTAAATGGTTGTTAGAGTCAAGTCGGCCCCTGCCAGCTAAATGGTTGTTAGAGTCAAGTCGGCCCCTGCCAGCTAAATGGTTGTTAGAGTCAAGTCGGCCCCTGCCAGCTAAATGGTGGTTTTTGAACGAAGTTAAAAGTAAAACTGTCACAGCTAAGTAGGCTTTACAAATTAAGGAGTAATTAATAGTCGACCAACTAAATAAATAAAAATAATTTTAACGTACATTTACAGTTGTAATGAGAGAACATGTTTTTCAACTAAAATGTTAAGTTTGTTCTTGCGATAAATTCATCCGAACTACGGAACCATTCATTGTGCGTAGTCTGACACGCCCTTGGGCGGTTTTTCTCTTTTCAGTTGTGTTTTTGCAATCGGGTTTTTTTATAATTTTAAAACGCGAAAAAAAATCAGCAGCTCTATTCATTTGTGTTTTAATTAATTACATACTCGCGCGATATCGCGGGCGCCACAGGCAGCGACATAGAAATTGTGCTACTAGTGTCGCGTCGCGCCCGCAATATCGCACCAGTCTATACAAGCCTTTATGTTCACGTTTACAACAAAAAATGTAGGAACTGAAATAATTTGCAAACATGTTACTTAGTTTTGCCTAAAGGTCTGCCCTACATTTCCCTGGCAACTATACTAAACTCATATTTCATCATAGAAGTTTACATGTCGAAAATCTTAGTCCTACTTTCCTAGTATTTTCTACGTTAAAATATACTAGCTTTTGCCAGCGGCTTCGCCCACGTGGAGAAGGGAAATTATCGCATATGGACGTACTACCGAGATAAAATCAAAATCAAAATCAAAAGTCATTTATTCAAACTAGGCTGAGAACCAGCACTTTTCGAACGTCAAAATTACATAAGACAGTCCCCCAAAAACGCCCACCCTTCACCACTTCCTAGTCCTTAAGTGTCCAAACACAAACTTTCACATTTATAATATTAATTATCCTCACTAATATTATAAATGCCAAGCGATTTCGTTTGTTTTAAGACATAATATAGGATACTTTTTATGCCGGTAATACGATCCCGTGGAATATAATTTCCGACCCCCACGCGGGCGAAGCCACGGGCAAAAGTTAGTAGCGTCTTAAGTGTGCTAAACCGTTTTTGTGCACATATTCATAGGCCCAACTTTACGGGGCGTCGGCATCTCGTGTTGCTACCAAGTTGTGAGCTGTGACGTCACGCCACTCGTTTTCACATCCCACTCCACTAACTTGTGTTACGGCAAAATTTATGTGCAGGGACGTTTGTGTGGGGCTTGCACTATAGTAGGAAATGTAGAGTAACGTGGCAGATATTGGATGAAGGTGATTTTGTTACCTACTATTTTTATCGTGAGTACCTTCGGGTACCTTGTAGGTACCTTCTTAGAGACAGATATTGGTTGGGTTATACGGGTTATCCCTAAAGCCATAGTTTTTAGGGTTCCGTACCCAAAGGGTAAAACGGGAACCCTATTACTAAGGCTCCGCCGTCTGTCTGTCTGTCACCAGGCTGTATCTCATGAACCGTGATAGTTCGACAGTTGAAATTTTCACAGATGATGTATTTCTGTTGCCGCTATAACAACTAATACTAAAAAACAGAATAAAATAAACATTTAAGGGGGCTCCCATACAACAAACGTGATTTTTTTGCTCGTTTTTGCTCGATATTAATAACGGCAACAGGTAGACGCTTGAAATATTCACAGAATATTTAGTTATGTATTCAATTTAAAAATAAATAATTAAATTAAAATAAAACAAATATTTAAGGGGGGCTCCCATACAACAAACGTGATTTTTTTGCCATTCATTATAGATAATGGTACGGAACCCTTCGTGCGCGAGTCCGACTCGCACTTGGCCGGTTTTACTCTACATACCGAATTATTGTGATCACTTACGTTGGAAGGCGCCAGTCAAGAATAACAACAGGTTTCCACTCGTTAAATCTCTTTTACTCTACTCAACGTCATCCAAAAAGTTATTACCAAGAACATGAACCAGGGCCTAGCGCCAATAAGAAAAGGACGCTTACTTACGCGTCTACAAGCGTAATCAATACACATAAACGCACACATAATTCATCATAAACCAAAGCTCTACATACCGAATTATTGTGATCACTTACGTTGGAAGGCGCCAGTCAAGAATAACAACAGGTTTCCACTCGTTAAATCTCTTTTACTCTACTCAACGTCATCCAAAAAGTTATTACCAAGAACATGAACCAGGGCCTAGCGCCAATAAGAAAAGGACGCTTACTTACGCGTCTACAAGCGTAATCAATACACATAAACGCACACATAATTCATCATAAACCAAAGCACTAGAGCTAGACACCCACAACAATTAAGCCACACCTGCCGCGCCGCTAAAGTGCCAGGCATGAGTAACCGTGACGTCACCGCCAGCTCGCACTTACCTCCAATCCTTTGCTATATTAATCTCCTTGAGCGCCGCTTAAGTACGACACCAGATTAACTGTAGCACCATTAAAACAGCGGACGTAGAACATACAATATTTAATACATTATACACACAACAGACAACACATTCACATTACAACACAACCAATCAACCATCGCACTATCAACACTTACCTACATTACCGACGACTGTAGGTGACGTGCAAGTCACTGCAGTGTCGAATGTATGGACAGTCGAGCCTGTCCGCTATCATCATCAGTACGCTGTTGGAGCTGCCGCGCACCCTGCGTACCAGAGACGCGCTCCGTTTACGCATCGTTGCATAGAAGCAGTCGACGCTGGCTTTGGCAAACATGCCCGAGGCACTACAGAGTCGCGGCAGCCCCATCAACGTTCTGAAGGCGTTGTTATATTGGACACGGAGGGCTCCGTATGGTTTTTGGGTGTGATTCACCCACAGGCTGCACATGTATATTGAGGTAGAATAAGCCCTGAAAAGTGTTTGCTTGACCGACTTGGAACCGTGTGCAAACCTGTGGGCTATCATATTAGCTCTAACTGACAAAACCCTCCGCTCCCTCTCAATGTCAGTATCGTCCCTGAGACCGGCAGTAACTAAATGCCCTAGGTATTTAAAGTGATCCACTTTTACCAAGGGAACCCCGTACAGTTTGATGGGTGGAACTGATATAGGACTTTTAGAGCCGGCCTCAAAAACCATGAACTGACTTTTCGACACATTATATTTTAGACCATGTCCTTCAGCATTTGCCTCACAAATCTGCAACAATGTTCAAATGCCACTAAACCGATGCGCTCAGCAGCACCATGTCATCCGCATAGCTGATATTATTCAGGCAAACTTCATCAATATGACACCCAACATGATGACTGCTGAGAGCAACAATCAGCGCATCAACATACAGGTTAAAAAGTGCTGGGGAGCTCAACCCATACCCCGCACTCCAACCCATATGGTTCCGACAGAGAATTCGCCCATTTAACGCAATTGATCTGGCTTCCATACCAACATTTAAACAAGCTGATAAGTTCCATGGGGAAATCTATGTCCTCTAACTTCTTCCAAAGAACTTCATAGGAAACCAGATCAAAAGCCCTGGATAAATCGAGGAAGCACGCGAACACTGGAGTATGTCTGTCTGTATAGTACCTGACGGCATGCTTAACACACAGTATGGCACTTTCAGTGGATAGTCCTGGCCAGAAAACCAAACTGATTATCGTGCAAATGAAGATATTCATTTAACTGTTTGTCTTTGGGGACTTACACCTCCCAAAGCGTCGCCTCATCGATCGGTCTTGTGTTTCTCGCATCCAGCGACCTTGAGGAACCCTGCTTGAAAAAAATTATGTACTGTTAGCTGCATCCCTAACCTATACCCCTCCAGCCAACCCTGAGCATGACGTGATCGAGTCCATATAAGACGACGCGCAGTGTGACCACGGATTCATTCCCGAACCCGGCGGCGCGCGCTTGATATTAAATTCCCCATCTGTTCACTTAATAAAAAAAAAATAATATTAAATAATAACTCTTCGATTTTGTAACTTGATTATTTTTATTAAAAAGACTTCCTTTGTTAAACTTAAGTTCTTGATTATTATTTCATTAGATTCCCAAAAGTACCTTATCAATCATACAAGCCGCTTTTAATATAACTACATAGGGACCCGTTCTAAGGTCAAATTAAAATAATTCTCCAAATTGATAGATCCCGACTTTACATAGGCATAGACTTTTATCCAAGGTAGGAGTAATAAGGAAATGTAAGTAACGTCTATCGGTTGGGCCATTTATCTCCGAAATGGCTGGACCGATTAGTGCGGGCTCCTCTAATGGTTTGTGGCGTTAAAGTATAGGTAAACCCGCTTTTAGAGCAATCCCTAACAACAGATTCCCTTATCTATGGCATTTACTCTCGATTTTGTCCTGCTTGAATAAAAACTGCGTTGCAGTAAACGGTTATATTGTTGCTTGATATCACTAATAAGACTAGCTACGTAGTACCTAGAACATCCATAAGCCGTGGGGTGCGCGCACGACCTGTATTTGCAATATCGTCTAGTCGTACGAACGCTGGCTTGCGAGCACCCCTACGTCGTCTTATTGGTGAATATAACAATCTCTTCCAGAATATTGACATCTTCGCTTTTCCAACTGATAAATTTAGAGGCCTTGTTCGTGGAATTATTTTGGATATTGCTCCTTTCATTTATATATTATATTATATTTCAGACAAGATACAAGAAAACGTTTTGCTCTTCCACCTTCTATGCCCTTCGTTGTTGCAATTCCAGTATTTTTCCTCTACGTTTTTCAAGGAACATCAGGCCAAGTTCTTCCACCGCTGACTGTGTGGCGTCACCACGTCAAGGTCCACAGCACCGTGTGAACACAACGTGACGTGCCGTCGGGCCGCGAGCTTAGCTCACACCTTTTACCAGCCCTTTACTTGATCTTCTGAAGTAAGATAGTTGCAGAAGTCCTTCTTTGAGCATTTGAGGGGTATCGTGTTACCCAGTAGCTGGGTTATGGAGGCCAGATAGGCGGCCGCTCCATGTAAAATACTGGTACCTACTCAGCTGCATCCGGTTAGACTGGACTGGCAGATGATGATGACTCATCATCCACCGTATAGAGCTACCTCTTCCTGAAAGATCCTTTTTTTGTCGGTTTCAAAAAAAGTTTTAAAACCAGCCTCGTGTTGTGGTCCATAAAAATGAAGAACTGTTCATAATCTCAACGTTTGGTCAGCAAATCGATAACGGCATGGATGATACATTAGTAGGTACCTAATGTAAAATCCGCATCAAAATTGGGACAGATTATTACAAACAAATAGATGACCTCTTATCCCAAAACGTGTATATCATTTCCGTTTCACCGTGGGTATTTACCCACGGTGAAACGGAAATGATAATAGAAATAGTAATAATAGTAGAAATAAATCATTGTTAATAGTAGAAAGGGTAATAATAGTAGAAATAAATCATTGTTCGTAATTATTTAATTCAACCTTAAAATGAAATGTAACACGTGGGCCTTCTGAACAATTTCTATACGGTGGTCTCCCTAAACAATTCTTGTTTGCACTGACTAAGTATACAGCTAAGATGATGCGTGTTAAAAGGCAAGTCTTTGTCACTTAGCTAAATTATAATAAGATGGCGTGCAGTTGCAGACTTGGGCCCTTGGGGGGTCAACTTGTTGGAGTTACAAGGGGTTCGAGTGTCTTAGCTTGTGAAATGCTATTGTGTATTTGATACGGCTGAGTTAGATGGGCAGAAAGGAGGTGTTTACTGCGAAGCAAATAGGACTATTATAAAATAACTGTCAAAGGACTGTATCCTTTGACAGTTATTTTACCTCTGTCAGCAACAGCAACCTTAATGTGACGACAATATTCAGCAAAATCACTGTGATTTTGACACAGATGTAAATCAGTAAAATTATTGTGAATGTAGTTATAATATTTGAGTCGAAGTGATAAAGTATAAATCGCCATGCAATACCTATAAGACAAACTATTGATTGTTCTTTATTTAAGACGTCTACTTGGTCTTAATTTTTTTTTTATCCCAATTTTACTTTTAGGAAAGTAAGGGATATCGTAGAAGCCTATGATTACGTATTTAAAACAAGACCTAGACTATTCTACACAAATTAAATATCAACGGCTTATATATTAAATTCACGACCTCTAAACACCTTTTATATTTAACCATTTTCACAAAAAGCTATAATTTGAGCTTATAATGAAATAGGCTATAGTTTTTCCCACGAGTAATTGACGTGTGACGCGTTGCGGTACGGTGCGACGCGGCGCGATGATTAACGAGCGAATTGTGAAGACTCACTTGAGCGTTATCCTTTATAGTTGGAGAGCTCACGAATTAAAATTTTTGTTGATCTGTTCGACATGAAATATTGAATAAATAGGTATTATTTGTTTTTTTGCATTTTATCAGGTTATTACGTATTATTTTTGTATATATTGAATTCTAGAGTTCAAAGTTTATTCCATTTCCATCAACCAGCGAGAAAGCAACTAGTTAGCAAAAAAGCAACACCAACCAAGAGTCTAGTCCGACCCCATCTAGCTTTGATAAAAAAATTGACGCGTAAAAGTGTTAGTTTCAACCAATTTATTAAATTATCACGTAAAAAATTAAGTTAGATTTAAATTACTCAATTATTTTATTTTTATTTTATTTATTTATTTGCATAAAAATGGTATAAAAAGTTCTTACAGTACAAAAAATAGAGCAGACATGTTTTGCCAAGATTAAATATAGCATGCAAATATTTGTAATAACAATTTCCTTAGCAAAATTATTATTATACGAAAATAGTATTGTTGTAAACAACACTATTTTAGTTCTAGGAATTGTTTTATACTATAGAAGTTGTTATCAATTAACCATTCATACAATGTATTCTTAAACGAGTTTAACATTTTCAGATTACTAGGTAATTTGTTATAAATTCGTACACACATAGTTAAGCAGCTTTTATTGTACTTAGCAAGCCTTATTATTCTTATAGGCTAGATTGTAATTAATTATTAAGAACCTGGTTCTTTTTATTAAAGGATAAAAAAAAAACTATTTACAAAATAAATATCATTTAGCAGTCCAGTGTTAGACTGTCTGACTGGCCGCGGTATTGCCTTATGGTTCTTAATTTTTCAGATCCAACCCCAATCATGTGCTCTGTACATCGGCAGCTCCCAAACTAGGAGTATAATGTGAAACCCGCTGTCTCCATACATTATTTATTCACTTCGTAGTAACGCCTATATATACTAACAAAGTCTAGACTCCAGCCTTTGTGGGTCCCGTTACTTAGACATCGGATTAAATATGTAGCTTCATAACTGCCTAGGACACGTTCGTGTTATCAATCTAGGTAATGTTAAGGCATGAATAGAGAAATTTTGATGAAGATTTTAACTAAGATCGCTTTGACGATCGTTGCTAATATTTATTGCAAACGCGAACACGAATTAATTTATTCTGACTGACGGATATACTTACATAGCTGTGAAGATTTTAGTACCTGGATAGGAATTTAAACTTCTAAGAAAAAACAATCGTGACTGAAATCGTAGCGACAGCTAATGTATCTGATGAAATGTCTTACTTGTTGGAAATACATACACAAACTCACGCCTTCTTCCCATGGGGGTAGGGAAAAACTATTGTTGTTACTTTATTTTATACTAGCTGTTACCCGCGACTACGTCCGCGTGGATATTATTATTGTTGAACATAGTGAAATGTGTTACTGATTCCCTTTAATCGCGAATAAGAGAGAGAATTAAATACTTAAATTATTTCGCAATCTCTCGTTAAAGTTAAGCGAGTGATTGAGTCAGGATTTCACCTGAGCAGGGTTTGTTGATGAACACTTTCATCAGACACTTTTGGAACAGACAGTTATAAAAGGTTTTAGCCCAGCTGAGCTCTGCATCGCATTTTTAGGCCGAGTTCACACCAAACGTAATTACATAGTATAGTAGTCGCCCCCACTGTCAGCGTTAAGTTTAACTTACAAAAAAACAACGTCAGCCTACGCCTGAGTGTGCGTTGTTTTCCATACATTCTCACAGTCCACGTTCGAATATACATTTGGTCTGAACGCAGCAGCCGTAAGACGACTGTCTTTAGCGCTCATCTTTTTAAACTAATTACTTTAATCTTAACTCCCTAACTTAACTAATCAGTTTTCAAAGCTTAGATATACCCAAGATCGTAGTAGTAGTAGACGATGCCAATATTCGGCACTGTCGGTACAGTCACCCTTAAATAGGTTTAATAATAAATATAACAACAGGCTGGCTGTTACTGTCCCACTGCTGGGCCAGGGCCTCTTCTCACACGCAGAAAGCACGAGCATTGATCACCACACTTACTCAAGACGGGTTGGCGACCTCAGACTTATATAAGTACACTTACCTAAGTCCAGGTTTACTCAAGATGTTTTTCCTTCACTTGTGTTGGTAATGTCCAAGATAAACATTGACACCTGCCTGGATTTGGTCATAGGTTATTAAATGTTTGGACGTATTATAAAATGTTGTAGAAACGTTTATCAACTTACTATTTCACCAAAAACTTATGGTAACTAAACTAATCTTACTTAAGCATACAAACTTTTTATATCTCTGAGAACTAAGATACTATAAAATGCTACAACATGTAACATATTGACCCCAGTGTGCTGAGTCGTTCAGTGGCCAATGTTGTAAGTGCAACACGGTGGACACCTGCTGGGGGATACGTCAACGCTGTTCAGGACACTATCATCGCTTTCTGTTACCTTGCTATTAATAGTACACCTATTAAGAAGTGTTTCTTGTGCATGAGTTTTTATTTCTCTACTAGCTTTTGCCCGCGGCTTCGCCTGCGTGAATGTTGGAATCTCGCGGGAACGAACTACCGGAATAAAAAGTTTCCTATGTCCTAATCCAGGTATGGTCTGTCCCTTTCATCCAAATCAGTTCAGCCGTTAACGCGTGTAAAGATAATACACAGAGCTACTTTCGCATTTATAAAAATAAAATTCTGCCCGCGACTTCGTCTGTGTGGACTTCAGAATTGGGTCCAGAGAGAAATGAAAAATGTTTAAGTAACTCATCCGTAGGTTTTTAATAACTGACAAAAATATTGTAGTATCGCAAAACTAATATTGTTTTTACGCGTATATTACACTGATACATTGGATATACTCGACTGCATCATGTGCTGTTGTCCCCATGACAGCCATTTTTTGTTTTATATTCTCAATATAAACCTAACTTAAATTCGTGCAAGCCTAGTACTTTTTTGTTAGGTCTATCCAAACCTTAGTGGAATAATACTAGTTAATGATTGAAATAATAACTTGAATTCATGCATGTCTAGTACTTTTTGTTACGTTCTGCTCAGAAATTATGCACAACGTGTCGTAAACAGAATACCGTCTTGTGTGCATGCAACGTACTACCGGGATAAAAACGCGCCTTAACCTGGAATAGGACATAGGATACTGTCCTATTCCAGGTTAAGGCGCGGGCTTGCGGACGGTGATCGATAAGTAGCTTGCCGACCGATAAGGACCAGGCCCGGGTCGATGGCGCGTTGTGTTCCACGCGCGCCTCAAAGAGATGTCAGCACAACCTAACGGGGTCCGTTAGGGCCAATGCCTGCCAGTGTTGCGAGTTTGTCAGTAAGAAGGAAGAACGACCAAAAAAAAAATATAAGTAAACTATCAACTGAGTGCCAAATTATATCCAAATCCGTTCAGCCGTGTTTGCGTTATTGAGTAACAGACATACAAACATTCACATTCACATGATATTAGTTGGATAGTAGCCTAGAGTCTGAATTTGTGCCCGGTTGATGGCAATAGGCTCGCCCCCCATTAAATGGGACTTAACCATATCGAAATGGCGAAACGTGGGTGTACTATTATACACAAGTGCACCTGCGGGGGTTCTCGTTGACCTTGCGAGCGAGCGGACGTGTCGCTTGTGCTGTGCAATTGCGTACTGATTTTAACAAATACGTGCTAAGTACTGTGTGTGATTACATCGTGCTACAGTTGTGGATTGATTACCAACTGGTTCGCTTGAGGATCAATAATGCCGAAGTTGCCACGAACTCCCACTAAACCTGGCGAAGTGCAGGAAGCTCATTCATCTGACAGGTTGGATTCTAAGGGCAAACAGGCACCTATATCGAACTGGGTCGGAACACGACAGGGTAGGAGGAAATGCAATGAAGAATCAGACAGCGATTCTTCTATCTCTCAGGAACCTAGACGACACAAAACAGCATGCTGTTCTCCTGATAGTTTGCATTTAACACTCAAGGCCGTTCAAAAGGAGGTCAAAGCAATGAATTCTCTCCTGAATTCCATTAAGGAGGAGCAAGACTCGCGCTTGTTACTGCTACAAAAGGATGTGTCGGTTATTAAATCCGAATTAGGCGAGCTGAAAAAATCCAATATCGACTTCGACAAAACACTGCAGTTTCTAAGCGACAAGCATGATGAAGTGGAGATATTCAAAAAAGAAACCATAGAAAACAACAAGGCAATGGCAAACAGATACAAGGATCTAATACAACGAAACATCAATTTAGATAAGTGTAACAAAGCGCTGGAAGAACGAATCGGTTATCTCGAACAAAAAGAATTGGCTAAAAATATTGAAATAATGAATTTAAAGATGCAAGAAGGAGAAAAAACCATTGAAGTGGTAAAAAAATGTGCCGAGATCTTGAACTTAGATAAAACCGAAATTGAAAGCGCATGGAGGGTAGGATCCGAAAAAAAAGATGTGCGGCCTATAGTTGTGACGGTGCGTACAAAAGCGGCGAGAGCGGAATGGCTTAAAAGTCGAAAATCGCAACTCACAAATCACATGTTATTTAACAACAATGACACATCACGTATTTTCATAAATGAGCATATTACTCGACAGAACAGGCAATTATTTTGGGCTGAAAAAACAAAGCTTAAAGAAACCTTTAAATATATATGGATTCAGGATGCCAAAATATTAATAAAGAGAAATGATAATGAAAAAAAAATATACCATATTCGCAATGAGGGTGACATCGAAACATACGTACAACAGCATACAATCTAATACATTTCATGTTACGTAACAGTGTTATTTAATTAGATCACATCATGGCGGTAAACTTCGATGCACAATTACAACTACAGGATATCAAATATATCAAATTTACAGATATTAAAGAATGGTCTAACTACGTATTATCCAGTGAAACTAAAATACAAATTATACACATTAACATTTGTTCTATTAGAAAACATTTTAATCAGTTAACGGTGCTTCTGCAAAACGTTTTGATTAAACTGGATGTATTGTGTCTCACAGAAATAAATATTAGGCAGGATGAAGTCTCCATGTACACAATAGATGGTTACAATATGTTTTCACAAACAAGAGAAAAGAAGCGAGGAGGAGGCATACTCGTCTATGTGAAAAACAGCCTTCAGTACAGTCCACTACAATGCTATATTGCATCGACATTTGAGTTGATACACGGTCACTTTGCTAAGAATGCTTATAAGGCTTATCTGTTTGTAATCTACAGGCCTCTATCATATACACACTCACTAGCCAGGTAGCCGACCACTATGTAACGGGAATCTCAGCTGTTATTGATAAAGAAACAGACTTAACGTGTGCGAATAAAATGAGGTACGACGACAAAGCGGTAAGAGATAAACTTAATAGCATAAAATGGTCATCGTTGTTGCTGATACAAGACCCGAACGAATTGTATACAAACATGACCGCGATTTTTGGCGATATTTATTACAGTTGTAAAATAGAAAACTCGGTGAGCTCTAAACGCAAAACACAGTCGTGGGTTACGGATAAGTTACGCATACTTATAGAAGATAAAGATATCCTATTTAAACAGTGGAAAAACGATCCTAAAAATAATAATAAACGATTGCAGTACACTAGGTGCAGAAATAAAACTCAGAAACTTATAAATATGGCCAAAAATAAAAGTAGGCGGGAAACGATAACAAGTTGTAAGGGAGACATGAGAAAGATATGGAATAATATAAATAGCTGGCTTGGTAGGTCTAAAATGGGAGTCGATTCTGTAATAGAAAAACACTTATTAAAAAATGAATCATTACAAACTATCTGTAATAAATTCTGTGAAGCCTTTACGAGTGAAGTCGATATGATCAAACATAAATGTCAACACATGTTTTTGGACAGATCGAGCTATGTTAATGTTTGTAATGTAAGTTTCCGTTTTAAAAAAGTGCTACCTAAAGATGTAAAAACTGTAATAGAGAAATTAGACTGCAACAAGTCCCCAGGGTCAGATGGTATTAGAATTAAAGATGTAAAACAAATAAAATAACAAATTCGTCCAGTAATAGCTTATTTTATTAATAATAGTGTTAAACAATCTCAATATCCGGATGAACTTAAAAAGTCTATTGTCAGGCCAATATTTAAACAAGGATCTCATCAAGATTATGGAAATTATAGGCCTATAGCAATTCTAAATACGGTAAATAAAATAGTAGAAAAAATTATAGTTAAACAACTCACTAGTTTTTTGGAAAACAATAGTATTTTAAACGATGTCCAACACGGTTTTAGACTCAATAGAAGTACTGCGACTGCTCTAGAGAAATTTACAGATGAAGTCAATAATCGTCTTGATGAAAAAAGATAGTTATGGTTATATTTATAGACTTCAAAAAAGCATTTGATACATTGGACCACGATGGCTTGTTGCAGGCTATGAATGAATGTGGCATAAGGGGCCCCATAAACGCATGGTTTAGCAAGTACCTAGAGATCAGATCACTCAGAGTCTGTGTCAGTGGAACAGAAAGTGTACGAGGCGACATTAAATTCGGAGTTCCGACCGGTTCAGTATATGGCCCATTAGGATACATAATGCACGTCAATGTCTAATGTATTAAATAAATGTAAGGCATTTATGTATGCTGATGACACTTGCCTGGTTTATAGCCATAAGAATATCGACCTCATACAGCAAGCTATGCAAAACGATTTTGATAATGTGGTTCAGTGGGCACATGATAATGGCATTATAATAAATATAAGTAAAACTAAGTGCATGCTTATTCACTCGCCGTATCATAAAAATAAAAGTAGTTTGTTAGTGCAAGTAAAAGGTCATTCGTACGAATGTCTGCATAGCAACAAGCAATTCTGTCAGTGTTTATGTTTAGAAACAGTTACCTCTTGTAAGTACCTGGGACTAGTAATAGGTAACACATTCACATGGAATCTGCATGTTAATAACGTTTGCAATAAGCTGCGCTCCATTTTGGGTAAACTGAAAAATCTTAAATATGTTGTCAGCAGGAAAGTACTGTATACCTTGTATTACGCACTGGCTGACTCAATTATTAGTTATGGCTTGGGTGGATATGGACTTACATTCCCTACACACTTAAATAAAATTAACATCTTGCAGATAAGGCTACTAAAACTACTTATAGATAAAAAAAACTAAGAAAACATTAAATAAAAATTATGAAGAACTGTTCAAAATTTGTAAAGTACTCCCGATCCATCTTAAAAGTAAATTAAATATCTTGACTGAACAATTTAATAATCAAGACCACAAAATGGAACGTAAGCATATGTACCCAACTCGTTTATCTAAGAAGAAGACACTTGCTATTCCAACAGTAACTAACTACTTTGGTAAGCGCACAAGAAGGTACGTAGTCGGTACCAACGTTAGCGAATGAGCTACCCCCCAAACTTATATCGCATGTCAAGTCTAAGGACCAACTTAAAAGAGTTTTACAAAAACATTATCTCTCATTGTGTCCATAGAAAATGTTTTATTTTATTTGTAAAATTTAAGATTTTTGATCTGAACTGGAGGTATTTATTTTATAGTTTACTTAGCACAATTAAATTAAGTTATAGCATATAATTTTCAAAATTTGTTATCCATTGCTAGACGAGAACTACTGCCGACAAACTGTTTTGCAGTTTGGCAGACTTTACTTTTGACAGTATGTAATTGTTAATACAGATTTTGAATAAATAAATAAAAAATAAAAAACCTCTGCCTTACCCTTCGGGAATACAGGCGTGATGTTATGTTATGAGTTTTTATCATGTTATTTAATATTGTGTGCGTTATTTTGTTTTATATTTATTCTTGTTATAATATAATAACAATAGTATTGTTGTTGTGTTGTATTGTGGGTTTGAAAGGTGCTATTGAAATTACACGTAATTTGAACGTTGAAGCCAATAAAAACTATTCTCGCATGGAATTCACAATAGTTTCAATACTGTACCAATACTAATGTATGTGTGTGTGTATGTTTCAAATACTTTTATTTAGAACGACAACCCGTAATAAGAACAATTTAGAGGTTGTTTTGAATGACAACAAAATTGTCCTTGTCAAGGAACTTAGATTCTTAGGAATACATATAGACGAGCAGCTGAATTGGAAAACAGAATTAAACGCTATAAATGCATCGTTAAACTCGGAGATGACCCGTTTCCACACGGGACAACAGCGAAATACCTCGGCGTACATATCGGCAGGAAAAAAACGTTGAGATACCACATAGAGAAAAAGCGTGACAAACTTAACATCCTACTCCAAAAACTGAACTGACTCTTAAGAAGAACATCAGACGTATCACTGGAGAACAAAATACTCATCTACAAAGCAGTATTAAAGCCGACCTGTCTGGACATACGGAGTCGAGTTGTGGGGCTCTGCGAGGAACTCAAATGTGGAAATTCTCCAGCGATTTCAAAATAAAGCTCTCAGAATAATAACAAATGCGTCCTGGTTTATGAAGACCTCAGAATTATATGAGCATCTACAGATCAGAACTGTAAAAGAGGAAATAGAACACAAGATACACGAGCACAAATATCGAATAACGTCCCATACCAACACCTTAGCCATAGCCCTAAGTGAACCAATAACCATGAAAAAGCTCAAACGCCATCACATATGGGACTTTATTGAATAAAGTCTAGAAAATTTTGAGAGGTAGATTCTTCGCTGGAAGAATGGACCTCAGCAGTCAAAATCCGCACAAAAAATCTGCTAAAGGTTTCAAACCGATGGCAAGATCAACAAACAAGAAAAAAAAATGCATCGGTATGTTCCGCATGTTATGCTTTAAGATCACGTAGAACAGAAATTAGCATTTAACAAATGAAAATTATATATTTCGCGTTGGTAGAATCAAAAATTTTATATAGCACAATATTTTGGGAAAAAGTTATGACTATAATATCAAAAGAGCTTTTGTGTTACAAAAACGAGCGATTCGCACATTAGTCCGTATCCCGCAAAGAGAGAGTTGCCATTCATGAACATTTTATAAACCTGAATATACTTACAGTGCCGACCATTTATGTATTTGTACTTCTAAGTAACATGGCCAAATATATACATGACTATGAGACAACAGAAGAACGACAGATTAGAGAAGGCACACGTAGTCAAGACATTAAACGTTACTTGGACAAAACAACACGGCAAATACAACAAGACACGAAACGGGGAACGGGTACCTTGGTACAGCCTAATGCACAGTCCCAGATATCAATCGGTTATATTATTTAATAAGTAACCTCTACATATAAAAAGCGCTATTTACTCAAGCTCTTTTCAAATAAACTTAAACGTTTCCTGTTGAATGTGTCTTTATGCTGTTGAAGATCAACAAAATTACTATAGTTGTTGTATTATTTAATGTTTTTCCGGATGTTTTTTTTTTTTAAACATTTAATTTCAGATACAATTTATTGTTCATGAATAAATGACATAAGACTTACGACTGTAATAATGCGTAAAGTTTAAAACAGCTAGTACCTATCTTTTTGATTATTTCTCATCTGTCACATACAGAGATAGCTCTTAGCTCACACTCACGCCACGTCCACGCCCACGCCCACGCCACGCATCTAAAACGAACGATACTTTGTTAAATCGAAATACATAAATGCTTTGCGCTGCGGTTGTGAATTTAATCAACTATGGAACGTGAAATCCTAACCGAAATTGATGCAAATATTTTATTAAATCTTTCAAACGTACTCGTTACTGGTATTTTGAAGCTATTTAGAGTATCTCTAATACCTGTGAGGCTATTTATTGTGGCAGTATTATCTCTCTACTGTAAAGAGCCCAAAAATTCAGGTTCTCTAAATGTCAACGAGTTATAACGTTGTTAAATTGAAAAGTACAACTGTGACGTAACATGACAACCGAAGTGACAAGTATTATGTTTAGTTGGTTACTTGACAGCTTTATCGTCACGTGGACTTTTTTGTTTACCTTATTTAACTACCTATACCAACGGACTATAGTTTTAAATTAAATCGGGTTCTTTAAAGACACTAGCGACCCCCGCTTCACACGAATTTTACGACTTGACAAAACATCAAGATTTCTTCAAAAATAATATGTAATTTTAATATTAATGTAAAATACACATACACCTTCCCGAACAGAATATCTCTAAATTATGTTGCTGAAAACCGCATCAAAATCAGTTGCCTAGTTTAGAAGTACAATGCGGTCACACTGACAATAACTTTCATTATAATAAGTATAGAAGACTCTTTAGTCAGCTTTAGGAGTTGCCCTTACTTTTATGAGACTGTTTCCAAGATCATTGGAACTAGTTAAATTAGGAAATGTTAAAATGCTGAATTTAAGCACCCCAATGACAGACCAAAACAAGATTTTCTATTACCATATCTAGCAGCAGTCGATGGAAGAACTTCAGTATGTTGCTATTAGTAGACAAGAGGACACTACCCATATTTTTATTTAAGACTGCCAGGGGACGAAAGTCATCAAACCAAAATAAACTGCATGATAAACAAAAAAGTATAATTCAAATAAATACATGAATGAAAAAACCTTTGTAGATTCAATGCAAAGCTCAAGGAAATTCAAATGTTCCGATAGCTTACATAACTATCTATCAAACATTTACTGAAGGAGAATCTTATTTCCGTCCAAGCTTTGCGATCAACAGAGCGACCACAACTGTTTAAAATGCAGGCTTCGGTTTCAACCAGTTTGAATCAACAAGAATTTATCCTTAACGAATTTGTAACTGAGTTTTGTTACATTGAAAGTGAAACCGATGGAAATTAGGTATCTTGACTTGACCTAGAATTATTTACAGTTTATCTTATAAATAACAATTTAGTCTTCGACGTTTTTATTATTATTGAATTGATCAATTTTATATCTTTTTAACGTTTTACTGCGTGGCAGCAAAGACAGGGGTTCTTTTTTTAAACGTAATTATCTTGTATGTTAGTTTTATTTATACCCTTGAAGAAGTCCTGACATCCGGATAAATTTTAACACAATCATTAGGACAAAACCCCAAGTGCAACAAAAAAAATCAAACGGATCATTCCTAGAAGTGTGCACATTAAGAATAAACTGTCTTGTTGTAGTCATTCATTATTTCAGCCGAAAGACGTCTGCTGGACATAGGCGTCCTCCAATAACGGGGGGGGGGGGGGGGTGCCATAATAGCCACGCTCGGCAGGCGGGTTGGCGATCGCAGTATGGTGTTAAAATGCATAGAGAACTCTTCTGACCATTGTTTAGTAAGTCCCTCAAGTCGCCTTTTACGACACCCACGGGAGGAAATAGGATGGCTTTACGTCTGGCACCACACGGCACCTTTTAATAGTCATCAAAGCAAATCACTAAGCACGTTCACTCACTACGTTTACTGGCTTTGAACCCAAAGACCCGAAGGGATATAATGTTCATATACACTCGTTTGGCATAGAGACCGGTCATTACACATCGGTGTACTGCATTCAGGTAGCTCACTGTGGCAGTCGTCTCGGTTGGCGACACATGGAACGATGGCGAGCGCTAACCACAGCCGTGCCTCGTCATTATTTACTACACATCAGCTGCCGCGATAGACATGGTCGCTAAGTATACCTATACATAAATATAACATCATAAAGTATTTGGTCTAACTAGTCTGGTCTGGTGGTATTGCCCTTAGTAAATGAAGATAGGTAATACGGGCTGGTGCCCGCCACTCCACGTCAATGCGCGAACTTTGCGTACTAAATGAAGATAAGGTGCAGGTCCAATGTCTGTTCACTCAACTCAAAAATCAATCAGTTAAAGCGTTATCACACTGACGATTTACCAGGCGAGTTTCCAGCCAGGCGATTTGAGAACGTGATTTCCGCGGGTGCGAAGCGAGCTAGCCGCGATTACGTGACGTGTTCTCAGAGTTTTTACAAAATTGTACACTCGATGGTCTCACTCTTTCTTGTAATCAAATCAAATCAAATAATTTATTTGCATAATACATGTTAAATAAGGTGTTACAGGTGTATAAGGTACATTGTATTATAACCTAATGAGGTGTGCAAATTAATTCAATGAGTACTAATCGCAACATTGAATTTAAAGAATACATTTTAAATTGAATTACTTAAAAAATAGAAAGTCAAAAATTTAAAAAATTAAATAAAAATACACAAGTCAAATCAAAATTTCAAAGTCATTACATTTGTGGTCCCATTTCAGATAAAATCAGTCATCTTTTATTTAAATAATCATTTATTAGTTATACATCAACAACAACTCGCAAACAACAGAACTCATCCACTTCTACCTACGAAAAAAATTGTGTATTTATTTCTAGAATACTGTCGTCCATCTATCTATATTTAATAACTCTTAAAATCAAAAACTTCCAACTTAGATCGCCAACAACAAATCGTTACTAAAATTTCCGGACAAATTGATACCCCGATATCTCGGTACTGATACAGGAGTACACAGGTATCGACATCCGATTTCAAATCCGAACTGTTCGTTATCAGCTAAACTTGCTTGCCAGTTGTCCAGTTTGTCAGCAAGTTCGCTCACTTCCTAATAACATTTCGGTATTGTCGTGTGAAATCGAATGTTATCCTATGCAGTAGCGTGGTTGGGGATCGAAAGTACGGATTTGAAATAGAACGGATAAGGGCCCAGGTATACTATTTGTTTCGTTTCTTCAATTTTAGGGTTATAAGATCACTTCGTTGTCCGTCTGTCTGTCTGTCAGTCTGTCAAGACCATTTTTCTTAGGAGCGTGTAGAGGTATCAAGTGGAAATTAATATCAAATACGTAAGTCTATAGTCCCTCGAAGCTCTAAAAAAACCAAGCTTCCAAGTCAACGCAATAAAAAAATACGGCGATATCAGCGACATTATTGCGATATATTTCGATACTCGCAAATAAATCAAAACCTATAGGGTACTTCCCGTTGACCTATAATCATGAAATTTGGCAAGAAGCAAGGCACAAATATAGGAAAAAGTCCTAAAATTGTAAATTTGTAGTTTTATCACATAAAAAAAATTGCGAATATCTCGCACATAAATCAAAACCTATAGGGTACTTCCCGTTGACTTAGAATCATGAAATTTGGGAAGAAGCAAGGTCTCACAACACAAGTAAAGGAAGAAGTCCGAAAATTATCAATTTGTAGTTGCTGATCACAGAAAAAAGACATTTTTTTGCGATTACAAACTTAAATTTTCAGTTGGAAAATTGACCGTGGCGTATATCGATGTATGGGAGAACATGTTTTTCAACTACAATGTTAACTACTTTAGCTCTAAGAAACTGCAAAGTATGGCAAAACACCGCACATGTGCGGTATGTGGGCGCGAATAGTGGGTGTTTGTTTTAGGGATAAATTCATCCTAACTACGGAACCCTTCATTGTGCGTGGCCCGACACGCACTTGGCCGGTTTTTTTAGTTCTATAGTTGCTTGTAGAGTTTTTAACGGCAATAAGTACCTTCACTCATTCTCACTTTCTCTCATTTGTTAGTCTATCTCCAAAATATTTAGTTGGTCAGATTACCACACCAGCATATAAAGAACCCACAACCTTGTGCATGAGAGGCGAGTCTATAACCACTTGGCCATCACGACATTCAAGGAACAGGATGTAATGTGTGAAAATGAATTCTTTCTCAAAGTCCATCGTTAGGTACAATAATCACTTGTCAAGAAACCCGTCGCACCTAAGGACCAAAATATCCTTAAATTGACTCCTACACGAGACGCCATTACCTCATAAAGCCAAACATATTTCACTCGCCTTCAGCTAACAAAAATATAAAATACAACGTTATCAATTCACGCAGAGCTTTTACTAACAAAAACAAGGAAACTCAACATAAATAAGAGGGAAAAACTTTCTTAACAATATATCTGCCGCAGTACGTGTATTAGGCACGTCGTCAAAACACAACACTTAAAAGACAAAGCCAGTAAACACACAACCACGAAGCCGCATACAGTCATGAGAATGCTATTTGTTATGTCCGAGTGTTTGATAACAGCGATGCAAATAAACAATTTCCTAGCCATCGATGGGTTCTTTGCATAAATTTCAGTTATGGTGGGGCATTTGTCAATGGATAATGCGGTGCCAGCGAAATTCATGGTTCGGTATATCGGTGTGTGCATACATCTCACACGACTGTTCGATAAACATGATATATGTCTGCTCTAAGACTGTATTTCCTTTTGGTGTTAAAGATAACGGCAATTATTGGCCCTTAATATATTTTGTATGATAATTCCGTATATTTCAACGAATTCCTTTGAAGAAGATACGCGGAATGGTTTTTTGATAGGATTATGTCTGCATGCTTTATTACGGTAGGTATAGGGAACATTTTATGTTGAGAATACGAATTAATATGCTGATGACTGCAAAAATACGGTACTTTTATTATTGTTGAATGGCTACACCTTATCGAAATAGTCGATAATAAATGTGAACAAGCTTTATGAAAAAAATCGAAGATTCAGAAGATTCTTCACCAAAAGTTATCAAGCATTATAATTTACTTTTGTGTTTGTTTCGAACCTACCAACCAAAAACACTATTTTTCATCCTATCAATTTGTAATTGCATTTATACCGGCTCGTAAAAAGACCGCTTACTGACTAAAAACTTATCTTGCGATTCGAGCTTACCAAATCTGTAAGCCACCCTAATAAATCCACTTAAGGCGCACTTTTGAATCTCTTATTACGCCTTCATATAATGCAAGTAAGTTATGCGAAAAATTTATGTTAAACTAGAAGGCATATACTCAGTAATTTTATTTTTTATGTGAAATTTAAGTATTGCAGTAAAATACTTACTAAATACTACTACTACTACTATGAAATAAATTCCGATTCCGATTATTTTTTGTTTCTTTAAACCGCAATAAATTCAGGAAGTAATGTTGAACCAAGGCATAAAAAACCGGCCAAGTGCGAATGGGAAACGCGAACGAAGGGAAAAAAAAAAACCAAAAATGGCAAAAAAATCACGTTTGTTGTATGGGAGCCCCCCTTAAATATTTGTTTTATTTTAATTTAATTATTTATTTTTAAATGATAAATGATTTTTATTTCTGTAAATAGGTTTGTACAAACACTTTTACACGTCAGTCATATTTTTAAAACTAGATGAGGTCGGCGTTTCCTATCTGACTACTCTGCGAAGAAAGGCCGAAACAATTTAGAGGTCACAGTCTCTTTTAAAGTCCAGACATAATCTTGGTCAGATGAAAGTGAATAAATAAAGTGAATATATAACTAAATATTCTGTGAATATTTCAAGCGTCTACCTGTTGCCGTTATCAATATCGAGCAAAAACGAGCAAAAAAAATCACGTCTGTTGTATGGGGGCTCCCATACAACAAACGTGATTTTTTTTGCTCTTAAAGATTTATTTTATTCTGTTTTTTTTTTGTATTTTTTGTTATAACGGCAACAGAAATACATCATCTGTGAAAATTTCAACTGTCTAACTATCACGGTTCATGAGATACAGCCTGGTGACAGACGGACAGACAGACATACAGACAGACGGCGGAGTCTTAGTAATAGGTTTCCCGTTTTTACCCTTTGGGTACGGAACCCTAAAAATGATATTACTTTCAAACTACTTAAGATCGGTGTCGGTGTCGGTGCGGTGAAGCCGTCGACAGGCTCGGACACCATGGCCTGTCCTGCTGCAGGAGCGCAGGTCGCATAGCACGGCACGCCAGCATCAACGATATTATTCATCGAGCCCTTGTCACCGCCGCGGCGCCGGCGCGGCGTACCGGCGGTATTAGAACCGAACGAATTGGTACGTGACGATGGGAAGAGACGAGACGGCATGACGTTATTACCTTCAAAATCAACGCCCACGCGCCCCTAGTCGCCGCAGGAGACACCCCGGGCGTCGGGAATCGCAGGCCGATTCCCGGCCACCGTAGGCGCGGGCTTACGGACGGTGAGCGATGGGTAGCTCGCCGTCCGAGAAGGACCAAGCCCGGGTCGATGGCGCGTTGTGTTTCACGCGCGCCTCAAAGAGACGTCAGCACCAATTGACGGGGTCCGAAAGGGCCAATATCTGCCAGGGTTACGAGCCTGTCCGAAAGGGATGTCGTGGCCCTGGCACACAGGCATCTGAAGGAACACAGTGGGTTTTAGTCAGTAAAAGTCTGACACTCCCTCCCGCTCCACCCAGAGCGGGAGAAGTTATTTGATAATTTCCCACCAAAAAAAAAAAAAAAATGACGTTATTACCTTGGAAGATGGGTAGGCCTCTGGTGTGGGACGCTACCTGTGTCGACACCCTTGCGCCATCTCATGTTCCAAGCACGGCCGGCTGTGCTGGCTCCGCTGCTACGGCTGCTAACACCCTCAAGCGGCGCAAATACTGTAATCTTATGGGTAACTACAGCTTTGAGACGTTTGGGGCCCGAGTGTGCGTCTCCTTTTTAAGGAAATTTCTCGCCGACGGATCGACACTTCACGTGACCAGAGGGCTGGCTCGTTCTTTAGCCAAAGAATTAGCATTGCCATTCAACGTGGCGATGCTGCCAGTCTTCTGGGCACGTTTCCGGATGACAGCGATGCGCAAGAGTACTTCGACGCTTAAGTGTCTTTTTTGTTGTAATTTAATATGTTGTAATTTATTATTTTTATAATATAAACAATTTATTACTCGAACTAAAAATAAAAAGAATACTTAAGATATTTTTATGATATTTTTTGTATGAACAGACTATTTTATTATCTATAATCCTGTCTGTGACTTTTTTAAATATTCGTATTTTCGTTACTTACACTAAATATTCCCTATGACACCGCGGGCGGCGGCGCATTTGTATGGCCTAGGCCAATAGTGATGAACTAATTACTAATTCAAATTCAAATACAGAACGAAGCGAACGAAGCGTACAATGTAGGTGTTATGTTATGTTACTACTTATGACGTAACAGCCTTTCACAAGCATTGCAATTATGTTTCGCCTGCCCTTATCATCCTAAATTAGCATGCATTAAACGTTATTATTACTTAATTATTTTCTTTGATATTAACATAACACATAACATCACGCCTTGTTTCCCCGAAGGGTTGGGCAGAGGTGTACCTATAGTATACCCACATTTCAACAGTTATGTTTTTAAGTCCTATGTAATAGGTGGCGAGCCTTCTTTGATATTAGTACAATTAAATTGTTTACAATTATTCAGCAATATTAATGTCATTCTTTTCAGGTACTACAAATTATATGGTCTTCACAATCATGATCTGACCAAGATTATGTCTGGACTTTAATAGAGACTGTGACCTCTGAGTTTGTCTCGGCCTTTCTTCTCAGAGTAGTCGGATACGAAACGCCGACCTCATCTAGTTTTTATAACATGATTGATGTGTAAAAGTGTTTGTACAAACCTACTTATAGAAATAACATCATTTATCATTTAATTACTCTTTTTTTTTATATTCATTGTATCTACAGTTTTGGCTTAGCTATAATTTTATTATATGAAGATTGTATTAGATATTGTAAATGTGAAAGTTTGTATGGTTGGATGTTCGTATGTTTGGATTTTTGTCTCACAATCACGCAAAAACTGCTGGATGGATTTGGATAAAATTTGGCACACACGTAGTTTATAACCAGAACCCTAATTGCGTAACACACTATCAATCACAATCTGAATGATTTTGAAAAATATTGCTAATCCATTGCTTCGCATGTTCGATAAAGTTGGCTGCTCAACCACGTAAATAACGCAATTAATGTTGTTGACCTGTCAAAATGAAACCCATTGCTACTGATAGTGTGTTACACAATTACCGCTCTGGATTAACACATAGGATAGATTTTATCCCGGTAGCACGTTCCCATGCGATAATTTCCGACCTCCACGCGGGTGAAACCGCGGTAAAAATATCTTTAAAATAAACAAAACCAAAGGATAAGTGAGCAGGCTCTTAAAACGTGAATCATTTTCGACAGGCGGCTCATTTGCGACGGACGCTAATCCCGGATCGTATCGAAATTGACATTTGTACCGACTATAATGAGATCCACCGCTTTGGGAGTCACGCCTGCTACTGAGGAACAATTTATTTAAGAACTGAACTCTTTGAACAAAATGGTTTCTCAGTTTTTGCTTCAAAATTGTAAAAGAAAGCTGAAGTGTCAACGATCCATTTTTATTAAAAATTACCGTTCGCCTCATCCCAATTTATTTGGGGTTGTCGCAGCACGTTTTTTCTTTTGCAACCTTGTTATTATTATTTTTTCTACACTGTGTATTCAGTCTTTAGTCTGCCTCTTTTTTTATAGGCATTTACATTCATATAGCTAACACAAGCGAAGACTGATGCAAGGACTATGTTATTAGTGATTGTTACAATTATTTGGTACGTGATATAATATTTTGAAGAAAGTGTTTAAAAGTTAATCAAAATATATTTTGCCATTATTTTTTTATTTTCTATAAATAAAGCTATGAAGGTGAAAACGATATCTGAATGCCATTTTATTAAAAAAATGCCACGTACACCAATCAAAATGTCGCAACACAAGTGACGTCAGATGTCAGTAAATAATAAACGACAAACGCCACACACGACAATTAATTCTAAGATGAAAAATTCGATGTCAGAAGACAATACACAGTGAAAATAGTTATAAGTGTGCTAATGCTAATGATAAGAAAGCGAATTTTATTTAGATTGTAGGCATGTTGATGAGTTAACATGAGACAATGTGCACTTGCGAGAATTTTTTGAGTGAATATTATTCTTTTACGATTTTAAGTAAAAATTAATAAACGTAGAAAATACACGAACGTATCACACACAGTTATGTTTGTTTACACATGAATAACATTACTGCACTGGCACTGTGATTGGTGGATTGGTGTTTCGTTTGGGTCAAAGAACAGATTTAAAATATTAGAATTATTTGATTTTATTTAATGTTTAAAATATATTAATCATTGTTATTACCCAAAAATATTTAGAGAATGATCGATTTATTTTACGAAGACTCGTCGATACTTGACAGCTACCCAACCCTCGAATATGGGCCCCTGCCATTTAGCATATTCCCTGTTTCTAACACCTTGCATTTATTATTGAGTTAAATAGCCATGTCACCGATTCCAATTGCTATACATCTCTTTCGACACCTTTTTCTAACACTTAAGTTAACGTTTATCTGAACTAGCCTGGTAGTCCATTCCAGAAATATGCTGTCTTTGTTTAGGTTAACCTTTGCTTATAAAATATGTACCAATAGTTCGTAAGCCATTCCGTCTGTATCGTTCAAATCGAGCACACCTAATTACTGTAATAATTGTAATTAAAGTTTTTTTAACTAAATCACTGCCGTTCATATTTGATTAGCTACTCGTTTTCTTATTGCATGAATCACGAGGATTCTTGTGTTATTACATAACACATACATCGGAAACACAAATGTAACTACAGTTATCGACCACTTCAAAACTTATGACACTCAAGTTTGTTTTTTTTTATGTTTCTTTTTGCTCGCATCTGACTATTTTACACACCCGTATACGCAAAGCTCTCGTAAAGTTACCACGGTACAAAAATGTTTTAAAGGGATCAAAGTCAGGTGGGCTGCTTGAGTCGCTTTAACGTTTGACCGGAAAAAGTTTTAGGCTGCTCTAGTCACCTGAACGCTTGAGTGGAGATTCTTTCTAGCTACATTTTTCATTTTTTCTGATTACAGTCCATTTGCCTATTCAATGTTTTTCCAAGTTTCACTCTTGTTTCACCAAACTTACGTTTCTTATTATTCAACTAAAAATATGTAAGTTTTGGAAAAGCAAAGACAATCGTAACATAATGTTCTCTCCCTCTCTCAAACTCTATTTCCTATACTAATGTATTCCTATGTTGCAGGATAACTAAAAAAATCGAATCTTTGCGAAAATCTTAGATTACCTAAACAGACTGAGTTTTTGCAAAAGTCCTGATATTACCTCATATTTTTACGAAAATCTTTCCTATTTTCACAAAAATCCTTCACTTCACAAAAATCCTAGAATTTTCGCAAAATTTCGATTTATCTTCCGACATACATACCTATATACCAAACCACCTCAGTCTTACAAAGCGTGACAGGTACCCACTTCCCGTCGCTCCCACTTACGTGCAGCCTATCGCCAGACATCAATAGACGGATGTTCACCCACTAACTTACGGAGGCCGAGCTATAGCACCGATGTCCTTTTCACGGCGACGCGACGGGAATTAGTGAGCTCCCCTCGGAAATTGCATGTTACCCGCTATTCGTCAAAGATACGAAGGCTAGGTTGTATGCATCATATTATTACATAAATATCTACTAGTTGTACGGCACAAGATAACGTTGAGTTTTTAGATTTTTTTATTTATAAGATTCTTTTATTCACTATTATTTATTTATTCTTGATTTTTTATTACAATCTAGCCCTATAGACATATAAGTAATTTAATTTTAACTTAATATTTTACGAGATAGTTTCTGTTATAACTAAGAATAGTGTCAATTTGCACTTTTACATAATTTCGTAAAACTTTCGCAGTTTGATAATTGATAAAAACACTTTGTTCATGTGTTACATGTATAGCGCAGCATTGTTACTACTATTCATTCACTATTTATACACTACACTAACTCAAATGGTTTAGTTCTCTTTAGCCTACGCACTACTTCCGTGTTGTCTAGCAGCTGAATTGCCTCGACATTCACACGTTGGTGAAGTCTGTGTTCGTGGGCTTCAGGAATTTTTTGTATTATGGCGGTGACGACTTCCGTTTTAAGATCACGGTGGAGGTCGTCATTTCTAACGTACCATGGTGCATTTACAGCATTCTTGAGTACTTTATTTTGGAATTGTTGTATTATTTTAACGTTGCTTCGTTTAGTACAGCCTCAAAGTTGGATAACGTAAGTTCAAATTGGCAAAAGAACTTGCTTGTATAATAAAATTTTATTATGTATTGATATTGGATTTCCTTCCGACTAACCAATACATACTTTTGTAACGTATGTCGAGTTCCTGTCTTTTCTTTTTGACGTGACATTACCAACGCAACTTGGCGTCGAAAGTTATGTCAAGGTATTTGAAGGCAGTTGCATGCCGTTTATATAGATTGGGTGGTAATCGCAGTATTTGTTAGTGAAGTCGATGTGAATTGGTTTTGTCACATTCAGTTTGATCTCCCGCTTTTATGTCCAGTCGTCAACTTTTATCACAGCTAGTTAAACTTTTTCTACTGCTTCTTTTTGGCTTGATCTGGTAGCCATAATATCAGAATCATCTGCAAAGGTCACAATGGTGTTGTTATCCAGCTCTGAGATATCACATGTGTGTGATACCAAGTACAGGATTGGGCCTAACCCCAACCTTACGTTAAGTTAAATGAGGATATTTACCCGACTACGGCCAAGCCAAAGGAAGGTTTTGATTTGAACAGGCTATGTGTGTTCATCTATCTGTTCCCTCATAACTCCTAAACTGCTCATTGCATTTTGACAAACGAGGTAACGTAGGAAGCGTCATGTTGTTCCGCGGGATAAAGGCCATATGACGTCACAGCATAGCGGTTTATAGCAGATGAAAAGTGTTACGAAAAAATAATATGATTATATTTTATACATAAACCCCAAATTTTACTGTTGAATTCTCCCAAACCAAAGAAGTGAGTAGGTGCCTACCTGTGGTTACCCTCAATGATGTCTAACCCAAAAATAATTGTACAACACGTCATGTAATTAAGGCGTAAATTGAACAGATCATGGCACGTGTGACTCCGGATGTTCTGTCTGTCTGTGGTATCTTGTGTATACCAGCGTTTTTGTCGTAGTGGGGTTTTAGTTTTTAACTTTATTTTTTTCTTAAGCACCCTGCGACTAAAAATCCTACTAAGAAATGTTTGTTTGAATAATTAACATATAAATTGGTGTCGATCCTTAAATGTTAACGAAAGGGACTATGGGCGCTTTTGTATATAGATCCTGCGCCAAACTCTAAACAGTGATCAGATCACCATCTATGTGGGTATGAAACTAAGGTCAAATCTTCGTGGTTCTTCAAACGCTAAAATAATGTTTTGATTTCTTTAACTATCTATAATAATTATGAATAAAATAAAACCCTAAATTAATAAACCTAACCTAACCAATGGATACGGAGCCCTAACAATTTTTTTTTGAAAAACGTTTATGTTAGTTGACGAAAAAGTAGATTTTCTAGCATATACAAACGTGTATAAGGTAAATTTACCGGACTGCCTTTAGTAGTGCAAATAAAACTCTAAATACCAACGTATTGGAAATAAGTAGGTCGACATGTTGGCAACCTGCACTCTCAACCTGTAGTTGTTTTGTTTCGGTTTTCAGTTTCCATCCGGCTGCGGGACATTAAGTAGAATCTACGAATGGCTGCTCAACTGGCAATGTACACAATGCCCATAAATAACCACACCTGAAAAGTTTGTGAATACATTGAAAGAACATAGTTGACAGAAGTACCTACTTCAATAGTAATTATGTACCTACAGTTGGATATTATATTACACGTTTTGTTTATTTATTTCTCAATATTATTTAAATGATACAATTCAAGCCACACAGTGACCAATTCCTGAACATAATCTCTACAAAAACGAGCATTGATCACTACACCACAAGCCAGTGGCGGTGGGAGTGGTGTGTTTGCTACCAACAATAACACCATTGAGTCATGGTTTCCTTACTAAGTTAACTATTATTCGTAATGTCAGAATCACAATATAAGTCCAAATTTAATATCAAAATACATGCAAAAACATTTAGTTTACGTACTCGGAAACAAACAATTCTATATTTCTTTAGAATAGAAAGAATTTTTGGATTCTGTTCGGCAGTTTGTAAGTTGAAATGATATTTGTGTGCCAAGCGCAGTGCGGCCAGCTTGCACGCGCGATGTCTCAGGATGGTCGTGAACGAAGGGGGGATGGTCGTGAACGAAGGGGGGCTGATCGACGTATGGCGCAAGTTTGTGCAGTTCGCCACTTACACGGTGTTTCTGCAGACACTGAATGTGTTGCGAACGAATGGAATGTACTTGATATGTTGTATAAGGTCTCAGAAGTTATGTGGCGTTGGAAGTTATGAAACGGAAATTATATTGAACTCTTGTGAACGTAAACATAAATATCTCTCTCCACCATAATCAGCCTATAATGTTCTCACTGTTGGGACACAGGCCTCCTCTCTGTGAAACAGAGTAGCTCACTAGATAGTTATTATTTATAATCAAGTGATTGGTGCTACAATCTCTGCATCAGAAAACGATTAAGGCTCCGTGCACGAAAAAACCCCTTTTTCGTCAATTTCTTATCTAATTGTGAAAAAGCTTGAAATAATTGAAACATTAACTCTGTGTAACAACTATAGGAGTTCAATTTTCGTGGTGCTAATCCATTCGTGCCAGTCACAGCACCTGGTAATAGTTTCATCACTTTTGTACTCTCGAACATATAGTACCTTGCGCCTTTGAGTTACTTAATGAAGATATTGTATAATCATAAAATTAAATTTTGAATTTATCTCAAAGATAGCTGAAGCCCAGTATGTGATTTTTAAA
Source organism: Tiliacea citrago (assembly GCA_963921375.1). Taxonomy (NCBI): domain Eukaryota; kingdom Metazoa; phylum Arthropoda; class Insecta; order Lepidoptera; family Noctuidae; genus Tiliacea; species Tiliacea citrago. Next base: position 24,764,057 of record OY992798.1, read on the forward strand.
TTTCTTGATATGGTTTGATAAATAATAGAAAAAAATACATGAATGACTTGGTTTAAAAAAAAATATAGGTTCAACATTATTTTTTCTGCTATATTTTGTATCAAAGTTGAAAAAAGTGCTTCCCCACATGCAAGTAGACCATATAATAAGGTTGATTAAATTTTTAATTTACAAAATCAAAAGTGTCTTGTAAAAAGATGATCAAACTTCAGTCTCGCGTCATTTTTTGGAAAACTTGTTGCTAATATTAGTGATTTTCCATGAATTAATCTATTTGAAAAGTCCCTTTCAACCACATGCAAAACAAAGAACTCGACATTTCAAATCACAAATAATTTTGTTTAAATTATTTTTCCCTTTCTCACAACCAATGAACAGAATTGATCAAAATCATCTGATTTCGTGCACGGCCCCATAAGTCCACTTGACAATTTACATGACATTTGACTTGACATAAATTCGAGAGTTGCCATAAATACACTTCTAAAGTACCTAGGTTAATATTTATTTTGATTGATAGTGAAGTTCGTTTTTTTTTAAATCCTTGTTGTTTCTTTTTTAGGGTTCCGTAGTCAACAAGGAACCCTTATAGTTTCGCCATGTCCGTCTGTCTGTCTGTCTGTCTGTCCGTCCGGCCGTCTGCCCCAGCTTAGCTCAGAGACTCTTAGTACTAGAAAGCTGTAATTTGGCATGGGTATAGATATTAATCACGCCGACAAAGTTGTAAAAAAAACTTTGAATAAATATTTTTTTAGAGTACGTCCCTTGCACGTAAAGTGGGGATGATATTTTTTTTCTCGCCTATCCCATAGTATGGGGTATCTTTGGATAGGCCGTTTAAAAACATTTTGGATCTGTGAAACCCATTTTTCAATTCAGGGATCCGTTTGCGTAAAATTAAGCTTTAAAGTGCTATTTTTTGTTAGGGTCAAGTCTCCCCCCCTCCCCTCTGCCAGCTAAATGGTTGGTTTTGGATATGTGAAAAAATCATGGCTGCAGTATATATAACGAAATTAAAAGGAAAACTATCACAGCTAATTAGGTTTTACAAGTTAACGAGTAATAGTCGACCAACTTAAATTTGCAGTTGGAGAATTGACCGTAACGTATATCGATGTATAGGAGAGCATGTTTTTCAACTACAATGTTAAGTTTGTTTTTGGGATAAATACGGAACCCTTCATTGTGCGTCGTCCGACATGCCGATTTTCAATTTGTAGTTTGACATTTTCACGTGTCAAATTACTATCGAATTTTAGTAATTTTAAATTGGATCATGTGCAGTGCAGTGCAACTACTGTCACCTTGACTTGTCTTGCCAATGATTATGTTAAGGGCCCTACACAACTAATTTGTCCTTCCTATGATCTTATTAAATTAGCATAACGTGTTCCAACATTATGTAGCACACGAGGGCCGACGTGTGACGTCATAGTTAACCTAACGACCGACGTGCTGCGTCGCTATGACCGGCGCGCGTAGAACTCGCACTAAATACACGCAAAAATTTTAATGGTTCTTTTCCCGAAGCGAAAGATTTTGTCTGACAAATGATACATAAAAAATAATAATATATGAATGGCTGATTTTGAATTGTGAAAAACAAAACTCGAAAGCGACCACGAACCAATAGTGATAAAGCGCGAAAGGCCAAAAGTGCACGGCGGGCGGTACGACACGTGGTCGTTCAGCCTCGCGCTACAACTGATAACTACCTACTCCTGAGTTAACGAAATACATACAATACATACCTAAAGTTATCCCAATTTTCCCTACATACTTTTACGGGCTTAGGACGGTCATAAATACTTTTTCACCAACGGCATACTGAACACAAAACTGAAAAACAAGTTTAACAACTTACAACAAAAAAAAACTGAGTTAGACAATAAAGTACTTATTTACGGCGTATTTTAAATATTGGACTCATTATCTTTATTTACAATGACTTTAATTAACTAACCTACTTTTAAATGTTCGCTATTTACTAAGGTAAGTAGGTACTTATGTTCTTAGTGCAAGCCCCTGCGTTCACAATCGAGCACGTTTTATTAGATTATCTTTCGTACGCGTACTTCGATGAGGAACCCGTTGAAAGTACTCGATGATCTATAATATAATATAATACTCATCCAGCTCTGGCTAATGAGCGGCTAATCGACCTCTGCCCTTGAATATTATATATTATAAATATTTATTAATATTAATATTATTATATTCCCATGCGCTGGTGTCTCAAACTGTCCATGATCGAGTAGCCGCTGTGTCGCCGCTACAATTGGCCGGGCTTGTGGGACTTGGGGGTTCAGAATCCCGCGAAGACAGAGCGACTCCAAGTCTTGCGGCTCCTAGTACAGTCGCCAGACAGCGTGGGAGTTATAATCAGCCCTAGCGTACAGTTGCACCATAGCGACGTGCTCCAAATTGGAATAATTGTAATGTCGATTAATTTTGCAAATAACGCATTGCGCCAGCGGCGCGGGGCAGGGGCTAGACTATGCCGTATCACTTGAAATACCGGTATTTTTCGAAACTGGTGCCATTGACCTTGGTGTGATACCGGTACCAGAGTAGTACCTACCTGTAGTATGGCTTACCGTTACCAGACGTAGTACTTGTACTATTGGTATTTCTAATCAGTATCGGTACTGTACTCGTATCAGTATCGGTGTGTTTTAAATCAGAACTTATGAAGATACTGAACGTCTCCAGCGTGATCTGGACAGATTCCTCGAGTAGGTATCGTACGGCCGACCGCTTGGATCGAAATGTCTCAAAATGTTATACATGTACCTTCACTCATAAACCTAAACCTATTATTTACGATTACAGGCTAGCCAACACTTTGATAGCCAGAGTTAATACGATTAGAGACTTAGGCGTCACTTTGCCCGCATCGGCCGCATCTGTAGGACATCGGCTACGACTGGGTGCTGCGTGCCGACCTCCCTAGCGGCGTCAGCGTAGTCTGCTACGCTGACGACACGCTGGTCCTGGCGCAGGGGAGGTCGCATTAGGCGGCGGCCGAACTGGCGGCACGTGGGTTTGCGACAATCGTCGATAGGATCCGGCAATTGGGACTCGAGGTGGCTTTGCACAAGTCCAAGGCCATGTGTTTTTATGGTCCTCGGAACGCGCCACTGTCGGGTTCCCAGATAACGGCGGGAGGGGATTACATCGGCGCCAAGTCGACGATGAAGTACCTGGGACTCGTCCTAGACAGCCGGTGGAACTTCGTGGAGCATTTTCGACGTTTGGCTCCCAGACTGGAGCGGGCCGGGGCTGCCTTGAAGCGGCTCCTGCCCAATCTAGGGGGTCCAAACGCGTCCTGCCGGAGGCTCTACGCGGGGATCGTGCGGTCCATGGCCCTTTACGGGGCACCGGTGTGGGTGCGTTCTTTAAGGCTGCGACCAGTCCGCCGGTTGAACGCGTCCCAAAGGGTCATGGCCATCAGGCTGGCACGGGGTTACCGCACGGTCTCCCGTGAGGCAGCGAGCCTCCTTGCCGGACTACCGCCATGGGATCTGGAGGCAAAAGTCCTCGCGCACATCTGGGAGTGTCACGAGGAGGCGAAACACCGGGGCGAAACTCCGCTGCCGCGAGAAATCACGGCACAGCGGACAGAGCTCCGGCGAGATCTTATGGCGACATGGAGAGTGCGATTGTCGCAACCCAGCGCTGGGCACGCCACTATTGCGGCGATAAGTCCCGTATTTGAGGAGTGGCTAGAGAGGCGCCACGGCGTCCTCACCTTCCGCCTGACGCAGGTCCTCACCGGACATGGATGTTTCGGGAGGTTCCTGGTCAGGATAAAGCGGGAGGAAACGCCCGGGTGTCACCACTGTGTGGATCGCCCGGAGGACACGGTGGAGCATACGGTGGAGGTCTGCCCTGCTTGGGCGGAGCACCGCCGTGTCCTCACGGAGGCGATCGGCGGCGGCGATCTCTCGCGTCGGGCTCTGGTTGAGGCCATGGTTCGGAGTGAGAGTGCATGGGAGGCCGTCACCTCCTTCTGCGAAGCAGTACTGCTTGCGAAGGAGGAGGCGGAACGCGCAGGGTTCGCGCCCTGACTCCCCTAGTCGCCACAGGAGACGCCCTGGGCGTCGCGAGTCGCAAACCGATTTCCGGCCACCGTAACCGCGGGCCTGCGGACGGTGAGCGATGGGTAGCTCGCCGTCCGATAAGGACCAGGCCCGGGTCGATAGCGCGTTGTGTTCCACGCGCGCCCCAAGAGACGTCAGCACGAATTGACGGGGTCCATTAGAGCCAATGCCTGCCAGGGTAGCGAGTTTGTCCGAAAGAGATATCGTGGCCCTGGCATACAGGCAAATGAAGGAACACGGGAGAAGTTATTTGATAATTTCCCACCCAACTAAAAAAGAGCGTCACTTTTAACTCGAAACTTATTTTTGACACACACATCGATAATATTCTTAAAAAAAGCTTCTAAGGCGCTAGGTTTCATTTTAAGGATATCAGCCGATTTTAAAAATATCAAAACACTCAAAATGATTTTGCTTTTGTACGCAGTCATCTGGAATAGGTACTGCTCACCAGTATGGAATTCCATTTATAATACTTACGTCAGTCGCATCGAAAGTATTCAAAAGACGTTTTTAAGGTGCATTCAGTATAGATCTAAAATCTATTTGCCTAATTATTACAGCCGTTGCAGGAAGTCTCACATTCTTCCACTAATTCAGCGGAGAAAAATTGCCGACTTGGTATTCTTGTTCAATTTGGCAAATGGTTCAACCGACTGTCCTGAATTGATGGGCAAAATTAGGATACGTGTTCCATCTTTCACCTAAAAGAGCGGCCAACCCGACATACTTTTCATACAAACGCTCGGACGTGATTATGGCGTTGTAACACATCTTTCTTTGATATTTTTGAACTAATAGGTATCTTCTACACTATATCTACGTTTCTATGCCAGCACAAAATAAAAATTTGGAGAAACGAATTCAGTATAAGCCTGCAAAAATCTGCTTTTTTGTACAAATTTTACCTGAACTTTGACTGTTCATAATGTACTCATGTGAAAAGAAAACTTGCAAAAACACGGATTTCCTGGAACAAGTTTTATGAAATTTCCGCACACTATTTTTCGTTCAATGTTATCGCGTTCTCACTTGCTTGTTAGTGGTTCTCACTTGCGCTTAACGGACAACAAATTTTTCGACCATGCTTGCGTTGACGATAGACTGACCGGGAAGGGGCCTCTTAAGAAATCATAAACCTCTGTATCCCTCAGTGCGGTGCATATATCGACAAAACTCTTATAAGATAAGAGCTAGCAGGCAACAACTCAATGTGTCAGAGTGTTGATGATCTTGATTTATTCTCTACCAATGTTCCTAAACTTAAAAAAATACTATGTAAAAACTTGGGAAATAACTAAAACCTGTTCAGTTTTTTCTTAATTCTCTCCGAGTGCTTACTTCCGCTACTTTCGCTTGTATGTCTGTTGTTTCTTATTTTTAGGGTAGCATTCCGTCAGCGAAAACTTTTAATTGGCCTTCTTTCACTAACTGTCAACTATCTGTATCCTAGCTGTAAGTTTTCTTAAGAAATAAAATAAAATAATCACAAAGCATTGTTATTCTTTAAAATACACATAAATTAACATTTGTATTGTCTTTAAGTCCGTATTTAGATTTATATCCTCAGTACCAACAAGTAGGTAAATATAAATAATATTATGTATTTATATTTACCTACATGTTGGTACTGAGTTGGGATTATAATAAAGATAAAGATAATTTATTTGTCAAACATGCGTTTACATTAACTTACTTAATCAGACATGCAAGGTATTGAATTAATAGATGTTGTGTACGGTATTTGCTCTTGTCGTGAGTTGTGATGCCTATGTACACCTTACACTAAACTTCTACATAAATAATGAAAAAAAAAAAAAACAAAGGTTGTTAAAGCCTTCCCAATCCCAATAGATCGAATGCTGGAAAAAGAACAACTATCGTTGACACTAAACTAATATACAAGTTGGAGCTAAACCAACAGACGAATTTCAATGTCAATGAATGCAGCTGTGTACTGCGTAGCACACATCCATCGAGCGGGAGAGTGACCCATCCCCTGTACACACAACACACATAGAAGATAGAAGGTCTATGGCTCACAGCGGTTGAAAAGTGATAGCAATGGAAGGCACCCTCGAGGCAGTGACTTTGTCATGTGTTTCTGCGCTGTGAGCCCTAAAGGCTTGGTTCACAGCGCGTTCAGAAGTCACGATGAGGAAATGTTTTTAAGATCTGCCCATGTCACACTCTGCCTCTCAATAAATGTGTATTATAGTTCTAGGCAATATCTATACTAACACTACACGAGAATTTAACCCATATAGTTAGGCTAATAAGCGCTATATTAGCGTGCGAAGAGAAGCGGGAAGAATGAAGGTGATAGGCGTAGAAATGAAGGATATTATTTGAACAGAATAATGAAGTTATTATATTATGAATTATTACAATTTATGCACACAGACTGACAATAGCAAGGTAATCACACTTAGGCAAAACAATATTATTAGCGCGGCGCGAGCGATAAGATGGCTAGTCAGAAGACGACTGGTATCCGTAGCGACCGTAGCCCGACGCGCGCGCAGCAGAACCTTGATCACGCCGTCCGCGTCGCCCAGCCGCCAAGGCCATACAAAACGGCCGGCCGCCTGCATACAAAATGAAATGAAATCGTTTATTCTGTAAATAGGATATCAGAATCACTTACACGTCATATTAAAAATTAAAAAAATAAGCTAGATGTAGTCGACATTTCCTATCTGACTACCCCTGAGAAGAAATGGCGAAACAAACTCAGGGGTCAAAGTCTCTTTTAAAATCCAGACATAATCTTGGTCAGATCATGTGAGGACCATGTAGATCCGTGTCTGAAATGTTCTTTTGATGAAAAAACCACACAAATGTGAGTGGACCTGTCCAATCAGTGCAAGCATTTGTCAGTAACGTGCTGCTCAACAACAATAATCACGCACCCGTAGTTTGCTCGCTCCACGTACAAGCCCAGTGCATTCGTACTTGATGACAAACAAGACATCACCTGATTTGTATGCATGGTACAGAATCATAAGCGGTAGCGGTTTTCTTGATGTTGTTTAGTGGTGGTCTATATAATTATGTTCCGCCACAAAGGCTTTCGTATCAATGAATATTTATTATAGGTATTTACAGAATCAATTAAAATTGCAAATTTAAATATTATCTTGAAACTACCAGAAAGCAATGCTGCTTGGCGATAGTTCATTTCTCATAACTATTAATCTCAATTTATTCTTCTACGTGAAGGCACGACAGCGTCTCAACTCTTGCCGACCCTAAACTTCGTCAGCGTCTCAACGTTATTAGTTTCTATCATCACCTAATTCTAAATTTAAATTGTGGTCTTCATCAATCTATTCACTAGCTATTTTTCTGTTTCTTCTTGTCACGTGGCATCCCCCCCCACCCCACCATGTCAATACTCCCTCACATCTGTGTAATATAAGTCTATTAGCAGTTCCTGCTCTTCTATCTATGTTAGAGGCGTTGCATCTTAGGTGTCTGAGTTGCATGCTTCCCTGAAGTCCTGATGTTTCACTCAGTTTCTAATAATGTTTTCATAGCTTTGTAATTTCACTAGTGATTTAAACGATTATTTGACGGCCTCCCTTTTGTAAGGAGTAGGATGTTAATTTGAATACTCAAATAAATATACTTCAAGGATTTGGGGTGGGCTCGGGATTTACTGACTTTCTTTTGTTTTGTTAGAAAAATAGAAAAACACAAGTGTATGTTGGACAACGCACAATGAAGGGTTCCGTAGTTGGAATGAATTTATCCCAAAAACAAAATTAACATTGTAGTTAAAAAACATGTTCTCCCATACATCGATATACGTCACGGTCAATTCTCGAACAGCAAATTTAAGTTGGTCGACTATTACTCGTTAACTTGTAAAGCCTACTTAGCTATTATAGTTTTCAATTTAATTTCGTTATTTATATACTACTGCCATGAATTATTTCATATCCTAAAACAAAATGGCACTTTAAAGCTTAATATTACGCAAACGGATCCCTGAATTGAATAATGGTTTTCATAAACCCACAATATCTTTGAACGGCCTATTAACTGATACCCCACACCATGGGATAGACGAGAAAAAAATATCATCACTACTTTAAATGCAAAACAGGAAACCTTAAAAAAAAATTCATGGTTTTATTGTACGAGTTTATCGGCGTGATTAATATGTATTTCCATGCCAAATTACAGCTGTCTAGTACTAAGAGTCTCTGAGCTAAGCTGGGGACAAATAGACAGACATACAGACAGACTCCATAGGATAATCTAGAGTGTAGACAAAATCAAACTGGTTGCTATTTTATTTGTATAATTTGTTATTTTTATGACATTTATTTTACACACATAACATAACATCACGCCTGTAATCCCAGATGGGTTAGGCAGAGGTGTACCTATAGTACATCCACGTACCCATTTATTTTACATTCTGTGATTACCTTAACTCACACACTGATATGATTTTTTTAAAAGGTATTTTTTTTTACAATGTTTGTAAATACGTGAGCACCAGAATAATTAATTCATTATCACATAATTAATTTATCTGTCATTGCTTAATTCTTAAATCTTTTAACCTATTGTGGTATAGTAACTTTATTCTAGGTATTCTTCACATTGTATAATTATATAATTAATGTACCCATACAAAATATTGTATAACATTTTAAAAGAGTAACGGTGGAGTTTCTTGTTCCTTCTTTTTCTTGTTACTTCTCCATATATAGCTACCTTCTGGAACGGGCGACTACAATGAATTCTATTTTTTTGTAAATTTTGGCGTTCAAAAGTGATATTACAAACATGTGCTATTTGAAATAAATAATTTGACTTTAGACATGGCAAAACTATAAGGGTTCCTTGTTGACTCCGGAACCCTAATTGCATTCAATAAATTTCACGAGTTTTTATGTTTATTGTATAATTTATGCTTCCCAAAGGAAGATTAAAATAAACAACTCTAATGCAAATAAACAAAAATGGTCACAGGCAAGCGTCTCAGAAATAGTTACAAAACTAAACGATGTTTACGGTATCTCTATTATAAAAATAAAACCCTAACGTATAAACTTAGATACAAAAAGTATTCATCAATACTGAAAAAATGTATCATTAATTTCAAAATAAATCTCAAACATTAATTACATAAATAACAGTCAAAACAAATGCAGAGCAACGTGGTCAGTCATTAACCGTGAAATTGGAAATACAAAATGTGACAATAATAGTTCTCAACTAGAAATAGTTAAGAGAATACTGACTCATCCCTCTGACATAGCAAATGATTTTAATAATTACTTTATTGATTCAAACTCAAACTCAACTCAAAGCATTTATTTCAAATAAACCATTTACAGGTACTTTTGAATTGTCAAAGAGTCGGTCAGTTAGTCAGAAAGTGGAAGCTATTTGCCCATTCCAAAACGTAGATCTCTATGGAGAAGAACAGGCAAGAAACTCCAAGGACACTCTTTTAAATCAAGATATTGCAAAATCCTGGGTACATTATTCTTGTCGCTTCTATATGTGAGAACAATGTAGAAAACAAAAATAAATATATTAAAAAAAAAAAACAATTCAAAATATAAGGTTAAAAGATTACAAAATAAGCCCTGGCAGTCAAGAGATGACCAGCCTCAACTGACAGCGCCCGTTCACGAACATGACGCGTGGATCAGCACCATCCAGCTCAACCACTTTGTAGGGAACCGAATGATCCAACACACGCGCCACCATCAGCGAGACATTTAAGTGAGTATGACATACTCTCAACTGCCAGGCTTTTTTAAGTCAACATACATCATAACATAATAAACGGCTCCATGGTACTCACATTTACAAAAATGAAAAAAATGCTTTTAAAATATACAAAACTATAGCTTGCAATGCTTTTGCTAGTAAAATTTTATTAATCATTGAAATACAATGATTAATAAAATTTTACTAGCAAAAGGAAAATCTTTGTTACTTATTGAAGTATTCAACAACTAAAACTTGATAAAGTACATAAAAATAAACGATAGTTACGAATGTAATGTCAAAACAAAAAATAAAAAAGGCGGGAAGCATCACTTCCAAATATAAAAAAAAAAAAAAAAAACAAAAAAATGTAAAAATTCTAACAAGTGAGCCCAAGTTGTTGTGGAGCAGGACCAGCATTAAGCCAAGCATCTTTATCTACGATATAATCATCCAACTTATAATATGCTTGTCTACATAGTGTGCGTTTAATGCATGTTTTAAATTTCTTCTCATTTAGTTGAAGAATATCTAATGATATTTTATTATAACATTTAACACAGTACCCCATAAAAGAAGTGTGTACTTTAGACAATCTGAAACGTGGTTGATCTAATTTGTTCCTATTTCTAGTGTTAAAATTATGCCTGTCACTAATTGAAAAACTGAAAAGATGTAGGTTTTTTTCTAAAATACATAATATTTTCATATATATATTGGCAAGGTACCGTCATGATGTTAATTTTTTTAAACAGTTCCCTTAGAGAATCGCGTCTGCTGAGGTTGTAGATGGCTCTGATAGCCCTCTTTTGCAGAATAAAGATAGAAACAATATCTGCAGCCCGTCCCCACAGCAAAATACCGTAAGACATGATGCTATGAAAGTAACTAAAATAGACCAGTCTCGCTGTATCCACGTCTGTTAATTGGCGGATTTTCCAAACAGCGTAGGCGGCTGAACTTAGCCGCCCTGCAAGAGATGTTAAGTGAGCACTCCACTGCAGCTTTGAGTAAAGCGTGATTCCCAGGAAAACAGTCTTTTCGACGAATTCTAGTATCTCTTTGTTCAATACAACGTGACATTCACTACTTCTAACATTCGGTAACGCAAATCTTATGCATTTAGTTTTCTTCTCATTTAATACCAAATTATTTACAGTAAACCAATTATGGACCTTAAGCATAGCGTTATTTACGTCGTCAAGCTCCAGTGTATGTCTATTTACTTTAAAAATCAGAGATGTTTCATCAGCAAATAACACCATTTGTGGTCGGTTTTCCAGTAAATGAGGTATATCATTTATATATACTAAAAAGAGGAACGGACCCAAAATTGAGCCCTATTCGACTAGCACTGACATTAAATAATTTACATGACGATGACGAATCTAATAAAACCATGACAATACTTAACTCCATGTTTCTTAGCTCTATGACTGAAAGTGCATCTGGATAATTTGTGCGGTAGGATTCATAAGTTTGTTTATGCTCTCAGACAAATAAAAGAATATAACCAACAAAAAACCGCAATTACAACATATCACGCTCATATAGAATCCATCTTACAATACGGGCTTATTTTTTGGGGCAACAGCACGGATAGATACATTTATTGCGCAAAATAAATGCATCGGAGCCATTTGTGGTATCAGTCCTGACGAGTCATGTAAACGCAGTGGCGTAGCTACCGGAGGGCTAGACGGGGCAGTGCCTCGGGGCCCCCAAACTATAGACAGACTCTGACTTACAAAATATAGATTGAACTAGTAAAAATTTATCCCACATTCGGAATATAAATAAACAAGATTTCAGGAACGAGACTTTATTAATGGCAACTTATTTTAAAAAAAATACAGGGGAATTCCCAACAACTCTCGAACATCTTTGTTTGAAACTTGCAGGGAACTCCCCTGTATTTATTTATACTGTCACAGGACTGTACCTATTTTATGAACGGTAACAGGTAGATATTTTCTTTTATTTTCATAAAATAGTTTTAATTTGTTCATTAAAACAAGTAACAATTTGTATTTGGTTTTTAAATTTATTATGGAGTCACCTGTATTACGACGAATCTGGAGTACAACGAATCTGGATTACGACAAATCTGGAGTACTTACGTCGAATTCGGAAAACGACGAATACGGAACAAAGGATTTTAAATAGTTTAGTTGGGGCCCTAGTTTATTTTTTGCCCCAGGGCCTTTGGTTACCTAGCTACGCCACTGTGTAAACGGTTCTTTAAAAAGCTAGGTATGTATCACTTCCCGCACTCGACATTTACGAAATCTGTAATTAACTTTATAATAATAAGGAATGGTCAAAAAAAGCCTATCAAATGAACTCTCAAAATAGAGATCCATGGAGACTTGTCTTACAGGATCCTTCTAAAACACCCAAGTATGCGAAAAGTTTCCTAGTCATGTGTATACGCATTTATAACATAATTCCAAAAGAACTAAATTGTTATATAATATTAACTCATTTAAAAACAGATTATTGAAATGGCTGAAAGAACATAATTATGTTTTATGACATTATGGATTTTTTTAACGATAAACCATAAACTTCTGGACTTTTGTCATTGCGGATAATGCTCAGATAAAACTATTATATTGTCGTATTGACCATAAATATTTGTGACATTGAACAACAAATTAACTAATATTAATTATTTTGCATGCAATTGATACATATTCTGTATAGCTAAAACATAATATGGACTTTTGATTATTGCCTAACTGTGACAACTTTATACCATGTTTAAGGCAAATAAAGAATTATCTTATCTTATCTAAAAACTGACGATTTGGGAATCCGTACCTCAAAACGAAAAAATCGAAACCCTTATAAGATCAAGACGGACAGATTAGTTGTAGATGTGATTAGTTGTAGATCGTGTGTCTATAGACACACGATCTACAACTAATCTGTCCGTCTGTCACAGCCGATGTACTCTGAATTTAATCGATCGATTAAGTGGAAATTTGGTAGACATTATGAACTTCTCTGACCCAAACACGAACATGTAACATAACATAAATAAATGAATTTTGAATATGGGGTCACTTTTGGGGGCAAATTATAAAATAGAACTATAAAATATCAAATAAAAGGGCTTGTTGTAAGGATTTTAAATATATATTTTATATAATTTTGAAGCAATACTTTTAAAATTATTTGAGAAAATAGATGAATATTGATGAACTGAGCCTAACATTTTGAAAAAAATACATAAAATAGTTCTTTACTTTAGATTACAGGAAACCCTATAAGAAGTCTAGGATAATAAAAATAATATGGTAAATCTCTCAATATTGTGCGTACAAAAGTACATTTGTAGTTGGAATGTATGAGGGAACATGTTTTTTAACTACAATGTTAAGTTTGTTCTTAGGATTAATTAATCCCCACTACGGAACATCATTGTGCGTAGTCCGACACGCACATGGCCAGTTTTTTTTTATTAAAAGACCAAAATATCATGTTTACTGTCGTCAATGTGATAAGATACAGATAACCTAAGAATTATTATCGTAGCTTATCATTACAAAAACATATTTTAAGAACAAATTGATACAATAATTTCATTCGAATATATTCATCTGGTATAGTCATGGGCCGACTAACTACAGAAGAAAAAACATTTTACAAAGAAAATGGATTCATAGTTCTAAAAGACGTTCTTTTAGAAGAAGATTTGAATGCTATTAGTGAAGAATATGACAAGTTGTTCGCGAGAAAGAACCAGGACAAGATGGAGAGTTCGTGGGTAGGGAGTGATGCAGACGACCGGAAGAGCGACGCCACGCAAACGGTGAGCATTGAGCAAATGATTCCCATGACTTACAAAACAGACTCATTCCAATAGATCGTTTAGCCAGTTATTAAACGTGAACATACATACATAAACTCACGCCTTTACTCCTACGCGTGTAGGCAGAAATTAGAGAATGCTACCTTCATACATACTCCTTTTTCCCGTTTGTTTTTTCCAAGTTCATATGTTTATACATAACAATATCATAGAGTGACTAGTAGTCTACCCACGTCGTATAAGCATTATTAATTAATCCAGTTGTCTTTCAATCTATATATTTAGTTTTTTTTTGACGCTACGTAGGTGAAAGGCATCCACAACTTGCAGTACCACCACGCGGTGTTCAGCTCGTTCCTCTTCAACAAAAAGCTCCTGGATGCCCTGGAAGATATCATGGGATCTAGTAACATTGTGCTGCATCACACCAAGGCTCACTTGAAGCCGCCAGAAAAAGGAGCCGCTTATCCTATGCATCAGGTTAGAAATGTGCTTTATAAGTAAGAGTCGTCGACCAGATTATTAAGTTATTTTTCATTGCTTAATTTTTAATTATTTTTACCTATTATAGTATAGTTATCTTATTCTTGGTGCATCGTCTTCACATAAAATCATAATATTATAATTAATGTACTCAAACAAAATATTGTAAAACATTTTTAAAACAGTAACGGCGGAATTTCTTGTCCATTCTTCTCCATGCGAAACCACCTTTTGGAAGGGGCAACTAGAATCAATTCTTCAATATAATCAAGACTTTGACAGATGACGAGGACCTGCGTTGAAATTTTTCATCGTGTTATAAAAAAAACAGCTCTTCCATACATTTTGAAGATATGATCATGACTAACAAGTACACCTTTTTTTTTTTTGGGTGGGTAATTATCAAATAACTTCCTCCTAACTCGCTCCTTCCAGAGCGGGAGGGCGTGTCAGACTTTTACTGACTAAAACCCACCCGTGTTCCTTCAGATGCCTGTGTGCCAGGGCCACGATATTCGGATAAACTCGCAACCCTGGCAGGCATTGGCCCTGTCGTACCCGGCTTTTGGTGCTGACATCTCTTTGAGGCGCGCGTGGAACACAACATGCCGTTGACCCGGGCCTGGTCCTTATCGAACGGCGAGTTACCCATCGCTCACCGTCCGCAAGCCTGCACCTACGGTGGCCGGGAATCAGCCTGCGACTCCCGACACCCGTGGCGTCTCCCGCGGTGACTAGAGGCGCGAGGGCGCGATTCTTGCGTCTCCCTTACGCGTTCCGCTTCTTCCTTCGCGAGCATTACTGCTTCGCAGAAAGAGGTGACGGCCTCCCAAGCACTCTCGCTCCGAACCATGACCTGAACCAGGGCCGGACGCGAGTGATCGCCGCCGCCGATCACCTCCGTGAGGACACGGCGTTGCTCCGCCCAAGCCGGGCAGACCTCCACTATATGCTCCACCGTGTCCTCCGGGCGATCCACACAGTGGTGACACCCGAGAACTGACCAGTACACCGTGTATTACTAAAACCGTTCCTCTTTTTTATCTCAGTCTCAATCTGCTAAAATTGTATGACTATTATTTTTACTAATACGAGTAAAAACATAGTAAAGTAGATTACAATAATAAAGCTAAGGTATTCTTGAGTCGAGTAGAAATATTTATCTACTAGTCTTCTGCGCAGGACTACCATTACTTCCCGTATAAGAACGACTCCATGGTAGCAGCCTTCTTGCACCTGGATGCCGCTGGACCTGACAACGGAGGCCTCTTTGTCTACCCTGGATCTCATAAGCTGGGACCTCAAGAAGACGTCGGAGCCAAGGAGTCTAACTTCCATTACGTGGATCAAGTAATGTAGTATTAGTTATTATTACAAATGTTTATAGAAGAGTAGTATGTAGCGAATAAGGAATTCCGGGGCCTGCCTATAACTTGCGCAAATCACACTAATATTATAAAGGCGAAAGTTTGTGAGTGTGTGTGTGGGGGGGTGTGTGTGTGTTTGTTACTTCTTTACGCTGAAAAGGCTGGACCAATTCTGATAGATTAATATATAGGCTACTTTTTATCCCGATATTCCCACGGGATCGAGACTTACACGGGTGAAACCGCGGGGCGCAGCTAGTAATAATATAATAATAATAATCTTTTATCTATAATAGGGTCACATGTGCAATAAATACCTTAACAATTAAAATACAGCACAGATGCTTATTTGCCTGAAGTAGGTTGAACCTGTGCTTCAGGCTAGAAAGTGCATACACATAATGTAATAAATTAACAATGAGTATACAGTAAAAACTAAATTAAAACTTAGGTACAAATAGAACTGATATCATGCTATTTTATTTACTTTTGTTTAAGTAAATAAAATGATATGTTAGCAGTTCTATTTGCAGACAGCAAGTAGATCTTCTGACTGTGCATAATCTATGGTTAGTTTATATTTGAGTATATTTTTTTACAGCTTAAATATTTTAATTTATAGATACTAGTTTTCTATTTAAACTATTGTACAGAAATGGGCCTAAGAATGTAAAAAATCTTTCTACAAAGAAATGTTTTGAGGTTGCATTAGATAAGCATACTATATCATTCCGTCTCTTGTTAGTATTGTCAGCATTGTAGAAAAGCATAGTGTGCTGTTTTAATACTAAGTGCATAAAAGCTGGCGAACCGTCAATACGTTGCAGGACTTATATAGATGATCTGTGGGAAAGAAGAAGGGATGGAAGTTTGCTAACTTTAAAATTGCTCTCTGAGCTGTTTCAAGAGGAAGTAAATTCGTTGTTGGTGCGCTACCCCAAGAAGTGATACGGTATTGAATTATAGACTGACATAGATTAATTTTGAATCTGCAAATGAGCGTAATTTTTTAATAACATAAATTATTATTATAACAGCCTATAATGTCCCATTGCTGGGCAAAGACATCTTCTCATTCAGAGAAGGCTTCAGCGTTGATCACTTCCAGGCTTGCTCAGGGCGGTTTGGCGATAACTGTCTTATGTTAAAATATAAGTCAGGTGATATCTATGTTAAACTAAGAAAGTAAGCACATATCGCACTTCCGATAAAATAGGGTAACAACTCGAAAATATCGAAAAAGAAAGAAAGATACAGAAATACTTAAAATTGTATTAACACCATCCTATTACTTCCCGTGGCTGTCGTAAAAGGCGACGAAGGGACTTACTAGAGAACGGGCAGCAGCGTTTTCTATGCATCTTAACGCCATACTGCGATCGCCATCCCGTCTGCTAAGCGTGGCGATTATGGCAACTTCTTTGGGGGAGGCATATGTCCAGCAGTGGACGTCTTTTGGCTGAAATTATGATGATGAGAATAGTCGAATGTTATGATTGTTATGTTTTTTTTTTAATTACAGTTTATTGATAAAGGATTGAATCAAACTAGTTCAACATTTCCATAAAGTGACATAGTTTGTATTGTATCAGTATTTTAGACGTGGTTTATTGTAAATGTTGTGTTACTCTTCACGTTGTACGAAAAATTTTACATGTTTTGTCTTAATATTTCGACTTGTAACCTTGTTTTATAACAATGATTAGGTTTTTCGAAGCTGTAACCTTATTGCTTGCGCAAATATTAATAATCAATATTATTTCAAATTAGTTCGTTATTGTAAAGGATAATTAATCTTTTAGTACCAAGTCCCTGGTTCTTACGCAATTATTCTCCTTTTTAGATTTCAACTCACACTTTCAATATTGTTTTCTCAGAACTATCTGCGGGCTAATTGCGTGACACACTATCAGTAGGAATCAGTTTCAATTTGACAGTTCAATAACATTCATTGCATTATTTACGTTGTTGAGCAGACAAATTTATCTCACATATGAAGCAATGGATTGGCAATTTACTTCAAAATGCGATTGCGATACAAACTGTGTTACGCAATTACGGTGCTGATTAGTAATTATAAAGACTTTCTTTGTATTCCAGACGAAATTCTCATTAGAAAAAGCGACCCCAGTGATCGCGAATCGTGGAGACGTAGTATTGTTCTCGTACCTGCTGGTGCACGGCAGTCCTGCCAACACGTCGAGCAGACCTCGTCGCATGCTGCTGCTGCAGGTGGCCGCTGCCGAGGACGAGCCGATCGGCCAGCAGTCGCTGAGGCCGGGACAGGGCTGGGTGCTCAGAGGTGTCAATTTCAACAGAGATGCCAGCATATCGAAGAGATTCGAATCCAACTAGTGATTGATGGTGATGGATTGCGGGAGAGAAAAATAAATAGTCTAATACAATATTTTTTTTAGTTCTACTGTCACGGAGGAGCTCATGGCTAAGTAATAACAGCTGCACGGGTCGATCCATCAGGTTAAGCTACGCTTACCGGGGTTCGTCCGTAGATGGGTGATCATCTTTACATACCGAGACTCCTCCGTGCCTCGGAAAGCACGTGAGGTTGTTGGTCCCGGCTGTCCGTATGTGATAATAGAAAATATATGAATAATGATAATTAATATAATTTAATGTAAACTGTATAACTGTAATATTGAGTATGTATTTTTTTTGTTTTCTTCTTATATTTTATAACCATTTAAATTGCAATGCCTTAACAGGCAACTAAGTTCTAGACCTACCTATTGTTAACATCTTTAAAATCTAGTACGAGTACACTAAGTTCGCAATAAAGAATTTGAATTTGTCATTCGTGGATCTTTGACAGTTGTTAGGGGTCGTCAGAAGCCCAAAGTCTGACATCCAGCCTTAACAAAGGGGATCCAGTCTTAACAAAGGGGATCCAGTCTTAACAAAGGGGATCCAGTCTTAACAAAGGGGTATCGTATTACCCAGTTACTGGGTTGTGGAGGTCAGATAGGCAGTCGTTCCATGTAAAATACCGGTATTCAGCTGCATCCGGTTAGACTGGAAGCCGATCCCAACATAGTTGGAAAAGGCTAGGCAGATTGAGTTATACTGAAACAGTAAACAAAAGTACACAAATGTTCGCTCAATCTTTAGCCTAACAAAATAGAAATATAAAAGGAACCAGTGATCACAAAGTATTCCATAAATTCTGTTAGTAAACACTTCTTTGTTTTTTGTTTTCCCACAACGTAATGAACGTACGAGACAATATTTAAAAGAACAGTGCAGGTAAGATCCTGAAAAAACTCACAATACAGTAGGTATACGAAAGCAATAATTTGATAGAGTTTATTAGCCACGCAGTGGTTCCCAAGGCTTACCGAGAAACAAAAGGATAGTATCTACTACAAAAACGAAACTAACAACGGCTTTCCTAAACCATAATTTTTAAGTTTTAGATTTTCTTGTTGACTATAACCTAACTACACAGTGTCGGCCGTAGCAACATTTTTAGGTGGTGCGATCTCAAAGTGGCGATGGCGCCCCTCTTAATCCAAAACCTTAGTGTTCCTGTACTATTCAGTTGCTTAACCGTGATTATGAATAGTATTAGACCTACCAGACCAGGTGTATCTGCGGAGCTAGCACGCTCGACGATCAGTCTGTCGCGCTTGACATAACAGTTCTGCTCATTCGCGTTAAAGAAATGATGTCGATCCCGCTCGCACTTCTCTGTTGCTCTCAAGAACACCACAGTGCTTGCCCTGCTGAGGCGACAAGTTCTACAGATGAGAAATAATAACAGGTAATAATTTTGTTTGAAAACCTATAGGGTTACTGCTGCAAGAGCGAACAAAGCGAGCTCAAAAATGTTAGCACCCTCACATGGGTTAGATTTTCTTTTGACCACTCATAGAAAAATAGCAGCCACTTGTTCGACTCATGCTGTTCATGAATTCGAGCTCGATTATTTTAGCAGCCCTTTTGGATTATGGTGCACTTCCTTTTTAAAGTTAAGCTTAACATATTACTTATTCTAAAACCCTCTGAGGCCCTATGCCGCTTGCCTTGTTGCGTTGGCAGCCCTCCGGCCCTTAATTCTTGGAGATAATTATGTTCATAAAGGAGCATTACTTTTTACCCATAGCAAAAGTAACCTCCTATCTCCAGCAGCTCGACCAAGATAAAAGAATCTGGCGTTTGCGTGGTTTTTTTTGTCCAATCGTTTATCTACCTAAGGCCCAATTTACACGGTGCAAGTATAATGCCTGTGGCATACTATAAAATTGAAGCAACAACTGACTGGCACCGTATTAACCACACGTACAATTGTTGCATGATATAATGGGCAAGTTAGTTGCCGTTCAAAACTGTTTTAGATAAACGAGCAACGTACATTATAATCTTATTCAATACTTGAATCAATTGTACCTGGACGAGCAATTCTGTCTTTAGACGGAGCAAAACTTGCATGCAATATTCGGTTTTGCAATAATTACCTTATTGGTGGAAACAGAAGTCGCATGCAAATATTATGGAAATCGCATGCGTGTAAACACTGGCATGCAATTCTTCAATGGCAATAATTGAACGTGTTTTACGGCGTGCAATTATTGCTCTTGAACGTTCCAGAAACGTGCACCGTGTAAATGGGGCTTAAGACGCTGACAACAGGTAAACCGCGATCACTGTCAGACTGCATACAAAATACTCTTTCTTTTGTATGCAGTCTGACAGTGCGTGTTGACACAACGCTTGTAATTAATTGCAAAATATGAAGCAATTATCTATTTACTCAAAAACGAGTTGAGTAATCGAAAATAAAAAACAACCCAGTTCTACATACAAATAAGACGTTCTTGTTATTAATTAAATACCAACCGTACGTTGATATTTAATACAGATATTTTGTATTGAAACTGGAAGTAAAGGGTTAGTTTACAGTTAATTTGTATCGAGACTTTTTTTCTAAACGTGTTTTGGTAACAACCAAGTTCTGAGAAATATGTTCAAGAATAACATATATTTTTCTGCTACCACAAACCTAGATTTGGCAATTTTTTGTTTAATACAAGCCTACTTTTATTATTTGCCTCTTGTCAGCGCCTTAATGGATTGATCTCACTTTCGTCTTCTTTTTCTTGTTGTTCACAACAACTAGAAATCCGATCGATCGTGGATCAATAAAGGGTTAGTAACGAGTTGGTGCCCGGTGGTAGGGTTTCGGTTGACTTCCCCGGCCCTGCGATGACGGCGATAGTAACTACATAATATTATAAACTACATATTTTGGTAAACAAGACAATCTATAGTTTGGTTTTATTTGCAGGCTATGCAACAAGATGTAACTACTTACTTGTTAGGCCCATCGATCTTGACTTCCATCAGTTATTGAATTCGATTTCTCGATATTATTCCTCTAAAAACAAGTGCCTTACATTTATTCAGATATGTCCGATCGTTCAGCCTGCACACTTACCAGAACATTTCATTAGCTCCTCGAAAAATAACGTAGACCGAACAATATAAATATTTGAGACACGCTGAAATAAACAAAAAATGTTCTGACAGAATACGAGTAGGTTGTACAATCAGAATCCGTTAGTTACGCATTCTTATCCTCACAGGCAGACATGACTGGAGGCAGCCGGTTAATGTAGAGCGTTTCAAGAAGGCAGGTCTGTCCACTCAATATTCTATCAACGATTGCTGGTAACTCGTTGTTTTTGTTCATTCTGGCTAATAAGCGTCATAAACGTGATGAAACGCTCACATCTGTCTGATTTTGAACTTAACCATGCATATTTTAAGGTTTAAAATCATTTGGAGAAATTTGACAGTTTGGTATAATGATGTGCTGACGACTGTACATCCAACATTGCCGCCATTTTAAACCAATCACAGATGGTCATAAATTATTGTTTAATAATTTTGTATTTAGGTAATAGACTACGTAATGAACAAATTTTAACTAGTGGAACCATTTTAAAACTTAATAAGATAATTTAGCAATTTAGTATGTACCTACCAACTTATTTGTAATCGGTAAGTAAAATTCATAAGATAATAAAATCGTTTGAAACTACTTGTTACTTGAAAATTGCAATATAAAATCGTAATAAACATTATAAGTATCATATTAATTAAAACTTAATAATTTACCTATAACTTATTTTATGTTTGAATACCTGGAATACATACACCTACTTTTCGTCTACAATAGTTGTTTGTGATAGTAGTATAAAAACCATTGATATAAAACATATAATACAATACAATATTTACATCGAAATAGCATTAAAAATCAAGGAAATATTTTAAGGTCAGTTTATAATAATTCTGATATAATGTAATATTATTAAATTTTAGTTAAAAATAAGATCAGTTTTTAGGGTTCCGTACCTCAAAAGGAAAAACGGAACCCATAAAGGATCACTCGTGTGTCTATCTGTCCGTCTGACACAGCCAAATTGCTCCGAATCGAATGGACCGATTAAGTTGAAACTTGGTACACATATGAATTTCTGTGAACCAAACACGGACGTGTAACGTAAATAAATGAATTTTGAATATGGGGGGCAAATTGGAATATTTTAATTTCCAAATGGTACCATGTGACTAATTAAATGAATGGACTTGATGTAAGGATTTCAGATATTTATTTTTAAAATAAATACTTTTAAAGTTATATAAGAAAATCGATGAAAATTGGCCATTCCCCCCTTATCTCCGAAACTGCGGAGTCTAAAATATTGAAAAAAATACAGAAAATTGTTCTTTACGTATAGATTACAGGAAATTCAATAAGAAGTCTATGGACTTAAAATAACATGGTAAATCACTCAATATTGTGCGTTCTAACTTACATTTGTAGTTAAAATGTATTAGGGAACATGTTTTTCAACTACAGTGTTAAGTTTGTTATTAGGACAAATTAATCCCCACTTCGGAACATTATTGTGCGTTGTCCGACACGCACTCGGCGGTTTTATCTTCAATGGATATTGCAAAATGACAGACGAAAATTAAAATGCAATAACAAAATTAATATTATATTCAGTGCTCTTGGAAATTGACGCTGAATCACTACAAATTATATGCAAAAATATATTTTTATACGTAAAAGCCTCCTCTTAAGAAAAGTATAGTCGGGTATCGGCAAAAGAATTGCGCAGAGCCGGGCCAAGGCCCGGGCTCCGGGCGCTCGATCACGAGGCCGGGCCCTGCAGATAAAGCCCTAATGTATGACCGACAATTACTCCACGTTTATAAGAAAACCCTCTACAACTATTCGTCGGCCGACAAGGAAAAAAAAATACTTTTCATTTACCGTGACTGTAAATAAAAAATGCTTGATATAACTACGTATAACTAGGCAGTCAGCCCCAAAAATATGTAAGTACTATCAACTTTATCATTATTTAACAGCCGCACGAGTCGATCGATCAGGTTAAGCTACGCTTGCCGCGGTTGTTCCGTGGATGGGTGTCCATCTTTACATACCAAGTCCCCTCCATGCCTCGGAAAGCACTTTAAGCCGTTGGTCTCGGCTGTCATGTGTAGATCTTTGATGGTTGTTACTGGACGTCAAAAGCCCGAAAGTCTGAAAACTAGTCTTAAACTCAACTCAAACTCAAAGCATGTATTTCAATTAAACCATTTCAGGCACTTTTGAATTGTCAAAGAGTAGGTCAGTTAGTCAGAAAGTGGAAGCTATTTGCCCATTCCAAAACGTAGATCTCTATGGAGAAGAACAGGTAAGAAACTCCAAGGACACGAACGACAGAACACTGGAGTAAGTTATAAGCAATATGCGGAATCTTTATGCTTCCGCTTACATCTGATTTTCTTACTAGACTTGATCATAAACACCCGGCCCTGCTTATCTCAATATTACACGAAAATACAAAATGCTTATGAATAAGAATAAGAATCATTTATTTGCAGAAAATATAGGTGTTACCAGTTGAGTTGGTGGGTTATGTACAGTCCATATTTTGCTTGTATAGGGCACGCAAATTAATGTTACATTAGTACCTAATAGGTACTTATTTTACTAAGATATTATACGGAATATACGTGAAAATATCTATGAGGATTTTTAAATTATGATAAATTTTAAGTTACAATAAAAAATACACACGTAACAAAACTTAAATTCTTAAAATAATATTTTTCTTTAGGTAACAAAATACATCTTTGAAGTTAAACTATTAAACACGTAGCACATCTTATTATAGGAAACTAAACTATACGAAACTTATTTTTTTTTTTTTCTATGTAGCAGAAATTCTTGTAAACTATAAAAACAATTCTCCCAACCATCAACCAACCTCCCCTCCCTCCTTCTTCTTTCAACCATCTACGTAGTTTAATTTTAAAATATTTAAATGGGAGCTCCCTTATGATCTTCGGTAATTTATTAAAAATAGTAATGCACATATGATAAACATTCTTTTTACTTAGACTTGTATTACAAAAACGAACTAAATTTTTTGTTGCATCTCTTGGTCTATGTTTGGTGTAGTTGTCACCTTTGAATCTAAATAATTCACTGTGTTTCCTCACGAAAACAGATACTTCAAACAAATATATAAGGTAAGGTCAATAGTTTTAGTTTTTTGAATAAAGACCTACAAGATTCAAGTAGACCGACACCGCATATAGGTGTTACACCTCGGAGAATAACACTCGCCCAAATTCCTACAAATGTGATTAGGTATGCAAAGCTCATGTCAGACCTACAAGCTATTGACTGCCATGTAGAATGCTCACACTACGACGATATTAATGATCTAGTATACATATTGAAACTGGAAAACACTGGTCATTGAAAGAGGTCTTGAAATCCAGAGATCTAGGCACAGCAATACAAACAAAATAGTTTTCAACAATGTATCTTATCGTGTTATAACTTATGGATGCAAAACATGGGCACTTACGACATATCTCAGAAATAACCTATAATACTGCAAAAGATGTATGAAACGAAGTATGACAGGAACAAGTCAAATGGATCGAATAAGAAATGAACATTCTAAGACTTAAAACAAAAGTAACAGACATCTTGACCAGAATTGACCAGCAAAACTGGAGGTGGACTGGACACATGATGAGAGAAAAACAGGAAAAATGCTGTAAATTAATAACTGATTGGTATCCCAGAAATAGTAAACGGACCAGAGGAAAACAACAAAGAAGATGGGAGGACGAGATAACACTTATAGCGGGCCCTAACTGTTGGAGACTAACTCGTGATAGAATTGAGTGGAAACAGCTAGAGAAGGATCATGCCAAGAGGCATGCATAATTGATTGATTGTTAGGTTACACGATCCATCCGTTTTCACATGAAATTATTTATCAGTCTCCCGGCTCCAACAAAAATACGCCTATCCTACGAACAAGATCTCTACAAGATACTACAAGGAAGATATCTCGGAGTAATTCCGCAATTATTTAAATGAGAATTGATAAAAAATCTATCCCGAACTTTTGGAGTGAGTGAGTAATAGGCCGTATCACCCGATTATATACAGGGTGGAATTTTGTAATGCCACCTGTAGGGAAAGTACTCTTAATACTGCAGATAGAAAATTTTACTCAAAGGAAACATTCCTTTATTTTTGAATAGAAAGCAAACTGCATTCAAAGATTTTCGAAAATTCTCTTCTCCCACACCCGGGAATCGAACCGGCTAAAATCTGAAAAAATTATACCCTGTACTTTTATTGCATCGATCGTTAGGGTCAATTATAAGGATGAAATCTCTCTAACAAACATGATAAATTAAATGAAAGGAAAACCAGGAAATCTGAAGTTACAAATTCAATGAGTAAAGTTAAAGCTCTTTAACTAACATTTATCTTTTGTAATGCAGACTCCTTTGCGACATACTCGTAGCTGCGTGTATGAGGTAATTTAAATATGTGTGTGTATGGAATGTTAGATTAAAATTTGAAAATTAGATTGTCATAGTTGTTATTCACATTTGATCGTTTTTACAACTCATTTCACATTTTGTCTCACGGTGAAAATGGCTTATCAAGAACAGTTTGATTTAATGGAAGCTTATTTTTTAAATAACAAAAACGGGAATCTAGCTCTGCGGTGGTATGGAGAGACATATCAAGACCAACAGGCACCAACTCGGTTCGTATTGAAAAGAATGGTAGAAATTTTAAAGAATACGGGTGGTTTCAAGAAGAGACGGCAAACTATTCAGCAAAACTATTTCGATTTTGAACTCGATGTTTTAACATACGTTGAATCATTTCCAAAGGCTTCAAGTAGAGATGCTACCGATGAATTAGGAACAACCCACACTCGCGTACTTAAAGTGCTGACAAAGTATAAGTATAAATGCTATCGTGAAGGTCGGTTGGTGCAAAAATTGCATATTGGGGATCGTGACAGACGATTACAATTTTGTGAAAACATGCTTGGAGAAATTGACCGACACCCTAATTGTTTGAGTAACATTGTATGGTCTGACCAAACCAACTTCAGCAATAATGGCATGTACAATCGCCGCAATAACCATTATTGGTCTCGAGTGAATCCTGTTCGTGTTCATGAAACTAACAATCAAGTAAGATTTTCTTTCAACGTTTGGTGCGGAATTATGTGAAATGATGTAGTGTTAGTCCACGTGTACGAAGGTCATTTAAACACTGTCAAGTATATTGAAATACTGGATCTCTTAAGAAACGAGTTAAATGGTTTCCCCGAGGAAGAGCGAAACCAAATAATTCTACAGCAAGATGGTGCTCCAGCACATAACAGCAGAATCACTACTGCCTACATTAATAACCATTTTAATACCTGGATTGGTACAAACGGCACAATCAGATGGCCTGCGAGATCGCCAGATCTCACCCCATTAGATTTTTTTGTGGGGATATGTAAAAAATCAAATTTACATGAAATCTTATGCGAATGACAACGAGTTGAGAGTTGAAGTTCAGAATACGATTTATAATATTCACCACAACACTTTATTAAAGGTTACTAGAAATGAATTCGTTAAAAGAATAAATTTGTGTATCCAAGAGAATGGAGCCCATTTCGAGCAACTAATTAGTTAGTTTACCATTTTTTGTAAATAATTAAATTAATTTAAGATTTCCTGGTTTTCCTTTCATTTAATTTATCATGTTAGTTAGAGAGATTTCATCCTTATAATTGACCCTAACGATCGATGCAATAAAAGTACAGGGTATAATTTTTTCATATTTTAGCCGGTTCGATTCCCGGGTGTGGGAGAAGAGAATTTTCGAAAATCTTTGAATGCAGTTTGCTTTCTATTTAAAAATAAAGGAATGTTTCCTTAGAGTAAAACTTTCTATCTGCAGTATTAAGAGTACTTTCCCTCCAGGTGGCATTACAAAATTTCACCCTGTATAACCAAATAAATACGAATCTAACGACATTTTATTCATCAAAATCGGTTCAGCCGTTTAGTAGTTACGAGGGAACATAGGGACGGACATACATACAGGTCAAACACATAACCCTCCTCTTTTAGCTTCGCTGCAGTCGGGTAAAAAGGTCCTAATCGGTTGATTCTTTATTTTTATTTCCCCTTTTTCAAACTCATTCGTATTATTTTCTGCACACCGAAAGTGTTGCCGTCACCGGGCATATCGTTGTGGGCTGCATGCAAGTTACATCCCGATACACGTATTCGGTAGGTTCATACCCGAACGTTTTTCTAAAATAAATTTCCCCTAAAAAATAGTACCTTGAATAATTGTATAATCCCCTAAATAATATTATACCCCAAAAATCCTCTAAATCTAGGAAAAAATACCAATAAAATAAAATAATAGGGGAATATAAGTTGTCTTCTTCGTCGTGTCGATAGCACGACAATATATTAAATTTGACTGGCCCAAAACTTTTCCATTTACACGGCATTTTCGGTGGCAGCTACGGCTTAGATGTGGAATTTGTAGTAGCTAAGAAGCTGCTAAGATAGAATGCCTGTCTGCTGACCGGTTGAGCTGCATCCCACAGCGGCTTGAAGTAATCATCTAAATGTTTGCACTTCCCAACGTTGACCAAAACCCACCCTTAAAAGAAATAATAATACTGTTAATGTTAGCCTGCATCATCCCATTGCTGAGAAATAATTATACACATTTTTTTTTTGTGCAACTTATTTGTGTATATTTTCGAAATAGTCTATTCAAACCCTTTATTTTCATACCCCACATAAGAAAGTACATAAATAAAACAAACATTTTACAATTCTGTTAATGGTGAAGTCACGCGCGACATCAATGCGCTATACCTCATTGATTAAAATCCGTTCGCTCGTTTAGCCTTTATGATGGAATATAAAGACTGACATACAGACATGCCCCACCCAAAACATCCTTTCTTTTAAGCTCCACCGTAGTCGGTTAAAAAGAATTAGATATATAGATGTTGGGGACTTTGTTGCGCCACTTCTTCTCAGCTAAAGCAGTAGGAAGTGGTGAAGGACGGGCGTTTTTGGGGACTGTCTTATGTAATTATGATTTTGAAATAAATAGATTCTGTTGTGATGGCCGAATGGTTAGGGCTTCCTCCTCTCAAGCAAGAGGTTGCGGGCTCAAAGCCGGGTAAGTATCAGATGTGCCCTTTTTCAAATTCAAACATTTATATTATGTACTTTCTCTTCCTAAGTCGTAAATCTAATAAGTAGTAAATATAAGTATTTATGACTTTATTATTAACCTTCAACTTCTATTGGTATAGTATGCCAAACGACGGCAGTAACGGGTTGGCCTTGAGCTGGCCTAGCGTAGTACGGAGTTTCAATATTAGAATAATAACTGGCCTGTCGTCCGTGTGGTGCTGGACCTAGAAAATAGAACCATCCTATTTCTTCCCGTGGGTGTCGTAAAAGGCGACTAAGGGACTTACTAGAGAATGGGCCACAGCGTTTTAAGGGTTAGAAGCGTTATGACTACCTCTCGATAAGACTAAATAGCAGATATGACTAGTTCGCTATAGGACTTAATCTCGATATGACTAGATCTTGTTAGGACTATATCGTGTTTGGACTAGATCGCAATAAGGCCAGATAGCGTAACGACTATATTTTCGTTTGTTTTTTGGAGTACAGTTATTGAGTTATAGCATTAAGTTTTTTTCCTTGGTACCTATACTAAAATACTTAAAATGAAAGCATTTCATTGTAACATTGTAACAAAATTATTTATTTATTTAAACTTACGCTTTAAATCGCTAACGTTTTTTTAAAAAAGATAGGAGCGTAATCTCCTTCGTCTCAAGTTTATTTAATTCTCTTTGATACTTGCGATTGAATAATATGGTGTTTCTTCTTTTGTTGTGCGGTTCAAACAGAGAATTTTGATTATTTTTATCTTGAAAATGTGCCTCTTTTTTAAATAAAATAACAATTGTAACAATGTTGGTTTGTGCTGCATGCGCACATTAAGGCGGCGATGCCATGCCTCTAATCTGTTATTGGTTGTGTTTTTGTTTTGCACAGGAAATAAGCAAAGGATTCTTTAGCCATTGCCTGCAAAAGTAGCTTGCGAATGCATTAATTTCAGGTGATTGCGTTGAACATTCCACAATAGCAGACCATCCGTCTTGTATAAAGGCAAGAGCGGCAAATTAGCAGTAATTCTAGTGATGTATCGTCCTTCTTGAGATTTCGTCAAACCAATATCGTTCGCCTTTTTCCACACCGATTTATTGTAATGGTGAAAACATCCTGTAACTTTAGCATTCGGATACACAGTCCTAAATGCATTGATGAGTCCCAATTCGTAATCACATTTAAAATGTTTAATATATACTTTAAGCACATCACGTATTATTTTAAATAAAGCGTAATAAGTTGTTTCGTGTTTATTTGGTAAGAGAGCATACAAGACGGGAAATATATTTGTCGTCTCTTCCGTGCTATCAATGTCTACGTGAATGGAGAACAATTGATAGAAAGGTCTGGGTGGGTTAAAGGTTCCGTCACCAAAAAAAACCTTTTCTTGATCTGCATAAATTTTCATATTCCTTTTGGAAAATTGTGATCTGTTGGTAATTCAAACTCGGCAATCAAAAGTCTTTCTTAATCATATTTGGTACTGTCACTTCACTGGATTTAGAAAACTCTGTTTTTTTGCACTTGAAGGAACCTATTACGATGTTTGTACAGGGCATCCTTCACTGAATTATAAGGTCTGCCATTAAAGGTTGAAGAAGAGGGTAGTTGTTGGAGGACTTCTTCGTAAACCTTTTTTACTGAAGACCATCTGAAGACATATCTTTGCATACATTCTGTTTTGCCGTATCCAGTAAAAGGTCTTCTTGCATTTTGTCATGGTCTTGCTCACACTTGTGCAGACTATTTCTGATTATAATGGTATTTTCTTGATTTAGTGTGAGAGAAGGACTACACTCTTGTCTCTTGTAGCAACGCCAGAACGATGTTCCGCTTGAATTGTTGGACACAAAATTGTATCAGTAGCCATCATGAAGAAGTGCTTCCTTATTCTTTTTATTGTTAATAAAATGAAATTTTTCATTATCCTGCATTTTAAATAACAATAAAATATGCCATGCAAGATAAAAATTCGAAGTGACAATGACAACTATTGTTTCAATTTATTTTTAATAGTAGAATCATAGATAAAGTGGAACTTCATAGTGTATTCACACTTTAGTAAAGCTAAGTAGGTACTCCATGAAGTTCCTATACTAATGTCACTTTTAGATACGATTGTACGTCATATCGATAATGAGTCATTTTGATAACAGGACTTATGCATATGTAGTCAAACAGCTAATTAGTTTTACAGCGATCTAGTTATATCGAGATTAAGTCCTATAGCGAACTAGTCATATCTGCTATTTAGTCTTATCGAGAGGTAGTCATAACGCTTCTAACCCCGTTTTAACACTATACTGTGATCGCCAATCCGCCTGCCAAGCGTGGTGATTATGGCTCTTTGGGGGAGGCCTAAAATGAGGGAGGGCTGAAATGAACTGGCCAGTTTATACTGATTTTGTTACCACTGACATACTTTATAGACATGTACATAGTTAAGAGCTGTAAGACTACGGTTTCGAACCCACAACCACCTGCATGAGTAGTAGGCTCCACTGGGCCATCACGACATATAACCTTACGTTGGTCATCGTGAAATTTGGTCTTGCACTGAGCATCGAGGAACTCGCAGTAGGTGTCGAAGGTTTTGTACACCCGGTTGAAGTCGTCGCCAGGTTTGCCCGAGCAGTGCATGGCCGCCTGCCAGTTCCAATATACGTTCCCGCAGCCATACGGATCTTCTATCACGTCGTTCGACAGTCGGGCACACACGTGTAGAATCCTATAACAAATGGTCAAAAAACCGGCGAAGAGCGTGTCTGACTCACGAACCAAGGGTTTCGTCCTTGGAAGGAAAATATTGTTGACGCCAAAAATGTAACATTTGCTAATATGATTCATAATAGTCAAGAGTCATAGTACCCAAAGTGATTATTTTGTAAAAATGTTAAGATTATTATCGAATAGCTTCTGCCCGCGACTTTGTTCGCGTGGAAGTTGTAAGATCACAACACAGCAACATGTGACAGCAACATTTTTATAGAAAACGGCCTTGTTGGTTTAGTGGTTGTAAGCGCTACTGTTGAGCATGAGGTCCTGGGTTCGATTCCCAGGTCAGGCAAAGTGTTTTTGGGTTATCCATCTGAAATTTCTCAGTAACAGTCCGAAGTCTGGCGTTTGTTACATCAGTGGCTGTTAGGTTAATGGCAATAGGCTCGCCCCCTATTACATGGTACCTAGACATACTGGCGAAATATGGATGCACCATAAGTACACCTCTGCCTAACCCTTCTGGTGATGTTATGTTATTTTTATAAAAAATCCCTGTATACTACGTTTTGATATCAGCAGTCAAACTTAGGGCTGGTAACGCGGTGTAAGTGACGTACAGTTGTCCGTGTGAGAACCAGTTAGTCCAGTGGTCTGCTCCACAGTATTCAGTAGCAATTCCCCATTGCTTGCGAAGTTTTTCTTTTTTAGTGAATTAATGAACGACTGCGTTCCTGCATACCTAATGTCACAACACTGATACATTGATTGATGCATTCTTATACAATTTTCCTGAAGAACGGCTATCACTAAAATAACAGTCACACACAATAAATAGTTCATCACATAATTTTATTTTATTATCATATAGTAGGTAGGTTTATAGTGTTCAAGTGGCAATAGAACACTGACTCCTCAGTCACAGGTATTCCTAGTTTAGGAGTCAGGGTTTCAACTTTTGTGCGCCTTTAATTATTGTGAACTTTAGCTAGATATTAAGCATATTGTAAGAACTTTTATCAATAAAGTATATATTATATTACATTTACTTTGAGAACAGAATTTTGATAGTATTCTGCTTGTGATTTCTGACATTCTAAGAAGAAAATTAGGACCTCAAATAATTTAGAGCGTTTAGACTTGTATAATGTATGGGTATATTTTTTTTCAGTGTTAGCGCTTATTACTAAGTAAGTTAGCTTATTTCTCTGATCCATTGTTTTATGCATGTGGTGTTTACCTATAAGTAACTGATGCACTGTTATTTTAATTTTTTAAATGTAATAAGTGTTTGTATCAGTGTAATCAATTGTTGGTCAACCTAATAAACAAAAAAAAATTGCTGTGACTTGTATTGAAATGAATAATTTTGTTTCTTTCGTTCCATAATTGAGTCAAAATCGGTCCATAATTGACCGAGAAATCGGTGAACATAAAAAAAGTAAAAAAAAGAAACATACAGCCGAACATATAACCTCCTCCTTTTTGGAAGTCGGTTAAAAAATAGACTCGATGTCTGTAGCCCGTCCCCATAGTAAATTACCGTATGACATAATACAAAAGTCAAAAGTCAAACCATTTATTTCAAATAGGCACATAAGAGGCACTTTTGAACGTCAAAATTTACAAAAAAAATAGAATTCATTCTAGTTGCCCCTTCCAAAAGGTAATTTCGTATGGAGAAGAATGGGCAAGAAACTCCACCGGTACTCTTTTAAAAATGTTTTACAATATTTTGTTTGATTACATTAATTATATGTTAAGACGATGCACCTAGAATAAAATTACTATACCATAATAGGTAAAACGAATTAAAAACTAAGGAATGAAAAATAACTTAATTATTAGATAGAGACGTGGTGTTCACATATTTACAAACATCATACAAGTATGTTTTTCTAAAAAAATAAAAAAATAAGTCAGTGTGTGAGTATAGGTTATCACAGAATGTAAAATCAATATCATAAAAATAACAGATTTTACCATAAAAATAGCTACCAGTTTGATTTTGTCTAGACTCTAGATTGTCCTATGGAGCCGGACCAGCATGTTTCCAAGCATTCCTGTCCTGGATATAATCCTCTAACTTGTAATATGCTTGTTTACAAAGTGTACTTTTAATATGTGTTTTAAATTTTCTCTCATTTAATTTCAATATATCACAAGGTATTTTGTTGTAACATTTAACACAGTACCCCATAAAAGATGTATGTACTTTAGATAATCTGAAAAATGGTTGATCTATTTTATCTTTATTTCTAGTATTAAAATTATGTCTATCGCTTATCTTGTTAAAAATATGTAGATTTTTCCTTACATACATAATATTTTCATAAATGAATTGGCAAGGTACCGTCATAATATTAATCCTTTTAAATAGTTCCCTAAGAGATTCGCGGCGACGGAGATTATAAATTGCTCTGACAGCTCTCTTTTGCAAAATAAAGATGGACTCAATGTCAGCAGCCCGACCCCACAGTAAAATGCCATACGACATAATGCTGTGGAAGTAACTAAAATAAACCAAACGCGCGGTTTCTATATCTGTTAGCTGTCTTATCTTTCTAACAGCATAAGCGGCCGAGCTTAGCCGCCCCGCCAGAGAGGTTATATGTGGTCCCCATTGCAGTTTCTCGTCTATAGTGATTCCTAGGAAAACCGTTTGATTAATAAATTCCATTTTTTCTCCGTTCAATATGATATCACATTCGCTACTTCTAACATTAGGTAATTTAAATCTAATACATTTGGTTTTTTTTTCATTTAGTACCAAATTATTTACCGTAAACCAATCTTGGACCTGAAGAATAGAGTTATTCACTTCGTCAAGATTTTGTGATCGTCTATCTATTTTAAAGATCAATGATGTGTCATCAGCAAATAACACCATCTTCGGTTGATTTTGAAGTAATTGGGGTAAATCATTAATGTAAACTAAAAAGAGGAATGGACCCAATATCGAACCTTGAGGAACGCCCATTGCCATTTCAGACCCTAATGAGTTAACGCCGTTTATTTGAACTTTAACCGTTCTATCTTTTAGGTATGATCTTAGTAAATCAAGAGCTGCATTCCTAATCCCATAGTGCTCTAGTTTCAGCAAAAGTGTCTCATGGTTCACGCAATCGAACGCTTTAGAGAGGTCGCAAAAGATTCCAATGGCATCTTGTGCTTCCTCCCAGGCGTTAAAAATGTTCTTTATTAGGGTAACACCGGCGTCAGTGGTACAACGCCCTTTAGTGAAACCGTACTGCTGTTCATGAAAGATGGATTTTTTATTAAAGTGACGTAACATTTGATTGAGCATCAACTTTTCAAACACCTTACTGAGAACTGGCAGAATTGACACAGGCCTATAATTATTGGGTTCTTTACTATCTCCGGATTTGAACAAAGGAACTACTTTACTGTGTTTCATGAGATCCGGAAAGACTCCTTGATCCACACTGGTGTTAAATATAAAAGCTAAATAGGGCGCAATGGTTTCGATTATAGATCTACAGACTTTTACAGACATGCCTCAGAGATCTTCTGTTAATTTAATTTTAAGATCTTTAAAAGTTTTTATAACAGCCTGGGGGTTTGTATGTTGGAACCTAAATTCCAAAGGGCATACTTTTACATTCTTTCTAAGTAAGGCAGCCGAGAGCGCGGGTGAGGAATTTAAAGTTTCAGTAGTTTTAAGGGAAATATTAGCAAAAAAGTTTTCAAATTCCTGAGCTATTTCTACCTCTGAAGTGATGGGCCCATGTGCAGTTTCTAAATTTAATTCAGTATTACGCTGTTTTTTCCTACCTGTTTCATTATTTATTATTTGCCAGGTAGTTTTTATTTTATCATCAGCTGATTTTATTTTATTGCTAATATAAAGAGCTTTAGCTATTTTGCACACACTTTTAAAAGTTTTAGAATATTTTGCAACATATTGATGAAAGCTTGTATTGTTCATATGTTGCTTTAGGCCATAAAGTTCAAAAAGATTTTCCCTGCTTTTACGAATACCTGGAGTCGCCCAATCACTAAATACGAACTTTGTGTAAATACTTTTAGTCTTTAGTGGAAAAGTGTCATTAAATTGTGTGTTTAATAGTGAAAAGAACTCGGCGTAGAACTCATTTGGGTCACAAATATTATTAAATCTCTGAACACATAATGCACTGGCCAAAGAATTATTTAATTTCTCTAAATTTTTACTTGTAATTGGCCTAAACCTTATTTGAGTTTTTTGTACAGGAGCAAAATGTTATTGTTTGACCACTATGATCAGATGGCAACTTATTTACAATTTGTTTGTGTAAGTAATCACAATTACAAAAAATATTATCTATACAAGTGGCAGAAGAAGCTGTCACTCGGGTTGGTTCAATAAAAACATTTGACAAATCAAATGACCTAAAAAGACTTAATAATCTGACAGTGTTCGAGTTATTTTCTAATAAGTTAATATTAAAATCACCACATATGATTATTGACTTACTATTAGTACTAAGTTTTTTTAACACATCTTCCAGTACAGAATCAAACAAAGATAGATTCTGGTAACTTGGAGGTCTGTATACGCATACATAACATGCTTATCCAGCTCAACACAGGACAATTCAATGGTGTGTTCAACCGACAGTCCGATGATGTCTTTCCGTTCTTTCGATTTGATAGAATTTTTAATTAATATTAATGATCCGCCATGTATCATACGTTTTCGGCTAAAATGGCTAACTACACAATAATTTTCATAATTAATTGACATCACTTGATGATCTTTTAACCAATGTTCTGTTAAACAAATGACATCAAACTTGGTATTTTCTAAAAACAATTCTATTTCCAGTAATTTGGAAGAGCAACCTTGGATATTTTGATGAAATAATTT
The DNA here is from genome assembly GCA_963921375.1 of Tiliacea citrago. NCBI lineage: Eukaryota > Metazoa > Arthropoda > Insecta > Lepidoptera > Noctuidae > Tiliacea > Tiliacea citrago. Next base: position 24,799,742 of record OY992798.1, read on the forward strand.
TAAAGTATGTTGCACTCCCTTTGTTTTTTTTTTATGAGTTAAATGGCCAGAAGATACCTTTTTATTATTCGCTAATAATAATAATTGGTTATTTGAATGGGTAACTTCTGTTGTCTTACAGTCTAGTTTAAAGAATTATCTGGAGTGACCTCCACAACTACAACTGAAGAGTCTAGAATGCCTGTATGAGTTCCAGCAGGAAGAGAATACCCTATCTGACTGGTAGTGGCCTCCAAGGATGTTGGTATTATAGGTGGATCCTCCTTCGTACAACATGATGACTCATAATTAATCTCTATGTTGTTAGTATAACTAGACAACACAGACTCGTCACTAATACTAAATTTCGTTATATTAGCTATAACCTCATTAATATTATATGCTATCAACGTAGCAATCTTATGTCTACATTTCCCAGACAGAGATAAAGTTCTCTGAGTCAACTTAAAACCACTAACAAACTTATTAGTGTCAAAATACAGTAATTTGTCACTATGACAACATGTCAGCCTATGAATAGTATTATTCAACCTAAAAATATAATTATTATCATCATCTGATAAGGTGTCCGAATAAGGAAAAGCACACAATATCAGCTTTCCTACATTTAACTTTAATAAGGTGTTCACACCATCCACTATGTCCTTTCTGGTAATACTAGTACTATTTCCTAATAACAAAACCATTGTAGAATAATTATTTAGGTTTGTGTCTGTAATTCTTTTAATCATTTGTTTAAAACTTATGTTATGATAGCTCTGATTGGTAAAACTATGGCTAAGGTAATTGAGTAAAATTTTTCCAAAGCCAGAACCTATACACTATGAACCTATACCTATATACTATGAATGTAACTAAAATAGACTAGCCTCGCGGTATCTACATTAGTAAATTGACGGATTTTTCTCACGGCATAAGCTGCTGAACTTAGCAGTCCGGCAAGGGATGTTAGATGAGGACCCCACTGAAGCCTTGAGTTGAGCGTGATCCCCAGGAAAACAGTTTTATCGACGAATTCTAGTTTCTCTTGATTCAATACTATAACACAATTACTACTTTTGACATTTGGTAAAGAAAATCTTATGCACTTAGTTTTTATCCATCTAATACTAAATTATTAGCACTGAACCAATTTTGGACCTGCAATAGGGCGTTATTTATGTCGTCAAGATTTGATGCACATCTTCATCATCTCCCTAGGCTTTTGTCCAACTATGTTGGGGTCAGCTTCTAGTCTAACCGGATGCAGCTGAATACCAGTATTTGATGCACATCTATTAATTTAAAAATTAAGGAGTTATCCGCAGCAAATAACACTAATATTTGTGGTTCGGTTTTTAACAAATGGGGTAGTAGGGTAATGGTTATATCAGTAATATAAACTAAAAAGAGGAAAGGACCCAATATCAAGCCTCGTGTTACACCCATTTTTACTTTTAAGCCGAGTTAATTGACTTCATTTATTTCAAATTGTTGCTGTCTATCATTTAAATAAGATTTTACTAAACTGAGTGCGACTTTTCCAAGACCGTAATGCTCAAGTTTCAAGAGTAATGTTTTGTGAACGACGCAATCACACGTCTTGGAGAGGTCACAAAAGATTAATTTATGGTGTCTAGGGCTTCTTTCCACGCCGTAAATATCTATTTTAATAAGGTGACACCGGCGTCAGTCGTACAACGTCCCTTGGTGAAACCATATCGTGTAAGATAAACCATATCATGTGAAATTTTATTGGTGTTAAAATGATTGAGCATTTGATTATGCATTATTTTTTTTAAACACCTTGCTGAAAACCGGCAACATGGATACGGCGGGCTAATTGCGTAACACACTATCAGTAGAAATCAGTTTAAATTTGACAGTTCAACAATATTCATTGCGTTATTTACGTTGTTGAGCAGACAAATTTTTCTAACATATGAAGCAATGGATTAGCAATACACTTCAAAATCATTCCGATTGTGATTCAAACTTTGTTACGCAATGAGGGTGCAGGTCTATAATTATTCGTGTCTTTCCTATCCTTGGATTATAACACTTCTGTGTTAATACACTTTTGTGCGACTGGGTCGCTGCTAGGCTCTTGATTGGCTCTCAATCATTTAGTTGTGATTTAGTAGCCGGTTGTAACTTGTTACGTATAATTGCAATTTAAAACCTAAATAGCATAAGGGAAAGGCAAATAAGTGAAGGGTTGATGTGTGTTCCAATGCTGATAAGTGCATCATTTTGTTTCCTTTTTAGGGTTCCGTACCCAAAGGGTAAAACGGGAACCCTATTACTAAGGCTCCGCCGTCTGTCTGTCTGTCCGTCTGTCACCAGGCTTTATCTCATGAACCGTGATAGTTAGACAATTGAAATTTTCACAGATGACGTATTTCTATTGCCGCTATAGCAACAAATACTAAAAACCAGAATAACATAAATATTTAAGTGGGCTCCCATACAACAAACGTGATTTTTCTGCTCGTTTTTGCTCGATATCGATGACGACAACAGGTAGACGCTTGAAATATTCACAGAATATTTAGTTATATATTCACTTTAAAAATAAATAATTAAATTAAAATAAAACAAACATTTAACATGTTTGGGCTCTCATACAACAAACGTGATTTTTTGCCATTTTTATAGATAATGGTACGGAACCCTTCGTGCGCGCGTCCGACTCGCACTTGGCCGGCCGCCAAAAGTTTTCGTGTTAGAATAAAATTGTAAAATTAATATTTTTTTCATGTATTTTCTGTTTGTGAGTAATTTCGTTGCAAAATTAATGAATTAGTACCAGCTGTCATCCGACGGACGCATTTGAAATCACCACTTAACCCAGGGAGTATTTGTCTTAATTGTAAGCATATTTGTACAAAATAGTTAGTTCTTTCTACACCTATTCCCCTTTAATGTTTTTATTACTCGTCCCTATGCGCTGCATCCTAAATAACCCTATAATTCTCATTATCATCATCCCTGCACTTTATTACTAGACATACCTGTGTTATGTTAAATTACAGTATTAGTCAGTTCATGAAATTAATGACTATTCACGGATTTACAATCACTTTGTACCCTCAACCATTTCACAAACATAATTTTGTTGTTTTTCCCTTTCATTTTATAGAATATTACTATCTCAATTAAGACATAATAGTGAATAATGCATTCATCAACCCATTGTGATCGGGCGTGATGTTATGTGTGTGTAATTGAGATTACACACTCTTTTTGACTTTTATCGCTTTGTTTTCTTTAAATTCTATATAATTGAAACTCCCAAAAGACCCTAGTAGTTACTATCGGATCTTATCCCTCTCTATCATTCCTTTTACTCACTTAGCTTTCTCTTCTCTCATTCCAGGGTCTGGCCTATTAATATGTTGACCCGTAGAGCTGCATCATTGGCGGTAAAACTGAGGGCTACATTGAAAAAGTTACAATCTAGTAAATAAACCGGCCAAGTGCGTGTCGGACCACGCACAATGAAGAGTTCCGTAGTTAGGATGAATTTATCCCTAAAACAAACTTAACATTATAGTTTAAAAACATGTTCAACTACAAATTAACAACTTTCGGACTTTTTGAAATTTGGCAACAAGGAAGGTCTTACAGCACAAGTAAAGGAAAAAGTCCGAAAATTGTTAATTTGTAGTTTATGTGTTAAAACTACAAATTAAAAATTTTCGGACTTTTTCCTTTACTTGTGCCGTAAGACCTTCCTTGTTGCCAAATTTCATGATTCTAGGTCAACGGGAAGTACCATAGGGTACTTCCCGTTAACCTAGAATCATGAAATTTAGGTTTTGATTTATGTGCGAGATATTCGCAATTTTTTTTTATGTGATAAAACTACAAATTTACAATTTTCGGACTTTTTCCTTTACTTGTGCTGTGAGACCTTGCTTCTGCCCAAATTTCATGATACTAGGTTAACGGGAAGTACCCTATATATATCTGAGTTATAACTGGAATTAAGCAGGGGCCCACAGAACAATAACCCGTTGGGAATCTCATAAAGCCAGTGAAGAGTCTGCTATCACCTGCAGTCTTTATGATGAGTTAGTTGGTTGATAGCCAGTCCGGACCCACATGTGTTGACCCAATTGTAACAATAGACTTAACTGATGATACTATCACTAAATGCATTTTGTTTACTAGCTAAGAAAGTTATCAAATTAAATACAAAACTTAGGCAAAAAAAAAATATAATTCAAGAATTAAAGGAGTGTAATAGTGAATTACAAATTATGTAATATTATGTATGACACTGACACTCAGCACCTTCAGGATGAATTGTTTGTTAGAAAATATGTTCTAAAAGTCTAAAGAATATCTTTAGTAAATATGAGCTTCTCAACAAGACCTGAGTAAGTGTTTTGAGAAGTCCAAAGCTCTCTGCGCCCTCTCTTAGTTCTTAAAACTTGGTTTTGGATGCTCCACCCCAAATTGGTAAACAATACGTCAATTTGTTGCATAAGATCTTTAGTAGCTATGTGGCGAAGACATTTGAATGTCGAAATTAATTTCCTGACTCTGTTTATTACCAGTTCTAGATGAAAGTGCCACGATACTCTAAAATCTTATTGTCCTTCTAATGATGGACCCTTTTTAAAATGAATGAACGTCTAAAAACTATTTGCGCTTCTATTGATGCATTTTTTTAAAATAATTGAACTATGAGTAAAGGCCAGAAAGTTAATTTTGGCCTTTTCTCACAGTTGGTCGCATTAACTAATCTAGGATACCCCAACCAAACGGGTTAGGTTAGGTTGGAACTGTGACTTACCACGCGCGAGCTGAGCAATGAAGCGAGTCGTGTCGCGGCAGCGGCCGGCGACCGCTACATTAAGTTTGGTCACAGTTCCTTGACTATTTAGTATTTTTAGAACCGCAAAATAGGAATTATTTGTAGTTCACAAAAATCATTATAGTAGAGTGGTCAACAATATTTTTAAGTCAAAGTCAAATTGTTTATTTCAAATAGGCACATAAGCGGCACTTTTGAACGTCAAAATTTACAAAAAAATAGAATTGATTCTAGTTGCCCCTTCCAAAAGGTAGTTTAGTATGGAGAAGAATGGGCGAGGAAACTCCACCGTTACATTAATTATAAATGATTTTAAGTGAAGACGATGCACCTAGAATAATATTACTATACCACAATGGTAAAAAGAATTAAAAATAAAGCAATGAAAAATAACTTAATTATGAGATAGATACATGGTGCTCACATATTTATAAACATCGTAAAAATATAAAATATGTTTTCCTAAAAAAAATCAAATAATAAGTCAGTGTGTGAGTTTAGGTAATCACAGAATGTAAAATCAACGTCATATAAATAAAAAAAATTACAATTAAAATATCAACGAGTTTGATTTTGTCTAGACTCTAGTTTGTCTTATGGAGCTGGGCCAGCGTGTTTCCAAGCATTCCTGTCCTGCATATAATCCTCTAACTTGTAATATGCTTGTTTACAAAGTGTACTTTTAATATGTGTTTTAAATTTTCTCGCATTTAATTGCAATATATCACAAGGTATTTTGTTGTAACATTTAACACAGCACCCCATAAAATATGTATGTACTTTAGATTTATTTAGAAGCGCAAAATGGGAATTATTAGGGGTTCGATTGATTACATGGCTATGTAAATGGAAAAGCATTTCTTATATCTATTCCAACGAGGTCGATAACTATAGTGGTTGCTGAAATAAGCAGCTAAGACAGACAGACGAAGTCAATCCAAAAGAGTTCCTTTTATACCGTTTAAGTACGGAACCCTAAAAATAAAAAGCTATTTTATGTAGTTCACGTACCTTCGAAAAAGATAGCTACACACCTCGCCACATACTTTGATCTTTTTTGTTGTGCTACCCACAATTGCGGTCGTACTCAGCACCCACTCGCCGTCGACCCAGTACGGCTCGTAACCGTAATTAGGATAGTATTCAAATTGAAATATTTTCGCTTTCTGCTGCTTGAGATAATCATCGTAGCTCTGAGTGGTGGATGTCGATTTTGTCCTTCGCCTAGAAGAAATAAAGAGTGAGTAGAGGTGACACGTGAGAGCGGTGAATTGGTAATTTGAACTAGTAATAGCAGTGGACGTCTTACGGCTGAAATTATGATGATGATGAGGGCAATCATGGACAAATGTGAAACTACTAAAGCTAGAAGTTCTAAATAACCATGAAGTCCATTTTAAAGTTTTTTTTGATATTTGTGCAGAAAATTATAAAGTAAAAGTAGAAGTCGGCTGATTAAGTATCTACTCTCAATATTCTAGCTTAGAAGTAAAGAGTCTTTTTCAGGGATAAAAACCAGCATCATCACCAGCTTGAAGAATACCTAACCAAACTGCAGTACAGGAAGCACTCTTGCAGAAAGTACAGAATAATAATTATGTTTAATCATAATTTACTTATTACATACTAATTATGATGAACGAGACTGATTGTGATAATAATAGAAACATAACATAACATCACGCTTGTAATCTCCGAAGGGTTATGCAGAGGTGTTGCCCGACCTGGGAATCGAACCCAGGACCAATTATAATAGAAATAATAATATGTGGGAATTTTAATGAAGTAGACTGTTGTCTGAATGCAGCTTTATCTATTTTATTATTATCTGTATTGTCTGTATTCTAACGGCCGAACCCAATAAAATCCGAAATCTCTCCCGAAATCTATCACCATGCAGTTTTGGCATACTGGAGATAGAAAAATCTATCTATCGATGGTTTTAACGTCCCAATAATCTATCAGACAATATGGAATCTTACCGGCTCACGCTATCTACTGATGTATGGCTTACTATGGATAGCTATTTGTATGAAAATGCCAAAGTATGCGTCCCAATAACTATTTAGTTGACAGGACAGTTACTAAAGATGACAGATTGGCCTATTCCCCGAATTGCAGGGATAAACGTATTTAACTAAGCATCGTTTACTTAAAAATATAACCCTTTATAAATAATCATATAAAACATGTCCGATTCAAGTAAAAGTACGTCATCTAGAGGTGATTTTGAAATGGTAGCAGAAGTTATCGACTCGGAAATTGGTTTTGGAGTCCAGTCACATAGTTCACAGAGAACTTACCTATAAATGCCGCATCGACCATATGAGCAAATTAAGTTGTTATTAATTTAAATAAAACAGCAGAAGCCAATTTAAGATACAACCTGACACTGACCTGCAAATTGCAAAAAAAACCGGCCAAGTGCGAGTCGGACTCGCGCACGAAGGGTTATGTACCATTATCTATAAAAATAGCAAACAAATCACGTTTGTTATTGGGAGCCCCCCTTAAATATTTGTTTTATATTAATTAAATAATTTATTTTTAAAGTGAATATATAACTAAATATTCTGTGAATACTTCAAGCGTCTACCTGTTGCCGTTATAAATATCGAGCAAAAACGAGCAAAAAATCACGTTTGTTGTATGGGAGCCCCCTAAAATATTTTTTTTTTTCTTAGTATTTGTTGTTATAGCGGCAACAGAAATACATCATCTGTGAAAATTTCAACTGTCTAACTATCACGGTTCATGAGATACAGCCTGGTGACAGACGGACAGACAGACAGACAGACAGACAGACCGACAGATAGACAGACGGCGGAGCCTTAGTAATCCCGACCGAACATTGCTCGTGAGCAGACGTGTTGCAGTTGCTTCCACTAATTTGCGAAGTCCTAAATTGTATTTTCATTATTGTATAAAATAATTATTTGTGTCGAGCTTGGAGCCCTAAAATTTTTGAACACTAGCTATGAGACCAGTGGATTCCGACGTCGCTTACTCTGGACCTGTCTGGACGCCGCAGGAACAAATGTAAACGCCCACCAACTACCAGGGTATCATAAACGCTAAGGACACGGATTACTTCGCAAGAAGTAATCCGTGTCTGTGAAGACGCAAGTAACATTGGTGAGCAAGATAGATTTTTATGTTGTTTTTTGGACTCATACGCCGGGAAAAGTACCAGGGCTACAGAATCAACAGAGGCTCATTACAACCGTAAACATAAGGATCCACAATTTCATCGGGTCTCTCAACGTGTTCGTGGCTCGCTCGTTGAGCGCTCCCGTCGTCATACGCAGACATAGGAGTCCGAGTTCGATTCGCACACAAGGGCACTCTGTTTGTTCATCTTATTTTTCTCCCTTCTCTTTTATTTACCAATTTACATTATGCCAATAAACCGCACACCACCTCCGCCATCAGCATCAGTGCATTATGACTCAGAACCTGAGCTGCCCACAAAATCGCTCGAGCAAGAGGAATTAAAAGCAACAGTACGGAAACAGAAATTTGACCAGGTGGATGATATTAACGTGATTATGGCGGAAATGAGAAATCTTTTCTCAAATTTTGAAAGGCAACAGAATGAAAAATATGCGTCGCTCCAGGCGACTGTAGCCGAAATAAAACAGCTTAACGTGGCCTTAAAAGAGCCTGCTGATTTTATCTCAAAAAAATACGATGATCTCATGTTGGAATTCAATAAGTTATCAGCTGAACGTAACGATAACCTCGCATATATTCAGGTTCTGGAAGAAAAGGTTGAGAGCCTTGAAAGATATCAAAAGACCACTTGTCTGGAACTAAGAAACATACCACCTACAATTAATGAAACCAAAGAAAATCTTACAAAAATCGTTATCGATGCAGGCAAAGCTCTAAACGTTCCAATAAATATTTCTGAGATTCGAGATGTATATCGCTTAAAGACAAAGTCGGAATCAAATAAACCTATTATAATTAACCTTCCAACAACAATTATGAGAGAAAAGATAATTCAATCCTTGAAATCCTACAATAGATCCAACCAAGATAATAAATTTTCTACCGTAAATCTACAATTAGGAGGTCCTGTGAAACCAATTTATTTATCAGAAAGTCTAACCTTTAAGGCCAAACGCCTACATTATCTCGCTCGAGATTTATCGAAAACGAACAACTTTAAATTTTGTTGGATTGCGCATGGAAAGATATTAATTCGCAAGAAAGAGGGCGCCGCAGCATATACCATAAATAGTGACTTGGACTTGAAGAATATAAATATAGGAGACTGACTATTTTTGGGTAATACGAGTATCTTATTTTATAGTAATTCTTTAACTACGAAATTGTTTTTGTTTTTTGCATGCCTAAATTTTTATTTCCTTTTTTATAATACTCGTAACAAACACTGTGATTCATTACTTGAATGCCTACTTGGATATCTCACACTGTAACACCCTGCACACAAACACTAATAACCACTACACACAATATTCGCTCGGTGAAATCATTCATTCAGACTCCTAAATATATATATACACCTTAATACCTACATAAGTAATAATAATATTAAAAACTACACTGAACCACGTCAGATTGAAGTGCGAGCATACAAAAGCATATTATTATTTATGCAACCAAAACGCCTCCAAGACAACCTACCTGAACCCCTCATTAGTGTCCTACCATTATTTAGTCATTTAAGTGGATAACATACGCGATTTAAACGATCATATTGATCAATTGTCAAAGTCAAACCATTTATTTCAAATAGGCACATAAGAGGCACTTTTGAACGTCAAAATTTACAAAAAAAATAGAATTCATTCTAGTTGCCCCTTCCAAAAGGTAGTTTCGTATGGAGAAGAATGGGCAAGAAACTCCACCGGTACTCTTTTAATTTTTTTTTACAATATTTTGTTTGATTACATTAATTATATGATTATATGTGAAGACGATGCACCTAGAATAAAATTACTATACCATAATAGGTAAAACGAATTAAAAACTAATCAATGAAAAATAACTTAATTATTAGATAGATACATGGTGTTCACATATTTAAAAACATTATAAAAGTATGTTTTTCTAAAAAAATCAAAAAATAAGTCAGTGTGTGAGTATAGTTTATCACAGAATGTAAAATCAATATCATAAAAATAACAGATTTTACCATAAAAATAGCAACCAGTTTGATTTTGTCTAGACTCTAGATTGTCCTATGGAGCTGGACCAGCATGTTTCCAAGCATTCCTGTCCTGAATATAATCCTCTAACTTGTAATATGCTTGTTTACAAAGTGTACTTTTAATATGTGTTATAAATTTTCTCTCGTTTAATTTTCAATATATCACAAGGTATTTTGTTGTAACATTTAACACAGTACCCCATAAAAGATGTATGTACTTTAGATAATCTGAAAAAATGGTTGATCTATTTTATCTTTATTTCTAGTATTAAAATTATGTCTATCGCTTATCTTGTTAAAAATATGTAGATTTTTCCTTACATACATAATATTTTCATAAATGAATTGGCAAGGTACCGTCATAATATTAATCCTTTTAAATAGTTCCCTAAGAGATTCGCGGCGACGGAGATTATAAATTGCTCTGACAGCTCTCTTTTGCAAAATAAAGATGGACTCAATGTCAGCAGCCCGACCCCACAGTAAAATGCCATACGACATAATGCTGTGGAAGTAACTAAAATAAACCAAACGCGCGGTTTCTATATCTGTTAGCTGTCTTATCTTTCTAACAGCATAAGCGGCCGAGCTTAGCCGCCCCGCCAGAGAGGTTATATGTGGTCCCCATTGCAGTTTCTCGTCTATAGTGATTTCTAGGAAAACCGTTTGATTAATAAATTCCAGTTTTTCTCCGTTCAATATGATATCACATTCGCTACTTCTAACATTAGGTAATTTAAATCTATGGTTTTTTTTTCATTTAGTACCAAATTATTTACCGTAAACCAATCTTGGACCTGAAGAATAGAGTTATTCACTTTATTAAGATTTTGTGATCGTCGATCTATTTTAAAGATCAATGATGTGTATCAGCAAATAACACCATCTTCGGTTGATTTTGAAGTAATTGGGGTAAATCATTTCAGACCCTAATGAGTTAACGCCGTTTATTTGAACTTTAACCTTTCTATCTTTTAGGTATGATCTTAGTAAATCAAGAGCTGCATTCCTAATCCCATAGTGCTCTAGTTTCAGCAAAAGTGTCTCATGGTTCACGCAATCGAACGCTTTAGAGAGGTCGCAAAAGATTCCAATGGCATCTTGTGCTTCCTCCCAGGCGTTAAAAATGTTCTTTATTAGGGTGACACCGGCGTCAGTGGTACAACGCCCTTTAGTGACTACTTCGTTATGCTGTGAACCAGAAGAATGTTCCACCTATATTAATGACCCTGCTGAGCAGTTTAAGATTATAACCCAAAATATACGGTCAGTAAACGCAAACTTTGATTCTTTTCTGACACTTCTATGTAGAATCAACCTTGACTGTGATGTTGTTGTATTGACGGAGTGTTCGCTAAAATCTAACTATACCATGCCGTCAATCGAAAATTATTCCCACTACTCAACTACTCAACTTAAAAATCAGAATGATGGAGTTATCTTGTATATTAAAAATGTCGGCAGCTACTCTGTCGTGGAACCCCATTTTATGGACGCAAGTTGTCTCGTGCTGACGATCGGCACAGAGAAAGCCTTTATATGTATTTACCGGTCACCCTCTACATTAGACATCGGTAACTTCTTACAATCTTTAAATTCAATTTTAATCGATCTCTCATCTTATAAAAATATAGCTATTCTTGGCGATGTAAACCTTGACATCAGTCAAGTCACTACCCCAAGCCCTAATCGCATTTCCGACTATCACAATTTGATAGCTTTTCATGGTCTTCTTCCTGCCCACACTTTCCCTACTCACGAGTCCGCTTGTCTGGACCATGTCATGCTCAAGACGAACTCACTTACGCTCACAGTAGTAATTGACTCTTGTGTGACAGACCATAACTCAGTCTTGCTTTGTCTCAGACAAAGTAAACAATTGAATACTCGTGTCAAAACCATTTCAAGAGTCAATTACAACTCTTTGGACTCTGAAATGAATAGCATGGTTTTCCAACCAATCTATGAATATAATGATGCTAATCAAGCCACTTATTATTTCATCAACACTATTGCCAATACTATACGCTCACACACAACTATATTTAGACTGCCAAATCACAAACGTTTACTTAAACCTTGGATGACTACTGGCATGCTTCGCTGCATTCGTAACAGGGATTCAATGCATAAAAAACTGAAGCAATCACCAGATACTCGTAATCATATACTAAAAATAACTTATAAAAGATATAGGAACTACTGCACTAAAATGATTAAAAATCTTAGGAGGGAGTACGACCGGAAGGAGATGGGCGAGGCTGCCAGTGATAATAAAAAAAATTGGCAAATTATAAATCGGTAGTTCAAAAAAATCCCACTTCTGACTTAATTGTTCCCTCTGCTCCCCAGCAGTCAGTGGACTCCGTCAACGAGTTTTTTGTCGACATAGGCAAAAAATCTTGCGAGCGTCTTTACTCACCATAGTATTATCCGAGGCCCACCGCATGTTACTAATGCCACACCTGCGCCACTACAGTCGTTTGTGATGGTTGACACTGATGAGACTGAGGTTGAAACGCTGCTCATGTCTCTTAAAACTAATTCTGCTATTGGATGGGACACCATCTCTACTGAGTTTCTAAAACGTTATAAAACGTTGCTTGTCCCCCCACTAACATACTTATTCAATCTTTGCCTCAGCACCGGTGTTTTCCCCCTATACTTGGAAAAAGCTATTGTGCACCCTATACATAAGGGAGGGAATAGAAACTGTGTTAATAATTACCGTCCCATAGCAGTCCTGCCTTCAATATCTAAAATCCTAGAACGCATTATAAACAAGAGACTTATTAAATACCTTGAAGAAAAAATCCTTTTATCTTCCAATCAATTTGGATTCCGACAAAATAAGTCGACGAATGATGCTGTTCTAAATTTAACGGGTCACATTGTCAAAAACATTGATGTAAAAAAGAAGGTAGTGTCAGTTTTTTTAGATCTGAAAAAGCTTTCGACACAGTTTCTATTCCCAACCTAGTGTTGAAACTAGAGGAGCTGGGAATACGTGGCTTCCCACTCCAAATTTTTGCAGACTACCTTAGCAATAGGACTCAGTGCGTAAAAATTTATAATTACCTGAGTGGGGAGCTTCCTGTTACTTTTGGGGTTCCTCAGGGAAGTGTGGTTGGTCCCACACTTTTTTTGGTTTACGTAAATCAGCTGTGTAATCTGCTTCTCCAAAATGGAAAAATCACGGCCTTTGCTGATGACACTGTACTCACCTTTACTGGCGATGCCTGGCACGAAGCTTTTGACGCGGCGCAGAGTGGACTAGATCGAGTTCTAAATTAGCTTAATGGCAATCAACTTACCCTCAATACGGATAAAACAAAAATAATCTGCTTTACCCTACGCCAATCTACACAACCGCCGATCTCATATTCCCTAATCGCTCACTGAAATGTCTGCCCAGGCACCGCAGCTTGCTCTTGCCCTAAACTCGTACGTACCCCCTCGATCAAATACCTCGGGGTGACTCTTGATGAGAATCTGAGTTTCTCAGCCCACATAGATCTACTGACAGCAAGGGTTAGAAAACTAATATTCGTCTTTAAGACTCTTCGCCATGTGGCAGAAGCACGGATGGTCAAAAGGGTTTACCTTGCCCTCTGTCAATCACTCCTATCATATTGTGTTTCCTCCTGGGGTGGTGCTCCTAAGACTACAATGCTGAAATTAGAGAGGGCCCAAAGAGCCGTGTTAAAGGTGAGCACATTTCGCCCGATACTCTTCCCAATAGAAGATTTATATGAATGTTGCAAAGTACTTTCTGTCAGACAGCTCTTTGTTCTCAATACAGTCATAATACAACACAAAGATACCCCCTACGTGACAATCACTAAAAGACGGAAAGATATAGTTTGTCGGAACTACAGATGTAAATACTCATTCACAAAACGATTTCTTTGCTTCCAAGGGCCACAATTGTATAATAAACTCAATAGGAAATCGAGGCTTTACTCTCTCTCAACTCCATCGCTCAAGAAATCTGTGACAAACTTTCTACTTGCAATTAATTACCTGGATACAGAACGCCTACTTTTCTCTGATTATAATCCACCCTAAACCCATCCACCGAGAACATAACACACATTCTGCACCGACACAATACACACCATCACCATTATACACATATACACCTTCGCACACAGGAAACACACACACACCATCACACACGCACATACACACACAAACACGAATAATCCAAATGTTGAAATAAATAAATTAAATTGTAATTTCTGATTTCTGCAATTATGGTCTTATCATAACTTTGATTTGATTTTCCTTGCTTTGTAACACTTGTTCTGCCTGCAGCTCTTTTGTGAAAATAAAGTATGTATGGGCTTGTATCACTGCCCTTAATACAAGTTATTTCATAACTTAGTAAGGGTGCTGGTTGCAACACCTACCTGTTTTTGTTAACTAGCATAAGTCAAGCAAGTGTACCTACCGATGATAGTATTTAATTTTAACATTGTTATTTTGATTGATTGAATAAATTAAAATTAAATAGGGTTCCCGTTTTACTCTTTGGGTACGGAACCCTAAAAACGTAAGAAAATTTGAATTTCGCGGGCTACAGCTGCGGATTCGGACCCCTTCTTTTTGCATAATGTTTTTTTACTAATATGTTTGGCATAACTATTTTGGCATTTTTTTTTTGGTATAATAATTTTTTCCCATAATTGGTTTTGGCATACAGTTGATGTTGGCATAATTGTTTTGTTGGATAATTTGTTTTGGCATAATTTTAATTCGCATAATGTTACATATGGCCATTAGCCAACAGGTTTATCGTTTCCGAAACGATCTGTCGACATATTGGATAGATTATAAGAAGACCTATGTCTCGGTGCCACATACATGGGGCATGAGGGTGCTGGAGTTGTATAAATTATATGCAACTTTGCGCACCTTCTTGACGTCGTTTATGGGGTAATGGAGGACGATATTTTGAGTCCACTTTGGTTCTGCTTAGCTTTGAATCCTCTAAGCACACTGCTAGAGGATTCAGGTCTAGGCTATAGGTTGGGGAGAGATGATTAGGTTATATCTCACCTCCTCTACATGGATGACCTAAAACTCTTTGCCCCCAAAAATTTGCAACTGATAAAGCTACTGAAAGTAACTGAAACTTTCAGTAGCGCCATCAGGGTAGAATTTGGTGTAGAAAAATGTGCGGTCATGCATGTAAAGCGAGGGGAGATTGTGGAATCCGAGGGAACCCAACTCTCGGATTCCATAAACATTAGAGCCATCTGCAACCAAAACCTATAAGTATTTGGGTATGTCGGAAGCGTCGGGCATCAATGTTATTGACATGAAGCAATCGTTGAAGGAGCGCTTCTTAAACAAGGTCTTCAACGGTCGGGATATGCCAGTTTTGATATACTCTTTCGGAATACTCAAAATGTACTCAGACCGATCTCGACGCACTGGATAGGAGGGTCCGTACGCTGCTGACTTGGAACTGGCAGACTACAGGTATGTGCCCGACCCAGTTCTCGAAAATGTAAATATCACATTGTACTGAGATCGATGCATCATCTTTAACATGACTATTGATACTAATAAGATATAGTGGTGTTGGATCGAATAGAGCGGCGCGCAATGATTGACATAACGATCCCTCATGACGGGAACCTATCAAGTATCTTGACTTGGCTCGCGAGGTTGTCTACACGTGGGATGTGGACTCAGCGATCATTGTGCCGATGGTTGTATCAGCCAATGGCTTAATTGCCAACCGCCTCGACCAACACCTAAGGAGGCTCTCGTTGGGCAGCTGGATTAAGGGCCTGATTCAGAGAGCGGTACTTCTGGACACGGTACGCATTGTTAGGACGTTCCTCTCTTTTGAGCACTGACCGGTAGCTTGGACTCTTTCCTGATACTATGGCTACTATTTTTTATATTTTAAAATGTTTTTTTTTATATTCTAATATTTAAAAATATAATTTATATGTATATAATGAAAAAAGGAAGTATAAAAGCGCTCGTACACATCAAAACAATAAAATTGTGGCTAATAAACTTTTTTATTATACCATCGACGTTTATCAATAGTTAACGTTCTTCTCTAACTATCACTAACAACGGCGGGTGCGTAATGTGGAATAATAAGGGCGATCGTCAAATTCGTAACCTACACAGAATGCCTCGTCAATTCGCACGAAAATACCATCATCAGAAATACATAGTAAGTAGTCTTTGATCTGGAATTTTATGGATATAATCAAACAGAAGAAAGAACAGTAAGTATTAAAATATGAATATTTTATTCCTCTATACCCTTTACCTAGGAACTTTTTGAAAAGATTTTTCTTGGGATATTTTTTAGTTTTTAACAGACTTCATTTACAAAGGTTTTAAATAGAGTACCAATGAGTATGAACAGATTGGTAAAACTATAACTAAGTAGAAGACAGTGCAGAAAGTTGTAGGCAGTACGGTCATGCGCACGTCAGCTGTAAACACCAAATATCAAAACTCTTCTATGAGAATATGGTAAAAGTACTACAGTATCATTAAGAAGATATTAGTGAGGGCCGAACTTTGATGTAATAAGAATTAAATTTCGTAATTAATTAATACTACTACGATTTTGAGATTCATATATTATTACTTCGTAGGTCAGTTTTGACCGTATTACTTACAAAATTTGCCTTCTTTGTATTTTTATATAATATCTTCTTCATGATTCCCGCCACCATGAATTACGTGACTGTGCCCTTGTCGAGCTTCAGTGATGATGATGAGATGTCAAGATTGAAATAATTATATTTTATATGATTTACATACGTGGGTTGGGTAGGATTGTCGGCATTACACTCATCGGTGCACCATAGTACTGAAACATAAGAAACATATTAATATTATTAGAGTAGTGACTTGAGTGCCGTGCATACGGATTGAACCAGCACAGCTCTATTCACAACCGTTCGATTCGCTATCGGGTTCGACTGCTATGGTTCGTTTTAGGTTCGCGCACATTTGCGCGGACCGCGCCGCAACGCAAAGCATTGCAAAAATCCTCCTACATTACTTTCGTACATTTTCTATAAACCAACGCACACTACAGACGGGCCGCACCTCACTTTTACGAATGACTAGCTTCTGCCCGCGACTTTGTTCGCGTGGAAGTCGTAGGACACCACAATATAATAAAAAACAGCCACATTTTTATAAATAAAAAACCGGCCAAGTGCGAGTTGGACTCGCGCCCGAAGGGTTCCGTACCATCTATAAAAACGGCAAAAACATCACGTGTATTGTATGGGCCCCCTTAAATACTTGTTTTATTTTAATTTAATTATTTATTTTTAAAGTGAATATATAACTAAATATTCTGTGATTATTTCAAGCGTCTACCTGTTGCCGTTATCAATATCGAGCAAAAACGAGCAAAAAAATCACGTTTGTCGTATGGGAGCCCTCTTAAATATTTATTTTATTCTGTTTTTTAGTATTTGTTGTTATTAATTTATTTATCTTTACTTCAGGCACATTACCCATAATTTGTTAGTACTTATTACTTAAACTATATTAGTATGTATAAGTAGCTTTTGCCCGCGGCTACGCCCGCGTGGATGTCGGAAAAAATGTCACGATTGTTGTTGTCAGATTATAAACTATGTTACCAAATTTTATCTAAATCCGTTCAGCCATTTTTGCGCCAACCGAAACATAAAACAATCCCCTTTAAAATTGACTACCCCTTTCCACCCCGTTAGGGGTAGATTTTTTGACAACCCTGATACACCTTTTCCTTTATTTCCGATCTTAAATATAAATACCGAGTTTCAAGTTAATCGAACCGCGCGATATATCTTTCCATACAGTTATTTTCCCCCACAAAATTCATCACCCCCTTTAAAAGGTTGTTTTCGAAAATGTATGTTTATATTGTTAATAGTCGTTTTATTTAAGTATTAAGAAAATATACGGGTCAATTTTCTTGTGTATTGATCAAAGGAAACATAATTTTGATATAAACTGTGTCCCCCTTTTCACCCCAAAAGGAGTTTATTTTTGAAAAATATTCAATCATGTGTTATTCAATTACTTTGGAGTTTATCAAGACGCACAGTAAAATCCTTCCCTAAAACTTTTTTTCATAAAAACGAAATCCCCTCTTTTCACCCCTTTAAAGGTCAAATTCCCAAAAATCCCTTCTTAGCAGGTGCCTACGTCATAATTTAGAGTTAATCAAGCCACGCAGTAAAATCCTCCCTTGTCAAATTGACTACCCCTTTTCACCCAGTCAGGGGTCAATTTTCAAAAAACTCTGATACATGTTAGTCTTAATTTTTGTTGCTAAGTATTAATACCAATTTTCAAGTTAATCAAGCCACGCAGTAAAATCCTCTCTTGTAAAATTGACAACCCGTTTTCATCCCGTTAGGGAACGATTAAAAAAAAAGCTGATACATTTTATTCTTTATTTTTGGTTTTAAGTATAAATACTGAGTTTCGAGTTATCGGACCGCGCGTTAAAATTCTTCTATACAAACTTTGACATCCCCCAATCCCCCTTTAAAAAAAACAAAAAATGACAACTGTATAATTTACTTCGGTAAGTATTCGTGCCAAGTTTCAGGTTTATTAACTCAAGGAATAAGATTTTTCATACATACAAAATCCCCTCCATTCACCCCCTTAAAGGTCGAATTTTCAAAAAACCCTTCTTAGCGGATGCCTACGTCATAATAAGTATCTATGTGTCAAATTTCAACCCAATCCGTTCAGTGGTTTGAGCTGTGTGTTACCAGTCAGTCATGGTTTCCTTTTTGACTACCCCTTTTCACCCCGTTAGCAGTAGATTTTTTAAAAACCCTGATACACGTTATTCTATATTTTTGGTTTTAAGTATAAATACTGAGTTTCGAGTTAATGGGACTGCGATTTAAAATTCTTCTATACAAACTTTGACATCCCCCAATCCCCCTACGAGGGGAACTTTGAAAAAACAAAAATAGAAACCTTTATGATTTACTTATTTAAGTATTCGTGCCAAGTTTCAAGTTTATCAACTTTATTATTTTTACTTGAATACAAAATTTTGCGAATGGACAACTTCAATACAAAACTTTATCCCCCTTTTCACACCCTTGTGGGTTGAAATTTAAAAAAAAACAACGATTTACGTTGTATCAGCCAACCATAAGCCAAACTATTAGTGAATTTAACCTAAAAAATAAAGAACTTTAATTAAAAACAAAATGTCACCCCTTAAGGGTTGAAATTATAACTACACCGTTGCGTTAGCTTCCGACCATAAGCCTAGATAATAAATTTAGTGATTTTTACATTCTAAAATGAAGGACTTTCCATACATAACTTCATCCCGCTTTTTAACCCTTCGGGGGTAGAATTATCAAAAACACTGAAACATTTAAATATTCATTTTCAATCGTCAGCCTAAACACAAAATTTGAAGATCCTAACTTCAAAACTGACGGACTTTCATATAAACTTCCATCCCTATTTTACCCCTTTAGGGGTGAAATTCCCAAAAATCCTTTCTTATTCCTTGTCTATATTATAAATAGAACCTCTGTACAAAATTTTAGGTTAAAAATAAAGAACTTTAATTAAAAACAAAATTTCACCCCTTAAGGGTTGAAATTATAACTATACCGTTGCGTTAGCTTCCCACCATAAGCCTAGATAGTAAATTAAGTGATTTTTACATTCTAAAATGAAGGACTTTCTATACATAACTTCATCCCTCTTTTTAACCCTTCGGGGGTGGAATAATCAAAAACACTGAAACTATTATGCCATCTGGAGACACCCGGCAGCAATAAATGCACTGCGCACAGGTGTCCCATCAGGTGGCCTTCCGACTTATCAGCAACAATACTCAGGAGACTGTTGTCGCTGCCTCGCATCCGACGCAGCAGTAACGCGGATATTTTACGCATGATTGCAAAGAAGTCATCTGTACGCGCTGCTGCGAACATCCCTGACGCGCTACAGAAACGCGGCAGCGGCAACAGAAATACATCATCTATGAAAACAACTGTCTAACTATCACGGTTCATGAGATACAGCCTGGTGACAGATGGACAAACAGACAGACAGAGAGACGGCGGAGCCTTAGTAATAAGGTTGCTATATAAAACTGCCTCGTTGGTCTAGTGGTGGCAAGTGCTACTATTGAGCATGCGGTCCTGGGTTCGATTCCCGGGTCAGGCAAAGTTTTATTGGGTTTTCCATCTGGAATTTCTCAGTAACAGGGGTCCAAACCTGGATTTGTTCCCGGTTAATGGCAATAGGCTCGCCCCCAATTACATGGAACCTAAACATAACTGGCGAAATATGTGTGTACTTTGGGAACACCTCTGCCTAACCCTTCGGGGAATATAGGCGTGATGTTATGTTATGTGACGGAAAGGGTTTACGTGGTGCACCAGATAAGTAAAACCACGTAAATTGTCAACATAATTTATTACAATATCACATAAAAGTGAAGGGGGTAGGTAAGTCTATGGTCACAAGGATTTCCCTAACTTCCCTTGGGAGTAGCACAGTACTCTCTTGGCTCAGCCTGGTGTGACGAAGACCGCGGCGGGTGCGCCACGCTGCAGATGCCAGGGATGGTGACGGTCGGCAGATGTTCTCGCCAGACCCGAAGCCCAGCTCGACGTGCCGCGCGGGTAAATATGTACCCGGCGCGGAGCTGGAGGATTACCTGAACTGCCGGCAGGTGATGGCCGGATGCCACCGATAATCAAGGATCGGTAAGCCGGTACTTTGGACCCTGGAACATAACGTCCAGCGTGTCACAAGTTGACCTATATTGGTCACCTCCGCTGATTGTGACACCAAGCATAAGCAAAGCGAGATGTACTAGTGCGCTAATGAAGGTGGTGTATGGATGACACAATCAGTTCGGAGTTAACAAAATAGTAGTGAGAAGCACGGCATGACTTGCACATTTTGAGTGAATATATAATACGATACAAGATCTCAAAATGCACAGAGCTGTAAGCAAATAGATTACATGGTAAATATGAATGCAGAAGGCATAATAAGCTAAACAAAGATAGCAAGTAGGTACGAGTACACGCCCTAAGTTAACCTATATAGGTAGGTACATAGAAAAATATAAAATTTAATTAGCTGTTCAATACTTACCCAATATGGGGTTACGGAAACACAGAATTTAATAAGGTTGACTAATATGAGCCAATAAATACTGTAGTCTGCTTTAGGCTTTTAAAATGGTGAAGACCACGTATCACAAGTGATATGGAATCAGGTGAACGTGCGTCTTCGCCCGGAGTAGGATTTCGAATGGAAGGTGACCGTGGGCGAGTGGCACACGGCGCGAACGATCTTCCACGTAGATCATTATGTACGTTCGGATATGCCAATCGCGCGCATCACTAGCACAGACAGCTAATTTATGTTGTTTAGTAACTTAGGACATCCCTAATATTATTACGTCTGCGGTTCGACTTGATATCTTATTGTTGTCATTTTGTTGTTTGGAAGATAGTAACGATACAACGTTACAGTTATTTTTATGAAACTTCCCTGTATACTATTTTCGTAGTTTTGGTCTCAGCAGCCAAAATACATATGTCTCATGACTGGTGACGCGGAAGCAAGCAACGTAGGTACAGTTGTCCATGTGAGAAACAAATAGTCCTGAGGTCCATTCCGCAGTCTTCAGTAGCAATTTCATATGGTCAGCTATGACCCTGGCTCAAATATTTAATAAAATTCATCACTATCATCATCATCATTGCAGCCGAAAGACCTCCACTGCTGGACATAGGCCGCCCCCGCTTGGCAGGCGGGTTGGCTGCCAAACGCTGCTGCCCATTCTTTAGTAAGTCCCCTAGTCGCATTTTACTACACTAGGATGGTGCTATTCCTTACGTCCGACACCACATGGCACAAAAAAACACACACTAACATAAAATTATAAGATGGGAACCCGAATGCGGTATAATGAGAAAAAAAGAACGGCGTACTGTAAACTAACGAAATTTGGGTATGTACAATCAATCCATCAATCAACTCAGCCTCTCCCAGGCTGCGCCACAACACCCTGTCCCCCATTTTCCGCATCCAGTCTGTCCCAGCCACCTTTGCATGTATGTATGTACACCTCTTCCTAACCCTTTATGCAATACAGCCATGATGATATGTTATTATAATAGTAAATTAGGTACTATTTCGTGGGCGGTGACAACGATAATATGGTAAAAATCAAAATTCAAGATAGCGCCACCGAAAATTTGCAAATGTTTCGTCATGGGAGTCGTTTTCACGGTTTTCGAGGACTCTGATAACAAAAGTAGGGTCAAAATTAAAATTCAAAATGGAGTCACCAAAAATTTGCAAATTTTTCGGCATGGGTGTCGCTTTCATGGTTTTCAAGGGCGCTGACGATGATAATGGAGTCAAAATCAAAATGAAAGATGGCACAAACGGAACCCCTATGGAGGATCACTTCGTCGTTTGTCCGTCCGTCCGTCAGCTGTCTGTCAAAACCCTTTTTCTCAGGTATGCGTGGAGGTATCAAGTTAAAATTAATATCAAATACAAAAATCTGTGGTCCCTTAGAGCTCTAAAAAAATCAAACTTCTAAGTCAACGCAATCAAAATATACGGCCATTTATGCGACATTACATTATTTTGATGGGTTAAATTCATCACAACTACAGAACCCTTTATTGTGCGTGGTCTGACACGCACTTGGCTGGTTTTTTATAATGAATAGACTGGCCGCTACAAAAGTAAGAAATAGCAAAAAACTTTTTCCATCAAAATCAAAATCGTTTATTTGCATAAAATGTGGTTGATACAAAAGATGTTACATAAATTCAGTACAAAGACATTCCACCGTACACTGATGGCATGCAAATATTTAATGGACGTTAGTCAATTAAATAGTTACATACAACGAAGACAAAACAGACAACAGACAAACAAACGACAGACAAATTCATAAAAATAATGTAAATTGGAGTTTTGACGTTAAGAATTCTATGAACAACAGGAAAAAAATATTCAAGGTCAATAACAATATACCCATACAAGTGTAAACGTTCTAAATTATTTGAGGTCCTAATTTTCTTCTTAGATATAATCACAAGCAACATACTATCTAAATTCTGTGCTCAAAATAAATAAAATTATTATGGTGAACTATTTACTATAATAGATGACTGTTATTTTAGTGATAGCCGTTCTTTCAAGAAAATCTGTAAGAATGCATCAATCAATGTATCAGTGTTGTGACATTAGGTAGTATAAGCAGGAACGTAGGCGTTTCCTTAATGTACTAAAAACGAAAAACAACGCAAGCAATGGGGAATAACTACTGAAGAGACTACAGAGTGAGTAGACTTCAGGACTAACTGCTTCTCATCAGTCCTGAGTTTGTATATTTTGGTTGCTTAGATCAAAACTACAAACGTGGTAAGTATACGGGGATGTTTTTTATAAAAAGTAACATAACATCACGCCTGTATTTCCTGAAGGGTTAGGCAGAGGTGTACCTGTACATCCACATTTCGCTAGTTATGCTTATGTCCCATGTAATAGGGGGTGAGCCTATTACCATTAACCAGGCACAAACCCAGACGTCGGAATATTAATGAGAAATTTCAGATGAAAAACCCAATAACACTTTGCCTGACCCGGGAATCGAATCCAGGACCTCGTGCTCAACAGTAGCGCTAGCGACCACTAGAGCAACGAGCAACGAGCGTTTCATCTTACCATTGTGCCGCCTACTAGCGACGTGACGCACAGCCGCTACACAGTGTTCGGAATGATTATATTACGAGCTACTTTAGGTACAAACATCATGGCAATATAAATTGAAATTTGCAAGTGATTAGGGTACATTATTAGTCGTACAACTCGTTCCCACGCCAAATTTGCCGATTCCGGGAAATGTTCACCGCGCAGCACTGCACTAATCCCACGCGATAACAATACCGGTCAGTCGCTTTTGTTAGCCGCTACCCATCGCATGTGTTTACGCTCTGTTCTTACAAATGTTTTTGATTTTTTAAATAACATTTTTGTTTCATCATGGGTTCCACATCCACAGGTAAGATATACACCAATTTAATAATCATATATAAATTCGTATTACTAGAAAATACATAAAATAAAATTGAAAAAAATAAAAAAAAATGCAAAAAGTTTAAACGTTTAATAGATTCCAACTTTTTCCCAGCCAATTCCAGCTGTCCATGTTTTTTTGTGAAACTCGAGTATTTATCTAGCTTTCGAATAAATCTAGTCTCAATATTCGACTCGCCACGACTTTTGAGTAATGTAATTTTTTCGTTTACCAGGTGTTACCCGAGGAATAACTCGACTTCACCTTTTCGACCTTTTATGTCGTCATAAACTGGTCAATCAAGCAAATAAGGGATCTTCTATTGCTCGGATGGTAGACTATGTCTCTTCAGAGATTCCAGGACTTCAAGTAGAAGTTATTAAAAATAAAATAAAGGTGTTTTCTGCTGTGCTAACCAAGAAATGGAGTGCTATCAGGAACAAAAAGAAGTTTGTTTTAAAATGCAACGACTGGCTGCAAGAAGAGCTTTGGTCCGTACAAAATCAAGATGCTGGACAACCTGAATGTACACCCGCTCGATCTACTGTAGCTCAAAGGATGGATTTTGTTGGTTTAAGTGCATCAGCAAAGAAAAACCAGACGAAGCTGTTGGTGGCGGGCCATTCTCCGGAGGAGCTTGCCTATGCCACTTAAACAAGTTTCACAAAGATTGGTAAGCGGAATATGGCCACTGTTATAAAGGCAGTAACTGTGTCGTCACCTAAATCACTTCGGATGATTAAAATAACGCCGAGATTTATACGTCCATATACTCCCGACGAAGCATTAGCTCTGATAAAAAATTCCAAACTGAGCGTGGACCAGTAGAAACAGATTCGTAGAGGAGCTAAAGAGAGAGGGTGTGATATATACCCATCATATGATAGAGTTCTGAAAGCACGAAAAGAGTGTTTCCCGAACGACATAATAATAACTGAGACGAAAGGCGAAGTTAAGCTGCAAAGTTTGCTTGATCATACAGCACAAAGACTAGTTAAAGTTCAGCTAGATGTAATAGCAGGTGTAGTGATCGAAGATGGAAACAGCAAATTCTACCTTAAATCAAAGCGGGGATTTGACGGAAGCAGTAGCCAATCAGAATATAAGCAGTGGTTTACAGAAGATGCGGCCGCGTCAGATGCAGATATCTTACTCACATCGCTAGTTCCACTACAGCTAGTGATGAAGAGAGAGGAAAATGAGACAATTCTTTGGCAAAACCCGAGATCTTCCTCCACTCGCTTCTGCCGCCCGATACGCTACCAGATGTTGAAGGAAAGTTACACGGTTCTAAAAGATGAAGACGACTACATCAACAGACAAATAGCTGCTCTGAACCCTACGCAAATAGACATCGGGGATCGAACGGTCAAAATTGAGCACATCTTAATGGAGACAATGCTAGATGGAAAAGCCGCTAATGCACTCTCTGACAATAAATCTTCCCAGACTTGCAACATATGCAAGGCAACACCTAATCATATGAATGATATTGATGCGGTCATTCAGAGGCCATGCAACAAAGATTTGCGCCCATATTCGACTGTTTGAGTGTGTGCTCCACATATCGTATAGGAAGGAACACAAAACATGGCGCGTGACTAAGAACATAAAAGAAGCAGTGGAAGAAAAAAAGCGCGACATTATAGAAGAATATCGTCGTCGAACTGGGCTCCTCGTCGATACAGCAAAGCAAGGTAGCGGCTCAACCAATGATGGTAATACTGCGAGAACGTTCTTTGAAGACCCTGCTCTCGCAGCTGAGATCACTGGGGTTGACAAAGATCTCATTACAAGATTCTCTGTCATACTCAAAGCCCTTTCGTGCTCGTACGATGTAAAGCTAGAGGCCTACAAGGAGTATA
This sequence comes from Tiliacea citrago, assembly GCA_963921375.1. Classification (NCBI taxonomy): domain Eukaryota; kingdom Metazoa; phylum Arthropoda; class Insecta; order Lepidoptera; family Noctuidae; genus Tiliacea; species Tiliacea citrago. The sequence continues at coordinate 24,825,688 of OY992798.1, forward strand.
CACTTGACACAGCTAGACTCTACGTCACCAAGTACCAATGGTACAAAATGCCTTCTAGTGTACATAAAATATTAATTCACGGAGCTGATGTCATAGAATCCCTTGTGCTTCCTATAGGTCAGCTTAGCGAAGAAGCTCTAGAGTCTAGACACAAAGACTGCCGCTATTATAGAGAGCATAGCATGAGAAAAAATGGAAGGAAGCAGACTATTGAAGACCTGTTACATGCTCTGCTCATCTCCGACCCATTCATATCTAGCATCAGACCATTACTTACGAGAAAATCGGGTACTTTGGCGCCAGAAGTCTTACAATTATTGAAAGCTCCTGAAGCGCCTGAAAGGACGCACTCATCCGATGAAAGGGCAAACAGCGAGTAGCCAAAGGCCTTTTTCAGGGCCGCCTATTTAAAAGTGTCATAGAAGCAAACAATTTTATTTAAAGACTATATTATGTACATGTACACACTATATAAATACAACATCTACTTAGTAATATATTTGTTTTTATCGTATAAGTCAACAAACCTGTACCTACCTACATTTAAATAAAAAAAATCATAGTGGCTCGTAATATAATCATTCCGAACACTGTGCGCTAGCCGGGGCGTTGAGATCGCATCATTCACCCTCCATTTGTCAATAAAATCATGGCCGGAGATGACCAAAGACGATACGTGTTTGTTTTTGTGCACACAGGGTGTGCCATCTTTCGAAAATGCACAGCAAAAACAAATAGGTGCATAATAAGTTATTTTACACTAACATGAAACTAACAATACTCATCAGCCAAGGAAAACTGTCGTATTTTAAGACGCTTACCTTCTTCTATTAACTTTGTGCCTATTTCATCTATTGTTATATGATATATATAATATATCTTCACTTTCTCCGAATGGGTAATAAATTAACTATTTATGTTTTTTTTTTCATAGTTTTTATTAATATTATAAGTGCTTATTCAAATTTTTGTTCAAACAACCCACATTATTTTTATCTTTTATTAGAACTAAATAACTGTCGGTGTCTTGTCCGCCGCGCTTGGCGGCCTGTGGCACATTGTAAGTGCTGCGTGCACAGATCAATCTAGCAATCGAGGTATCGCCAAGACAGTTCTTGTTGTTTTTGTAAATATATTTAAGGGTAGTTCTTGAGAGACAAAATTTTCGATTCTTAAGGGTACATTTCTGTAACCAACTAACAAAACGGCAAGTAATTTTTGTACAGTTTAGCTTTATCCCTTTCCCCCCCTTTAACTGGGACAAATAATATTTTTTTAAATAATTGCTGCCTAGGTACGAAATAAAAATATTTGAACTTTGTTCTTCTGATTCATATAGCGCATCCGTTTGCCATTTTCCGGAACAAAATGGTCGATGTCGCATTTTCCCTTTGATACATTAATTTAAATAATAATTAGGTATAACGAAAAGTGTCCTCTTATAAAAAAAAATATGTATAGTTATAACTACGTTATTGTGTTTATAAATAAGTAAATAAGAAGTGTCCGGCGTATAATACTGATTTATGTGGCTTAAGCTGCGCTTGACCGTATTTGGTCGGGTAATAATAATGAGAGTCTTCTTCCCGCGCGGGAGGAAGCCAGTCGTGCAACGAACAAACGAGCTAGAAGGCGGACTTGCGGCTGGTTGGCTTAGATCCCAGTATTACGAAGGTAACTTCTGATTCATCTGTGCTTGGTTAGTGGCATCCTGATTACAATGCCTACTTTATAAAACTTATTTTATTGTTTTAAAACTTCAATCTGAGTTTCTTGTGATGCTGTGTGCTGCTTTTGGGTTATAGATTCGTGTAGAAAAATAACAATACTGAAGTCTGTATGTATGATGAGTTATGCATGATTGTAGGCAAAATCCTGATTCATCTGTGCTTGATTCAGAGGGTCAAAACCCCATATGAATCATAAAATAAATTAGTTTTTCTCCTCTCCAGCACGAAAGTCTAATTTTTGACCGTGTAAAAATCAGTAGTTCTAGTCTTATTTTTATTTATTCTTCTAATTCATCTGTAACAAATTCTGATTCACATACATACAGAGCTGAAAGTGAAATTAAATTTTGCCCTTAAGAATCAGTTGAAGAATCAAATTTCGAAGAACTACCCTTAAGACCTAGTATTTACGTTAACTGTTTATCTGTGCTTTTCTCTGCTATAAACATTTCTATCACTCCTTCATAACTAAGTGTAAATATTGTGTGTGTGAACTGAAACCTGTGTCTCTGTATCTAATAAACTTTCATTCTTCTTCTTGTGTACTTTGGACTTATTATTTATTTTGATTTGTCGCAAGCGCTACTGTTGAGCATGAGGTCCTGGGTTCGATTCCCGGGTCAGGCAAAGTGTTATTGGGTTTTCCATCTGGAATTTCTCAGTAATAGTCTGAAGTCTGGATTTGAGCCCAGTTAATGACAATAGGCTCGCCCCCTATTACATGGAACCTAAACACAACTGGCGAAACTTAAAGTGGGTGTGCTATTAGGCAGGTACATCACTGCCTATCCTTTTATATCTTCCTATCCATAAATTATAACATTTTAGGCTCAGTAGTTTGGGAAATAAGGGGTTATTTCCCAAACTACTGAGCCTAAAATTTTGAAAAAATACAGAAAAGAGTTTTTTGTTACAGATTACAGGAAAACCTTTAAGAAATATCATGGTAAATCACTCAATATTGTGTGTACAAAATTACATTTGCAGCTGTAATGTATGCCGGAACATTTTTTCAACTACAATGTTAAGTTTGTTCTTGAGATAAAGTCACTACCCACCCTTCATTGCGCGCGGCCCGACACGCACTTGGCCGGTTTTTTCTCTATAGGAACCTACTACGCTTTGAAATGGGCTACTAGCTTCATATTTCTGTCCGACCGACTCCTTCACAATTCAAATGGTTTAATTACAATACAGTGTAACCAGATAACTGTGACATTAAGGTACTTGCAAATTTGTCTCACTTAAAGAGGTATTCTACTTACCCAGTGTCTCAGATATCCAGGTCACAGATGATATAATACTACGTTCCTGGTATACATAAATATCTGTTTCATTTACAGAGGGGTTCATTAATAGAGGCTAAAATAGTGGTTGTTTAATAAATTCGTGAAGCTTACCTGCTATCTCCGGCCCACTGCTTCACGCTTCTTGGGTTCGGCGGGGTGGCTAGGTCTGAATCCAGGTTAAACCACACTACACATATTGTCCACAGGTGCTGGTTATGATAATTTCTAGTGTCTTGCGGGGATTGTACCATTAAATCACTGAAGGACCATTTCTTTTCAGAAAAATATTTTTGTTACCACGGAGCGCGTTGGGACATTTTGACACGTTGATACAGTGAGAAAGTGCGCGGGGACGCGGCGCTAGTGTGCTCATTAGCAAGCCAATCCGATCGCTCAGCGAGTGGACTAATGAGAAGCCGAGAGCTTCATCGAATCAGCAATTACACATAAAAGCTTAATAACTAGTTGTGGGGTGAAAAAACAATCCTAAAATTCAAAAGAAGAACGGTACTTAACAGTGGTTATTTCAGATATAGAGGTGTGCCACGTGTGGGATTTGCGGGTAGACTGAGAATTAGTAAACAAAATGGAATATCTGCAATAAAGTACGAGTTAAAATTCACAGAGAAATTCAAAGAGAACAATTAAACAAAAGTATTCTTTAAATTATAGTCTCAGTAAAAGAGATAAAATACACTTGCTGTCTCGATTATAGAGGTAATTATGACGTTAAAATCGTAAGAACTAATCCCAGATATAGAGGTTTGTTTTATCCCGCTAACAGAGGTAATTCAGTGCTAAAGTGTTGCTATCTCAGCATTAGTTCCAGCTATGGAGGTTTCTCACTTATCCAGGTCACATTTAACCAAGTTTTAGTGTAATTTCTTTGAGTTTGAGTATAAAAATCGGTGAACATAATATTATATATAAAAAAACAAAAGAACATAATTATAACCTCCTCCTTTTTGGAAATCGTTTAATAAAAGCGGGTTGCGGCCCGCCTGCAATATGCGATGATAAAGGTACAAATGTACTAAAGTGATGTAGGAGGATTTCTGCAAAGCGACGCGGCCCGCCCTAATGCGCGCTGCACATTACAGGCCCTCGAAAGGAAAAAATAATATAGCACCTACACGTACATATTATCTACGAGAAATAATACTAACATAACACAAACATAATCTCTACCACTTGCCCACACCTCTCCATTTCTAAAGTGAACTGCAATAAACTGTGGTTCGAAATTGTACTGTATTGATTAAATCAGAGAAACATAATCATTTCATTATTGCAGTTAATCATGCAAAACTAATCTAAGAGTTTATTTACTACGAGACAAAGCCACAAAAGGTCCACTTCGATGGTTTATTATGGTTTATTTTTTTATGTTTTTTATCGAGTTTCCTAACTTTTTTATTATCTAAAAAAAGGTTAGGAACATGTGTTTAATGGTGCCTATTCACCAGGCCCTTTAAGCACATGTCTGGTCATGGACCACCAAGCATTTGGTAGTGGTCTACAAAGTAGGTACATGCAAGTTGCATAATGTGTTACACTTTTAAGGTAAGCGCACATTACAGCCGCGTCAGATCGCAAAAGTACGTTTATATTTCCAGTTTAATCAAGCCCTATATAAGGCATTAAAGTGGATTTGTGCCAGGCACACAACACAATATCCACCATCAATTCTTTGAAAGCCAGCGAACAAGTTGACAGCACCAATAATCTTTTCAACAAGCTGGTTGGTAGTGTATCCGGACTGGAGTGAGTAAATTCCACCGTCACCATAGACCTGACTGGGGAAGATACCTTAACTAAATGTCCTATCATAACCAAGTAGTCGTAATATATTCAAATAAAAATAAATGTATTAAAATATACAAGAAACTCTTGAAAACACCATGTTTATAAGTGTAACATTAATCTTAGGAAAGAGCGTAATAACTTACAAACCCAATTAAATGTTTGTAATAATAAATTTGAAACTATGAATGAAGTACACCGATCCCAGCGTGGTTGTACCAGACTCGATTGCTCGAATGACCCCAAAACCCTAGCCCCTGAAGCCTCATGTTTCATGGGACTAAAGAGACAATTGTATATCAGAGAGTAGACCGGGGGCAGATTTTTTTATCTTATTTCGGTCTTCAGCCGTATCTATCCAAAAACTTACGTCCTTGTTGAAGTATGTCATGTCCTGTTTTAAAGAGAGAGTTTTCTGTGCGGGTTCTAAGTGTCCAGCGGAGGTTCCACCAGTAAGGCCGGCTAGGGTGCCCTTGGAGCGGGTTTTTACCCGCTCCAAGGGCTTTTTATACTTTTAAGTATTTGGGGCATTTAAATTCCCTTTGTCCCCTTTAACGGGGACATAGCTTACGGGGACAACGGGAATACACGATTCTGACGTCCGACCTGAAGGACGATGCTGATATGGAGCGAGAAAGGACGTTGTCGGTGAGGGCGAATATGATTGCACGCAGGTTTTCTCGTAGCTCCAAGGATGTGAAGATCACCTTGTTTCGAGCCTACTGCACGGCTTTTTATACGAGTAGTCTGTGGGTGTCATATTTGCAGAAATCCTACAGCGCTCTCCGTGTCCAATATAATAACGCGCTGAGGGCGATGCTGCGGCTGCCTCGCTTCTGCAGCGCATCGGAAATGTTCGTGAGCGTCCGCATTAACTGTTTTTATGCCAGCATGCGCAAGAGGGCGGCCTCGATGGCGAGTAGAGTGCGAGGCAGCGGCAACAGTCTTCTTACCGTTGTAGCCAACAGGTTGGACGGGCCTTTCATGAAGCACTGGCAGGCCTTACATGCACCCGTGTATCAGGCTTGGGGCAGGTAGAATTAAAAAAAATGCTATAGATTTTTTATAATTTTTAATTTATATAAATAATTTTTATTTTTAAATCTTTTTTGACGTTTTTACAGTTTGACGTTTACTATTTTATATATGACATTTTGATTTTTGTACATTCTGACATTTCATATTTTATTTTGGCAATTTTTCATTAATTAATTATATTTTTTTTTTTTATTGGTCACGATTTTATTTTTATACTGTTGTCTGTGATTTGGATGTGTGAGTAGTTTGTTGTAATAGTTTGTTTCTTTTAGTTATGTTTGTCAATGGGTGTTTTTTACCTGAAATAAATGAATCTATTATTATTCCTATATTTAATTAGGTACATACAAATTATATTTTTAAATATCAGAATATAAAAAATAAAAAAAAATATATATAAAAAATTGTTGTCCACCGGTATCGGGAGCAGGGTCCAAGCTATCGGTGGTTAGGGCTGCAGAGATAGGAACCTCCTCACGATGCCAGCCGTATCGAGGAGTACTGCCTTCTGAATCAGGCCCTTGATCCAACCACCTAACGAGAGCCTCGAAAGATGTTACTCAAAGCTTTCAGCCATCAGGCCATTGGCCGATACGACAATCGGCACAATGATAGCCGAGCTCAAATTCCACATGTCAACAACCTCGTGTGCTAAGTCGAGATATTTTATTTGTTTCTCTTTCTCAGCTTTCACGAGGTTCTCCTCATGCGGAATTGTATCATCGATAATCATTGCGCGGCACGCTAATCGATCTATCACCACTATGTCGGGCTTATTGGCGACAATAGTCTCGTCAGTAATGATAGGCCGATCCCAGTACAACGTGACATGGTCATTTTCGAGAACTGGGTCGGGCACATACTTGTAATACGGTACCTCAGAATCTACAAGTTTATATTTCAAAGCAAGTCGCTGGTGAATAATCCTGGCTACTTGGTTATGCCTGTGCATATTTATTTTATCATATCTATTTTAAAAATAAACGAAGTGTCATCAACGAGTAGAAATATATCCTATTACTACAAGACTATTATATATAAATGAGCAATCATATAAGGAAGGCCATTTATATAAACTAGAAATAGGAAAGGGCCAAGAATTAAACCTTGAGGCACGCCCATCTTTACTAGAATTCCCGAGGACGTCACCCCGTTAACCTTTACTTTTTGCTGTCTGTTTGATAGATAGGAAAGAACGATCAACAGCTTGTCCACGAATTCCGTTGTGGTGTTATTTACAAATCAGTGTATTGTGGTCAACGCAGTCAAATGCTTTTGAGAGGTCACAGAAATTGCCAATGGCATCCTGGAATTTCTCCCAGGATTCCAAAATGGACCTGATGAGTTTTACTCCTGCCTCAGTTGTCGACCTACCTTTCGCGAAACCAAACTGGCGACAATGTAAAATCCTATTTGAATTAAAATGTGACAACATCTGGTCTAGCATGATTTTTTCATATATTTTACTCAATCCTGGTAGCACAGATATAGGTCTATAATTAGAGGGATCGCTGTTACTTCCCGATTTAAACATTGGTATTACTTTACTATGTTTCATTAAATTAGGAAACATACCGCTGTCTAAACATTGATTAAATATGTTTGTTAGGACTATTGTGTCAAGGATATCTTCAAGAACCTTAACGGAAATCCCCCATAAGTCTTCAGCATAAATGAGTATCAACTCAGGAGGTGGTAATTTGACCGATATAATTTTTTCGACTTTTAATCGAATTTTACACCTTTACACAAACTTTCCGTGACAACACACCCAATTTTTTTTCATTTACAACAAAATTTACAATTTTTTTAAATTTACATTTCACATTATGACAAAAGAATGAGAATGTTGGATCACCAATATTGGTAACTGTATAAGCCTATGTATGACTGTTATCTACTTTTATTTGATTTTTTGTACACAGAAGCTGTTGGTGTACCTTTATAAATAAATAAATGACATTAAAAAAATGGTTGTATATTCTGTGAATATTATTACTTTTATTAGTTTTATCAAGAAATCCTAATTACACTCGATTTTTTTTTTAATTAACGTAACCTCCATGTCATCTTCGTAACTATAATAGTAGGTATCATATGCTTTCTTTCAGATAACAGATATCAACATTTTGAGAAAAATGGTTAAACAGCATTGCAATAGAATAAGTACGAGTATGTACATAAAAAATTACAACTTTTGTTGTGAATTGTAATTTCGTTTTTAGCCTCTCCTGTAAAGTCTCCTTTAGGCGGTTACATTAATTCATATTACAACTGACGATATGCTTATGTAGCAATTATCATGTAATTTATACTAAATAGATTTTGAAATTCTAAGTAAATTTAAGCAGCCCTGAAGACCGTATTTGAAAAACTATTTTGAATTCTAGGATGACTTGAATTTATAAATAGTCTTTAGCAAAGCTTGGCCAAATCAAAGTTAGGATATTTTATAGACAATTTATATTTAATCAGGTTCTGTTTGGCTGCTTGGGCCTGATCAGTGAAACTGCTTGATAAAAATTCTTGCTCTCTCTCGAACATTATCAGGGTCATATGGAGCAAATGCACTAGAACACTGGCCTCTATACAGCATTGTCCAACCTGAAATAAATATGTGGCGCATTAGCAAATAATCAATGTATTTTTCAAGGCAGTTTGCAGATTGTTCTCGATAACATAACATACATAAACTCATGCCTTCATCCCATGGGGCGAAAATCACCCATAAAGAAACAACAGAACGCTATCAGTGTTCTCGGTTTCCTGTATTATTAAATATATTTTTAATCAATAATATCTCGCTCAAGCATTCTCTTACTAAAATTACCGTCGTAGAATACACCTTCCTTCCTTTCATTTATATGCTTATGCGTATTATTTACATGTTTAGTGCCAATAGTTATAGGGTTTAACTGTTATTAGGTTTTTCTATCTGGAACTTCTCCGTAGCAGCCCGGAGTCTAGATTTGTGTGTGTGATGGAAGTCGTGGTGCTTGGAGGAGGCCTATGTCCAGCTGTAGGTGTCTTCCAGCTGAAATGATGATCATGGTGATGGCAATAGGCTCGCATCCTACTACGTGGAACTGAAAGATAACTGGTTCACCCTTCGGGGAAACATGGCATATTGTTATGTAGTGTCCGAGTAAGATAGTTGTGACATACCTACCTACGGGCACACAGACGGACAGGACAAATGATAAGGGTTCCATTTTAGCCATTTTATCCAACCCCATGCAAGAAACCTCTAAAGCAATGAGACGTTATATTCATTTCAACATAATTTAAAATTATAATAATTACCTAAGATAACTCAAGTATTTACCTACCTATGTAACTGCACATGTATTGTACTTACTGATGTCTTACAAAAATAAAAATATCTTTATCTGTATCTTATCTTACCTAATAACTGTAAAAAAACTTTTAGGTATAACCTAACGGGACTGCTAAAAAAAATTCATTGTGTTCCAGAGTATAGGCTAGTAGACTACCCCTAGGAGTATTACCTTATGAAATAATTATTGAGTAGGTACCACAACCTTTAACTGATCTCAATAAAATAAATGTTATATTTACTTATTTAATATTAATAATCTAAAAATTGTTAATTGCTAATTTTTTTCTATTTTATTTTAAGATTTAATTTTATCATACCTTTCGCTGTGCCCTACAGGGTCCATAATACCTTAGCCTTAAGCCATTGAATATTAGTAAGCTGGCGTGAATTTACAAATGTGTTTATGTATGTAAAAGTAGAAGTTCTCTCGGTACGAAGAGTAGGTACCTACCTACTCTTCGTTCCTTCCTTCTTCTTTGTGAATGCACTATCTTCTGAAGTCTTCACAGTCCTCGCACAAGCCGACGTACTTCTCGGTATTGTTGTAAAGCTTCATGAAATCTCTGATAATGCTTTTTGCTTTAGATTGTTGAGAAAAGCGTGTATATATTTGTAATTCTCGATAACACTTTCCTCTATACATCACCATCCAACCTGAAATAATTACGTGGTGGCGCTTTTAAAATATCGAGCTATGGTTTCAAATGCAGACCTGCAGTGTAGTGAGATATCGTGTACAAGCTTTATAATTATATTAGCTTGCTTTGTTCGTATGTGTTTCTAGTTACTCGCATTATCATCCATTTTTCAAGCTCTTCCTGGCATCCGATTGAGCTGAAACTTGCCATACTTATATAACTTCGGTGACAACGGTAAAATATGATACCTTGGAGCTGGTCTGAAGATGGAGCCGGAAGGTGGCCATAGGAACTCCTCGATCGAACATGATAGCACAATCGTGTTTGGACTCATTGGATATTTACTGATAAGTGCTATTACACTAGGAGGAGTCCAGGGTCTGATGATGGAGCCGGAAGGTGTCCAAAGAAACGGTACAACCAAACAAGATAGCCACATCGTGTTTTGACACATTGGATATTATGTATAGGCAAGATCTTTTACATTAAATGGTCTCCTGAGTCTGATTATGGAGTCAGAAAGTGACTATGGGAGTCCTCACCTAAACAAGATAGCCTGTTGTATTTAGGGTCTTTTGTTCTGTCTTGCCAAGTACTATAGCCCAAGGTATAGACCAGGGATTTATGATAACATATACGGAAGGTCACCATAGGTACATTCAACTAGACCAGAGAGCCCCACTATATTTGGCCATTTGTATTTGCTTTGAAAAGTAGGTAAGTTAGCCCGAGTTGTTGCCCAGTATCTGATGATTGAGCCAAAACTCGCCATAGGAACTCTTCAACTAATTATAGTAACTTATTCTAGTTATTATTAATATAATAACTAGTGGTCGCCCACTGGTCGAAATTCGACCCCTCTACTTACAACCTATATAGTTCTTACTAATTATCCCCAACCTATGTTATTTATAAATGATTTAATCAATTATTTGAACTAGATTTTTCCGGACATTGAAATAGTAATTTTTGCTGATGACACAAATTCCATAGTAGCAGCAAATGACTTAGTAAAGCTGACAAAGGAACTTAATGCAGCATTGCAAGCCTTTCATGCGTGGTTCTATGCGAATAAATAAATTCAATCAATACCACAAAGACCAAGATAATGTTAATTAGAACGACAGCAGAAAGACGGTATGGAGATTGTATTGAATGAAGAGAAAATCGAGCTCGTAAATGATGTAAAATTTTTAGTTATACGAATTGACGGATTGCTGAATAGGAAACCAGAAATAAAGGAATTTATATCATCCGCACGTTACGCTTTTAGGGCTCTGAGAAGCGAAATCAGTGTAGAACAACTGAATAGGTAGATTTTGCGTTAGTCAAGTCCAAAATTAGATATAGCATACTTCCCTGAGAAAACAGAAAGCTGAAGAGTTTACGAGTATTTGTTTGTGTCCGGTGGCTCGTGTGCACTGACCCTCTTGGAAATGTAAAAAAAGAAAAGAAAGAAAGAAAATACGTTTATTTGCGGTAAACATAACGCAAAGAAATAAAAACACAAACACGAAAGAACAAGTTGAGGGAAAATATGCGTCACATTCACGCAAAACGGCCATCGCTCAGCATAATGCTGCGACCCTATGCTAGACAGAGCCCCAGCGCTGGTTTTCAGCGACCGCCGGCGTTGACGTGATGACGTCAACCGGTGCAGCATAATGAGATAAAAATAAACAAAATAAAATAAATGCAATACTTCGTTATCTATGTATATGTAAATATAATATCTAGAATGGCAACATTCAGTAACGTCGGCAATGACTCAAGCGCCGAGCGCATGTTACGCAATCTGTGTGTGCAGCTGTCAGCTGTCATAAAGAATTTGGCGTTTTACGTAATAGTTACATCTCAGTCAGAGAGGGTTACATAATTAAATAACATGGCGCATTATGTAAAGAATGCTAGGATGTTATCTAACAAAGGATTCATTGGGTGACTGGGTATGTATGCACGTTTTCGATAAACTCACGATATTAAGTGTGAAATATTAAACGCACATCATCTGCAAACCGCAAACACACTAACATGGTGTGCAATGTATGTATATAAGAGCAGTAGGGGCCCAGCGGTAACAGCTGTGACTTACGACTTGTAGGCCGTACGTCTATTTCACCAGAAATTTAAATTGTTAGGAAACACCAGTGATGTAGCAGTAGATATTATAATAAAATTCGGCATCTCAAAGTACCTACATTCAATCAATACTCACCTGTATTTGTAGCATGGATTAAATATGGTAAGTTGTAGAACTACTACAACTGTATCAATTGTTAGATTACAGTATTTAAATTTCTAAGTGGTACACGATAACACTCAATTCCACGCGGATGAAGTCGCGGATTTGTATAGTACACACACCGGCATAATTAGGGGAACATAAAAACGCCATTTTTTTTTTAAATACCGTATAGTTCTAAAATGTAGTATTTAGTCTTTGGTGGCATGAGGAACAGGGTGTAAAGTTCACTCATACACCATAGAAAAGGGAGGATCTTCCGACCAGACGGGTGTTGTGTCTGCTGGGCAACTGCCCGACGGTTGATGTCGGGACGTTGTATTTTATGCTAGTTGCGCGGTAAACTCTGCTTGCGCGTATCAGGATTTGCGTGACGATAGTGTGATACGTAGTTCGCATGTGATGCCGCTACAAATCATCTTTTCTTATTTAAAATTACACCTTTTAAAATCAAAATAAGATCACATAATAATATTAATTTTTGAGAAAAATATTGTTTATGCCACTGTAGTTTTAAAATTTGTCTGATTATAGTATCGTTCTCCTTTGCGTGTATATATTCATAGCCTTCCGCCAACTTGATTTAAAATAATTCTGTACTCATCACTAAACAATATTATTTTTACCCCATTGGTCCAAAGTCGATGTTCTCGAGCAAAAGTTAGTCTGTTTCTACGATGACGTATCTCAAATTTTAGAGCCTTGGCGGGCACTTTCGAACCAAAATCAGCTTCTTTGAATCTTCTTCGTACCGTACGCTAACTTACTGTGACACCTCCAACTTCCTCAAGCTCATTTCTGACTTGGACGGCTGTTAGTAAGCGAAGCTGAATGAAACGATCATCCCTGCTCGAAGTACGTCTTTTTCTGCCTCGTCCCGGTCGTCTCACAAAAGCATTAGTCTCCCTGAATCGTTGGATACTGCGATAAATTGTGGAAACAGGTCGGCGAAGAATTCTTGAGATTACTCTGTAGGTTTGATCATTTCTCCTCATCTCAAGTGCCCTGGTAATCTCAGTTGTGCTCAAATCGGGCTTGATGAAGACCTTGACTTTCAAAAAAATTTAAAAGTAAAAAAAAAACAAGTGAAACTGATTTTTAATGAATATTTTACGAAATTTTAAACCAAAACCATAATATTATGAATAGGGGTTGCTTCAAATGATGTAAGTACGAATAAAATTAAAACACTCGCATAAAAGGTGACGTTCAATTGTTTTCTCAATTTGAAATAATTATTTCTAAAATAAAACGAATAAAACAGCAGCCAGCAATGTTACACAAACTAGTTTTTCGAATTTTTTGTTATTGTCCGCTAAATTTGCCGGTGTGTGTATGTATATAAAAAACCGGCCAAGTGCGTGTGAGGACCACGCACAATGAAGGGTTTCGTAGTTAGGATGAATTTATCCCTAAAACAAACTTAACATGTAGTTGAAAAACATGTTCTCCCATACATCGATATACGACACGGTCAATTTTCCAACTGAAAATTTAAGTTTGTAATCGCAAAAAATGTTTTTTTTTTTTATGTGAAAAAAGTACAAATTTACAATTTTCGGACTTTTTCCTTTATTTGTGCTGTAAGATCTTGCTTGTTGCCAAATTTCATGATTCTAGGTCAACGGGAAGTACCCTATAGGTTTTGATTTATGTGCGAGATATTCGCAATTTTTTTTTTTTGTTATAATACTACAAATTTACAACTTTGGGACTTTTTCCTATACTTGTGCTGTAAGACCTTGCTTCTTGCCAAATTTCATGATTCTAAGTCAACGGGGAGTACCCTATAGGTTTTGATTTATTTGCGAGTATCGAAATATGTTGCAATAATGTCGGTTATATCGCCGTATTTTTTTATTGCGTTGAATTGGAAGCTTGATTTTTTTTAGAGCTTCAAGGGACCATAGATTTACGTATTTGATATTAATTTCAACTTGATACCTTTACGCCTTCCTGAGAAAAATGGTCTTGACAGACAGACAGACAGACAGACAGACGGACTACGAAGTGATCCTATAAGAGTCCCTTTTTTTCCTTTTGAGGTACGGAACCCTAAAAATGAATGTTTGTTTGTTTGTTTGATCATGTTTTATGCACTGCCATACCGTTTATCAGAATTGCGATAAAACTTTGGTGGGTTGTTGTATGCGTTCGGGAATGTTTTAGGTAGGGTAGTTAGGTAGAGTAGATAGATACCCCTTACCCCTACCTACCTATTTACCTACCTACCCTACCTACCTACCTATCCTACCTACCCTTTCTACTCTACCTACCTACCTCCCTTCCTATCTATCTACCTCCCTACCTACCTACTTACCCTACCTACCTACCCTACCTATCTACCTACCTACCCTACCTACCTACCTACCCTACCTACCCTTTCTACTCTACCTACCTACCTCCCTTCCTATCTATCTACCTCCCTACCTACCTACTTACCCTACCTACCTACCCTACCTATCTACCTACCTACCCTACCTACCTACCTACCCTACCTACCTACTTCCCTACCTATCTACCTCCCTATCTATCTACCTCCCTACCTACCTACTTACCCTACCTACCTACCTACCCTACCTACCTACCTCCCTACCTATCTACCTCCCTATCTATCTACCTCCCTACCTACCTATCTCCCTACCTACCTACTTACCCTACCTACCTACCTACCCTACCTACCTACCTCCCTACCTATCTACCTCCCTATCTATCTACCTCCCTACCTACCTACTTACCCTACCTACCTACCTACCCTACACACCTACCTCCCTACCTATCTATCTACCTCCCTATCTACCTACTTACCCTACCTACCTACCTACCCTACCTACCTACCTCCCTACCTATCTACCTCCCTATCTATCTACCTCCCTACCTACCTACTTACCCTACCTACCTACCTCCCTACCTATCTACCTCCCTATCTATCTACCTCCCTACCTACCTACTTACCCTACCTACCTACCTACCCTACCTACCTACCTCCCTACCTATCTACCTCCCTATCTATCTACCTCCCTACCTACCTACTTACCCTACCTACCTACCTACCCTACCTACCTACCTCCCTACCTATCTACCTCCCTATCTATCTACCTCCCTACCTACCTACTTACCCTACCTACCTACCTACCCTACCTACCCTACCTACCTACCTCCCTACCTATCTACCTCCCTATCTATCTACCTCCCTACCTACCTACTTACCCTACCTACCTACCTACCCTACCTACCTACCTCCCTACCTATCTACGTCCCTATCTATCTACCTCCCTACCTACCTACTTACCCTACCTACCTACCTACCCTACCTACCTACCTCCCTACCTATCTACCTCCCTATCTATCTACCTCCCTACCTACCTACTTACCTTACCTACCTACCTACCCTACCTACCCTACCTACCTACCTCCCTACCTATCTACCTACCCTACCTACCTACCTACCCTACCTACCTACCTTACCTATCTATCTACCTAGATAGGTTAACAGATAGGCCACACTAGGTCGAGCTTGTCTCGTGGAGTCCTTGAGAGTTTGAAACAATTTAAAATTTCAGGGTATCGACCCTGAAATTTTCACATATCGACTGCATTGTTTTATTTATTACATGTACATCTCAAACTCAATTGGATAAGATCAGAAATGAAGTTATCCAGAAGAGAACCGGAGTTACCAACATAGCCTGCAGAGTAAGCAAGCTGAAATGGCAGTGGGCTGGCCATGGAGTGGAGACCGCGTATCGGCAAGCATAGTGTGGGACGCCCCCCAGCAAGATGGATCGACGACCTTAAAAGGTGGCTGGGTCAGATTGGATGCGGAAGGCGGAGGACAGGATGTTGAGTGGCAGTTCTCTTATAACAATTGTCTCGACCTTTTTTAGTAGTATAGGAATGGCATCGTCAAAAGCTTTTCAAGGTCTATGAATATTCCTGTGTATTTTTCATTCTCATTTAAATAAGACGGTACATATTGGCCAAGTGACTGAGTGGGGAGAGTGAGGGAGTGAGTTGTGCATCTTCTGTGGATTTGCTAAAGGCGGCCAGGGCTGCCTCCTCCTGCTCACGATGCGGTGTAGAGGTGGCAGTCCAAGCATTGCTTGTAGGGCTGCAGTGGGTATAGTTCTCATACTGCTAGTGATTGCGACACAAGCGAACCGCTGCAGCTTTTCGAGATCTCTTTGCGCTGTGCTCAGGTCCGCCCGGGGCCAGGTATGGAGGAGTCTCTAGCATCGATAATTGTTTGTTGCAAATTAACAATGGCAGTACCAATCTATTTTTCAGTTTTAAACGTCTTAGAAATAAGCATAATGTTTTTATTGAGGTAAGAGCGATATTCAGGCCAGCTGGCGCAGTTAAATTTAAAGAACCGAGTTTTTGCCTTGTGACACAGTGAGCCTCCAATGGTATATAACATGGAGTAATGGTTATATGATAATGCTATTATCATTTCGACATCACTAATGTAGTTTACATTTAAGGACAGCACCAAGTCCGGGCTAGTTGGTTTGCGATTGGGACAATAGTTTACTTGAGTAGGTAAGCTACAGGCCGTATATGACGTAGTCGGATTCAAGCATGTGGTTGAAGAGATTTCTGCCTCGCGTATTAGTGTAGCTACTGAGCCAGTGTGAGTGGTTGGTATTAAAGTCTTGCATTATAACAGCATGCGGGCCCAAGCCAAACAATAACTCAAGGTCACTACGAAGCATTGGCAGATTGGGCGATTGGTAAATAGATAAAACAATGTGATTAATTCCTGATATTTTGATAGTTATACCGACAGCCTCAATATTATTAGAGATTTTTTAGAATTAGATTTATTATTATTATTAAAGCCAGGTGTAACTAAAGTTAAATTTGATGTTTGTCTAGTTTCACAAATACCAAAAATATCAACAGACAAAACGCTTACCGCCAAATCGAGTAGTTCGTGTATCTTTAAACGGAGTTCATTGGGGCCAGGCGTAAGATGATCAATGGGAACCAAATTTTTCATCGATGCCATGTCGCTGGTTCTTACAGTAGACCAAGATCTGTAATTTGAATTCGCTGTTGGTTGAGACATTATGACGGTACCTTGTTAATATACCTATGAAAATATCATGTACGAGTACGTTAGGAAAAATATAGATATTTTAAGTAAAAGAGGCGAAAGACACAATTATAGGACTAGAAATAGGTACCAATTAGTTCAACCAGGTTTCACGCTAGCTAAAGGAGACTCATCTTTCATGGGGTACTGTTTAAAATGTTACAATAAAATACCTCCGCATAAACTTCAACCTTTGAATATTTATCCCAAAATGCTCTAAGACTTCAACTGAATGAAATGAAATTGAAACCTTGTTTAAAACGCACACTATGCAGCCAAACATAATTATTATAAGTTGGGGGATTACATCGCTGATAAAAATGCGTGGTTCAACGGTCGTCCTGCTCCACAAGAGCGCAAAAATTTATTGATTAGCATTTGAAAATACTCTTGGAGCTGCTGATTTCAAAAACTATCTTTGCATTGTATAAATTCAAACTTCAAATTCAAACAAAACCATGTTATTGGTGCCACATCGGTCCTGCGGCTGTCGTCCACGAGAACGCACCGGACAAACCCGATGTAGATGTCCTTTCTGTATATACCTACCGCAAATAAACCGACTGTATAGAATCTACATCCTTCCTCCTCTGGTAATCAGAAGCCCCGCAAGCCGAACAATTGTTTTTGAATCGTCGACGGTGTCCTTCAGTGCGCGTGCCGCCGGTAATCCGCGTGGTCCACCACGCCCTCGGCGACCCCGGCTACCCGACGTCGCCACCGCATGCAACGCTCCGGCCGCGGTGTCACCGCTACCACCCGAGTCGCTGTTATTGCCGACTGTCTGTTCCACTATCGCTGCATCCCTCTCTTCCGCTTCCATAGCGCATGAAATCTTTACGGCGTTTGCATATTGCAAATTTTCTTCAGAAAACAAACGTTGCCTGATCGACTCGCTTCGCAACCCGCACTAATCACGTAAATTCTCTTCCAAAACGGACGTAAATTCGCAAAATTTTGACATTTTCTTCAATTCTGATATAGGTATATTGCAAGATCGATTCTCCCATATTTTGTCTTCTTTGTCGGAAACGGTACCCCTCTGCCATGAACGATAGAATTGCAAATGTTGTCCTGACTTGTTAGGTTGCTTATAAGTTCATAAGCCTCACCCATCGCCGCAATCAAAGTGGGTAACCAAAATTCCTCCTTAACACTGTTGACCTTGAAGAACATTTCCATGAGTTCCACGTACATTGTCCAATTTCCCGATCTTACATTAAACTCAGATAGTTTCCCATTGACATTTTGGATTAATTTATAATTTAGCACGCTTCTAATTTTTATCCTCGTCGCCACTGATATTTATGAGTAAAACAACGCGTTAACAACCCTTTACTAGCTAGTAAACGGTTTTATTCGGAACAGCCATGGCAGACCATGGCTGTGTCAGGCCGCCCACTTGGCAGATCATAAACAATAAGAAGGTTACCATACATTACAATTCGTACGAGCGTGCACACGAGACAAACGCGGGACGGTAAATCTTTACTCCAGTTGGTGTTATAAACACAGGATGGATGAAATGGTGGCAGGTCACGGGAACAATCTGCGACTCCCGCATTCACCTTAAACTTAAGGGGAGATTTATAAAACATTGGTTAGACCTGCTGTCTTGTATACATCCGAATGTCGGGCCACAAAAGGGATGAATTTAAGGCAATTGCATGCAGCTGAGATGTGAATACTAAGAGGGATGTGTAGTGTGACACGAATGGATTAATTATGAAATGAGTACCTATGAGGAAGTCTGTAAGTGACACCGGTGACTGAAAAATTGTGTGGTAAGAGATCGTCATGGTATGGGCATGTATCATATTATTATTATGATGCGTAGGAATGTGGATGGCTTTAAGAGTAGGGGAAGACCAAAGAAACGATGGATAGACTGTGTGAAAGATAGTATGACTAGAAAGGGAGTGACTACCGCGATGACAAGTAATAGAGAAGTATGGAAGAAAAATATATGTTGCGCCATCCCAAATAAATTGGGATAAGAGCAGGAGAATGATGAAGTGTTGATGTTGTGTTTAGACTCGTTTGTTTTGTCTTGACAAAAACTATAGCCCAAGGTATAGATCCAGGGTCTGATGATGGGGCCAGAAGGTCGCCACAGGAACTACTCAACTTTACAAGACAGCCTTGTTGTACTTAGGCTTGTGGGATACATTACAAATGATGGTTATAGATAAGTTGTTTAAATAAATTCTAATGCTAAAAAAAGAAAATTAAAATAATCTAAAACCCGACTGTGTAAAAAGTGAACTTTAAAAAAGATGGAAACATAATTTATATAACTTAATACTATGAACAATCTCATGCAGTCGGAGGCAATAGGTCTTTATTGTTAAATTTAAGAAGATGCCTCCGACTTTAGGATTTTAAGACGGTAAATTAGGTTATTTACCCACTTATAACGCCTTACTCACTCACTCCAAAAGTTCGGGATTGTTTTTATTTTATCATTTCTCATTTCATATTATGTTTCAACATATAATTTTTATATTTTTTTGTAATCACCTTTTAAAACCCTTTATTTTCACATTCCACTCGATAGGTTTGGCCGGTTTGTTTTGTTGTTTTTAAATTTAATATACCCAGTGACACTTGCGTATTAGAGACAAATTTATAATTCATCAAAATCGGTTCAACCGTTTAGTAGTTACGCGGGAACATAGGGACGGACATACATACATACATAAAGATATATTTATTTGTAAACATGTGTAACATTATTTAAATAAATGCAAATGTGGATGTAAAAGTGAAAATCTGTAATTTAAACATGTTTTGCCACCATTGGCGTACAAAATTAATTATAGCCATTTCAAATTTATAGTTATTTCAAATATAACACAACTAAGAAAGAAAAAAAAAATAACAAAATTAAAATATAACACAAATAGATTAGAAACAATTATTTAAAAAATCTTTAACATAATAGTAACATTTTTTAGTAAGTAACTTCTTAAGTTCTCTTTTGAATAAGTTTGGCTGGTTTATATTTTTAATAACCTCTGGAATCTTATTATAAATGGTGCCATACAAAACACGTTTTTATGAAGGAGTGCTGTTTTCGCAGACTGGGGCTGTAAGAAGTTTTTATATTTAGTACGATTATTTCTAGTGACATTGTCTGACAAAAGAGGAAACCAGTGAGGATTGCTTCTAACAAATAAAGCTATTTCCAAGATGTACTCGTATTAAGTGACGGAAGTGTCAGTATATGGTATTTTATAAACAGTGGTTGACAGCTGTCGGTATTTTTGATCTTAAACATAGCCCGAATACAACGCTTTTGCATTTTAAACACCATGTCGGTGTTTGTCGAATTACCCCAAAATATTAGACCGTATCTAAGCACCGATTCTACAAGTCCATAATACGCCATGAGTAATGCGTTTCTACTCACTGTTGGTGTCAGTTTGTGCATAGCAAGAGTACTTATTTTTGTACAAAGGTGTGCTGTGTGACATTTCCAATTGATTCTACTGTCAATTTTTAAACCGAGGAATTTGGCTGTTTATACTTGATTTATTATATTATTATCATATATTAATTTAAATATAATTGAATTTTTAAAGTCTTTGACTGCAATTCATTACATTTTTTTTTTTAGATTATTATTGATTAGCCATGTTATTATAGATGTCAGTGCTTTATTTATGTTGTTTTCAAATAGTGTTTTATCATTACATGTAATATTTACTGTGCTGTCGTCTGCAAATAATGTCATAGGTTGCACAGTTACATTAGGGAGCTTGTTGATGTAGGTAATAAATAGCGTAGGTCCCACTACGCTACCCTGGGGAACACTATATCTAACATAATTATCTTACTTTGGATTGGTATTGTTCTTCTTTTTTAGTTTTTATGTTAAATTTTGTAATTTGTGTGATATTTTTTCGATCAGTTAAGTAAGATATAAATAGTTCTAAAACGTTTCCTCTTACACCGTATGCCTCCAAGTTACTAGCCAATATTTTGTAATCCACATAATCGAAGGCTTGTGTCATATCGCAGAAGACGGAGCACACAGGGGTAGTTTTAACCTAGCTCTGGAGCCAGGGTCTCAATTTTTTCTGTAACTTGTTTATAGCAATAAAGAACTTATTTATTTAACGTTTTTTGATGTTTGTTAACAAAAACAGACCCTGTACCACAGTATTACAAACCGTTGCATGAACACATTGATTTGCGTGCGTTACATTGCGTGCTACCGTACCTGAACTATTCCTTTTGCACAATATTACCTACTTAGTTTGATGTATCTCTTACGGAAAGAACGCAAAGGTCCTTGCTAAAAATAATGTCATTCAAACCATACAGATTTCCCACGAAGACATTATACGAGTTGTGCCGGGTATTTACAGTAAGACAACTTTTATTTTCCAGATAATTACTAAAAACACGTATCTACCCCATATGATCCAAGTAAACTTCGAAAAAAGCGAACAACTCCAAACGTAATTGAATCTGTTAAGGGTCACACGGCTTTTGCAAGACGAAAAAACTTTTCTTTCTGTAACAAAATTAATAGTATCTTAAATTTTTATCCGCTAACACTACACGAATGTAAACTTAAAGTAAAGCACTGGCTCTTTACTCTTGACTATGAGGTTAGAGAGAAGATAATAAATAATTAATCTAATTTCTACAAAGGAACACATACATAGAATATACCTTACTTTCATACACCTACTTATACACAAACACGAACGGGAACCCACCCACACGCACACGTACACACCTCCCACACACACACACAGCACGATATAGTCATTTAAAATAAATTATTTGATGTTTTTTTCATATTTTTTTCATACTTTAAATTTGTGTTATTGTATTTTATTTTATTTTGTTTTTACTTATTTTAAATTTTAGTTTGTAGCACATATGTTTGTCTATTCCACAGTCTATACCTATGTTGAAATTAGTATCTAAGCTAATTAAAATGGGAGAGGGTGCTGACTCCTTACATACCACACCACACCAGAGGTTTCAAGCAAGAGTCTGTAACCTATTATGTCATTAAAGAATTATTTATTATTGATGAAGATGACGGCTTGGTGATGGGTATTTTTACATCCCGTATGGCGGTCAGCTCACTGATTCCTCATCTGCCTGCTGATTTCCCAATTTAGTTTGAGTGGGCTTCCAGCCTAACCAGATGCAGCTTAATATCAGTACCTATTTTACATGGAGCGACTGCCTATCCCCGAGGAAGGCTAGGTCATAAACTACAGTGTGGGCACGAAATGGAGCTATACAGGACGTTGAACTCCACAACTTAGTAATTGGCCCCTTGCTAAGACTGGCTGTCAGATTTTCGGGATCTGACGAGGTGACTGACAAAGAACTACAAATAACAACTGGGACCAATGGCTTATTGTGCTTTCCAAGATACGGAGGGGTCGAAATGTATGGCCACCCATCCAAGGATCTCGGCAAGTTATAGCATAAACTTCAATAGACCCGTGCGGCAATGATCTGTTAGCCACGAGCTCCTCTTGCTCGGCTTGTTTACTGATTATAAAAATATAATTACGATATACGCCGCTACAATCCTTATTTCTGAGCTGACAGTAGTTTTCAAAAGTTTCGTATACAAAATCTTTATTTCGTCCACATATCCTCCCATACCTGGAACAATTGCATTATATTACTTTGGCGTCTAATTTGTATATTACCATACATTCTGATACTGTAAAGTGCCAGAAAACGTAAAAAAAATATGTATTTCACGACCTATCTTAGCGCAGCCGCATCTTGTAGTCTACTGATCTCCCCGGTGCCCCTTTCTCAACTCGTTTCGGGTGGTGCAGCAAGGTACACCAACCGTGGTCGTTATTCTTCCATAATAGCTAATAGTGATGTAGCCCCGCGAGATAGTCCTTATTCCTCCCACATCCAATTACCCATATCATGCATGACAATTAATTTCCGCAAACCTTCTCGATCACTGGCGCCACTTTCAGTCTTCCTGTTATTTTAATCATCTCTTCTTCTATTCTTTCGCGTATTACCACACTTATCTCTTAGCATTCTAATGTCAATCTCGGCTGCATGCAGCTTAATAATGATAATAATATGTATGTTTAGGTTAAGGTATTTACCTATGGGCCTGTATTGCCTGAAAATAAATGGATTTATTATTATTAATGCCTTCATTGATCCCTTTTGTGGCCCGACATTCTTCAACATTATGTCAATAAAGAATTATTTATCATTCATTCATTGACATCACGAGCATTTTATGGAGATAAAATAAAATCCCTGTACAGCGTTGAATTAGGTCGTGCAGTTTACAACATAATTCATTATGGATTCGACTTCCGTTACACGTAAAAGGTATGTACATCTGTGGTATAGTTGCCTTCCACGCAGACGAAGTCTCTGACAGAAGGTGGTTGTATGATAATTAAGTTCTACATTAAATTACATAAAAGGAATAAAAAATCGTATCCGTATACTGACTCTGTATAGACCTGGGGACACCGGATTCCACACATGTACATGGCCGTATCCTTGGTGTGCGGCTTCTTGTCGAACACCCAGTCGCCCTGCAGCCAGTAGGGCTCGTAGCCGTAGTTGGGGTCGTACGAGTCGTTGCGCTTCGGGCCGGTTTCCAGGCTTGGCAGTATCAAGTCTAAGTCGATCGTGGTCGGCTCTTTTGTGCTCCCTAAGTAGATAGTGTCTTAGTTAAATTCGGTTGGTTATCTTTAACGTAAGTATAAGTATAAATATACAAAAATTTAAGAGAAACGGTCGGAAATACTTACCTGTAAACTTGTTTTTCTAATAACATAATGTCACGCCTGTTTGCAAAGGGTTAAGCAGAGGTGCACATAACGTAGTACACCCGAATTTTGTCAGATAATTTTAAGCACAATATCAAACTCCGGGCTGCTAGTGAGAAATTCCAGATGGAAAACCCAGTCTCAGTTTGCCCAAGCTGGGAATCGAATCCAGCACCTCATGCTCAGCAGTAGTGCTTGCAACCACTAGACCGTCGAGGAAGTTCAAAAATAAAATAAACTTGTGCTCACCATAAAGGACATTTTTTTCGCTGGGCTTTGTTACCGGCGGTGGGGCTGGTGGTGCCAAGGCTGCCTGCCTGGCCGAACACACAAATATCACTATTACTACAGGCGGACTAAAGGGGGAGGGGCGGCAGGGGCGCTCCGCCTCGAGCCCAGTCCTAGGAGGCCCCCAAATCTTTAGAAATACTTTTGAATCAAACCCTAAAAGAAGCCAAAATATGTTCAGTACGTTATATTTTCGTTCCAACTAATACAAGTAGGCGGAAGGTAGAGCTACCTGTTGTCCAACTAATACAAGTAGGCGGAAGGTAGAGCTACCTGTTGTCCAACTAATACAAGTAGGCGGAAGGTAGAGCTACCTGTTGTCCAACTAATACAAGTAGGCGGAAGGTAGAGCTACCTGTTGTCTAACTAATACAAGTAGGCGGAAGGTAGAGCTACCTGTTGTCCAACTAATACAAGTAGGCGGAAGGTAGAGCTACCTGTTGTCCAACTAATACAAGTAGGCGGAAGGTAGAGCTACCTGTTGTCCAACTAATACAAGTAGGCGGAAGGTAGAGCTACCTGTTGTCCAACTAATACAAGTAGGCGGAAGGTAGAGCTACCTGTTGTCCAACTAATACAAGTAGGCGGAAGGTAGAGCTACCTGTTGTCCAACTAATACAAGTAGGCGGAAGGTAGAGCTACCTGTTGTCCAACTAATACAAGTAGGCGGAAGGTAGAGCTTCCTGTTGTCCAACTTTTTTTCACAAACCCACAAAGCATATCTTAAAATAAAAATAACAAAGATTTGATGCTTGTTTATGGTCGTAAAAATAAAATATACCGATATAATAAGTTAACATGCGTCTCAATCGCAATTATAGGTACTCGAGACGAACTTTTTATCGTTATATATATTTTTTTTTTACTAGAAATACCTACAGCTGCTAATCATCTTACACAACCACTTTACTGCTAAACTGCATTTAAATATTATGAAATAAATGATTCCCGATAATACTAATAAAATATCCTACAATTACAATTTCAATTAAATAAATCTAGCAAAAGTCCCTCCAGAAATCTCGTCATGCTACTCGACGAACAAATTAATGACAACTTGCTCAGCACGTTTATAATATTACTATCTTTTGCACGCGGCTTAGCCCGCGTGGTGGTCGGAAATTGTCCCACAGGATAGTACTACCGAGATCAATAGTATCCTCTGTACTAACCCTGGTCATGGTGTATCGGTGTGCCAAATTCCATGCAAATCCTTGTTTGCCGTTTTTGCGAAATTGAGTAACAAACATACAAACTTATAAATCGCTTCGAATCGTATTAGCTGCGAAAAAATTGCAAAATGAACACAATCGTCAACGTGTCTGCCCTCATGCGTCTGCGCTACGCTTTCATGCCGTATCGAACGTCAATGTTATCGACAACGTCCTCTAAACGCTATTCACAAAACCGAAACCTTACAATTTTGACAGTTCAAATCAATGGCGTATTATAAATAAATAGATGCGTCTTAAACGAACATTAGAGAACTCAAAAACAGCATAAGTCATGAATATAGATACATACCAGTACATACAATAATACAGTGTGCGAAGAAAAGGAAAGACTCATACCGATACTTGTTGTTAGAAAGAGATGAACATACATATTTAGTTACGTCACTAGATGCTGCATGTTCATTGGCGCTAGCACGTGGGTCGCAGCAGTGAGAGGACTTTGGGGCAACCCTCGATTTTACTTGTGTTGACAAAGTATATTTGAATAAAATATTATTTTAATATTTTGGAACTGTTGTAGGTACCTAATTAAAATAATAAAACAAGACATAATGTGAATACAAAAACTTTTATAAAAAAAATGAGTGTGCTTTAGACCACACGACTGAAGTAAAACTTACGTAACTCTCTCTCTTTCTATCTTCACTAACTTATATCTCCCTCTCAACTTCCGTTCGCTCACTTCCGTAACGCTCTCGACACGCATTAAAATCAAAATCAAAAAAAAATATTTCACATAAAACTACACTACATGGGCACTTATGAAACGTCAGAAGCTAGGTGCACGGTTCCAATTGGTCGTTTCCTATGGAGAAGAGCCGGCAAGAAACTCTTTTAACTCTTACTCTTTTAAAAAAAGTGGGCTTTAACAATGTTATAAGTTACAGTGTTAATAGGTATGGGAGGACAGTGTAGGCCCGTCAACAAGTACCAAGTACTTGACAAAATAGAAGATAGTTTACAAAGCTACAGTCAGTCAGTATTAAGCCTACAACGTTCTCATATTCACAAATTAAAAAAGAATCTATATAAAATATTACTAAAATAATAAAAATAAAAACCAGCATATTTAAACCAAATGACAACATTGTCATTACATTTACCAGCTTACTCCCGTAAGTCAAGCGTGCGTACAGAAGTTTTATTTCAAAAATAAATGTGAACATAACTACATTTTTTTGTACACATTAACTTTAAGTCAGCTTTGTGAAGAGAGAATAAATAAAAACTTATCTATCTTACTATTGTACCCGCGCGAAGCTGGGGCGAATTGTTAGAACGTTCTATAAGTGTGAAAGTATGTTTCTGAATGATTGGATGTTTACTCAAATACGCTGTCAAAATCAAAATAGTAAACAAAAGCTAAATAAATTGTTATTGTTAATTTTATTCCCCTCGCGTTACGTTAGGCATTTCGTTTTGGACACCTACTGAATATGATGTAATCGTCCAGAAGTCGTCTCTTTCATGAGGGGAAATCAATTATCATTATCAGTTTGTTTAGTTTATGTTTTATAATAAAATAGAAAACATAAAAAAGGTGTTCGACAAAACAAGATTGTGTTAGACAACAAAAAATAAACTACGTTATCCACGTGAACAGAGTCATGGGCAAAAGCTAGAAATTTTTTATACACCGTCAAACCAATTTAATTTATTCCTTTTTTGTCTCTTAGAATCAGTTATAAGGTATTTTTTTGGGTGGGACATTATCAAATAACTTCTTCCGCTCTGGGCGGAGCGGGAGTGTCAGACTTTTACTGACTAAAACCCACCCGTGTTCCTACATTTGCCTGTGTGCCAGGGCCACGATATCCCTTTCGGACAAACTCGCAACCCTGGCAGGCATTGCCATTGCATTGACATAATGGACTCCGTCAATTCATGCAGACATCTCTTTGAGGCGCGCGTGGAACACAACGCGCCGTCGACCCGGGCCTGGTCCTTCTCGGACGGCGAGCTACCCATCGCTCACCGTGCGCACCCCGCGCCTACGGTGGCTGGAAATCGACTTGCGACTCCCGATGCCCAGGGCGTCTCCTGCGGCGACTAGGGGCGTGAGGGCGCGAACCCTGCCTCTCCCTCACGCGTTCCGCCTCCTCCTTCGCGAGCATTACTGCTACGCAGAAGAAGGTGACGGCCTCCCATGTACTCTCGCTCCGAACCATGGCCTGAACCAGGGCCGGACGCGAGAGATCGCCGCCGCCGATCGCCTCCGTGAGCACACGGCGGTGCTCCGCCCAAGCCGGGCAGACCTCCACCGTATGCTCCACCGTGTCCTCCGGGCGATCCACACAGTGGTGACACCCGGGCGTTTCTCCCGCTTTATTTATTAAACGGAACCCTTTAAGGATCACTTCGTTGTCTGTCCGTCCGTCCGTCTGCAAGACCCTTTTTTTCAGGAACGCGTAGAGGTTGTAATAGTTAAAATTAATTTCAAATACGACGGTCTACGGTCCCTTAGAGCTCTAAAAAAATCAAGCTTAACGCAATAAAAAAAATACGGCTATTCATGCGACATATTTTGATGGGATAAATTCATCCTAACTACGTAACCCTTCATTGTGCGTCTTCTGACACGCAAATGACCAGTTTTTGTTATAATGAACAGACTGGCCATTACAAAAGTCAAAAATAGCAAAAAAAAATCCCATCAAAATCGTTTATTTGCATAAATGTGGTGGGTACAAAAGATGTATAAAATTCTGTGCAAATATATATTCCGCCGTGCACTGATGGCATCCCAATATTTAATGGAAGTTAGTCAGTTAAACCGTAACATACATTTATAGACAAACTCGTAAAAGAAATAGATATTAAATTGGAGTTTTAAGGTTAAGAGTTCTATGAAAGAAAGGAGCCAATTGACCTATCCTATCTTGCTAACCTTACTATGTCGTATAGCTTATTAACTTACCAATACTCAACTAAACAATTTGTTCATTAATAACACTAAAAATCTTAAAATAAAATAAAATATTAAAAAAACAAAAAACCAGACTGCAAGAAAATGAACTGAGAGGATGGAAACAAGATGAAAAGTAAACCAGTATCCTTTAACTACCAAAAATAAATAAATCCAGTCGGATGCAACTAGGATGTTACGAGCGCCTTAAAATTGGCTCCGACTGCATTTATTTATTTTTGACATTACCTACCATCTTATCGTTTATTTGTATTTTTCTCAAACATGCTTGAAAATTCGAGCATTATTCTGACAACCTTCTTCGAGATAAATTGAAATTGCTGTACTGGCTAAATACATGCGAGCAGCGGCCACCCAAAGTTGTATGAAAATCATCAAAAGTCAAAAATCAAAAGTCCATATGTGTCGCGGTTTAGCGGCCAAATAAATAACTTAATAAACTCATATCTGTCGTGTAATTTAAAAAAAACCGGCCAAGTGCGACTCGGACACGCGCACGAAGGGTTCCGTACCATTATCTATAAAAATGCCAAAAAAATCACGTTTGTTGTATGGGAGTTAAATAATTGTTTTATTTTAATTATATATTTATTTTTAATGTGAATATAACTAAATATTCTGTGAATATTTCCAGGGTCTACCTGTTGCCGTTATCAATACCGAGCAAAAACGAGCAAAAAAAAACACGTTTGTTGTATGGGAGCCCCCTTAAATATTTATTTTATTCTGTTTTTTAGTATTTGTTGTTATAGCGGCAACAGAAATACATCATCTGTGAAAATTTCAACAGTCTAACTATCATGGTTCAAGAGATACAGCCTGGTGACAGACGGACAGACAGACGGCGCGGTGGCGGAGCCTTAGTAATAGGGTTCCCGTTTACCCTTTTGGTACGGAACCCTAAAAATGGAACGATCTTTATCTTTTACTCCGAAACATGGAAACCAAGGAGGTAACTTATCAAAGTTTTGATTTAAATTTCGAACTGTCTTGCAAATATAGAAAGCTGTTTATTGAAAAAAAAGGAAATTAACACATTGGCGCGTGAAAAATTATCGTTGTTCGTCATTGAATCTGGAATTTATAAATAATTTACTTTGTTTGAATTTCCGCGCATTATTTGAGAAAAGCGCTATACAAGCCTTGGCCGCAATCGCCTCGGCCCACATTTTCACGTTCGTCCATCAATGCCCCTATTGCAGGCCGCTGCAGTAATGTACTATAATCAAGTCTTAGTTGTTGGATACTTCAATAGGTAATAATTATGATTTACTTTCCTTTTACTAGTAAAATTTTATTAATCGTTCAAATACATCGCAAACTATAGTTTTGTATAATTTAGAAGCATTTTATCAATTTTGTAAATGTGAGTACCATGGAGCTGATTATTACCACGTTGTGGTGTCTCGCTGATGGTGGCGCGTGTGTTGGATCATTCGGTTCCCTACAAAATGGTTGAGCTGAATGGTGCTGATCCACGCGTCATGTTCATGAACGGGTGCCGCCAGTTGAGACTGCTCATTTATAACTGCCAGGGCTTATTTTTAGTCTTATATTTTGAATTGTTTTTAATTTATTTATTATTTACATTGTTCTCACTTACAGAAGCAACAAAAGAATAATGTACGCAGGCTTTTGTAATATCTTGATTTAAAAGAGTGTCCTTGGAGTTTCTTGCCTGTACTGCTCCATAGAGATCTACGTTTTGGGATGGGCAAATAGCTTCCACTTTCTGACTAACTGACCGACTCTTTGACTGTTCAAAAGTGCCTGTAATTAGTTTGATTGAAATAAATGCTTTGATTTTGACTTCCAAACCAGTATCAGTAGTCAGTATCCACATTTCGGCATGTTATGTCATAACGGGCAGGACGCAACCAGTGCGCGATAGGTGACGAAAAGACTTGACGGAGTTTTCCAAATGCTGCACAACCCAACGGGATCCTCCTGTCAGCTTCTTTCTCTAACTTGTGTATCAATTCTATACGTATGTATGTAATATTATTAGAACTTCTATAGATTCACATATCCCTCTCCTTCTCTGCTATATCTATTAGCTTCCAAACAATTTGTCAACATTTTTGACTCAGTAGTTTCAGAGTTAATGATCAATTTTCGACCATTTTCGTAAATAATTTTAAAACTATTTATTTTAAAATTATAAAAATTACTTCAGACTCTAAGCCCATTAATTTGATATGTCACACGACGAAAATTAAGAAGTGTATGATCTCAAAATAACATGGTAAATTTCTCAATATTGTGCGAACAAATTTATATTTGCAGCTGGAATGTATGAGGAAATATGTTTTTCAACTACAGTGTTAATTTGTTCTTACGATAAATTCATCCCAACTATGGAACCCTTCATTGTGCGTGGTCCGACACGTACGTGGCCAGTTATTTTTTATTCGGTATTCATCCTGACTACGGAACCGCATATTGTACTTGGTCCTACACGCGCTTGGATGGTTTTTTTAAAGCAAAGTCTTGTAAAATACCTTCGCTGGGGACATGTTAATCGTTGCCAGAATCTAAAGCTGCCCACTTGGAACCATTTGCCCCCTACACAAAGGGTTTGTATCCTTTTCTTAACTCGGTGCCGGTGGCTGGCTGTGATCCTCGCGTTCAAAGGCAGCACTTCCACTAAACATGGGTGATAATTTGGTTAGCATTCAGAAATCATTCCTGGCGATTCCACCAATAAGTACACTTAACTGTATCCAAGTATTCCAAGTTTCAAAGAGTAACACTTGATTTCATAAGCTTAAATTATAGCCGAAACACCCTTAAAAGTAAAGAAATACGTTGTTTCTTTGTTTGCATTTGTATTGCACCTTAACTGCCTCTAAATAACTAATGGTATACATATAATAATAATAAATGACTAATAAATAATTTTCTTTCTCTTCATTGGTGGCGGTGGCTGTTTGCCTACAACACAACTGCCCACAAGGGTTGTATTGGAACGCACTCAAATCAATACGAATTGCGCACTTCGCAAGTTGGTATAAAATAGCTTTTGCAATAATAAGCTCAATTAAATTTACTTTACATTAAACAATTACATCACGCATGTATTACCCGAAAGGTTACGTTTTTTTTTTGTGTTTACAGTCCGATATAGGGGCGAGCCTGTGATGATATTTACTTACGTAAGATAATATTAATATTTACTTACTCATTAGTAACAAAAGAGCCATAAAATATATATTATCCATAATTTATTCAATTTGGCTAAACTAAAAATAATTTCATCACAATTTCTCTACATTTGTAGGTACATAGTTCTTAGCTTTCTAAAATGAAAGTATTTTAATTTCAAAGTAATGTTGTGGAGCTAATTGATAGTTTTATGATCGAGGCACGGCAGCTGGCACACAAGGCGGCCTCGTCGCCACGATAACAACGTTACATAATACCTACTCGTGCGCACTCCTCGGGCCTTGCCGGCTAGTTCCATGCTAGTTCTGAGGTGACCTGCAAGGTGATTGGACGTACAGTCTGGCCTCGTATTCTATTGAGACTCTTTGCTACGCTAGGCCAGCTTAGAGTCAAAATGTTACCACTCGACTGAACGCGATTCGGACACTATTTTGTCCGTATCAAAATTGCACGTTGGTTACCGATCTTCACTATGTGACTCGAAAGATATTATTATTTTCAACAAAAAGGTATGAAATCCCCCGCGAGTTTAATTTAACAAGGCCGTGACTAAGTGAAACCGCACGAGTACCGATCGTGGGTGGGTGACCAGTCATTTCATACCGAGAGCCTGGGGGCCTACATACCTGAATTGGTCCCGACTGTCATTCGTAAATCTTTAAAACACTCGTTACTGGCAGTCAGAAACCCAAGTCCGACAGCCAGTCTTACCAAGAGGTATCGTGTTACTCAATAACTGGGTTGTGAAGGTCAGATAAGCCGTCGCTACATGTAAAATACTGGTATACAGCCGCATCCGGTTAGATTGAAAGACGACCCTAATATAAGTAGGTAGGTACCTAGTTGGGAAAAGGCAGATTATGAAGTATCGATAAGGGCGGGCGGCGCGGCGCGGCGCGGTGCGGCAGGGGTTGCCACGGCGCCGGCGCATCAAGCTAAATCTAAGCAAGCTCTGAATACTAAATTACTTTCTCAGTTAAATAAATAAATAAAAAAAATTAAATGAAATTCTTTTGTTCATATAAGGGTAACAAAACCGTTTCAAATAACTCTAAATCCCAACGTGGGCTTCTGTACAATTCAATTACATAAATTGGTGACTGACGACTGAATCTATTGTATAATAAGAAAAAACTTTAATAATATTTTTTGTTTTTTGTCTCCGACTTCCGTAATTAAAGTTATTTTTCACTTTGTATTGTTTTTTTTGGAAACCGGTTGTTATTTTTTTTGGAAAAAGATTTTTAATTTTCTATTTTAGTGGGTCAGTTTGTAATTTATTTAAGTTACAATAGCTCATCACCTTTTACAAAATATTGCTTTTCCCGATACAGGGACGTTGATTGTTGCTCCACTTCACCATATGCATTGTGACGAGCATAAATTGTTGTGCTTATTATTAAGTAGTTCCGGTGGCCATCTGTGGTCTTCATCATCAGTTCCACTTCACCAAATGGTGCTTTCCGATAGCAAATACACGAATTACTATAAAAAATATCAAAATCTCTATAGGTGTGCCTACAAAATTTGAGGATTTTACTCGATTTCCATGGGATCAGATTCTGACTTGGTGACAATGGGACCACCTCGACAACATACCCTTTCGAATAACAAAATAATTTTCAAAATCGATCCACTATTCACGGACAAATCGGTGAAAAAGACATACACACGAACATATATATAACCTCCTCCTTTTTGGAAGTCGGTTAAAAACTAAACATAAGTGATGCCTAGTGATGTGACTGCCAAGTCATAGGTCTCGAACCCAAGTCATAGGTCTCGAACCCAAGTCATAGATCTCGAACCCAAGTCATAGGTCTCGAACCCAAGTCATAGGTCTCGAACCCAAGTCATAGATCTCGAACCCAAGTCATAGGTCTCGAACCCAAGTCATAGGTCTCGAACCCAAGTCATAGGTCTCGAACCCAAGTCATAGGTCTCGAACCCAAGTCATCCGAAGAGATTACTCGTAGCATTGTACACACATACAGGGTGGAAGGGACATCGACGCGAAGCCTGTTACCATGGATTCAGTACTCATATTTGACCCCCGTGCGTTGAAATTTCTCGTCGGTAATTTAAAAAAAAACAGCTGTTTCCTACAGAAGTACAATACCTACTCGGTCAAAATGTATGGAACGGCGAATTTTTTTTTTTAATAACCGAGGACAAATTTTCAAGAAGGGGTCAAGAATGATGTACTGAATCCATGGTAACAGGCTTCGCGTCGATGTCCCTTCCACCCTGTATAAAGTCACCATCCATGCACTTTAGTTCAACCTCTTTTAGATTTTTTTAAAGGCGGATGCCTTGTTCAGTTTGCCGTCAATACTTATAACTGCAGAGCTGTAACGGGCTACTCACCTTTTTTTTCCGACTGGAAAACCCCAGTGTTACCTTCCCACACTTGCACCGGGGATCATGGGATCAGGTGCGACTTCAACGATCCTCGGCTGGTGCCGGCCCGCGTCTGCGGGCCACCTCATGTCTGGGGGGTGAGGTATACGAGGTGGTAGGGCGTGAAAGCCTGTCCCACGATTCTGCCACCGCTACTCACACGCCCTGCCGCAGGGGCAATCTAGGGTGTAAAAGTGGGGATGACCCTTAATTGTGATGTATATAGGCAAGCAGGGTCAATTTCCCAGATTGGACCTGCGGCAGAGAAGCAGGTGCGCGAGAACATCCTTGGTCCCTTGATCGTCCCTGCCGCCCTGCTACGTTGCCGCGTGTGTAGCGCAGTCGGGTCAATTTGGACAATCATTGTGAACATTAATTGTGGCGATATGATATAACTAATTTTCAAATCCTCGTAGCTTTGACCGCTAACCAAAAACCACAGTGTAGCAATTAATCGTTCTTTAGCACTTATGGCATTCCGCGTTAATGTATCTTTTTTTTCTATAAATGGTGTCACCATTGCAAGAAGCTCTTCCAAAGAAGCCATATCCATTCGTAGGTCATCTACTTCAAATTCTTTGATAAAATTCATGTAGCTCGACTCACTTTTCTGTAGCCACTTCTTCACCCAGTAACCTCCTTTTCCTTTTTTTTGCGGTAGCTCCACAGAAAGAGCCAGGACTATACCGATCTTTTGACTTTTAGATAATACTGATGCCATTCTCAACGCGTGTTTATAGAGAGCTCAATAATATACCCGAACACTGAACGGCAGGCATGTGTGTAGAGACAACTCCGATATTGCCGCAACCGCCGTGCGTCCTAGATTGCCCCTGCGGCAGGTGTGTGAGTAGCCCGCTTTAAGGCGGATGCGCTAAGGTAGGCCGCGAAATTCAAATTTTATTACGTGTTATGCAATTTCGAGGTAGGTAAGTAACAGGTTGTATGTTGATCTAAATATGATTCGCGGCCGTAACAAATATGGCTTTACAGAATTTTAATCATTAGAATCATTCATCACGTTATGTTGTCCAATAACACACTAAAAAACACAGATACAGTCTTTAAGTCAGATAGTATTAGTAGGTAGGTAGTCGAAAAAGATAAGAGTTATGTAATAAATACAATCATGTCATGTCAAGTTATTCTTAGCAATTACATTGAATTATGGTAAGCTTGTCAAAAATTAAAATTAATTGTAAAGGCTGAATCGGAGGGAAGTTCACAGAATGTTTTTTCAGTTTCATGGCTCACTATCGGCGGAGGGATCGGATCTGGAGCTGACGATTTAATTTCGAGTTTCTATTTTTTTAATTATCTAAGAAATAGGATACACTTATTTTTCTATATATCTACCGTAAGCAGGTCTTATTCATCATTTGTACTGAAAAGGCACGGTCGGTAGGCGCAGCTGTGGCAGAGCCGAGGGCGATACGTTAAGTGGGTAGTGTTTTTGATCCAAAAACTCTATCAGTTGGTTATTTTGACCCATACACACACGCCACCTGTATCCTTGTGTGTTGACCCATAGACACGGGAAGCCGGTTGACTACATTGTCAACTGAGCGGTAGATAACAGCATTTTTCGATAAGAACCGTCGAAAATGGTAGACAACCATTTTCGACGGCTTGAAATTAGTTGAAATGGATAAAAACCTGTTTTTTTTTTAATGGAATCATTTGTTTCTCTTATCTAATAGATATAATAATATTCCCACTTTAAGGTAAGCGATTGTTTTTTTTTTTTTAATAATTATAATACAATAATATTCTGCTAATGTAAACACGACACACGATACGGCATTTTTTTTTTTTTTTTTGCCGGGGTGGAAAATCCTCATGGATGTCCTCCGCCCTGGGGTGGGCGGAGGGGTCTGTCAGACTCTTACTGACTAAAAACCACCCCGGTGTTCCCTTCCCACACTTGCACCGGGGATCTTGGGAGCTAGTATTACTTCCGTGATCCCCGGCTAGTGCCGGCCCGCCTCCGCGGGCCACCTCAAGTCTGCGGGTGTTAGACCCCCCCGCGACGTCTAAAAGGGGCGCGCGTGGAACACTACGCGCCGCCACCTCGGGTCCAGTGTGATGGGGGGCGGCGGACGTCCCCGAGTCCGCCGTTCCTGGACCCATTTAGGGGGGCCGGAAGAGGGCATTATCTGCCCTCTGCCGACGCCCGGTGCGCCTGCTGCGGGCCGGGTGAGCGGACGAGATCTCCCGCTCCCTTTCCGCAACCTCCTTCTGCGACACGACTGTTTCGCAGAAGGATACCACCGCGTCCCAGGACTCCTTGCTGCCGGCCATCGACTCAACCACGGCCGGCAGCGACAGGTCACTGCCCACTCCTGAGATGAGGGCACGGCGAGTCTCCTCCCAAGCGGCACACTCTGCCAGCGTATGCCGCGCCGTGTCCTCCCAGCAGTCGACGCAGTGGTGACACCGGGCGTCCGGCTCCCTGTTTATGCGACACAGGTACTTCCCGAAGCAACCATGCCCCGAGAGCACCTGCGTCACCCGAAACGACAGGGAGCCGTGCCTCCTCCCGAGCCAGGGCTCGAGTACCGGCCGGACCGCCTCGATGGTGGCGTGAAAGCCTGTCCCGCCATTCCGCCATCAGGGCTGCGCGCCGCTGTGACCGACGCAACTCCACATGTCGCTGCATCAGCCACTCGCCCCGCGCCCTCGCTTCCTCGCGCCACCGATAAAGTGACGCGAGTACTTTCGCCTCGAGGTCCCAGGGCGGGGAACGATACGGCAACCTACGGCAACGTCGCTCACGGTCACGCGACGAGCCGCGCGCAAATGTTTGTAGCTAATTATTTACGAGTTTCGTATTTTAACATAAGAAACCCAACATGATATCACGCCTGTAATCCCCGAAGGGTTGGGCAGAGGTGTACCTACCTATAGTACACCCACATTTCGCCAGTTATGTTTAAGTCCCATGTAATACGGGGTGTGGTATTTTGCTATTTAAAGCCACATCTTTATTATATTTATACCTATATTTATCTTTTAAAGGGCTACTGTGTCCATCAAATCTTGATAAATCTATTCTTTGTTTTCAAATATGAAATCGTATTATAACATTCACCTATTACTCGCAGACAACAGTTTAGTCAGTTTAGTCTACCTCCGCTTTAGTCTACCTTCGGTTGTGTCTACGTTCAATAGAGATTCCCTGAGTTTTTCTGCCTTTAATCAACGATCTAATAATCTTTAATTAACGGTCTAATTGTGAAAATTAAATAAATAATAACTATTTATAATTGTGTGTGATTGAAGACTCCAGTACCGCTGGCTCTCTCGCCTGCGCCTCTGACAGGACTCGTGATCGAAGACTACTCTTCCATTACCGCTGGCCCTCTCGCCTGCGCCTCTGAGAGGCCTCTTATATCAGCAGCACACTAACTGTGCGTAGAATTTCACAGCAGCTGCTCACTACAGGCTGTTGATTACACCCTCACACGTCGGGAGGTCAAGTCATTCCTCCTGCTGAGTGTGAGGCAGCGTCTCCACTCTCCTGAAACGGCGAAGAGTCAAGATCACACACCCTCTACTCCGCTCACTCTCGAACAACACAAAGTTTTCCAATCTTAGTTATTATCTTACATCAAAACTTTTCTACTCCTGAACAGAATTGCGTCCTCCTGCCCATTCAACTCAAGACGCTGCAGCCCTGTCCCGTTCCTGTCCTGAAGCTGGCTGAAGAACCTGACCCAGTTCCTGTGTACCTGGTCCAGTTCCTGATTTCCTGAACCCGTTCCTGTTTTCCCGAGCTTAAGCCGCTAAAGACCTAATGCCTTTTTGTATATTTTTATAAATCGCTTAGTTATTTAACATGTGACCTACGACTGGCCCTCCGGCCAATCATCACGTTCTTAACAGAGGCGAGCCTATTGCCATCAACCGGCCACAAATCCAGTCTCCAGGCTGCTACTGAGAAATCCCTAATGGAACCGGTACCGGGTAAAACAGGGTAAATAAAGATCCACGGGTGAATATATACAAACATAGCGGGTTTTTTTCAATTCAGTAAAAAATCGAGAACTTGTAGGCAACAAACATTTTCACTATCGTGAAAATCCATTTAAAAGTTACTTTAGGCTCAAAAACATAACCAACCTTTTTAGCTTGCAGTCGGATAAACGACTGGTAGTCACCCGTCGTTTATAGGTTGTTATCGGCTACTTAGGATAAATATCTGTTGCCTACCGCTGTTTTACCACTATATACACGCCACTGTAGCCTTGTGTGTGTTGCCCAATAGACACCCCACTGCTATCCTTATTTGTGTTGAAGCTACATTGAAATACTTCCATAAAATAAAATGGTTATTTAAATAACTTACTATTAGTATATTTTTTTTCCTTTTAGGAATGTCCTTACAGGACGAGTATTACAAAAATGCGCGTAGATGCATTTTTCTTCCACACTTCTCTATTAGTCGTCATCTCAGCAGTCACCCCCTTTCTAACCATATCATCTTTCACACAGTCCATCCATCGTTTCTTTGGTCTTCCCCTACTCTTATAGCCATCCACATTCATACCTACTCAAAACTTTCCTCACGACATTTTCCTCATTCCTCCGCATGCATGCCATGCATCTTGCCACAATCGATTTCCACACAACAGGTACCTATAACTTATTTTTTTTACTACAAAAAAGGCCTTAAGATTCTATTACTAACTATTCTTCTCGCGAGGTGTGGCATGGTGGCACCGATAAATAAAGCCTCCCGCAGACAGGCTCGACGCACCTCCAGTAGAACATGGCAGATTCTATGAAAACTTCATGGAAATTGTTCTACCAGAATCGCGTCGCACTGTCGCGTTGCGCTTGTCTGCCTACCTTAATAATTTATTTAAATTCCGCAAAATGAGTTATATTCCGAGGCGATTGTAAATTTCTTGAGCTTAGTCAAGAGCTGGGCTTAATGTGTACCGGTAAATACTTAAGTAAGTAAGCACGTAAGCATCACATAAGTATTTGATTTGCGAAACAACGGGAACGCCCCGGGATCCCCGCACTTGACGGAATAATTATTATTTGCGTCAGAAACGGGCCCATTTGCTTAAGACCCGAGCAAACCTTATGTAAATAAATTGTGCCGTGTAATAATTATGTCTTCATTATTAATAATTAATTAAAAATTATAACATCTGTAACTTTGCATTGAGTGATAGTGTTACCCTTCCAGTATCGTTTTAATCGGCAAAATTTTTTGAAGGAAACAGCCTAGAGCCTTATAGAAGGTAACTACTTACTTACCCTTCGTATGCCAGGATCGTGGATCGCGGAACGTGGATCGCGAGACACAATGGCTTTTTAATTGTTTTTGTAATTACGGCATTCAACCTTTTAAAATCATATGTTAACGATGTTCCTAGTATAGGTAGGCACTTAACTAGTGTCAACAACACGCGAGCTCGTGTCAGCAACACGCGAGCTCGTGTCAACAACACGCGAGCTCGTGTCAACAATACGCGAGCTCGTGTCAACAACACGCAAGCTCGTGTGAACAACTCGCGACCGATAAGAAAACAATATCGTAGAGCTTCAAACTAGAGGTTCCACTTTTAGAATGAATACCTACTTACTTTGATTTGATTATTGAATACCCAAAAATCACCGTAAATGTTTTTCTTGGCCTATTTAATTTCATAACCTCAATTGTCGTCAATGATTTTTCAATTACAATTTAGTTATGTTATTCAAACAATAATGGTTGGAAAAAGTGATGAAATAAATTATAAAGTTGAAACTTTCTGAATACAGATGAATGTGTTACTAATTCCCTTTATTGAGTGATTGCGTAAGAATTTAACCTGAACAGAGTTTGTTTACACTATCATCAGAGACTTCTGAAACAGACCATAGCTAAGCCTTTTTTCCGGACGTCATAAGTTATAAACAAATAGGACGATTGTACTCGTAATAAGGGGAGGATTTGTAAAATGTTATTTAGTACATACATCTTTTATGGGGTACCTACTATTAAATATTACAACAAAATACCTTGTGATATATTGCAATTAAACGAAAAAAACTCATATTAAGACTCCATGCACGAAAATAACCCCTTTTCGTCAATTTCTTATCTAATTTTGAGAAAACTTGAAACAATTTAAACATTAAGTCTGTGTAACTACACTAGTACAGTTTTCGTAGTGATAATAGAAAGAAATATTTTATCTCAAGGATAGCTGAAACCCAGTGTGTGATTTTTAAATTTCTTGATATGGTTTACTAAATAATAGGAAAAATACATTAAAGATTGGGTTTTTAAAAAACATATAGGTTTTTTCAACATTATATTACTGCTATATTTTGTATGGAAGTTGGAAAAAATGCTTCCCCTCATGCAAGTAGACCATATAATAATGATGATTATATTTATTAATTTTCACAATTGAAAGTAGTGTCTTGTAAAAAGATGATCAAACGTCAGTCTCGCGTCACTTTTCGGAAAACTTGTTGTAAATATTAGTGATTTTCCATAAATACTTAATCTATTTGAAAAATCCCTTTCCGCCACATACAAATCAAATAACTATACATTTCAAATCACATATAATTTTGTTTAAATTTTTATTCCCTTTCTCACAACTAATGAACAAAATTGATCAAAATCAGCCGATTTCGTGCACGGCCCCTAAAAGTACACTTTGTAAATAAGCATATTATT
Source organism: Tiliacea citrago (assembly GCA_963921375.1). Taxonomy (NCBI): domain Eukaryota; kingdom Metazoa; phylum Arthropoda; class Insecta; order Lepidoptera; family Noctuidae; genus Tiliacea; species Tiliacea citrago. The sequence continues at coordinate 24,866,368 of OY992798.1, forward strand.
ACAAATTTGAAGATTATATCCAAGATAAGAATGCTTGGAAACATGCTGGCCCAGCTCCATAGGACAATCTAGAGTCTAGAACTCTAGACAAAATCAAACTGGTTGCTATTTTAATTGTATAATTTATTATTTTATTTGACATTTATTTTACATTCTGCGATACTGATTACCTTAACTCACACACATATATTTTTATTAGAAAAACGTGTATGTTTACAATATTTGTAAATATGTGAGCACCGTGTATCTATCACAAAATTAATTTCTGTCATTTCTTCATTTTTTATTATTTTTGCTTAGTGTGTAATAAAGTTACTATACAATTTTATTTTAGGTGCATCGTCTTCACATATATATGATTAATGGACCTATACAAAATATTTTGTTAAGCATTTTAAAAGAGTAACGGTGGAGTTTCTATGCCATTCTTCTCCATACGAAACTACCTTTTGGAAGGAGCGACTAGAATCAAAACTATTTTTCTGTAAATATTGACATTCAAAAGTGCCTTTTATGTGCCTATTAGAAATAAATTATTTGACTTTGATTTACTATTTCAAAGTCAAAGTCAAAGTCAAATTATTTATTTCAAATAAGCACATAGATGGCACTTTTGAATGTCAAAATTTACAAATAAAAAACTTTTTACAAAAAAAAAACAACCGACTTCCAAAAAAAACACTACAAAGTGAAAAATAACTTTAATTTCGGAAGTCGGTGTCTTTCGATCTGTATTTTAGTTTTTTTGCCACCGACTTCCAAAATAAAGTTACTTTTCACTTTGTAGTGTTTTTTTTGGAAGTCGGTTGTTTTTTTTTTGTAAAAAGTTTTTTATTTTTCACTTTTTAGTGGCTCAGTTTGTAATTTATCTAATTTACAATAGCCTAATGTCAAATGCTCATCACCTTTTACAAAATATTACTTTTTCCGACGCAGGGGCGTTAAATGTTGAGGAGTTCTCCTGGTCAGAACCAGGAGAACTGATGATGACTTCACCATATGCATTTTGACGAGCATAAATTGCTTAGCAACCATATTACAGTGGCCTAATCGAATCGCAACGGTGAAATACTTATTATTAAGAAGTTCCGGTGGCCATCTGTGGTCTTCATCATCAGTTCCACTTCACCGAATGGTGCTTTTCGAGTGCAAATGCACGAGTTACTATAAAAAATACTCAAATCGCTATAGGTATGCCTATAATATTTGAGGATTTCCCTCGATTTCCATGGGATCCCCTCATCAGATTCTGATTTGGTGGCAATGGGACCACCTCGGGAGCATGCCCTTTCATACAAATAAAAGAAGTTTTTTTTTAATTTAAAACTAAAATCCGCATACCTATATTGCGTTATGAGTTTCAGTAATTATTTTTGTTTTAGCATCTACGTACTGTGTGTTTTAAATTGAATTTAAAATATGTATTCTGCTGTTAGACTGCCTGTACTATTAACAGTACTTTTTAGTTCAGGCGAGTCTTTTTGTTAATTTTGTATATAAAAAAAAACATAGCTTTCTTTTGGGCTTCGCCGTAGTTGGGGAAAACGAGGCCCCTACAAAATGTTGATACATGGCCCATTTTGGACTAGCTAAGCCACTGAAAGTGTGGGCAGGTATCAAAACTTGACAAGGCACCTAATGAAAACTACTTATAGGTAATATGTACCTATGTATCAATCGACATAACGGCGACAAATAGTGAGTGAGCAGTCATGCAGGTGCCCATGCCACACGGCGGTCATTAAATTAAAACGACAAAGATGAACATAACTCACGGAACTCATATCATAATTCTTAACAAAGTCGCTGGCTTGTAATTCGTCTGCACGCGTCCCGTTCCACGTGATATATCACCCAAGATTCTGCGCCGGAATCATTTTTCCCTCGCCGTTTCAAATTCACCCCGTTCCGTTGTGTTCACACACGATACATTGCATTCTCTTATATACCTACACACTTTATGACACAAATTATCTTTATTGACTCACTGACACATACATTTTAGCGAGTTTATCTATTATATTGTATAATTATCATACTGGTGTATTTACTGTCAGCGTTTTTACGATGTGGTAATTTTTGTAGGATTCCGTAGCCATGGCAAAAACGGAACCCTTATAATTTCGTCATGTTTGTCTGCCCGTCCCTCCGTCCGAATTTAACACTGCCATTTTACTCGGACACTATTTGCGATATATCGATGAAAACTGGAAATGTGTGGGTATTTTGGGCACCGCTAAACAATGGTGTAGAGAAAATACGAAAAAAATATTAGCGGTGGCACTCTCCATGTATGTGATTACCTACATACATGGGGATACACCCTTAAATAAATAATTATTTTTTGCATATATCGAGGGATACAATGCACATAAGAGTGTGTATTGTCGGATCTGATTATGATGTTTCTCATTGACTTTGCTAAAGTAAGTACTCAAAGTTTTGGAGGAATTGGATATTTTTAACAAAACATGACTGTATGTACAGTTGTAAGTTATTCTAATAGTTGTTATGTAACTGTGTGCTGTTCCTATCAATTAAAAAAATTGTTACAATCGCAGATATGGAAACAGTTTTTCATAGATTTTTCGAACAATACTTTAAAATATAAACTGATTATGCGGTCGACAAAATCAATACTGCGCATGCGTAAATATTCATCCCAATTACAGAACCCTTTAGTGTACGTCCAATACGCACTTGGCCTGTTTGATTTTTTTTGTCGCTTGATCATACATAGGTATTTATTACCAAGCAAAATGTGCTGCTTAGGTAGATACATACAACACACAGAAAGATCATGCCGGCCGGCATTCCTATTAATACAGGAAAATAAATTCTTTCTGAAACTTAGGTTTAGGAAACATATTTTTTTTTAGGTCTATGTAGGTAGGTAGTTGTACCGTTCTAGGTCGTCCTTTCAATGAGTACCTACCTATTGAAATACTAATAAAAGGACTAGGTAAGGAACAAAAGGAATAAGGTACCTAGCTACTTCTCTCATAGTTTCCGAAGTCTCCCATAAAACCAGCAATAATATTCCGCACAGACTCAACATGCACCTGCTAAAAAACAACCATATACCTAATCTGTGCATAGTAAAAATTGGCAGAAATTCATTAAAATTGGTTTCTACCAAACTAGGTAGGTAGTTCTTTAAGAATAGAACAATAACAAAATTAAACTAAATAGCCAAATTAATTAATTACAACACGACCTGCTTATGACATCAGCCTAACTTGTGTGCTAACGAGCGCCCCTCACGCACCATTAGTCATGTAGCTGCTACATCTTTACAGCTTCTATCAATTTCATACATGACATCAAGCATTTGAAGAATGGAAAGGGGCTACGGGGTCTGATGCTATCCCAATCGAGACTGTTCGAGTATTGGGAGAATGCAGCGTTCATATCTTTCACACCATCTGCAATAATATATGGCTGGCAGGAAAATGGCCGTCGGAATGGGCTCACACAGTTTTTATTCCTCTTCACAAAAAGGTTCCACACCAACAAGTGTTGCAACTACCGCCTTATTGCTCTGATCGGCCACGCAAGAAAACTATTGCTACATATTCTCAACGAACGATTGACAGAACACCATTCGCGAGAGATAGTGCAAGAACAAGCTAGGTTTATGAAGGGAAAGGGAACCCGGGAACAGATTCTCATTGTTCGTTAGTTTATCGAGAAGGCACGAGAATTTAACAAGCCGACCTACATATGCTTTGTTGATTTCTCAAAAGCATTTGACTCCGTGAAATGACCAACCTTGTGGAAGACGCTGTTGGAAATGGGCACACCAAAACACCTTGTGCACCTTTTTAGAGAATTATACGAAGGAGGAACAACATCAGTGCGAACTGATAACCACATGATTTCAGATAACTTCCACCCCAGTGCGGGTATCCGCCAGGGATGTATTGCTCACTATGCGAATCACCCTCGACGACTGGACTGATAGTGTTGCGATTAGTGGAAACAAGATTGTGAACCTACGGTACGCTGATGATACAACATTGTTTGCGACTACTGCCGGCCATATGGTGAGGCTACTCCTTAAGTTGTAGCGTGTGAGTCTTACATTTGGGTTAAGGTTAAATCGGAGTAAAACCAAGATAATGACATGTAGACCGTAGCAACAACAACTCGCCAGACATGACACAGATTACAAACTGCGACGTAATTTCACACACTTGCCTGGCATCTCAGTTCCAGTCATCCTTGGGTCATATCTCACCTCCTCTACATGGATGCCTTGACACTGTTTGCCCCCAACAAATCGCGACTGATCGAGCTACTGAAGGTAACTGAAACATTCAGTAGCGCCATCAGGATGGAATTTGGTGTAGATAAATGTGCAGTCATGCATGTAAAGCGAGGGGAGATTATGGAATCCGAGGGAACTCAACTCTCGGATTCCAAATCAATATAGTTTATTATCCACCCAATTATTACTTTAGTTCTAAACGAAATAATTATTGAGACTTACGTTATTTAGTTTCATGCTCGAACACGATCAAAGAGCGCACGCGATATTCAACTTTATTACTTATATGTTAGCATTTAGCACATAACGGAGTGGCGGGGAGCAAGGGGCGGAGTTTGCGTGGAAATTTGATTTAGACTGCCTGGTCTTAAAGTGCCTAATCGAATCGCAACCATGAAATTCTTATTATTAAGTAGTTCCGGTGGCCATCTGTGTCTTCATCATCAGTTCCACTTCACCCAATGGTGCTCCGTGTGTGCCGGATGTAAAGAATAGCACCACCCCATTTCTTCCCGTGGGTGTCGTAAAAGGCGACTAAGGGACTTACTAGAGAATGGGCAGCAGCGTTCTCTATGCATTTTAACACCATACTGCGATCTCCAACCCGCCTGCCAAGCGTGGCGTTTATGGCAAACACCCCCACTTAGGGGGAGGTCTATGTCCAGCAGTGGGCGTCTTTTGGCTGAAATGATAATGATGAAATGAAATGGTGATTTCCGAGTGCAAATGCATGAGTTACTATAAAAAAATACCCAAATCGCTATATGCGAGGAATTCCCTCGATTTTCATGGGATCCCCTCATCTTAATCTGACTTGGTGACAATGGGACTATACCTCGAGAGCATACCCTTTCGAACAAAAAAGAATTTTGCGTCTATATATTATAAAATATAATATAATAAAATATATAAAATCCGTCTATATATTATAAAATATGACGGAGTTATGCCTGAATATAAAAAAAAAATATAAACATCCGAATTGATAACCTCCTCCTTTTAAAAGTCGGTTAAAAACGCACCGTACGAACATCTGTTCATTTATTAAATGTCGAACTGCATCAGCTAGAAAGCAAAATGTCAACAACGTTGATCCCTAACGCTACTGACATACTCAAATACTTATAGCTTTCGGATGAGGAGAGGGATCTAAGGTGTATGGAATCTAAGAGCTGAATTCCCTCGGATTCCATAATCTCCCCTCGCTTTACATACATGACCGCACATCTATCTACACCAAATTCCATCCTGATGTCGCTACTGAATGTTTAAGTTACCTTCAGTAGCTCGATCAGTCGCAGTTTGTTGGGGGCAAACAGTTTCAAGTCATCCATGTAGAGAGGTGAGATATGACCTGACCTCCTCTCCTCAACCTGAAACCTTCAACAGTGTACTTAGAGGATTCAGGGCTAAGCAGAACCAAAGTGGACTTTAACTATCGCCCTGAAATATTGCCCGTTTAATCCATACAGGCGCATCATTGCCCTGCATCTGTCGACACCCTGGATAGCGAAGGACCGTCCTTCATTGCTCCATACACGACATCAGGAAGGTGCGCAGAATTGTATCTATCTTGTATAACTCCAGCACCCTCATGAGCCATGTATGTGGTACTGAGTCGTAGGCCTTCTTATAGTCTATCCAGCATGTCTACCGATCCTTGCGGGAAAGACGAACCTGTTGGCTTATGGCCATGTCGATGAGGAGCAGATCCTTAGTACCGCGGGACCCATTCTTACATCCATTTTGAGAGGCAGACATAATCGAGTTATGTATTTATTATTAGGCTCTCCAACAATGATAGAATTTGTACATTGCAAACTTAAGTTCAAGCGCCTCATTACTTATAGAAAAGCTCAGCATACACTACATTATGCGCAAATAATAACACAATAATTAAGTAATTAAAACAAGTACATAGTTTAGGTAAAAATTAAAATCTAAATTGATTACAATAAATTAAACTAAAATAGATTAGTTTTTATTTTTGATAATTTTAATAAGTTTAGGTTGATATTTGATTTTAGACTAGAAACACCCATTAAATGGCAAACGGCTTTTTTTAGAGCAGTGTACTGATAAGTGAAAGAGGTCAATGTCCAGTTCATGCTCTTTGTATGGAGCAAACATTCTAGACAGTGGACAGTATTGCCAACATCTTGGCATGCAGAAAAGCCTCCTATTAGAACGTCTTGGCAGATTACGCGGCACATGTAATAACACCCTACTGAGCAAGTCAGGACAGTTCAGAGAGCCTGTTACTAACTTCTTAAGGAAAACCAAATCTAGGATATTCCTTTGCTCGTTTTAGTCAATGTGCGTATTAATTTTCACTAAATCGCAAGTATTTATTTATTTATTAGGGACAAAAAACAATTACAATGCTAAAAATACAAAGAAATACTTCAACTAAGATATGACAAACATGTAACCCACACCATTGACTACGATTTAACTAAAGGTTAAAAGTGCTAAGGACAAGTGTAAAAAAGAAAAGAAAAATATAACAATAGTCGCTTTCACAGTATTGCTGTGATACTTAATCACTTAGCTTAGCTTAATTTAACTAAAATACTCGCTAAACAAAATATCCAGAGCCTTTTTCCTAAATGATTGCTTGGATAGACAAAATATATCCAGTTCAAGAAGAATCAACAAGGCGTCGAAGAGGTGCACGTTCCCCAGCGTTAGTCCTGCATATGTCTGTATGGAATAGTTGAGGGACGCGCACCCCTCTACGAATAACACTTCTAGGTACCTTGTGACACAATTTGTTTGTTAGGTCAATACAGTCAAACTTGTTATTGCATATGCCGTGCAGTTTCATGACATCAAGCAACAGCCGCCTAGATCCCAAATCCAGTACGCCATATCGTTTCAATAGCTGCACGTAAGGGACCTTTGATTGGAAGCACTTATAGTTCATAGACCGTAAGAACTTCTTCTGTACACTTTCAATTCTAGTGCCGTATTTGTCGTAGAAAGGGTTCCACGTATTCCAACTGGGATCGGACCAAAGTCTTATAAAGCAGTAAGAACGTAGAGGGTCGCACAATGTCACGTGACGATCTCATGACGAAACCATACATCTGATACGCCTTGTTTACTACAGTGTCAACGTATTTGTCGAAGTGCAAACTAGCATCCAATGTGACACCTAAGTCTCGAAGAAACCTAACTACAATTAGATGTTCGTTATTAATTGAATAATTAAAATGTATAATAATTCTCTTTTTGGTAAATGAGATGGCATGACATTTTGGTAGACTGAGAAAGAGCTTATTGTTGCTGCAGTATGTATACAATCTATCGAGATCCATTTGAAGAAGTAGATAGTCTTGTATACTCTTGCAAGATCGGTAATTTTTTATATCATCCGCATACATTAAAAACTTCGAGTTGATAAAACATTGTTTATTATCATTAATAAATATAATGAAGAGACGAGGGCCTAACATGGATCCCTGTGGTACGCCGGATGTAACAACTATAGGGTCTGACTCGTAACCATTAACAACAATTTTTTGGGACCTGTTATATATGAAACAAACGATCTAAGCAAATTGCCATTGAAAGCAATTTTTTTCTAAAAGCAATGTATGATCCACCTTATCAAAAGCCTTCCGAAAGTCCGTGTACACAGCGTCCACTTGAACTTTTTGATCCAATTTTTCAAATAAGTAGTTGGTAAATAAAAGTATGTGCGTTTTTATTTTCAAAATGGATGTAAGAAGTTGACAAACACGTGATCGGTCTATAATTCATGGGTTCCGCGGGACTACCTGACTTATGAAGCAGGTGGGTAATGCCTGTTAGAAGCTGCGGTAGCGGCCCAGACTTTAAGGATGACTGGAGCTGAGATGCCAGGCAAGTGTGTGAAATTACGTCGCAGTTTGCAATCTGTGTCAGGTCTGGCGAGTTGTTGTTGCTACGGTCTACAATCATTATCCTGGTTTTACTCCGATTTATCCTTAACCCAAATGTAAGACTCACACGCTATATCTTATGGAGTAGCCTCACCATGTGGCCGACAGTAGTCGCAAACAATGTTTTGTCATCAGCGTACCGTAGGTTCGCAATCTTGTTTCCACTAATCGCAACGCTATCAGTCCAGTCGTCGAGAGTGATTCTTAACTTCGTTCTCTTCGTTTATTCTGTAAATAGGATATTGGAATCAGTCTTTAGTAGTTAGTAGTTAGTAGTGGAATAAGTACTCTTACATCCCTGGCGGATACCCGCACTGGGGTGGAAGCTATCTGAAATCATGTGGTTATCAATTCGCACTGATGACTGTATTTATTTCAGGTAACCAAAAAGCACCCATACAGCAACCAGAATACATAAAAGACACATACACACACATAAAAAATACACAAAACAGACATATTATCGGACACAGCTAGCAACATGCCTGCTACAGCAGTGTCCGATATACGGGCAGTCAAATCTCCCGGCGATCATCACCAGCACTGTATTGGAGCTGGTGTGTTTTGGTGTGCCCATTTCCAACAGCGTCTTCCACAAGGTTGGTCATTTCACGGAGTCAAATGCTTTTGAGAAATCAACAAAGTATATGTAGGTCGGCTTGTTAAATTCTCGTGCCTTCTCGATAAACTAACGAACAGTGAGAATCTGTTCCCGGGTTCCCTTTCTCTTCACAAACCTAACTTGTTCTTGCGCTATCTTTCGCGAAAGGTGTGCTTTCAATCGTTCCTTGAGAATATGTATGAGTTTTCTTGCGTGGCTGATCAGAGCAATAAGGCGGTAGTTGCTACACTTGTTGGTGTGGACCCTTTTTGTGAAGAGGAATAAAAACTGTGTGAGCCCATTCCGACGGCCATTTTCCTGCCAGCCATATATTATTGCAGATGGTGTGAAAGATATGAACGCTGCATTCTCCCAATACTCGAATAGTCTCGATTGGGATAGCATCAGACCCCGTAGCCCCTTTCCATTCTTCAAATGCTTGATGTCATGTATGAAATTGATAGAAGCTGTAAAGATGTAGCAGCTACATGACTAATGGTGCGTGAGGGGCGCTCGTTAGCACACAAGTTAGGCTGATGTCATAAGCAGGTCGTGTTGTAATTAATTAATTTGGCTATTTAGTTTAATTTTGTTATTGTTCTATTCTTAAAGAACTACCTACCTAGTTTGGTAGAAACCAATTTTAATGAATTTCTGCCAATTTTTACTTTGCACAGATTAGGTATATGGTTGTTTTTTAGCAGGTACATGTTGAGTCTGTGCGGAATATTATTGCTGGTTTTATGGGAGACTTCGGAAACTATGAGAGAAGTAGCTAGGTACCTTATTCCTTTTGTTCCTTACCTAGTCCTGGTTCTGGTTCCAAAATACCGGTTCCAAATAATGGTTCCAATATACCGGTTATAAATAAGGTTGTTATTATGTTAAATGTGTGTTATTAAAATAGTTTTAAAATAAAAATTCCTTCTTTTGGAGATACTCTACTACATTTTTTTTTTTAAAGAGAGTGAGTTGAAACATTATGGCCATCGTGTGGTGGGACTTACGAAATAACTATTTTGTGATAAAAAAAGTTTTTTTTAAGTACATTCGCACTGGTAATTTGTACAAATTTCTAAATTTATTTATTTATTTAAATCTAAAGCTAATAAAGTATTTTACAAAAAGAAAAAAGCTTTTAAAAGAAAAGCATCAAACGTTACAAAAATACCTTATGAACTTGGTAGGACATGCCCAAAAAAGATACTGACATTGGAAAAAAAAAATCCACAGAGTTATCGTACTGCGTTGAGCGGCATCGTATGAACTCTTTCAGACCCGGTTTGAAAAAGAACCGGTAACATAAAGGTTTCTTAAAGGTTACAATTTTGGGTTCCTGTTCCGGTTCGGATTCTAGTAACGGAACCACTAAAATACCGGTATTTTAGGAGCCTTTTCAACCCCTGTTCTCTGGTTCTGTTGATGGAAAGGTTAGCGACTGTGGACCTTCAAACAGTGACTGACAGTAACACCTCCAAGCAGGCAGCGTCTTGATAATAAGCCGAATTTTGTGATACAGGTCTTCGATTCATATCTACCTGCATGAGCTTCGATCTCCTCACATATATGACGCAGGTAGGCATTGTGATCTTGTCTGTATCTTTTCTGGATCTGGGAAAAATAGAATTACAATATTGACTATAGGTACAAAGAATAGAGTTGAGGCGATGCTGTTCCCATTCAATGCATAAAAGTGTTCGTTGACCTTAATTTGGTACATATAATACATTAATCACAATTCACAGAATGAGGCAGGTGTAGCACGTGAAACCAATTAATTATTTTTTATTTATTTTTACGAATCTTTCATTGAGTTCGGGGCGGTTTCAAGTGGGTCACTAATTTTCCCAGCTCCCTGTCGCCGGAAAACGGGGAATAAGCGGAATGTACAAAACACGATATATCCATTAGTGATCATTGAAATGTTTCTTTTTCTTAAAAACAACGGCTGGAACTTTCAATTTGGTGCTTCGATCCATAATTTTTTCGCTTTTGGTTAGGAGCTACAAACATTTGAGCTTTTTTCGGTTTTAACAGTTTGAAATTCCAGGTACCACCACCTACTTAACTGTACTTATTAGATGTTTTAACTCACGAAGGCGGGTTAATCTTATTGAATTAGCTTTTGCCCGCGGCTTCGCCCGCATGGAGCTCGGAAATGATACCACGGGAACGCATCCAAGTACTATCGAGATAAAAGTATCGGTATAAGTGAAAAGCTAACAGACAGATAGACAGAATTACTTTGGTATTTTTAACCCCCGACGAAAAAAAGGGATCTTATAAGTTTATAGTGTGTATCTGTGTATCTATGTGTCTGCGGTCTGTCTGCGGCATCAGAGCTCCTGAAAGGATGAACCGATTTTGTTTTGGTTTTGATATACAAGCTAAGACTAATGCTGCCCAATGATTTTGCCAATATCTTGTAATCATACATTACAGATATAATGTTTCGAGTAAGGCACGAGGATGCCTTTTCCGAGTTAATAATTATTAAATCTGGCGTGCCTCAGGGTAGTGTGCTGGGTCCAGTCCTCTACTTGTTGTACACGTATGATATGCCAGAGCTGGAAAATATTACTATTACAACGTTTGTGGAAACACTGCCGTTGCGGCTACAGGTTCGTGCTATACGAAACCAATAAAAAGGTACAAATTGCTGTAAATGAAGTTCATAACTGGGCACAAAAATGGAGAATCAAATTGAACGAATCAGTCACTTCATATTGATTTCACCAACAGGAATTGTGATTACCACCCAATCCTCATAAATGGCCAACAGGTGTCATACCATACGTAAATACAGCCAAAATTCTCACACGGACAACACTGTAAGCTCCCGCGTCAGCAGTCCTACATCTCTGTATATTTTGGCTGCTGAGATACATAAACTATAAACGTAGTTTACAAGGATTCTTTATAAAAGTAATATAATAGGACGCCTGCAATCCCCTAAGGGTTAGGCAGAGGTGTACCTATAGTACATCCCATAGAAATATTAAAAACAGAAGTGGCAAGGGGGCGTGTCTGTGTCCGCGCGACGTGATCGAAACGCTCATGTCACAGGCAAATGGTCGTTTCTGCGAACTAGTGCGATTTCGACCGCGATCGTGACAACATGTAGGATTACCGTGTTTGTTGGCGCCACAGGTTCCGGTGACCAGACATAGCGCCAGTAACGCGAGTCAAGCGACGCACCGTAGGTCCAGTGCTGCCACCTGCGTCGCACCGGACGTTGAAACATTGCTAGCGAATCACTGGCTACCTGCATCGACTGACGTGACTTCGGTGGGGATACCAAGTCTTTAAAAAACCCCGAGCAAGCGGGCTGGGGGTTAGTTCAGTCGCACTCGCCGTAGAAACAACATCTCTACCGTTAAATACTGTCTTATTGTAATTAATTAATAATTAGTTGTGAAGTTAAAGGGATTAAAGTGTTATCCATCTATTTATTCTTGCTTTATGTAGACTCAACTTACATGTTGTTCAGTGGTTTCTTGTAAAAACCGAAGCCAAACTAAAAACTTTATAAACCAAGGAATCACTTAACATATATTTGACTATATTTGTCTTTAAAATCATGAAAAAAAAATATTTATTGCTTTTACTACGTTACTTTTGTTTTCATATGTCACAGCGACTGTACTATTTTGCATGAAATACATTGCTTCTTAACTACTACTTAATATGTATGTCGCTAAGTGACTGGACAATCAATGTAAAAATCACAAAACGATACTTTATTTGTGCGGGTGCATCGCGTAGTACGGCCGCTGTATCTTGCGACGAGTTTGTGATGTCCTTGTGCAGACCCACTAACGTAGGCTATCGACAACAATGTCGATTGCATAATGAATATATTGCTATTATAGTTTATTCGTCAATTAGTCAACTGTTTTAACCCGATTGGAAGACACATGTGGAAATAATGTTTTGTAGGTACTCATTTTGATTTACTCATAATGTTCATTTTTTTTTTTTTTACTTAATAATGTTTTTTTTAGCTACATTATTGTTTATTTATATTATATTAGTATCAGTATGACGGCGCGACACATGACATTTGACGTTTGCTGTCGACGACGTCGGAACAGAATGGCAGCATGACATATGTCAGCTGTCTGTCAGCTGCCATTCTTGCGGAACGTCACACCGGTGGGAGCGGGGCGGCCATCTTGTTCACTTCGGAATCGAGAACCGCCAACGCACCACGCGCTCGACGAATCGCTTACTTCCGACGCCATCTTTAACAGTTTCGAAGTTGATTTAATTTAGTATCTTTATTTATGCCTAATTAAAGACTGTTAGCGTTATATTTTGTTAATCTGTGAAGTTAAGGAGAAATAAATCGTTGGAGAATCAATTTGTGACTTTGTTCGAGTTTCTGACCCACGTGAAACATGGAAGATTCTGATATAGGCCATCCTGAGTCTATAAGTATATCATTTATTATTTATTTTATTTTTATGACAATAAAATTAAAACCCATAAAATTTTTGATACAACGATAAATGGAAGAATCGGTTTATTTTTCGATTTGGTCAATCACTAGCGTATATGTAAAATAAATGGCTTTTGCACAGCACAATGATAGCGACCGATGTTTTCGTGTGAGTAAGCTGTGCGGTGCATGGTGCACGCTGTGTTTGACGGGATCAGGTTTAAAATTGATTGTGTAGTACGTTCTGATTTATTAATTGCGAGTGTGTGCGCGACTTCGTGTCTACTGCTTATATTGAACTGCATGTGTAGTTGTGGCGAGTAGTGGGGACAAACTGGAGACACCGCGTTCCGATACATTTTCAACTACCGGGCATATCTCCTCCTTTCTTAAATCTATGGTACATCCACATTTCGCCAGTTATGTTTAGGTTTAGCCAATTGCCACTAACCGGGCACAAACCCAGACTTCGGACTGTTACTGAGAAATTTCAAATGGGCAACCCAATAACACTTCGCCTGACCCGGGAATAGAACCCAGGACCTCATGCTCAACAGTAACGCTTCTGACTACTAGACCAACGAGGCCGTTTTCCTTAAAAATGTGGCTGTTATTTTAGTATATATTGTGGTATCTTACTACTTCCACACGAAATTGTTCTTTTTTGGGGTGATGCCCTATCTCCCAAGTTCCCCAAAATGATTTTTCATACATTCATTCCCAACGTCCCCAAAATATAAAATTAAATTATTTGAAACGTTCACACTTGACCCATCCTCGTACTGAGTACTGACGTGTCCAAAAGTGTTAGAATAAAACAGAATCAGTACCTTATTTTGGAAGATATATTTTCTCTATGTTTAATTAGTGCTATGTGTTTTTAGATGTTTTCGAGATATGGAATTTATCCAGGTTGTTCCAGGGAAAATGGTTAACGGAAGAAATAAGGGCGTGTTAGAGGTGCATTCAGCAAGCAATTCTTTAGCTCAGGAAAATTGCAAGTAAATACATGATGTAGACTAATAATTACATTTTAGTAAAATTAAAAAATAAATAAAACAAATTATTTAAAAAAACTAAAACTCGACTGCAATAAAAATCAAAATCAATTTGTTTTATTTCACATAAACCTGCATGGGCACTTGTGAAACGTCAGAAGCTAGGTGCACGGTTCCAATTGGTCGTTTAATAAACAGCACTGAAAAGATGGAAACATGAAAAAAAAGAAAAACGAGTATCCTATAAGTACCAAAAATAAATAAATGCAGTCGGAGGCATCTAGGATGTAACAAACGCCTTAAAGTTTGCCACCGACTCCATTTATGTATTTTTGGTACATAAATATTATACTCGTTTCTCTTTTCACATTGAATTTTTTTTAAATTTAAAATTTTAATTTTTTTAATCATGACGTGCCTAGGTTCTACCAAATTGATACGACGCATATCTTCACAATTCCAAATCAGGCTCACGTTAGCGTTGTCTAGACATTGCGTCACAAAATTGTCGTTCAATTTACCATTTTGTCACTATTGGGTTCTGTAGACATCACCGTTAGCCAAGCATCATCTAAATCTTATGCTGGCACGAAAGCTAATGAAGCACATTTTGTCGCGTGAGCTATTTCTGCTGCGGTATCCTTTGATATTCCCAAAGTTTTACATCGCTTCGCACAACTAGCAACGTCGCTATGCAAACTGCAGTCATATTGTCTGATATACAAAAACCAGGAGTACAGGACGAGGAAACAAGTTTTGATACTTCCTTCTCATTCGCGCAAGTGCAGAAACAAGTTTTGATATTTCCCTCTCATTCGCACTCATTCACACCTCTATTGATGAGCACCTATTTGGTAATTAAATACAGAACAACGTCGTTTGTTATCACTTATCAGTAATGATTAATGTTAATATTAAGCATAAATTTGAATGAAAATATTACGTTTTTAACCCCATGGGTTCTCTCAAGTAATAATAACAAATAATATTAAACAAGCGTGTAAAAAAAATGGAGAGTCAGAAAAATATAGGCAGTAAGATCGAGCGAAGCGAGTTCAAAAACTTTAGCACACCACCTTGTGTAGGTAAGGTTTTCTAAGTAAGAGTTACTTTGTCGACTTGCGCAGAAAATATGAGAACGTAGGCTGCAAGAGCGAGCGATGCGAGCTCGAAAAATTTAGCACCCTTCATTTATATTTTGCATACGTATGGAGTCTCCAACTCAAAGCTGCTTCTTACTGAATGCATTTTGACCATATTTGGGATTTGATTAAAAAGTACTAAATAAATTTCTTGTTAATCACTATTATTATTTCAAAGATATTTCAAATTATTTTCTACTATTTAGTTTAATTTTCTATTAAAGCGTCTTTTTTGTTTTTTAAACTATTATTTTATTGCATAAATCGACAAGCAACTCCTATTTCCGTAAGAATGTTCAATACTAACCTAACCGAGAATTCCGAGACGTGATGCAAACAATTTCGAGATCATACTCGTATCGCTCGGTCTTTGCCTCCTACATTCTTGCTTTTCGTAAATAGCATATTGAGGAGAAAATGCACCTTTCTGAAAAAAATGACCCTGCCTCTGTATCTTTGAAATATGTAAATTTATTCGCAAATACCCGAAATTATATACCAAACAAGAAAACATACAAACTAGAATTACACTTAGTTGTTAGTTTACTAAAAATGCACTCCTCCAGTACCTTTGTCATGTCTATAAAAATATACAACAAGTTACCAGCAACCATTAAAATATAAAGATAACAGTTTTATTCATAAATTAAAACTCTTTCTATTGAGCAAAAGCTATTATAATTATAGTATAATAGTAGATTATTAACCTAGGGGATAAAGCAGTGTCTTCTGTCGCGGATGACGATTTAAATCGCGAGTGTAGCGAGGGATTTAAGTTCACCCAAGACTAAGACAGCTTTATCACCGAGGAAAATACTCTACTTTTCGTACCATTTGCGAAAAAATTAACACAATAATAATATGAGATAAGCATTTATTAAAAATAATGACAATTAAAAGTAAAAGTTAACATTCGAAACATTGGTCCAATTATTGATAGAGAGAGTTACATTTTTGTTTGGTACATTTATTGTTGATGAGTTTATTTGAGTAGGTATTTCTCTGTTCTTGCGTCTGAGGAACTTGCGTTTCATTGTAGATAGTATACGTCGGAGATAGTGGTGGTGGTGCATCGTGAGTTACGGACGAAGATAAGATGCCGGAAGTTGATGGTTGTGGCTCTTATGGATTAAGGTTTATATTTTTGTTAATTTGACTGCTTAATATGGTTTTATTCGCCCTTGAGCTTTCGATATAACCCTCAGCTACTCTATCAGAGCTCCAACCACCGTGTCTTTTTATTGACGTAATATCCGCCCCTGAATCCGCCAAGAAAATCGCCGAAGTTCTTCTAAAGCAGTGACCGGTGTAGAGTTCAACATCTTTAAGTTTTAAATATTTAGCATTTACCTTTTGAGGTACTGCATATATGCAGTACCTCAAAAGGTAAATTAACTCCGGCGTGTTGTTACATATATGTAATAACACGCCGGAGTCCTCCTTTAATTGTATAAAAGTCATTCGTTTCAAAATGTAAACTGCAAATGACAATGTATTTGTTTGGAATCCAGTCATTTTGACAGTTACAATTTCGATTTTTTTCAATCCAATCATTTCGCCAAACTTCATTTACTTTAGGAAATCTAGTAGAAAGAATATAAAACAACTAGTAATAATAAAATTAACCTAAATAAATTGAATTGATTAAAAAATATATTAATTTCCCATATATTTAGGGTAATTTGCACACGTGAATATTGGCAACACTGGCCTTGTGATGAATTATTTTGTTCTGGTGAATAAATATTGATTGTAATCTATAAAATCGGGAACTAAGTTGTTGAATTATTCATTTACATATGAAACGTGATTCCTGTATTTTTTTTCTTCCGATCGCTACGGTTTTTGCAACATTTCACCACACAAGACATGCTGTATTTCAATACTTTTTTTGCCGCATAAACGTGTCGACTGAGTTGACGTTTGCACGCGTAATGGCTGAGTATGCTGTGAATGTGTGCGTGGGGGCCTGTACGTACAGCGAGCTGGCTGACTCTGAGTGACACAGTTTTCTGTTAGCGAGAATCCGTCCGAGTTTTTTATACGTCCATGATTTCAATGCTATGTTTGATGCTTATTGTAGCTTTCAGTTTTGAGTATATGCACCAAAGTGTATTCGGATTCTTTGTCTTGGATAAATACTCAAAATAGACAAGAAGTACTGATTCTGAAATTGATAGGCCTTTCGCACTTCTCCACGTTGAAAATTCTTTATAAGTTTTTAAATAATTTTCCTTGGACTTTGTTGGAACCAAATTATTTATAATTGCGGCAGCATTTGCACTGATGGAATCCGACAATTCACTGTCACTGTCGCTTTGATTTAACATCGTAACGTATTTTTAGAACATTAACTTATTTATAAAAATAAATTAAAATAAACTTAACGTTTATGTATTTGAAGAAAACAAAAACGCGGCAAATTCCTAGACTAATATTTTTTTGTCGGAAAAGCAAAGGCATCAAGCTCATACGGCCTCGTCGGTTTTCGTAATTTTATTTAATAATCATAACTGCATAATAAATGCGTATTCCTTTTTCAAAAAGATGTATAATGCTTTATATACAAACTCAATGGTGTAAATGTTACGGCTAATACCCGAAGTGCGGCTACACCTAGTTTTAGCCGGTTAGAACTAGGTGTAGCCACTTACTCTTGGTTAAACCTAGTACGAGCCGATTGTTTTCGACCAACAATAGAGGGGATCTGGCGCTCGGCGGCCGCTGCCGCGGCACGCTCGCTTCGCTCGCTCGCCTCGCTTGTTAATGGTTACTGTTCTAACCTAACCTAACCCAAATGATTCAATAACAGTAGATGACTTTGCAGCGAACACCTAGTTCTAACCGGCTAAAACTAGGTGTAGCCGCACTTCGGGTTTTAGCCGTAACATAAACACAGATGTAGTTCAATATAAATTTCGGTAAGTATTCCAAATTTAAATCACATTCTTCCCCTAGAGGATGAATGAAATTCAGTACAATTTTCTTTCCCTGTGTTTAACAGATTAAAAATGACTATTGTTATGTTCGCTTTTTGTGGCATAGAATGTCACTTTTTTGAGCAAGTGGTCCGAAAAAGAATATTTAGACTATAAATTATAATTTACAATAAAGACATAAATAAACATTTACATTTAAAACTACACGTTAAATACATATTTAAACAAATAAGTCAATTAATATAAATACTTCAATAACCAGATTGGAATTATTTAATAAATACATAATGCAATAACTTATTTTCAATCAATAATAAATTCTAGTCAATAATTAATAAATAATCGTGCAATAATTTAAGTATAATATCCAAATATTATAGTTTAAACAAATACTGACAGCAACAGGAATAACTCACTAAAACTATAAAGGTACAACGTAAAAAAGACCTACTTACTCAAGCGGGGACTACTTACAACTTAAATCAAAATATTTACTAAATAGGTGCATGAATAAATTCAATATTAGAAGAAGAAAAAAGTAGTCATAAAATAAAAATACAATTACTAGAATACCTTAATAATATAAACACAAATAAGCGCTCTTCCTCCTCTCTCCTAGTATGCTGTGCCCGGCAGGGTCCATAATTGTGTCTTTAATTTTAAGCTTACCACCTGTTTTATAACAATAAGGAATGCAATGAAGAATTGTGAATTGTGAATGATCATGCTGGATGCGAGGCCCATGGTATCAAGTTGAAATTAATATCAAGAGTTTAATTACTCACGTTATAATTGTTTATTTTTTGTCATTATTCATTTTTTGCAAGCTGTTACTAGAAATACCTACATAAACTGAGAAAGATTGGGGGTCTCATTTTGTTTTGCAGCCCCGGGTGTGCTCCGGGTGGCAAAACAAACAGATAGGCTTAATCTGCTACTGATTGAAGCCTGTCCTGACTGGACCTCAACTATGTGACCTTCCCTGACTCGAAGGCTGGATTCGCCCTTGGAGCGCTCCCGAGCTTACGTGCGCACGTAGTAAGAAATTTAATGTGTAGGGACCTACGTAAATCAGACAGAAACTCACACTATTAAAAGACCAACATACCTTCAGAGACACTTCAATTAGACCACTCTTGAGTTCGGTAAAAACCCTGTAAATAAACCCTTCATTCTCACCTACTTATTCAATTTTCCGCGCAAACCCGCAGGCTATCGTCAATCCAATAAATCACGTTCCATAATACTCCAGCCAAAATGATACCTACTAACGTAAATCATAAAAAGTGTCTGGAGCGGTCATCAGGCGTAGATAGTGCGGGGACAAGGCCGCATCAATCAAACTTAGCGTCGAGTCGGAGGAAGGCGCGGCTGATATCGAAACTGAGGTGAGGATTTCTGAGGAGGCTATTTATAAAATGGGTGTTTTTTTGGTAGGTACGTACGTAAGTAACTAGAGTTGCGATTTTCATTGAGGTGAATACGATAATATTGAGCTTTCCGTAGTAATAAATTCACTGTCTTCCATTGTGGCAAAGTAACAAGACATTGATACTGCATGCCTATTAACAAAGCCATTTTTAGGGTTCCGACCCCAAAGGGTAAAACGGGAACCCTATTACTAAGGCTCCGCCGTCTGTCTGTCTGTCTGTCTGTCCGTCTGTCACCAGGCTGTATCTCATGAACCGTGATAGTTAGGATAGTTAGACAGTTGAAATTTTCACAGATGATGTATTTCTGTTCCCGCTATAACAATAAATACTAAAAAACAGAATAAAATAATTATTTAAGGGGGCTCCCATACAACAAACGTGATTTTTTTGCTCCTTTTTGCTCTATATTGATAACGGCAACAGGTAGATTCACATAATATTTAGTTATATATTCACTTTAAAAATAAATAATAAATTAAAATAAAATAAATATTTAAGCGCCATACAACAAACGTGATTTTTTTGCCATTTTTATAGATAATGGTACGGAACCCTTCGTGCGCGAGTCAGACTCGCACTTGGCCGGTTTTTAATTTATAATAAAATAAAAACCGGCCAAGTGCGTGTCGGACCACGCACGAAGGGTTCCGTGGGATGAATTTATCCCAAGAACAAAATTAACATTGCAGTTGAAAAACATGTTCCATACATTCCAACTGCAAATGTAAGTTGGTCGAATAATACTCTGTAACTTGTAAAGCCTACTTAGCTGTCCTAGTTTTCCTTTTAACATCTTTATAAATATATGCTATTGCCGTGATTTTTTTTTCACATATTCAATAACTACCATTTAACTGGCAGAGACACACTTGACTCTAAAAAGCAATTAGCTTAATAATATATATTTCGCAAACGGATTTTAGAAACAAAAATTCGAAGACATGTGACATCTACCAACCCGTACTGGGCCCGCGTGGATTACGGCCCACTCCCTCACACAGAGAGGAGGCCTGTGTCCAGTGTCACAGCAATGGGAATTAGTGTGTTAGTGGATCCCTGAATCTAAAAATGGTTTTTCACACTCGCAATAGTTTGCAAAGACTTTTTCTGCGATACCCCACACAATGGGATAGATGAGAAAATAATAAAAAACCGGCCAAGTGCGTGTCGGACCACGCACAATGAAGGGTTCCGTAGTTAGGATGAATTTATGCCTAAAACAAACTTAACATTGTAGTTGAAAAACATGCTCTCCCATACAACGATATACGCCACGGTCAATTTTCCAACTGAAAATTTAAGTTTGTAATCGCAAAAAATGTTTTTTTTATGTGATAAAACTACAAATTAGCAATTTTCGGACATTTTCATTTAAGTACTTGTGCTGTGAGACCTTGCTTCTGCCCAAATTTCATGATTCTAGGTCAACGGGAAGTACCCTATAGGTTTTAATTTATGTGCGAGATATTCGCATTTTTTTTTATGTGATAAAACTACAAATTTACAATTTTTGGACTTTTTCCATTACTTGTGCTGTATGACCTTGCTTGTTGCCATATTGCATAATTGTAGATCAACGGGAAGTACCCGGGTTTTGATTTATGTGCGAGATATTCGCAATTTTTTTTTTATGAGATAAAACTACAAATTTACAATTTTAGGACATGATTCTAGGTCAACGGGAAGTACCCTATAGATTTTGATTTATTTGCGAGTATCAAAATATGTCGCAATAATGTCGCTTATATCGCCGAATTTTTTTATTTCGTTGATTTGTAAGCTTGATTTTTTTAGAGCTTCAAGGGACCATAGACTTACGTATTTGATATTAATTTCAACTTGATACCTCTACGCGTTTCTGAGAAAAATGGTCTTGACAGACTAACAAACAGAGACAGACAGACGGACAACGAAGTGATCCTATAAGGGTTCCGTTTTTCCTTTTGAGGTACGGAACCCTAAAAATCATCCCCTCTTTACGTGTAGGAGCAGTAGGTACCTACCTACGCTAAAAAAAAGAAAAGATTTTAATTGACCACTTTGTCGGTGTGATTTATATGTATACCCATGTCAAATCACAGCTTTATAGTACTAAGAGTCTCTTATAGTCTAGAGCTAAGCCACGGACAGACAGACGGACATGACGAAACTGTAAGGGTTCCTGGAACCCTAAAAAAGGTAAATAAATAAATTAAAAACTAGAGGTAGGTTGAACAAACAGTCCACGGGGCAGCAGCAGAAGCAATGGGCAGATACAGTAGATAAAACAATATTCTATTGTAGTAGTGATTCCACTCATCTCATGGAAGATTGTTGAACATAGGCCTTTTTATCCAACTGCACGACACAAAGGCGGGCAATGTGTTTATCAGCCTATGTATGCATGTCATGTATGTTTGATGTTCGTTCCTTTGTGGCGCTCTGGAGACCAAACGCGTGCCGATTTTGATGATTCTTACGTCAATCGACTTGTCCTACTCTTGCGAGTGTCACTTAAGACACGACAACAATCAAAATTCAATATGGCGACAACCAGACGCCATATTGTGAAAACGAAAAAAAATAAGTCAACGAACTATGTCAAGTCGCCAAGTGGGCTACCATTGAATAAGTCTTTGAAAATATTTTTTTGTTTTCTGTAATAATTTTTCATTTTGAATTACTATTTAGGATCTATAACGGTTTAAAGTTGGTTAGCATCTTTTCTTACCAAAATCAAAACATATATTATAGTTCCTAAATCTTATATAGGTACTTCATCGTATAAAATAAAAGTCTAGTGGGGTAGTGGTCTTATCAATGTTACAAATAATTATTAAATAGTGTATAATAAAAAAGTTAATAAAAAAGTAAATAAAAAAAATCTAAAAACCCAACTGCGTTTAAAGTGAACTTTAAAGATGATGGAAACAAGATGCCCTATTTCTATAGCTATATATAAAATCTCATGCAGTCGGAGGCAATAGGTCTTTATTCTTAAATTTAAGAAGATGCCTTCTATAGCTATATATAAAATCTCATGCAGTCGGAGGCAATAGGTCTTTATTCTTAAATTTAAGAAGATGCCTCCTATAGCTATATATAAAATCTCATGCAGTCGGAGGCAATAGGTCTTTATTCTTAAATTTAAGAAGATGCCTCCTATAGCTATATATAAAATCTCATGCAGTCGGAGGCAATAGGTCTTTATTCTTAAATTTAAGAAGATGCCTCCTATAGCTATATATAAAATCTCATGCAGTCGGAGGCAATAGGTCTTTATTCTTAAATTTAAGAAGATGCCTCCTATAGCTATATATAAAATCTCATGCAGTCGGAGGCAATAGGTCTTTATTCTTAAATTTAAGAAGATGCCTCCTATAGCTATATATAAAATCTCATGCAGTCGGAGGCAATAGGTCTTTATTCTTAAATTTAAGAAGATGCCTTCTATAGCTATATATAAAATCTCATGCAGTCGGAGGCAATAGGTCTTTATTCTTAAATTTAAGAAGATGCCTTCTATAGCTATATATAAAATCTCATGCAGTCGGAGGCAATAGGTCTTTATTCTTAAATTTAAGAAGATGCCTCCTATAGCTATATATAAAATCTCATGCAGTCGGAGGCAATAGGTCTTTATTCTTAAATTTAAGAAGATGCCTCCTATAGCTATATATAAAATCTCATGCAGTCGGAGGCAATAGGTCTTTATTCTTAAATTTAAGAAGATGCCTCCTATAGCTATATATAAAATCTCATGCAGTCGGAGGCAATAGGTCTTTATTCTTAAATTTAAGAAGATGCCTCCTATAGCTATATATAAAATCTCATGCAGTCGGAGGCAATAGGTCTTTATTCTTAAATTTAAGAAGATGCCTCCTATAGCTATATATAAAATCTCATGCAGTCGGAGGCAATAGGTCTTTATTCTTAAATTTAAGAAGATGCCTTCTATAGCTATATATAAAATCTCATGCAGTCGGAGGCAATAGGTCTTTATTCTTAAATTTAAGAAGATGCCTTCTATAGCTATATATAAAATCTCATGCAGTCGGAGGCAATAGGTCTTTATTCCTAAATTTAAGAAGATGCCTCCTATAGCTATATATAAAATCTCATGCAGTCGGAGGCAATAGGTCTTTATTCTTAAATTTAAGAAGATGCCTCCTATAGCTATATATAAAATCTCATGCAGTCGGAGGCAATAGGTCTTTATTCTTAAATTTAAGAAGATGCCTCCTACAGCTATATATAAAATCTCATGCAGTCGGAGGCAATAGGTCTTTATTCTTAAATTTAAGAAGATGCCTTCTATAGCTATATATAAAATCTCATGCAGTCGGAGGCAATAGGTCTTTATTCTTAAATTTAAGAAGATGCCTCCTATAGCTATATATAAAATCTCATGCAGTCGGAGGCAATAGGTCTTTATTCTTAAATTTAAGAAGATGCCTTCTATAGCTATATATAAAATCTCATGCAGTCGGAGGCAATAGGTCTTTATTCTTAAATTTAAGAAGATGCCTCCTATAGCTATACATAAAATCTCATGCAGTCGGAGGCAATAGGTCTTTATTCTTAAATTTAAGAAGATGCCTCTTATAGCTATATATAAAATCTCATGTAGTCGGAGGCAATAGGTCTTTATTCTTAAATCTAAGAAGATGCCTTCTATAGCTATATATAAAATCTCATGCAGTCGGAGGCAATAGGTCTTTATTCTTAAATTTAAGAAGATGCCTCTTATAGCTATATATAAAATCTCATGTAGTCAGAGGCAATAGGTCTTTATTCTTAAAAATAAGAAGATGCCTTCTATATCTATATATAAAATCTCATGCAGTCGGAGGCAATAGGTCTTTATTCTTAAATTTAAGAAGATGCCTCCTATAGCTATATATAATATCTCATGCAGTCGGAGGCAATAGGTCTTTATTCTTAAATTTAAGAAGATGCCTCCTATAGCTATATATAAAATCTCATGCAGTCGGAGGCAATAGGTCTTTATTCTTAAATTTAAGAAGATGCCTCCTATAGCTATATATAAAATCTCATGCAGTCGGAGGCAATAGGTCTTTATTCTTAAATTTAAGAAGATGCCTCCTATAGCTATATATAAAATCTCATGTAGTCGGAGGCAATAGGTCTTTATTCTTAAATATAAGAAGATGCCTTCTATATCTATATATAAAATCTCATGCAGTCGGAGGCAATAGGTCTTTATTCTTAAATTTAAGAAGATGCCTCCTATAGCTATATATAATATCTCATGCAGTCGGAGGCAATAGGTCTTTATTCTTAAATTTAAGAAGATGCCTCTTATAGCTATATATAAAATCTCATGTAGTCGGAGGCAATAGGTCTTTATTCTTAAATCTAAGAAGATGCCTTCTATAGCTATATATAAAATCTCATGCAGTCGGAGGCAATAGGTCTTTATTCTTAAATTTAAGAAGATGCCTCCTATAGCTATATATAAAATCTCATGCAGTCGGAGGCAATAGGTCTTTATTCTTAAATTTAAGAAGATGCCTCCTATAGCTATATATAAAATCTCATGCAGTCGGAGGCAATATGTCTTTATTCTTAAATTTAAGAAGATGCCTTCTATAGCTTTATATAAAATCTCATGCAGTCGGAGGCAATAGGTCTTTATTCGTAAATTTAAGAAGATGCCTCCTATAGCTATATATAAAATCTCATGCAGTCGGAGGCAATAGGTCTTTATTCTTAAATTTAAGAAGATGCCTCCTATAGCTATATATAAAATCTCATGCAGTCGGAGGCAATAGGTCTTTATTCTTAAATTTAAGAAGATGCCTCCTATAGCTATATATAAAATCTCATGCAGTCGGAGGCAATAGGTTTTTATTCTTAAATTTAAGAAGATGCCTCCTATAGCTATATATAAAATCTCATGCAGTCGGAGGCAATAGGTCTTTATTCTTAAATTTAAGAAGATGCCTCCTATAGCTATATATAAAATCTCATGCAGTCGGAGGCAATAGGTCTTTATTCTTAAATTTAAGAAGATGCCTCCTATAGCTATATATAAAATCTCATGCAGTCGGAGGCAATAGGTCTTTATTCTTAAATTTAAGAAGATGCCTCCTATAGCTATATATAAAATCTCATGCAGTCGGAGGCAACAGGTCTTTATTCTTAAATTTAAGAAGATGCCTCCTATAGCTATATATAAAATCTCATGCAGTCGGAGGCAATAGGTCTTTATTCTTAAATTTAAGAAGATGCCTCCTATAGCTATATATAAAATCTCATGCAGTCGGAGGCAATAGGTCTTTATTCTTAAATTTAAGAAGATGCCTCCTATAGCTATATATAAAATCTCATGCAGTCGGAGGCAATAGGTCTTTATTCTTAAATTTAAGAAGATGCCTCCTATAGCTATATATAAAATCTCATGCAGTCGGAGGCAATAGGTCTTTATTCTTAAATTTAAGAAGATGCCTCCTATAGCTATATATAAAATCTCATGCAGTCGGAGGCAATAGGTCTTTATTCTTAAATTTAAGAAGATGCCTTCTATAGCTATATATAAAATCTCATGCAGTCGGAGGCAATAGGTCTTTATTCTTAAATTTAAGAAGATGCCTCCTATAGCTATATATAAAATCTCATGCAGTCGGAGGCAATAGGTCTTTATTCTTAAATTTAAGAAGATGCCTCCTATAGCTATATATAAAATCTCATGCAGTCGGAGGCAATAGGTCTTTATTCATAAATTTAAGAAGATGCCTCCTATAGCTATATATAAAATCTCATGCAGTCGGAGGCAATAAGTCTTTATTCTTAAATTTAAGAAGATGCCTTCTATAGCTATATATAAAATCTCATGCAGTCGGAGGCAATAGGTCTTTATTCTTAAATTTAAGAAGATGCCTCCTATAGCTATATATAAAATCTCATGCAGCCGGAGGCAATAGGTCTTTATTCTTAAATTTAAGAAGATGCCTCCTATAGCTATATATAAAATCTCATGCAGTCGGAGGCAATAGGTCTTTATTCTTAAATTTAAGAAGATGCCTCCTATAGCTATATATAAAATCTCATGCAGTCGGAGGCAATAGGTCTTTATTCTTAAATTTAAGAAGATGCCTCCTATAGCTATATATAAAATCTCATGCAGTCGGAGGCAATAGGTCTTTATTCTTAAATTTAAGAAGATGCCTTCTATAGCTATATATAAAATCTCATGCAGTCGGAGGCAATAGGTCTTTATTCTTAAATTTAAGAAGATGCCTTCTATAGCTATATATAAAATCTCATGCAGTCGGAGGCAATAGGTCTTTATTCCTAAATTTAAGAAGATGCCTCCTATAGCTATATATAAAACCTCATGCAGTCGGAGGCAATAGGTCTTTATTCTTAAATTTAAGAAGATGCCTCCTATAGCTATATATAAAATCTCATGCAGTCGGAGGCAATAGGTCTTTATTCTTAAATTTAAGAAGATGCCTCCTACAGCTATATATAAAATCTCATGCAGTCGGAGGCAATAGGTCTTTATTCTTAAATTTAAGAAGATGCCTCCTATAGCTATATAAAATCTCATGCAGTCGGAGGCAATAGGTCTTTATTCTTAAATTTAAGAAGATGCCTCCTATAGCTATATATAAAATCTCATGCAGTCGGAGGCAATAGGTCTTTATTCTTAAATTTAAGAAGATGCCTCCTATAGCTATATATAAAATCTCATGCAGTCGGAGGCAATAGGTCTTTATTCTTAAATTTAAGAAGATGCCTCCTATAGCTATATATAAAATCTCATGCAGTCGGAGGCAATAGGTCTTTATTCTTAAATTTAAGAAGATGCCTCCTATAGCTATATATAAAATCTCATGCAGTCGGAGGCAATAGGTCTTTATTCTTAAATTTAAGAAGATGCCTCCTATAGCTATATATAAAATCTCATGCAGTCGGAGGCAATAGGTCTTTATTCATAAATTTAAGAAGATGCCTCCTATAGCTATATATAAAATCTCATGCAGTCGGAGGCAATAGGTCTTTATTCTTAAATTAAAGAAGATGCCTCCTATAGCTATATATAAAATCTCATGCAGTCGGAGGCAATAGGTCTTTATTCTTAAATTTAAGAAGATGCCTCCTATAGCTATATATAAAATCTCATGCAGTCGGAGGCAATAGGTTTTTATTCTTAAATTAAAGAAGATGCCTCCTATAGCTATATAAAATCTCATGCAGTCGGAGGCAATAGGTCTTTATTCTTAAATTTAAGAAGATGCCTCCTATAGCTATATATAAAATCTCATGCAGTCGGAGGCAATAGGTCTTTATTCTTAAATTTAAGAAGATGCCTCCTATAGCTATATATAAAATCTCATGCAGTCGGAGGCAATAGGTCTTTATTCTTAAATTAAAGAAGATGCCTCCTATAGCTATATATAAAATCTCATGCAGTCGGAGGCAATAGGTCTTTATTCTTAAATTTAAGAAGATGCCTCCTATAGCTATATATAAAATCTCATGCAGTCGGAGGCAATAGGTTTTTATTCTTAAATTAAAGAAGATGCCTCCTATAGCTATATAAAATCTCATGCAGTCGGAGGCAATAGGTCTTTATTCTTAAATTTAAGAAGATGCCTCCTATAGCTATATATAAAATCTCATGCAGTCGGAGGCAATAGGTCTTTATTCTTAAATTTAAGAAGATGCCTCCTATAGCTATATATAAAATCTCATGCAGTCGGAGGCAATAGGTCTTTATTCTTAAATTTAAGAAGATGCCTCCTATAGCTATATATAAAATCTCATGCAGTCGGAGGCAATAGGTCTTTATTCTTAAATTAAAGAAGATGCCTCCTATAGCTATATATAAAATCTCATGCAGTCGGAGGCAATAGGTCTTTATTCTTAAATTTAAGAAGATGCCTCCTATAGCTATATATAAAATCTCATGCAGTCGGAGGCAATAGGTTTTTATTCTTAAATTAAAGAAGATGCCTCCTATAGCTATATAAAATCTCATGCAGTCGGAGGCAATAGGTCTTTATTCTTAAATTTAAGAAGATGCCTCCTATAGCTATATATAAAATCTCATGCAGTCGGAGGCAATAGGTCTTTATTCTTAAATTTAAGAAGATGCCTCCTATAGCTATATATAAAATCTCATGCAGTCGGAGGCAATAGGTCTTTATTCTTAAATTTAAGAAGATGCCTCCTATAGCTATATATAAAATCTCATGCAGTCGGAGGCAATAGGTCTTTATTCTTAAATCTAAGAAGATGCCTTCTATATCTAGATATAAAATCTCATGCAGTCGGAGGCAATAGGTCTTTATTCTTAAATTTAAGAAGATGCCTCCTATAGCTATATATAAAATCTCATGCAGTCGGAGGCAATAGGTCTTTATTCTTAAATTTAAGAAGATGCCTTCTATAGCTATATATAAAATCTCATGCAGTCGGAGGCAATAGGTCTTTATTCTTAAATTTAAGAAGATGCCTCCTATAGCTATACATAAAATCTCATGCAGTCGGAGGCAATAGGTCTTTATTCTTAAATTTAAGAAGATGCCTCTTATAGCTATATATAAAATCTCATGTAGTCGGAGGCAATAGGTCTTTATTCTTAAATCTAAGAAGATGCCTTCTATAGCTATATATAAAATCTCATGCAGTCGGAGGCAATAGGTCTTTATTCTTAAATTTAAGAAGATGCCTCCTATAGCTATATATAAAATCTCATGCAGTCGGAGGCAATAGGTCTTTATTCTTAAATTTAAGAAGATGCCTCTTATAGCTATATATAAAATCTCATGTAGTCGGAGGCAATAGGTCTTTATTCTTAAATTTAAGAAGATGCCTCCTATAGCTATATATAAAATCTCATGCAGTCGGAGGCAATAGGTCTTTATTCTTAAATCTAAGAAGATGCCTTCTATAGCTATATATAAAATCTCATGCAGTCGGAGGCAATAGGTCTTTATTCTTAAATTTAAGAAGATGCCTCCTATAGCTATACATAAAATCTCATGCAGTCGGAGGCAATAGGTCTTTATTCTTAAATTTAAGAAGATGCCTCTTATAGCTATATATAAAATCTCATGTAGTCGGAGGCAATAGGTCTTTATTCTTAAATCTAAGAAGATGCCTTCTATAGCTATATATAAAATCTCATGCAGTCGGAGGCAATAGGTCTTTATTCTTAAATTTAAGAAGATGCCTCTTATAGCTATATATAAAATCTCATGTAGTCGGAGGCAATAGGTCTTTATTCTTAAATATAAGAAGATGCCTTCTATATCTATATATAAAATCTCATGCAGTCGGAGGCAATAGGTCTTTATTCTTTAATTTAAGAAGATGCCTCCTATAGCTATATATAATATCTCATGCAGTCGGAGGCAATAGGTCTTTATTCTTAAATTTAAGAAGATGCCTCCTATAGCTATATATAATATCTCATGCAGTCGGAGGCAATAGGTCTTTATTCTTAAATTTAAGAAGATGCCTCCTATAGCTATATATAATATCTCATGCAGTCGGAGGCAATAGGTGTTTATTCTTAAATTTAAGAAGATGCCTCCTATAGCTATATATAAAATCTCATGCAGTCGGAGGCAATAGGTCTTTATTCTTAAATCTAAGAAGATGCCTTCTATAGCTATATATAAAATCTCATGCAGTCGGAGGCAATAGGTCTTTATTCTTAAATCTAAGAAGATGCCTTCTATAGCTATATATAAAATCTCATGCAGTCGGAGGCAATAGGTCTTTATTCTTAAATTTAAGAAGATGCCTCCTATAGCTATATATAAAATCTCATGCAGTCGGAGGCAATAGGTCTTTATTCTTAAATTTAAGAAGATGCCTCCTATAGCTATATATAAAATCTCATGCAGTCGGAGGCAATAGGTCTTTATTCATAAATTTAAGAAGATGCCTCCTATAGCTATATATAAAATCTCATGCAGTCGGAGGCAATAAGTCTTTATTCTTAAATTTAAGAAGATGCCTCCTATAGCTATATATAAAATCTCATGCAGTCGGAGGCAATAGGTCTTTATTCTTAAATGTAAGAAGATGCCTTCTATAGCTATATATAAAATCTCATGCAGTCGGAGGCAATAGGTCTTTATTCTTAAATCTAAGAAGATGCCTTCTATAGCTATATATAAAATCTCATGCAGTCGGAGGCAATAGGTCTTTATTCTTAAATTTAAGAAGATGCCTCCTATAGCTATACATAAAATCTCATGCAGTCGGAGGCAATAGGTCTTTATTCTTAAATTTAAGAAGATGCCTCCTATAGCTATATATAAAATCTCATGCAGTCGGAGGCAATAGGTCTTTATTCTTAAATTTAAGAAGATGCCTCCTATAGCTATATATAAAATCTCATGCAGTCGGAGGCAATAGGTCTTTATTCTTAAATCTAAGAAGATGCCTTCTATAGCTATATATAAAATCTCATGCAGTCGGAGGCAATAGGTCTTTATTCTTAAATTTAAGAAGATGCCTCCTATAGCTATATATAAAATCTCATGCAGTCGGAGGCAATAGGTCTTTATTCTTAAATTTAAGAAGATGCCTCCTATAGCTATATATAAAATCTCATGCAGTCGGAGGCAATAGGTCTTTATTCTTAAATTTAAGAAGATGCCTCCTATAGCTATAGATAAAATCTCATGCAGTCGGAGGCAATAGGTCTTTATTCTTAAATTTAAGAAGATGCCTCCTATAGCTATATATAAAATCTCATGCAGTCGGAGGCAATAGGTCTTTATTCTTAAATTTAAGAAGATGCCTCCTATAGCTATATATAAAATCTCATGCAGTCGGAGGCAATAGGTCTTTATTCTTAAATTTAAGAAGATGCCTCCTATAGCTATATATAAAATCTCATGCAGTCGGAGGCAATAGGTCTTTATTCTTAAATCTAAGAAGATGCCTTCTATAGCTATATATAAAATCTCATGCAGTCGGAGGCAATAGGTCTTTATTCTTAAATTTAAGAAGATGCCTCCTATAGCTATATATAAAATCTCATGCAGTCGGAGGCAATAGGTCTTTATTCTTAAATTTAAGAAGATGCCTCCTATAGCTATATATAAAATCTCATGCAGTCGGAGGCAATAGGTCTTTATTCTTAAATTTAAGAAGATGCCTCCTATAGCTATATATAAAATCTCATGCAGTCGGAGGCAATAGGTCTTTATTCTTAAATTAAAGAAGATGCCTCCTATAGCTATATATAAAATCTCATGCAGTCGGAGGCAATAGGTCTTTATTCTTAAATTTAAGAAGATGCCTCCTATAGCTATATATAAAATCTCATGCAGTCGGAGGCAATAGGTTTTTATTCTTAAATTAAAGAAGATGCCTCCTATAGCTATATAAAATCTCATGCAGTCGGAGGCAATAGGTCTTTATTCTTAAATTTAAGAAGATGCCTCCTATAGCTATATATAAAATCTCATGCAGTCGGAGGCAATAGGTCTTTATTCTTAAATTTAAGAAGATGCCTCCTATAGCTATATATAAAATCTCATGCAGTCGGAGGCAATAGGTCTTTATTCTTAAATTTAAGAAGATGCCTCCTATAGCTATATATAAAATCTCATGCAGTCGGAGGCAATAGGTCTTTATTCTTAAATCTAAGAAGATGCCTTCTATATCTATATATAAAATCTCATGCAGTCGGAGGCAATAGGTCTTTATTCTTAAATTTAAGAAGATGCCTCCTATAGCTATATATAAAATCTCATGCAGTCGGAGGCAATAGGTCTTTATTCTTAAATTTAAGAAGATGCCTTCTATAGCTATATATAAAATCTCATGCAGTCGGAGGCAATAGGTCTTTATTCTTAAATTTAAGAAGATGCCTCCTATAGCTATACATAAAATCTCATGCAGTCGGTGGCAATAGGTCTTTATTCTTAAATTTAAGAAGATGCCTCTTATAGCTATATATAAAATCTCATGTAGTCGGAGGCAATAGGTCTTTATTCTTAAATCTAAGAAGATGCCTTCTATAGCTATATATAAAATCTCATGCAGTCGGAGGCAATAGGTCTTTATTCTTAAATTTAAGAAGATGCCTCCTATAGCTATATATAAAATCTCATGCAGTCGGAGGCAATAGGTCTTTATTCTTAAATTTAAGAAGATGCCTCTTATAGCTATATATAAAATCTCATGTAGTCGGAGGCAATAGGTCTTTATTCTTAAATTTAAGAAGATGCCTCCTATAGCTATATATAAAATCTCATGCAGTCGGAGGCAATAGGTCTTTATTCTTAAATCTAAGAAGATGCCTTCTATAGCTATATATAAAATCTCATGCAGTCGGAGGCAATAGGTCTTTATTCTTAAATTTAAGAAGATGCCTCCTATAGCTATACATAAAATCTCATGCAGTCGGAGGCAATAGGTCTTTATTCTTAAATTTAAGAAGATGCCTCTTATAGCTATATATAAAATCTCATGTAGTCGGAGGCAATAGGTCTTTATTCTTAAATCTAAGAAGATGCCTTCTATAGCTATATATAAAATCTCATGCCGTCGGAGGCAATAGGTCTTTATTCTTAAATTTAAGAAGATGCCTCTTATAGCTATATATAAAATCTCATGTAGTCGGAGGCAATAGGTCTTTATTCTTAAATATAAGAAGATGCCTTCTATATCTATATATAAAATCTCATGCAGTCGGAGGCAATAGGTCTTTATTCTTAAATTTAAGAAGATGCCTCCTATAGCTATACATAAAATCTCATGCAGTCGGAGGCAATAGGTCTTTATTCTTAAATTTAAGAAGATGCCTCTTATAGCTATATATAAAATCTCATGCAGTCGGAGGCAATAGGTCTTTATTCTTAAATCTAAGAAGATGCCTTCTATAGCTATATATAAAATCTCATGCAGTCGGAGGCAATAGGTCTTTATTCTTAAATCTAAGAAGATGCCTTCTATAGCTATATATAAAATCTCATGCAGTCGGAGGCAATAGGTCTTTATTCTTAAATCTAAGAAGATGCCTTCTATAGCTATATATAAAATCTCATGCAGTCGGAGGCAATAGGTCTTTATTCTTAAATCTAAGAAGATGCCTTCTATAGCTATATATAAAATCTCATGCAGTCGGAGGCAATAGGTCTTTATTCTTAAATCTAAGAAGATGCCTCCTATAGCTATATATAAAGTCTCATGCAGTCGGAGGCAATAGGTCTTTATTCTTAAATCTAAGAAGATGCCTTCTATAGCTATATATAAAATCTCATGCAGTCGGAGGCAATAGGTCTTTATTCTTAAATCTAAGAAGATGCCTTCTATAGCTATATATAAAATCTCATGCAGTCGGAGGCAATAGGTCTTTATTCTTAAATCTAAGAAGATGCCTTCTATAGCTATATATAAAATCTCATGCAGTCGGAGGCAATAGGTCTTTATTCTTAAATCTAAGAAGATGCCTTCTATAGCTATATATAAAATCTCATGCAGTCGGAGGCAATAGGTCTTTATTCTTAAATTTAAGAAGATGCCTCCTATAGCTATACATAAAATCTCATGCAGTCGGAGGCAATAGGTCTTTATTCTTAAATTTAAGAAGATGCCTCTTATAGCTATATATAAAATCTCATGTAGTCGGAGGCAATAGGTCTTTATTCTTAAATCTAAGAAGATGCCTTCTATAGCTATATATAAAATCTCATGCAGTCGGAGGCAATAGGTCTTTATTCTTAAATTTAAGAAGATGCCTCCTATAGCTATATATAAAATCTCATGCAGTCGGAGGCAATAGGTCTTTATTCTTAAATTTAAGAAGATGCCTCTTATAGCTATATATAAAATCTCATGTAGTCGGAGGCAATAGGTCTTTATTCTTAAATCTAAGAAGATGCCTTCTATAGCTATATATAAAATCTCATGCAGTCGGAGGCAATAGGTCTTTATTCTTAAATTTAAGAAGATGCCTCTTATAGCTATATATAAAATCTCATGTAGTCGGAGGCAATAGGTCTTTATTCTTAAATATAAGAAGATGCCTTCTATATCTATATATAAAATCTCATGCAGTCGGAGGCAATAGGTCTTTATTCTTTAATTTAAGAAGATGCCTCCTATAGCTATATATAATATCTCATGCAGTCGGAGGCAATAGGTCTTTATTCTTAAATTTAAGAAGATGCCTCCTATAGCTATATATAATATCTCATGCAGTCGGAGGCAATAGGTCTTTATTCTTAAATTTAAGAAGATGCCTCCTATAGCTATATATAATATCTCATGCAGTCGGAGGCAATAGGTGTTTATTCTTAAATTTAAGAAGATGCCTCCTATAGCTATATATAAAATCTCATGCAGTCGGAGGCAATAGGTCTTTATTCTTAAATCTAAGAAGATGCCTTCTATAGCTATATATAAAATCTCATGCAGTCGGAGGCAATAGGTCTTTATTCTTAAATCTAAGAAGATGCCTTCTATAGCTATATATAAAATCTCATGCAGTCGGAGGCAATAGGTCTTTATTCTTAAATTTAAGAAGATGCCTCCTATAGCTATATATAAAATCTCATGCAGTCGGAGGCAATAGGTCTTTATTCTTAAATTTAAGAAGATGCCTCCTATAGCTATATATAAAATCTCATGCAGTCGGAGGCAATAGGTCTTTATTCATAAATTTAAGAAGATGCCTCCTATAGCTATATATAAAATCTCATGCAGTCGGAGGCAATAAGTCTTTATTCTTAAATTTAAGAAGATGCCTCCTATAGCTATATATAAAATCTCATGCAGTCGGAGGCAATAGGTCTTTATTCTTAAATGTAAGAAGATGCCTTCTATAGCTATATATAAAATCTCATGCAGTCGGAGGCAATAGGTCTTTATTCTTAAATCTAAGAAGATGCCTTCTATAGCTATATATAAAATCTCATGCAGTCGGAGGCAATAGGTCTTTATTCTTAAATTTAAGAAGATGCCTCCTATAGCTATACATAAAATCTCATGCAGTCGGAGGCAATAGGTCTTTATTCTTAAATTTAAGAAGATGCCTCCTATAGCTATATATAAAATCTCATGCAGTCGGAGGCAATAGGTCTTTATTCTTAAATTTAAGAAGATGCCTCCTATAGCTATATATAAAATCTCATGCAGTCGGAGGCAATAGGTCTTTATTCTTAAATCTAAGAAGATGCCTTCTATAGCTATATATAAAATCTCATGCAGTCGGAGGCAATAGGTCTTTATTCTTAAATTTAAGAAGATGCCTCCTATAGCTATATATAAAATCTCATGCAGTCGGAGGCAATAGGTCTTTATTCTTAAATTTAAGAAGATGCCTCCTATAGCTATATATAAAATCTCATGCAGTCGGAGGCAATAGGTCTTTATTCTTAAATTTAAGAAGATGCCTCCTATAGCTATAGATAAAATCTCATGCAGTCGGAGGCAATAGGTCTTTATTCTTAAATTTAAGAAGATGCCTCCTATAGCTATATATAAAATCTCATGCAGTCGGAGGCAATAGGTCTTTATTCTTAAATTTAAGAAGATGCCTCCTATAGCTATATATAAAATCTCATGCAGTCGGAGGCAATAGGTCTTTATTCTTAAATTTAAGAAGATGCCTCCTATAGCTATATATAAAATCTCATGCAGTCGGAGGCAATAGGTCTTTATTCTTAAATCTAAGAAGATGCCTTCTATAGCTATATATAAAATCTCATGCAGTCGGAGGCAATAGGTCTTTATTCTTAAATTTAAGAAGATGCCTCCTATAGCTATATATAAAATCTCATGCAGTCGGAGGCAATAGGTCTTTATTCTTAAATTTAAGAAGATGCCTCCTATAGCTATATATAAAATCTCATGCAGTCGGAGGCAATAGGTCTTTATTCTTAAATTTAAGAAGATGCCTCCTATAGCTATATATAAAATCTCATGCAGTCGGAGGCAATAGGTCTTTATTCTTAAATTAAAGAAGATGCCTCCTATAGCTATATATAAAATCTCATGCAGTCGGAGGCAATAGGTCTTTATTCT
This sequence comes from Tiliacea citrago, assembly GCA_963921375.1. Taxonomy (NCBI): domain Eukaryota; kingdom Metazoa; phylum Arthropoda; class Insecta; order Lepidoptera; family Noctuidae; genus Tiliacea; species Tiliacea citrago. The sequence goes on from OY992798.1 coordinate 24,903,125, forward strand.
TAAATTTAAGAAGATGCCTCCTATAGCTATATATAAAATCTCATGCAGTCGGAGGCAATAGGTTTTTATTCTTAAATTAAAGAAGATGCCTCCTATAGCTATATAAAATCTCATGCAGTCGGAGGCAATAGGTCTTTATTCTTAAATTTAAGAAGATGCCTCCTATAGCTATATATAAAATCTCATGCAGTCGGAGGCAATAGGTCTTTATTCTTAAATTTAAGAAGATGCCTCCTATAGCTATATATAAAATCTCATGCAGTCGGAGGCAATAGGTCTTTATTCTTAAATTTAAGAAGATGCCTCCTATAGCTATATATAAAATCTCATGCAGTCGGAGGCAATAGGTCTTTATTCTTAAATCTAAGAAGATGCCTTCTATATCTATATATAAAATCTCATGCAGTCGGAGGCAATAGGTCTTTATTCTTAAATTTAAGAAGATGCCTCCTATAGCTATATATAAAATCTCATGCAGTCGGAGGCAATAGGTCTTTATTCTTAAATTTAAGAAGATGCCTTCTATAGCTATATATAAAATCTCATGCAGTCGGAGGCAATAGGTCTTTATTCTTAAATTTAAGAAGATGCCTCCTATAGCTATACATAAAATCTCATGCAGTCGGTGGCAATAGGTCTTTATTCTTAAATTTAAGAAGATGCCTCTTATAGCTATATATAAAATCTCATGTAGTCGGAGGCAATAGGTCTTTATTCTTAAATCTAAGAAGATGCCTTCTATAGCTATATATAAAATCTCATGCAGTCGGAGGCAATAGGTCTTTATTCTTAAATTTAAGAAGATGCCTCCTATAGCTATATATAAAATCTCATGCAGTCGGAGGCAATAGGTCTTTATTCTTAAATTTAAGAAGATGCCTCTTATAGCTATATATAAAATCTCATGTAGTCGGAGGCAATAGGTCTTTATTCTTAAATTTAAGAAGATGCCTCCTATAGCTATATATAAAATCTCATGCAGTCGGAGGCAATAGGTCTTTATTCTTAAATCTAAGAAGATGCCTTCTATAGCTATATATAAAATCTCATGCAGTCGGAGGCAATAGGTCTTTATTCTTAAATTTAAGAAGATGCCTCCTATAGCTATACATAAAATCTCATGCAGTCGGAGGCAATAGGTCTTTATTCTTAAATTTAAGAAGATGCCTCTTATAGCTATATATAAAATCTCATGTAGTCGGAGGCAATAGGTCTTTATTCTTAAATCTAAGAAGATGCCTTCTATAGCTATATATAAAATCTCATGCCGTCGGAGGCAATAGGTCTTTATTCTTAAATTTAAGAAGATGCCTCTTATAGCTATATATAAAATCTCATGTAGTCGGAGGCAATAGGTCTTTATTCTTAAATATAAGAAGATGCCTTCTATATCTATATATAAAATCTCATGCAGTCGGAGGCAATAGGTCTTTATTCTTAAATTTAAGAAGATGCCTCCTATAGCTATACATAAAATCTCATGCAGTCGGAGGCAATAGGTCTTTATTCTTAAATTTAAGAAGATGCCTCTTATAGCTATATATAAAATCTCATGCAGTCGGAGGCAATAGGTCTTTATTCTTAAATCTAAGAAGATGCCTTCTATAGCTATATATAAAATCTCATGCAGTCGGAGGCAATAGGTCTTTATTCTTAAATCTAAGAAGATGCCTTCTATAGCTATATATAAAATCTCATGCAGTCGGAGGCAATAGGTCTTTATTCTTAAATCTAAGAAGATGCCTTCTATAGCTATATATAAAATCTCATGCAGTCGGAGGCAATAGGTCTTTATTCTTAAATCTAAGAAGATGCCTTCTATAGCTATATATAAAATCTCATGCAGTCGGAGGCAATAGGTCTTTATTCTTAAATCTAAGAAGATGCCTCCTATAGCTATATATAAAGTCTCATGCAGTCGGAGGCAATAGGTCTTTATTCTTAAATCTAAGAAGATGCCTTCTATAGCTATATATAAAATCTCATGCAGTCGGAGGCAATAGGTCTTTATTCTTAAATCTAAGAAGATGCCTTCTATAGCTATATATAAAATCTCATGCAGTCGGAGGCAATAGGTCTTTATTCTTAAATCTAAGAAGATGCCTTCTATAGCTATATATAAAATCTCATGCAGTCGGAGGCAATAGGTCTTTATTCTTAAATCTAAGAAGATGCCTTCTATAGCTATATATAAAATCTCATGCAGTCGGAGGCAATAGGTCTTTATTCTTAAATTTAAGAAGATGCCTCCTATAGCTATACATAAAATCTCATGCAGTCGGAGGCAATAGGTCTTTATTCTTAAATTTAAGAAGATGCCTCTTATAGCTATATATAAAATCTCATGTAGTCGGAGGCAATAGGTCTTTATTCTTAAATCTAAGAAGATGCCTTCTATAGCTATATATAAAATCTCATGCAGTCGGAGGCAATAGGTCTTTATTCTTAAATTTAAGAAGATGCCTCCTATAGCTATATATAAAATCTCATGCAGTCGGAGGCAATAGGTCTTTATTCTTAAATTTAAGAAGATGCCTCTTATAGCTATATATAAAATCTCATGTAGTCGGAGGCAATAGGTCTTTATTCTTAAATTTAAGAAGATGCCTCCTATAGCTATATATAAAATCTCATGCAGTCGGAGGCAATAGGTCTTTATTCTTAAATCTAAGAAGATGCCTTCTATAGCTATATATAAAATCTCATGCAGTCGGAGGCAATAGGTCTTTATTCTTAAATTTAAGAAGATGCCTCCTATAGCTATACATAAAATCTCATGCAGTCGGAGGCAATAGGTCTTTATTCTTAAATTTAAGAAGATGCCTCTTATAGCTATATATAAAATCTCATGTAGTCGGAGGCAATAGGTCTTTATTCTTAAATCTAAGAAGATGCCTTCTATAGCTATATATAAAATCTCATGCAGTCGGAGGCAATAGGTCTTTATTCTTAAATTTAAGAAGATGCCTCCTATAGCTATATATAAAATCTCATGCAGTCGGAGGCAATAGGTCTTTATTCTTAAATTTAAGAAGATGCCTCCTATAGCTATATATAAAATCTCATGCAGTCGGAGGCAATAGGTCTTTATTCATAAATTTAAGAAGATGCCTCCTATAGCTATATATAAAATCTCATGCAGTCGGAAGCAATAAGTCTTTATTCTTAAATTTAAGAAGATGCCTCCTATAGCTATATATAAAATCTCATGCAGTCGGAGGCAATAGGTCTTTATTCTTAAATTTAAGAAGATGCCTCCTATAGCTATATATAAAATCTCATGCAGTCGGAGGCAATAGGTCTTTATTCTTAAATTTAAGAAGATGCCTCCTATAGCTATATATAAAATCTCATGCAGTCGGAGGCAATAGGTCTTTATTCTTAAATCTAAGAAGATGCCTTCTATAGCTATATATAAAATCTCATGCAGTCGGAGGCAATAGGTCTTTATTCTTAAATTTAAGAAGATGCCTCCTATAGCTATATATAAAATCTCATGCAGTCGGAGGCAATAGGTCTTTATTCTTAAATTTAAGAAGATGCCTCCTATAGCTATATATAAAATCTCATGCAGTCGGAGGCAATAGGTCTTTATTCTTAAATTTAAGAAGATGCCTCCTATAGCTATAGATAAAATCTCATGCAGTCGGAGGCAATAGGTCTTTATTCTTAAATTTAAGAAGATGCCTCCTATAGCTATATATAAAATCTCATGCAGTCGGAGGCAATAGGTCTTTATTCTTAAATTTAAGAAGATGCCTCCTATAGCTATATATAAAATCTCATGCAGTCGGAGGCAATAGGTCTTTATTCTTAAATTTAAGAAGATGCCTCCTATAGCTATATATAAAATCTCATGCAGTCGGAGGCAATAGGTCTTTATTCTTAAATCTAAGAAGATGCCTTCTATAGCTATATATAAAATCTCATGCAGTCGGAGGCAATAGGTCTTTATTCTTAAATTTAAGAAGATGCCTCCTATAGCTAT